>JARWLC010000019.1:6040000-6640000 GCA_033318265.1 Phyllotis vaccarum
TATTTTAAATTACAAAACCGTTTCTGCTGTGATGAGCAGCCTAGTGCACTTTCAAATTTGGTTTCCTACTTATGCGGTCATAAATTCCTCTACCTCTTTAAGTCCTAGTCAACCTGCTTTAGTCCTTAGGGTGGGGCGAGAGAGACAATAATAGCCGCATTCTGTGGAGAATCCAGTGTCACAGCTCCTCTGCCGAAACATCTAGTTATGCTGGGCTGGTTGTCATGGAAACACAGCTGATGCTGTGAGCTTATGGCCTGGAGCCTCTCTGTGTTTGCATTCCCAGTGAGGAAAAGGAGCTGGTACTAGAGAACAGCACGACAATGTTCTGTGTTATCTGCTGTGCTTGTGGGATGAAAGGCGAGATTGGATCACTGTGGAAAAGGCAGGCTTGGAAGGGCTGTGAGGAGGAAGGACTCAGAGAGGTCCAGCCCCCCTGTGCACAGTTCCTGAGTGAGGCCTACATACTCAAACATGAGCATATGATGTGGGGAGGCTGAAGGAGTGGTGAGGGGGAGGTAGAGGCACAGACCCCTAATGAACACTCACTGTGAATCAGGCCTATATTACAATTCGTGCAAGTCTAGTGGAAGCCAATAATAAGGTACCGGCATGGCTGAGCTCTAGTGAAGACCAGCTTCCTCATCCCTGGAGTTGCACATGATGGAGGAATAAAGGATCATATTTCTCTGTTTCTTTTTTGAGACAGGGTCTCACATAGCCCAGGATTATCTCAGACTAGTCTTGAAGTCTTCATTCTATCTCCACCTCCTAAATGCTGGGGTTACAGGCATACACCTTCACATCTGGTTTCCGAAAGGCCCCGTTTCCATTCTTAAGGGCTCTTCCCTCATTGCCTAATCATGCCCCAAAGGCACTGTCTCCCAGTTCCACAGAGCGTTAGTACATGTCCATTGCTGTCATAGAACACTATGACCAAAGCAACTTGCAGAGTTTATTTTGGCTTATAATTCCAGAGGGCTAGGGTCCATGATGGCAGAGCAGACCCAGCAGGTGCGGAGGCCAGCCAGAATAGCAAGCTGGGGGCTCACATCTTGAACTATGAGCAGGAGTCCAAGGGGGCAAACTAACAATGTCTAGAGTCTTCAAATTCCGAAAGCTTGCCTCCAGTGATGCACCTTCTTCAACAAGACCACACCCAAGTCTTCCCGTAACAGTCCTAGTTGCAGATCAAATATTTTAAAATTGAACCTGTGGGTGACATTCTCATTCAGACCGCCAGAGTTAGTAACCTTAGGATTGATGAGTTTCAATATTAGAATCTCAGGAAACACAAGCCATTAGCTCACCAGGATGTCACTGTGGCTTTTTATTCTATCATTTCTTCTTTTTATTCTATATCATGTCTTCTTTTCCTTTCAGAATAAGACCCCTGAATCTAATTTCTTTTGCTTAGTATCCTTGACCAATAACAATTTGTGACCAAATCCCCTAAACAATGAAAAAATATCCATAACCCACTGAATGACCAAAAAACCACCCCATCTCTTGGGAATGTGAGTGTTGTGTTCTGTAGACTGCTTCCTGTTGTCTGGAGGCTCTGGCAGCTTGAGGGATCTGGAGAAAATTAGGATAATGATCAAGTCCTGGCTAGGATGGTCTGTGAGGCTGGACCATCTCAGCCAGCAGCCTTGAAGCTGTTCTGAATGTAGTACTCTGAGGAAATTACAACAGAGGCACTTTGGGAGGCTGGATCACTTGGACCATCCATTTTTATTGATGCCTGGTCCCCTTGATCTGAAAATACATAAACTTTCAAAGGTAACATACATATCTGCACTAACACATGTATGGACTGTGAGTTATACGCACGGCATCCAAAGACACTTTGTTCTGTTGTTTTATGTTTGAGCAGGTAAATCATAGGTCACCTGTCTTGTAGGGTTTTTTGTTATGTTTGTTTATTTTAGGTTTATTTATTTACGTCTGTAACCAGGATTCAGGGATGTTCCCCAATCAAACCTGATCTCTATCAACCTTAAATTAACTCACAGCCTTTTGTTTTCTGTAGAAATAAAAGGCTAACTTTTCCCCCGATGCAACATTTTTTTAACTTCCATTTTGAAGTTAAGACATTTAAAATATAAATAGGTTTATTTAGCTTAGCATTTTTAAATAATCCAGCGTCTCTCAGAAGCTATTGTTTGCTTCTTAGCACTCAAATTTAAAATCAATACAATACCATACAGGATCCAGACTCTGTATTTTCCATCTCTTTTTATATTATTTTACTATTTTTTAAAGATTTTATCTTATTTATAAACTTTTTTCTATGACTGTTTATACTCATTTTCTTTTCCTTCTTTCTTTCTCCCCCCCCTTTTTTTTTAAAGTAACTGTAACCTATTTAGAGGGTTTTTTTTTTTTTCCCTGTCTGGATCTGATTTACTGCATATCTATAACCTTTTCTGTCAGCATGAGCAAAACTCAAACTGCCATGCAGCTTAGCTCACAGCAGCAGCTGGAAGATGGGCCTCTGTACCACAGCCTGCATGAGAGACTGCAGGACTAAGAAGCCACGTTTGGCTCTGTTTTTGTGTGTTTGGCACTTTTTTTAAGCTTTCTCAGGTCTTATGTGGAAATATGTGCTCCCACACTGGACACCATTTGTAGTCGGTGTTTTTTTGTGGGACCATCAGCTCCCCAATAACGACATGGAGAATTATTATTAATTATAAAAGCTTGGTGAATAGCTTAGGCTTGTTTCTAACTACTTCTTATAACATAAATGAACTCATTTTGATTACTTTACCTACTGCTATGTGACTCATGGCTTGTTACTTCATCTCCTACATGTCATGCTTCCTCTGCATCCCCTTGCAACTCCTCCCTTCTTCCCAGCATCCTCTCTGCCTCCCAAACCTTTATAGCAATTGGCTTTTTGTTAAACCAATCTAAATGACACATCTTCACAGTGTAAAAAAAAAAAAAAAAAAAAAAAAAAGAAAAAAAAAAAAAAAAAAAAAAAAAAGGTTATTCCACACACTCAACCCACCCAGATACAACCAAAAATGGCCATTATAGGTATAAAACCCATGACCAAAATTGAGCAGGAGATCTTGTCACAATCCAAGCACCAGGATCTCAGTAACCAGCTCCACTGCTGTCTCTGATTTGCATTCTTCATCATGGCCCTCTTCCCTTCTTTTTAAATATTTTACTGTCTCATTTCAGTCTTAGTACATAGCCCAGGCTGGCCTGGAACTTACTATGTAGTCTGGTTTATCTGAAAACTCCCAATCCTCCTGCCTCAGCTTCCCATACACTGGAATTATGAGTGTGAATCATTCTGTCCACCTCTGATGTTTTGTTGAGTCCTTTCTGGTTCTGCCTTAATTTCCATCTCGGGTTTATATTATTGCAAGAGCCACGCGAGGCTTCCACTCTGACTTCCTTCCAGTCTAGCCCTTGCCATGACAGACTCTTCAATCACTCCTTTGCTTAGATGGCTTCTGATTACTCTTCAGAGAATAGTCAAAATTTCTGCTGTGGTTTACAAGTCATATTATGTACTCCTACATACAGCAAGTAGTTTTACTTCTCTGTATCTGCCTCAGCTATGATTAATTCTTTCATTAATTTTTCTTACTATCTGTTTGAGGTTGAGTCTGGACTTTGAATTCTAGTCTACACTCTGTGTTGGCCATAGCAAGAGGCAAGAGGTTTGTTTCTATGACAGTCTTGACTCTAAATCTTTGTTTATGCGTCTGTGACATCCATTGAACTCTGTGTTCTTTTGAAAGGAACTGGGCTAGAAACCAAGACAGTCTGACCTCAGAACCTAAATTTCCTAATTCCTACAGCAAGATATGAAATAGAAAAATAATAGTGTCCATGAAGAAACTTAAGCCTGAAGAGGTGAAGCAACTTTCTCAACATCTCCCAGAGCTAGAGCAACATTTCTCTGACTTCCTTGACTTCTAGAATTTGTGAGGTCTCTGGACTCTCTGTCCCAACAGGATTCTGAGTGAGGACACACCAGAAGCTGCTGCCTGGAGACAGGTCTAAGCTGTACAGTCCCTCCTCCTCCTCTGGCTGCCTCTCTGTCCTGTAAAACTTTCCAGAGCATATTCACATCCGATTTGTTAAGATGAGATCTACAGGGCTGGGGAGCTGACTCAGTGGTTAAGACTGGTTCTGTTCTTCCAGATGACCAGATACATCAGTTTCCAGAACTCACATCAGGTAGCTCATAATCACTTGTAACTTCTGCTTCAAGCAATCTGATACCTTCTGGACTTCATGAGGCTTCTGAATGCACATGTACACACACACACACACACACACACACACACACACACACACAAATACAAGACACTCGCACATACATATGGATATGCACACAAAATCTTTTTTAAATAAATGAGATCTGTTAAAACCCTATTTCCACATTGATTTTTTATTTTAGCCTTCTAAATCACTGCATTACCCTTCCTGGAGTTCTTAATTAGGGAAAAAAAAACCAGGACAAAAAAAAATCCATAGTGGTACTAAACTGCTGAGCCATTACCAGCCCCCTCCGAGTTCCATAATATATAAAGCAATGCTCACATGCATTTTTCTAACATATTTGTCCTTATTGATAAGACTCATAGCTACCTATTTAGATCCACAGCCATCATCCTTATGTGACAGGTGAAGAAACTGAGAGTTACTGAAGCCAGAGGACTTGCTTATGATCCCAGGGGTTGAGAGGCAAGACCAAGCTCTCTAGGTTGGACTCCCATATCCCTTTATTCATTATTATTTCTTTTTGTGCTTTTGTGTTTTATAATGAAGCACAGCAAGCCAGTTACAGTAACACTAGTGTCTCTACTTCCCAATACTCCAACAACTAAGGATGGGGGAAGGCTGTGAGTCCTGAAGCCCAAGCCAGCCCAAGTTACACACCTCCATCTCAAAATTAAAATAAAATACTTTTAAAAGAAAAAAAAATATGGGCTGGAGATGGCTCAGAGGTTAAAAGCACTGGCTGATCTTCCAGAGGACCTGGGTTCCATTCCTAGCAACCACATGGTGGCTCCCAACCATTCGTAATGAGATCTGATGCCCTCTTCTGGCATCCAAGCATACATGCAGACAGAACACTGTATACATACTAAATAATTACTTTTAAGAAAAAATTTAAAGAGAAAAATATATTAGGAATTAGAGAGAGATCTCTGTAGCTAGGAGAACTGGCTTCTCTCCCATAAGATGTAGTTTCAGATCTGAACACTGCACGGCTACAGGAAACCTTCTATAACTCAAATCTCAGGGCCCTCTTCTGGCTTCCATGGGCACCAGGCACACACACGGGTTACAGATATAGATGCACAAAACACACTCATACAAATAAAACGCCTACAACATCTCGGGTGGAGAGGAGACTCAAAGCCTGTGGGGATGCCAAGGGCTCCTGTGCCTGCAGCACATGTGTGGCCCTAGCCCTCTCTCTGTGTCTCTCTCTTTTACTTGTCACTGAGTGTATTTAATTTTTGTGGGTTTTTTTATTAGCAGTAAATCACAAGCATTTTTCAAGGCAAACAATTATATGTCCCATTATACAAATCAACCATAGTTTATTTAACCATACTCTATTTGATATTTAAATGGCACCCTCTCTTTCTCTCTCTCAATGTGTTTTTAAAATGTCAGTTTATTTTTTATGAAGATGGCTGTTTTACCTTAAAATGTCCGTCTGTGCACCATATGCACTCAGTACTTGAAGAGCCCAGAAGAACGTGTTGGATCTCCAGGGACTGGAGTTACAGATGGTTGTGAGCAGCCATGTGGGTGCTGGGAATTGCACCCCAGTCCTCTGGAAGAGCAGCCAGTGCTCTTAGCTGCTAAGCTCTCTCTCCAGTTCCTACCGTAGTGTTTTAATGTGAGCTCAGAAATTCTGATTATAATATTAACTTAAATTTGGGAGGAGGGGGCTGTGGTTTGTGACAAGTTGGCAAAACACTAATCAGCACACAGGACCTCTGATTTACTAAGCAACCACTCTAACACTGAGCTGAAACCCCCCCCCCCCAACCCACCTTTCATTTTGCCACAGGCTCTTACTAAGTTACCCAGTGAGTTCCTTTACGCTCACTTCATAGACACAGTCCGGGCAGGAGTGCACCTCTGATCTTGCCTCAGCCTCCAGGGTAGCTAGGATTCGAGCCTAGCTTAACCTCCGTTCTCAGTTTAACCAGACTGACTTAATTTCCACAAGCTATTCCAAACAGAACTTCCATCAAGATAAGGTCTCTGCAACTTGGCCATAAGCTAAGCATGTCCTCGAAGCCTGCATTCTGTCACGCTCTCCATCCCCAGCCCAGGAAGATGCTCCTGGCTCTCTTCTTCCTTGCTTGCATCCAAAGGAAGAGATTGCAAAGCTGTTTGCTCTCCATTTTCAGAGAGGTACAACTATACAATTTCTAGGTGTAAGAGGCTGGGGGGATGGTATCCCAGCACTGCTGTGGGCAAGGAGGCTTCTGGAGCTTTTGTCTAAAAAGTAAGGTGTAAAGTGATAGATGAAGATACACGACATTGTCCTCTGGCCTCTACACACAGCTACACATATGTATGTGCATGTCTGCCTGTGTACAAACACATATAGACAAACAGGCACACACCTAAACATGTATATCCGTTCTAGTTAAGTGAGGTATAAGTCTGTGTATACTGTGATGTTTACGGATAATAAAAACAAAACACAGACCTAACAGAAACTCTCTTTGTCACCTTTTACCTTGCATACCGCTGTCCTGACTGGAACTTCAACAGTCATTCTGAGAATATGAGTGGAAGGTCGGCAGATACCCACCTCTGTATGCCCCACTACATGAGGAAAAAGCCAGTACCTTGACATGATAGTGTATACCTTTCATCTCAGCACCTGGGAGTCAAAGGCAGAGGATTGATGACCTGGAGGCCCCCTGGGTGTTGTGGTTTGATGGGAAATGTTCCTGACAGGCTAACATATAACATGTTTGAACATTTGGTCTTCAGCTGTTTGAGAAGGCTGCAAAACCTTTTTGGAAGTGGACTCTCTCTGGAGAAGTGGGCCTCTGGGGGTTGGGCCTTGAGGCTTTATAGTCCAGCCACACTTCCTGTTCAGTCTGTGCTTCCTGACTTCCCATGCCTGGTGACCAGCCAGCTTCCTGCACAGGTTGCTGTGTCTTCCTTCTCCACCATGAAGGACTCTGTCTCCCAGAAAGTACACGTTCAGATAAACATTCTTCAATTACATTGCTTTGGTTGAGATATTTTATCATATTAACAGAAAAATAACAAACCAAGACCCTATTTTGAAAAAAAAAAATACAGCCAGGCATGTTGGTACACATCTTTAATACCAGCACTCAGGAGGCCAAGGCTGGTAGTTTTCTATTATTTTCAGACCAGCCTGGTCTACATAGTGAATTCTGGGCCTGCTTAGGGATACATAGAGAGGCCCTCTGTCAGAAAAATTAAAGTTTAAAAAAAACAACCAATTAGATTAATTGTAGGGGGTTTATGTTGTTACATTGTAAATAATTGTCCTGCCTACGAGTTTAATAAAAAATGCTGACTGGCCAAAGGCAGACAGGAAATATGGGTGGGGCTGCCCAACTAAGAAAACTCTGGGAACAGGAAGAACAGAGCAGACCTGCAGAAATGTCACAGAGAATCCAGAAGATGCAGAGGACAACTATGCTGCTCTGAGAAAATATACCGAGCCACATGGCTGAACAGGACAAGAATCATGGGTTAGATTAAGAGCAAGAGCTAGCAAGTTATATACCTGGGCCCCAGGTCAATCAGCATACAATTAATATAAGTGTCTGTGTGTTTCAGTGGGACTATGGGACTCTAGGTTGGACCTAGAAGCAAGACTGGAAATTCCAGACTAGAGACCTAATACAACAATTAATTCCTTGCATCTAAAATCCCTAAAAGGAAAGTCCAAAAGAAGAAGAAGAAAAAATATATATATAACAAAACTAAAAAACAAAAAAGCCCAAAATTATTAAAATTAATTTTTTGTTTGCTTTTTTGTTTTTCAAGACATGGTTTCTCTGTGTAGCCCTGGCTGTCCTGGGACTCACCGTAGACCACATTGGCCTCAAATTCAGAGATGCCTGCTTCTGCCTCCTAGTGTTGCTATTAAATGAGTATGCCACCATACCCAGAACTAAAATTAATTACAATCTATGTGCCAGATGAGCTAGGCCTGATTAAGATAGATATTATAAACCTCTTTCCCTGCCCCTCTGGAGACAGGGCCTCACTATGTATTTCAGACTAGCCTGACACTCATGTTCCACCTAGCTTCAGTCTCCGGCATAGCTAAGACCAGAGTGTGAACCAATCACTACATCCTGAAATCTTTATGTCTTCAACACTTGGAATAATAAAATACATATTGTATCTATGTAACTCTACTATAAATAAAACCTGGCTGCCTATGATGACCAGTCATCTTTTAAGAAACTGAGCTGAAGAGCCCTAAAGACAACATTCTGAGCCACATGTGTGGCATATATCCTTTTTGGGTGGCATATACCTCGAGTCTCAGCACTGGGAAGGTCGGCATAGAAGAGTCACTATGAAATGTAGCATGGACTATGTAACAGGATCCTATCTCAAAACATGAATAACAAAACTTCTCGGTCTGCCTCTTGTAGCTTATATAACATCAGCTGATGTTGTGTTGTAGGCAATAGATCCACACTAGTCTGAGTCCTTTTAGGTGATTCCTTGCAAAACCCTGTGATCAAAGGGATCACAGGATAAGAGTCATGGGTTGGTTGGGTAGGAAGGAATCGGTTTGGAGATTAGGCAAATCATACTGGGGTGGGCAGAGCTAAATCTTAAAGAGTAAATAGGGACAGGAAATATGGCTCAGCAGTTAGGAACACTGGCTGCCGCTCTAGAAGATCCTGGGTTCAATTCCCAGTACCCACATTGCAGCTCACTGCCTGTAACTCCAGCTTCAGAGGATCCATGGTACCAGGCACACATATGCACATAAGCTAAATAACTCTTTTAAAAATATCTAAATAAAAATGGGAATGATGACACATATCTGTAATCTAGCACTCAGGGTTGAGGTGGGAGAGTCTCAAGTTGGAAGCCAATTAGAGTCTTAAAAATACAGCTTGGTAGCCTGGCCGTGGTGGCACACGCCTTGATTCCAATACTCAGGAGACAGAGGCAGACAGATCTCAATGAGTTCAAGGCCAGCCTGGTCTACAGTGTGAGTTCCAGGTCAGCCAGGGCTACATACAGAGACACGTTGTTTCAAAAACAAACTAGACAGCAACAAAATACAGCTTGGCCAGCTGTGATATGACTTTAATTCCAGCAGTCAGGAGGCAGAGGAAAGTGGATCTCTGTGAGCTCAAGGCCAGCCCTGGCTACATACTATTTGGTCCCATAATACTTCTAATAATTTATTTACTTCTTTAATATTTATGCAGCTGAGATGGAACCTGGGTCTTGTACGTGCTGAACCCACTACTTCTGTATTACAGCTGTCAGTCATTCATATCACCCTTCAATTTTAGTAGTCGAGACTTGCAATTTGGAGTCCTCCATACATGGATATAGTTCCCATCTCTAGCTACAAAGAAAGACCTGGATTCATTAGCTCCACCTCCTGTTGCTTGGTAAAGCCAGATTTTCTCAGTCAGACTTTTTAACCTATGGTTTTAGATTAGAAGCCTGTGACAGTTGTGGATTTGACTGGAGGTTGGCTGCAGGGCCCCATGCCTGTTCCTGTCCTGTGACCTATGTATGGTTCCAGCTAGTTGGCCTGTAGTGGATTTATGATGTTACATTGTAAATAATTGCCCCGCCTATGAGTTTAATAAAAAGCGCTGATTGGTCAAAGGCAGACAGGAAGTGTGGGCGGGGCTACCAGACTAAGAAAACTCTGAGAACAGGAAGAACAGAGCAGACACCTCAGAAATACCACAGGGAATCCAGAAGAAACAGAGGACAACTATGCTGCTCTGAGAAAAGGTACCGAGCCCCATAGCTGAACAGGATAAGAGTCGTGGGTTAGATTAAGGGTAAAGAGTTAGCAAGTTATATGCCTTAAGCCGATCACCCTAAAATTATAGTAAGCGTCTGTGTGTCTCTGCGGGTCTATAGGTCTGTGAGCCTAAACCTTGAGGCTAGGCCCGAAAGTCCGGACCAGAAATCTCATACTACATTGACCTCCCATAAATTTTCTGTTTTCTAAATATTTTCAGACCCAGGTTTTCTAGTGTTGGAGCCTCAACTCTTTTTAGGGAACATGCTTTTTGCTTCAGGTGGTCAAAGCCATCCTCCTGGGTGTAGCTATTATGCACCCTGCCTAGTGGTTCTAAGCAGCTCTGCTGCATTTCTGGAATTGCAAAGAGCATATTTTAAAAACCTGCTGCCTTAGAATAAACTCCTTGGAATGAAAATAAGGGGCAAGGTACAAATAGTTTGAAGTTTCTTGATAATTATTGCCAAATAGGGTTTTGAAAAATACTGTGTCAAGTTCCCTAACCACAAGCATTGGGTATTATTGTTCTGCTCTTTGCTAGCCCAATGCAGGAAGGGTCACCATTGATACTGTAATTGTTCACATGTTTGAAACAAACACAAAGAATAATACTTTTCCTTCTGTTGTCTTATAGTTACATTTTAACTTACACAGCTGTTTCGCCACGCTTGAATTTCTCTTCTTTTGGGAGGAATTTTGCATAACTCACATGTTTTTTTTTTTCTTCAAATGCTTGTTACAAACATTTTCCCTAATCTATTTTTTTCTTTTTTATCTTTGAGCTTTTCCATGTAATGAGATCTGTTCTTCTTTTTTGTGAACCCTCCTTTTGCGTCCATGTTCTCAAATATATCATTCCTCCCAAGATCTGATAGGAAATTCAATTTCCTGCCAGTTTTTCTGTGATTTGGCTTTTTACGCAGTTAACTCTTTACTCTGAACTCTGCCTTTGAGAGCTGCATAAATGTCTGGCTCTAAATTATGACACTGGTGTAGAGAGTCATGTGGAGGTGTGAATAACCCAGGCGAATGGGCATTTTGTTGTTTTGTTTTGGTTTGCTTTGGGTTGTAGTTAGGGGGAAATTTTCCAGGCCTTGTTGTTGAGGAAAATATGAGTAAAATAGAGAAAGAACTTTATATAACTGAGGTAGAAACGGGGACGGGGGGCAAAGAGACGACGTGAAATATCAAAAAAGTTGCCTGGAAGGAGCAGGGGTGACCATGGAAGCGGTCACTTTGCCTTTCTAGTCCCATCCTTCCCACCTCAGACTGTAGCAAATTCCTCAGCATACCCATCCGTCTCCAGGTCTGTGTGATCTCAGGAACAAAGAGGAAATCTTTTTCCTATCGTTGGCAGCAGCCTTCCCGGTCTAGTTTTGGCCATACGGTCCCTGAAGGAGAAACCTGTGAGTGCAACTCTCTCTGGGATAGGAACAGAGGCCACACAGTCTGCAGCATCACTGCCTGACCTGGAAGCCCATCCTTCCACACAAGTACCCCAGTCTTAGTCACTTTCTAAGGCTCCCAGATGCTCCAGCCAGCACTTTTCTATTCTAGGGCCTGCTGCCATTGTTGGGAGACATGGTTTGGAGTTTGCTATTTGCAAAGTGGAGAATCATTTATTGAACACGTATTATAAGTAAGCCACTGGATAAGATTCTCGGTATAGTTAACTTTTGCTTAACCCTCAGGATGGCCTTTAGAAACACTGTCCTTATCGAGGGTTTAAGTAACTGCCCCCGAGTTAAAAGGTAGACCTGAGATTAAAATCTTTGTCCTATCTACCAAATCTTACTGTCCTTTCCTTTTTATCAAGATACTGGATTTAGGGTTGAGGCTTAGCTCAGTGGTAGAGTGCCTACCCAGAATGCTTAGGGCTTTGCAGCATTGAGGAGGAGGAGAAAGGTCTCGTGCTTTTTCTGCTGTACCAAACTGCTATTAGTCTTAATCTTTTTGGAGGGAATGGGGTATAACTAAGTCACCCAGACACACCTTGAATTTGCAATCCTCCTGCCTCAGTCTCCCAAGAGGCTGTAATTACAGGCCTGCACAACCAGGTGCCGGCCAAACTGCCTTTTGAAAAGCCTTTCATTAGGGTTGGTGAGGTAGCTCAAAGGATAAAGGCTGATGGCCTGCCAGGTCTCATGATCTGAGTTTGATCCCCAAGACTGCAGCAGAAGCAAGGAGAGAATTAACCCCTGGAAGTTGTCCTCTGATGTCTGTGGCGCGCGCGCGCGCACACACACACACACACACACACACACACACACACACACACACACACCTGGACAGAAAGAGGGAGAATAAATAGTAATAATATGATTATAATAACAATACAAACCATATATGTGTAGTGGCATATGCCTATAGTCCTGGCTACTCAGATGAAGCAGAGGATTGCCTAACCTGAGCTACACAGCAAGACCTTATCTTAAAAATGTAAAGGGAAGGGCCCTGGTTAAGAGCTTATACTGCTCTTGCAGAGGACCTGAATTCGATTGCTCGAGCCCTTATTGGGTGCTTCAGAGGGATCTAACACCGCTGACTTCCCTGGACAACCACACTCACATGCAATTATTCACATACACAGATCCAGTTAAAGTAAATTTTTAAAAATAAGAGGGATAAGCTGGGTACAGTGGTGCATGCCAGAAATCCCAAGATACAGGCTCCTAAGGCATGAGAATATGCCAGGGGAGTTCCAGGCTCACCTGGGCTAAGAGTGGGACCCCATCTCAAATAACAAGTGTATGACTGGGTAGGGAAACAAGCACACTCCATAAATGGGATAAAATAGAAGAGCCAGTTAACCCTGCCGTCTCTTTTTCTCCAAGCAAAGACGTGGGAGTTCCTTCTGCTCTTCGGGGCCCTCAGCATCCACCCGCTCTTCTTTTTTCCAGGGCCTCCTTTTGCTATCCAGCACTTGCTCACTTTCAGTCTGGATGTCTCGGGTAGGACTGGCCCCACCTGCGTCTCCAAGTGCTGCTAGAGAAGCTTCCAGCAAGAGGCTCACACGCCACCAACAGCATGTCGAGGGGTCCTTGGTCCAGGCACGATGGGCCTCATGTCTGCCAGTCGAGTGTTTGTGCGCCTGTTTTCTTGTTTTGCTGTCTCTCTTGGGAAAAATCAAAAGTGGCCCCAGAGCACCTTGGGTTTGGGCAGAAATGTCAGATTTTAGGTGTTATCCTCAAATCTGAAATTCTGAGGGTAGAGCCCAGCAGCCTGATTCATACTGAAGGGTGGGAAATACTGGCTAAGGAGAAAGAATGGGAGGTCATGTTGTTTCAGACTACAGACCTGTGGATCCCAGAGAGCTGAGTTAGCAAGAGTTACTGGAAACATCCATGGAGTTCCTGACTTACCTGCAGTGTGTGTCATTTTGCCACATTATAAGTATGCATCAAGTAACTGACAGAGAATTCCTGGCTATCCTACACACACGCACACGGACGCACGCATGTGCACAAATGGGGCTCATTTGTGTGATTGTACCACATTCATGTGCGGATGTCATAGGACAAAGGTCAATCCTCACTTTCTACCTTATTTGAGACAGAGTCTCTTTGTTACTGTTTTCCCAGGGCACATGCCAGGCTGGCTGCCCACGAGCTTCTGGGAATTCTCTTTCTGTCATCATTTCTCCTGAAGGAGTGAGTGCTGGGATTATAGCTCTCCATGTTATATGTATCATTTACTTCGGTTCTGAGAATTCGAACTCAGGTTCTCACACTTGTACAAGTATTTGTACCTGCTGAGCCATCTCCCCGGCCCAAGAAATGATATTTAGTTACACGTCTATGCATGGATTAAACCCCACAAAACATAAGTCTCATGTTATATCTGAAGTACAGAAAAAAAAAAAGGGCATGGAGTAGATGTGTCATGTTACAGGCGGGTGATGGGTGATGTGAGGGACATAAAGGTGTCTTGATTTGCAGATGGGTTCTCAGGCAAAAACCCAGTCGGGAGAAGAGTTCTCTACTGTAAAGATTTGACGATCTTATTTTATGTGTGTGGATGTTTTGCCTGCATGTGTGTATTGAGTCATATATGTGTGTTTCTGGTGCTTGTGAAAAACAGCTTCAGATCTCCTAGAACTGAAGTTACAGATAATTATAAACCACATAGTGGATGCTGGAAACTAAACCCTGGTCCTTTGCAAGAGCACCAACATGGAACACTATTTCTTCAGCTCCAGGAGGATCTCTCTTCTTGATTCAGATCCTTCCCCCAAGTAGATGTAAATTTCTTTTGCAAAACAGATTTGAAAGCGTCTTGCATGCCTGCAGTTTCTCAGAATAACCAGCTTAAAATATGCCAATGGAGTACTATATTTGGGGATGGCATATTCTGGTCTCCTGCAGTCATCTTTGGGGTGGCAAGTCCTGAGTCCCAGCACATCCCAGTACCGCATATCCCCCACTGTCTCTCTGGAAATCCTGAGAGCTTTTGGGAGCAAACTTTACTCATTCACTGCTACTTATTACGCCTTCAGGAGGCAGGCAGCCCATCCCAGGGCCCCGAGGCACAGGATGGCTGATTTCAATCACACAGCATTTCCTTTCAATTCTGTCCTGAAACAGTGTTATTCTGTGGGGACAGGAGGTGAGCCGAGAAACCAGTGCATTTAGAAGAGCCTCCCGGAACTGCCTACCTTACTGTGTTTCCAGTTCCTGGCAGCTAACCTAAATCCAAACAGAGGCTCCTGAGGTGCTGGAAGTTAGAAGTGTCAGCCTGTCCTTTGAGGGAAGAAAGGACTCCCTCCTCTGCCGGTTTTTTTTTTTTTTTTTTTTTTTTTTGCTCTTTTCTGAGTTCACACATCTTTAAAGAAGCCTCAGTCACAGATGTGTGAAAGGGTGTAAATATAACAAGCATCTGTTCAAAGCTACAAAACCCAAGCCTAGGTGTTACAGCCAGCTCAACTGCCAGGATTCAGTCCCTGAGGGCTGAAGACAAAGGGCCTCTCCATAGAAACCTGTGACAAATAGACAAAGGTACCCACACAGTTCAGCCTCAGGGATGGAGGCTCTCAATTATATTCTGGGCCAGCAAGATAACCCAGCCAGTTAAACACTTGCAGTACAAATCTGAGACCTGAGTTCAATCCCTCAGGCCCGTGTAAAGGAGGAGGAAGGGACAGATTTCACTGAGTAGCCCTCTGAGTACAGTAGCTGGGGTGCACCCCTCCATCATACACACATAAACACAATAATAATAAATAAAATAAGGATACAGTTTTTCCAAAACAACAAAATAAACAAAAACCACAGCCAGGCAGTGGCGACACACACCTTTGATCCCAGCAGAGGCTGGAGGTTCTCTGAGTTCAAGACCAGCCTGGTTAATACAGTGAGTTATAGGACAGTTACACAGAGAAACTCTGTCTCAACAGAAAATCAAAACAACAGCAATATATAGTTCCCCACATATCAGGCTTCATCCTTAGTTTTCCCAGAATGGCTAATTCTTCTTACTAAGAACAGCGATCATATAGACTTGTTTCTTAAATTTTATTTTATTTTTGGTTTTTCAAGACATTGTTTTTCTGTGTGGCCCTGGCTGTTCTGGAACTTGCTATGTGGCCAGGATGGTCTTGGAACTCAGGTTCACTTGCCTTTGCCTTCTGAGTACTGGGATTAATGATGCGCTCTACTGGTCAGTTATGAGTTCTTAATGGCCACTTGAAAGGTGAAAAGTTTTCTCCTACTTTTGGCCTCATCTCTAAAAATTGTTCAGAAGCATAACTGTTGTGAGTGCGTTATGTCAGAAACACACACGCACACATCTGTGTCTCTTCACAATGTCAAAATTTATTAAGTTACAATATATTTATAAGCCACATTGTTACCAAGTAATCTGGGTTTCCTTGGATAACTGGCTGTTAGTGGTCACTAGCTCTCTTATTATGATCTTATTTATGAATATTAACTCTCATATTGTGTGTGTGTTTGTATGTGAACAGAATGACTGCAACAGAATTAAAGAGGCTGCATAGTACAAGAGGTCCTCCTAGAGAGAGAGGTAGAGAGCTGGTAGATTTGGGGAGCCATTGCAGTGGATAGGTATTAGTGAACCCCATTGCAGGGCTACTGGGGGTGCACAGAGCTGATCTGGAAGCTGGTACAGGACAAGTCAATGTGAAGGGCAGGACCACTTCCCGACAAAGCTGTATGACAATGTAAGAAGGCCAAGTAGTGGGGATGCCCTGAGCTCAAGTTCTTAGCAACCACGTTGGGTGTCTCACAGCTACTTCCAATTCCAATTTCAGTTCCATCTTTTGATTTCTATGGGCACCTGCATACACATAGTGCATATATTATAGTGCATATATACACTACATATACCATAGTGCATGCACATAGTACATATACCATAGTGCATGCACATAGCACATATACCATAGTGCATGTACATAGTGCATATACCATAGTGCATATACCATAGTGTGTGCACATAGTACATATACCATAGTGCATGTACGTAGCGCATATACCATAGTGCATGCACATAGCGCATATACCATAGTGCGTGCACATAGTGCAATACGGGAAGGTAGCAAATGTGCACAGGGGGTGTTATTAGTGGCTGCAGCTGAGAATGTATCCTGTCAGGACCCTAAAAGCAAGCCTGTACAGATACCTAAATGCTAACAATAATACCACTGATTGAGAGATGGAGGCAGGAAGATGATGCACTTGAAGCTATCTTTAGCTACATAGCAAGATCCAGCCTAAAAACAAACAAATAAGAACATGAATTATTAAGAGCTAAAGGTAAAAGAGAATGGGAGAATTTCTTTTAAAAATTAAAAGCAATTCAATTAGATAAAGGCCTTTTTATTTGTTTATATATTTGTTTTCAGATAGGGGATGAGGTTTGAAGCAGAGGCTCATGTAGCCCACACTGAATTAGAATTTTTCATGTAGCTGAGGAAGACTTTGAATTCCTGATGGTCTTTCCTCACCTCCTCTTAGGTCCTGTGATTACAGCACATGCAACCATACTTGACTAAATCAGATGCTGTTGTAAGTGGCTAGCATGGTGTAAGGGCCTTGCCCTCTAGCCCAGGCTAACCTGGACCTCTCCCTGTAGTGGAGACTGGAGCTCATGGATCCACTAGCCCCAGTTGAGGCAAAGGCCAGGTGATTTAGCTGCAAGGGAAATGATCAGAGCCCTGAGATTACAGGTGTCTACCATGCCCAGCTCTGCAGCAGGCCTCATAACTGTAAATTTCTCCATATTCTGTTTGTATACTTCTCTATCTGTCTATTTGGGCTACTATAGCAAGAGACCTTACATTTGGCAACAGAAATTGATTTCTGGAGATTGGAAGGTAGGGAGCACCATGCCTCCTCATAAACTGTGATTCTGACCTCCTAAATGGAAGGGGCAGACAGGCTCCCTAGTCTCTCCGAAGGGGCACTAACCCTATTTGTGAGCTCAGCATACTCCTGCTGTTAGAATCTACTTCTTTTCTTATTTCTGATGCAGTCCCAGATTACCTCACCTCTTAAAAGACCCACAGTGAGGGCTCTAAGGGGTTAACATGTCTCCAGGAAATCTCACTTTCCAGAGGATAAACCCCATCTCACAGGAAAAGATGACTCTTAGGGCCCTGATCATTTCTCTCACAGCTAAACCTCCTCCTGGTCTTGGGTTCATCCTTTCTATAAATTTTAATGCTGCTGCAGGCAAGGTGAGAGAAGCTGAGAATTCTTCTCTCCCTAGGTCTGGACAAAACTGAAATAATCTCATTTCCTTTCACAAACTCTTGTCCCTGTTTTTGTTGGTAAGGTGTTGAGTGACACACCTCATACTCCAGTAACAGATCCAACTCACTGGAGATCAGATTTCAACCTAAGAATCTGGGTCGGATACACGCATTCAGATCAAGACTCTCATCCTTTGGTTTTGTTTCGTGCCTTTTCAACATAAGTAGATCTCTGTCTCTGTCTATTCCACTGTCTGTCTATCTATCTATCTATCTATCTATCTATCTATCTATCTATCTATCTATCTATCCATCCATCCATCCATCCATCCATCTATCTATCTATCTTGAGACAGGATCTTACTATGTTGCTCAGACTAGACTTGAACTTTAGGAATCAAGCTGTTCCCGATCAGCTTCCCAGGTAATTGTGATTATAGGCATATGTACCAGGGCATAAAACTGTTTTCTCCTCCCTCTCCCTCCCTCCCCCTTGTGTATGGGTGTTTTGCCTGCCTGTGTATCTGTGCCCTTTGAGGTCAGAAGAGGCAGTTGGAGACCCTGGAACTGGAGTTATAGATGGTTGTTGTTAGATAGCAAACCATGGACAAATGGCTGAGGTGGTGCGTGTTTAACATATCGGAGTGGACACTGGGTTCCAGGTTTTCTCAGCATCCCTCAGTCCCTACCTGTTACAGGTCCTCCTGGATGGCACACTGCTCAGGGCTGGCCTGCCTGTCCCCGCTGCTCTTCCCTATAGAATCCAGCTGTTGTGCCTTCTGTCTCCCGGTCTCTGCTCTCCCTTGTCCCTCCCTCACAAGAGTCATTCCAGTCTGGCCAGCCTTCACTCTGAGATGCCTCAGGCTATGCTCTGTGGTGGGATTCAGGTGTCAGCTGATAAGGTCTAAAGACCTTATCCAGGGTCCCGGGCTCCTGAAGGGGGAGTGGCCTACCCCATTAATAAAGGGCTGCTAAAATCCTAAAAAGCCCCGTTTTCCTGGTTCCTGACTACTAAAAGACCAGTTCGACATCCATCGTCCACCACTTAGGTAATCCAGCCTATCAAGCGCCTATATAAACTGTTACCTATATCATGAGTGTTAGTTTATATTTTAATAAATATTAATCTCAAATTAATATATTTTTTAAAAAACCTCCACCTTAGACCAAACAACATAAAGTTAATATAAATGTCTAAGTCATTTTAAAGGACTAATTAACAATAAATAACTAAAGAGTCTAAGACTACAAGTCTAGACCTCTGGCCGCCCAAGACCAAAAAAATCTCATTACAACAATGTTCACCCTCACATCTCCTGTGCTCTTCCCTTTATCTATAAACCTCCGCCTCAACCCTTAGCGGGAGTCATGGCTTTTTATGTCTTTTTTTTTCATCCACTTGTGAACCACCATGTGTGCGCTGAGAACTGAACCTAGGTCCACTAGACCAGCAGCCAGTGCTCTAAACCCATCTTTCTACTCATAGAACCTGTTTTCAATGGACATGGAACATTCTGTATGATGGTTATCATTTCATTGCTCCAGTCCCTAGAATGGTGCCCATTCTGCCCAGCCTGGCTTGAAGTTCACTATGTGCCCCGGACTGGACTCTAATTCACACCAAGCCTCCTCCTTCAGCCTTTTCAGTACTGGAATCACAAGTATGTGCCACTAAACTGAGTTTTGGCCAAATTTTTGCTGTTGGACATCTAGTTTTCAAATTTTAAAAATATTTTTGTGCCAGGTAAAGGTGCCACATGCCTTTGATCCATCCCAGCATTCTGGAGGCAGAGGCAGGTACATCTCTATGAGTTCAAGGCCAGCTTGATCTACAGAGCTAGTTCCAGGATAGCCAGGTCCACACAGAAAACCCCCATCTCCAAACAACAACAAAAATAAACAAACACCCCCCCCCAAAAAAAACCAAATTTTTAAAAATGTGGTGGTGTTGGTTGGGGATGTATCACGGTATTACCACGCTTGTTTAGGATGTTCTGGGCATGGGGCAAAGTGGATGCCCTTTCTTAATCCTTCTGGCAGCCAAGTCCTGGAACTGTGATGGCATATTGGCCCTGGTCAGCCTTCTGAGCTGCTGGCTTCCAAGGCAGCATGTTGGAGAGATGGAAACTGAGAGACAGAATCCTGAAGTCCGGTGTGTGATGCTCCCCAGGTACTGCCTTTCTGGCCCCCTTTCTATTCTGTAACAGACAAGCTCTAGAGAGAATGCTTGCCCATTGCCTTTCCTGCTTGGAGGTTCTGTGACCTCGGACCATCTTCTGCTAAGCCAGGGGTTTCTCCATTTGATAGTGCCCTTCCTCAGAGCTGTATGTGCACACGCCAGAGGGTGTGTTTCAGTTTCTATTCTTAGCAGGGTGATCTTTAAACAAGGAATAGATTTGTGCTTCTGTCTCATCTCCAACGCACGCAGCTCCTGCTGGGCTGTTTCACTCTCAGCCATTCATTCATATAAAAAGCAACAGCCCATTAAGGAAATGAGCAGATGCTGCTGGTCCTTCTCTTTCCATCCACCAGGATAAGGACTGCCAGCTTCCTGATGCGAGGAAGCAGGCCTGGCTCCCTTTGGCCACCAGGCTCTGTCTGACTCAGAGGTGGATGAGATCAGGGGAATCTTGGTTTTAGCGCTTCCCTGCCCCCTGCACCCTTAGATCATTTCTCTGGGATGGGCCAGGGCTGCTGTTTCATCAGTAGAGGATTTTGGTGGTAATGAGTAAGCAGCATTCCATTCCAGGGGGTAATTGTTCATCTCGGAATAGAAGTTGGACACTGATGAGTCTCCACTGCTCCAAGAGGTCTCACAGTTTCTTAGAATCACTTTGGATATTTAAGTAAGCAAATTCAGATTCCGGACTCCCAACCTCAGAGACTCTCACTGAGCAGATCTAGAGGCAGAGCCTACTTTCTTCATATTAAAGACACTATAACGGGCTGGGTGTGGTGGCACATACCTTTAATCCTAGCACTCTGGAGTCCGAGTTTGAAGCCAGCCACGTTAGGCCACGGCAACATAGTGAGACCCTGTCTCAAAACAAGTATAACATCAATGACAATCCCACTGGATGGAGTCTGGAGGGTGGCTCAGCAGTTAAGAGCTTAGACTGCTCTTAGAGAGGATCGGAGCGCGGCATTAAATAGCTCACAAGTGCCTGTACTCCAGCACCAGGACATCGAATGCCCTCTTCTGATCTCCTCTGATATCTGCACTCACATGCACACCCCCAGAGGCCTACTCCTCTAACTGGCCCCTCCTCCAAAACCTTCTTTCATCACCTAATAACGCCATCACATTATGATCCTATCGGTGACTTCATCCATTTATTTGGTTGTAGGCCTCATGATCCAATGACGTCAACAATCCTACCAGCTAAACCAAGTCATCCACACACCACAATATGTCACCACACAGGATCCTTTTTCCTCTTTCTCTCTCTCCCTTCCTTTCTCCCTTCCTTCCTTGCCCCCCCCTCTTTTTTGACAGCTGAGGAACAGGGCACTTCATATCCAAATATAGTCATTTTATTTATTTATTTATTTATTTATTTATTTATTTGTTTGTTTGTTTGTTTGTTTATTTATTTATTTATTTATTTAGTGTGTGTGTGTATGTGTGTGTGTGTGTGTGTGTGAGAGAGAGAGAGAGAGAGAGAGAGAGAGAGAGAGAGAGAGAGAGAGAGAGAGAGAGAGAGAGAGAGAGAAAGAAAGTATACAGGTCTCCCACAGAAGAGGACATTGACTTCTTCTTTGGAGCTGGAGTTACAGGTAGTTGTGAACACCCAATATGGATGCTGGGAACCAAACGTCGATCTGCTAGAACAACAGCAAGGCCTCCTAACCTCTGAGTCATCTCTCCAGCCTCTAAAATACTGTTTTGAAACACTTTAGAGCCTGGTGTACAGCTCAGCAGTAGAGTCCATGCTTTGAATGTGCAATCCCTGAATTTAACCCACAGTAACCAGAAATAACAATTTAAACACTCTAAATAAACTGTTGAATGAAACCGTATCTCAAAAAAGCCACTGTGATAAAAGACTCAAAGTCAAGGCCTTATATGATCTATAAAGGAAGTGCTTGCCAGGTGTGCTGATACCTGGGCTATGTGAAGTCATAGAGGAACACATGAGTCATCGGGAGAATGACCTAGAACTTTGGAAAAACAAGGTAAGTATCTCTAAGGCCCTTCTTCCCCTCCTTCCTGGCTACCATCAGCTTGCCTCAGGCCCAAAGCACTGGGGCCTTTGGACTATGGACAGATAGATATCTTTGAAACCCTGAGTTAAAATCAGCCTTGCCTCCTCCATTGTTTCCGAGGTATTTTTATCACAGTGTTGTTAAGGTGACCGACACACTTAGTAAGTGGTTTTCAGTATATGTGCAAAATTGTACAGTCAACATCCCTATCTAATTTCAGAACATTTTTATAGCCCAAAAAAGACACCCTGACCCCACCCTTATCACTCACTGCTGCCTGGCGGCCATAGCCAATTTTTTTAATGTAAATTTGCCTATCCTGGACTTTTCATAAAAACAAAATCTCATAGCATGTGGTCTTCTGTGTCTGCCTTCTTTCCTTAAACGCAATTTTAAGGCTTAGTCACTGTAAAATATATTAGGTCTTCATTCTATTTTATTTTCAAATAGCATTGTGCTGTATGAAAACACTGCATTTGTTCATCCACTAATTAATTTACTTACTGAAGGACAATTGGGCTGTTTCCTTTAGTTTTTGTTTTTATTAAACGATGCTTGATCATACACAAGTTTTTGTGTGGACATATATATTTTTCTTTGTAAGATTTATTTATTTTTATTTTATGTGTGTAGTAATTTGAATGAAAATTGTCCCCATAGGATCACAGGGAGTGGATTAATTTGGAAGGATTAGGACCTGTGGCTTTGTTGGAGTAGGTGATGCCTTGTTGGAGGAAGGGTGTCACTGGACTGGGCTTTGAGGTTTCAGAAGCTCAAGCCAGGCCCAGTGGCTTGCTCTTCCTGGTGCCTGCTAATCCGATATAAAACTCTCCGCTTCCTCACTAGTAGCATGTCTGTCTGTGTGCCACCATGCTTCATACCACGAGGACGATGCACTAAACCTCTGAGCTATAAGCTAGCCCTGATTAAATGCTTTCCTTTATGAGTTGCCATGGTTATGGTATCCCAGCAATAGAAAACCTGAAACAATTATGTATGAGTGTTTTTGCCTGCATATATATATATATATATATATATATATATATGTGTGTGTGTGTGTGTGTGTGTGTGTGTGTGTGTGTATCATAGGCATGCAGTACCCATGGAAGCCAAAAGAGAGTGTCAGATCCCTTGGATCTGGAGTTACAGATGTTGTGAGCAGCCCTGTGGATGCTGGAAACTGAACTCTTGTCCTCTACAAGAGCAACAAATGTTCTGCTGAGCCATCTCTCTAGGTCCCTTGCTTTTAATTTTTGTTTTGAGATAGGGTCTCATCATGTTGGCCTGGAGCTTGTTATGTAGACCAGGTAGGCTGGAGGACTATGCTGCCATACCCAGCTTGGTTCATTTATTTATTTATTGGCAGTTATTGATTGTATGATCGAGCATCGTTTAATAAAAAACTAAAAGGAAACAGCCCAATTGTCCTTCAGTAGGTAAATAAGTGGATGAACAAATGCGGTGTTTTCAATGTTATTTGAAAATAAAATAGAATGAAGACCTAATATATTCTACAGTGACTAAGCCTTAAAATCATGCTGGCCTCACAGTGCCCAGGCTGGTCTCAAACTCACTATATGACTAAAAATGACCTTAAAGTCTTGATGGTTCCGCCTCTGCTTCCAGAGTGCTGGGATTACAGCGTGCCCTGAAATCCTGAAGTCTGATGTTGTGGTTGACCCTGTCCTTATCTGGTCTGACTCTGTCCTCTAACCTTGCTTTAACCGGTTGAGTGTGATAGAAGTCGCAGCGTTTGGGAAGCGGAGACCGGAAGTGGAGACCGAGCTTGCTGTGAGTTTGAGGCCAGTTTGGGCTACCGAATGGGGCTGTGTCTCAAAAACCAAATAAGCAAACAACAAACAGGCAGCAACACAAAAATTGCCACGGCCATTGGAGGTTGGCAATTTTAAGTGAATTTGGTTTAAATCATGGAATTGGAAGTTGGGCTAGGCTGTTTTCAGCCTCTAGAGGTGAAACTTGGAGATAATGTGCTTTCCACACTTCATTTCTTATCTTCGTAGTGGGAAAATACTAAATGGAAAATTCCAGAAGAAATAGCTCATAAGTTTTTAAAAATTTTCTTTTTATTAATGTCATTGAATACATAAGATATGTGTGAGTGTGGACAAATGTGTACCCCGACTTACGGAGTTGCTTCTCTCTTTTTATGGTGATTTCTGGGGATCAAACTCAGATAGTCAGAATTTATTATTTTTTTTACCCACGGGGCCATCTCATTGGCTGGGTTCATTCTGTTATATGTTTTTTTAATTAAATGCTGCTCTGAGTAAAGGGATGAAATCTACCATTGTCCTACTCTGCTCCATTTAGGAAGTGAATCACCCGTTGTCCAACGTATTCATAATGTCTATGCTCTCCATTACCTTCTTCTATTCATCAATATCAATTTTAGTTATAAGACCAACTATCCTCGGATTCAACTGCTTGTGTTCAAGGAACTCCTATTTTATTTAACAGACTCAGACACACTACTAGTGATTCTGCTAATTGGATCCCATTATAACATGATATAGCATTTGGTTATTGGTTCTTATTGATTTCTTACTAATACCAGACTTATGAATTAAACTTAGCCATGTATGTATAGGATCAGGTGAATAGGGACTTGAACCCTATTCCCCAGAATAATGGCGCTCTGTACTATTTAAAAGAAGAGGAAGGAATGGAAGGCTGGGAAGCAGGTCTATAGGATGGGTTTGTTGGCATGGCGTCCATGTTGGATTTTAGCCACATAACAAGGATCATTATGGTGCACATAAGAAGCTGCAGGAGCAGGTCCACACGAGAGGCATCCATGGCAATCATCACAGGCTCTTCAGCACTCATTTGACCAGCTCCTCTTTCTTCCTGCCTCTCCCTCCCTCAATCCTCCTTTCTCCTGGCCTCGTCTTTTTGTATTGTAGTAATATTTTCTACGAAGGCATTTCTAGCTATTATTGCTGTGAAACCAATCTTTTGTGGTTGTTTTTGGTTTTTTTTGAGACAAGGTTTTTCTGTGTACTTCTGGCTGTTAAGGATATTGTAGACCAGGCTGGCTGCAAACCTAGAGACCTGCCTGCCTCCCGAGTGCTGGGATTAATTCTGTATCAGCCTTGCATGGTGATCTGCCACTAAGATTCCTGCTTTGGCTACATAGTAAGATCCCCTAAGGAACAAACAGACAAACAGACAGACAATAGCAACAGCATAAACCTGAGGCTAAGGAAATGGCTAAGGAGATATAGGAGCGAGAGCTCTTCTTGTTCTTAAAGAGGTCTCAGGTTTGATTCCCAACACACATCCATGGCAGCTCACAACTGTCCATAGCTCTAATTCCAGGGGATCCAACACCTCTGGCTTCTGTGGGCACCGGGCATACACGTAGTATACAGAAATACAAACAAAAACGTTCATACACAAAACAATAAAATAATCTTTAAAAATTAAATATAAGAAGCTGTCTGGGCTGGAGATGTGTGTCAGTGTCAAAATACTTACACTGTATGCAAAAGGCCCTGAAGTCTATTTCCAGATCTCTCTCTCTCACACACACACACAGGTCATAATTTTGTTTTTCTTGTGACTTTCTGGGTCAGGAGTTAAAGGCTGGGCTGGACAGTCCTCTCCTGGAGTTCACAGCCAGAGGCTGCATTCTTCTAAAGCCTGCACTGGAATGGTTGTTCTGGGTGTTTCACTTAGGTGGCTTCAGATAATGTTGGTGGTTTAGTAGGAGCTCAGGGGTGGGGATGACCCCTCTATACTTTATTTCATTTTTTTATGTTTAAAAATATTTTTATCTATGTGTATGCTGTATGTGTGCACGCGCCTGTGGAGTCTGGAAAAGAGTATGGGACCCTGTGGTGATATATTTCATATTTAATAAAATCAGCCTGGAATATCAGAGGACAGAGCCGCCTCTTCCAGCCTTCGTTTGTTTGCTTATTTGTTTGTTTGTTTGTTTTCAAGACAGTTTTCTGTACAACAGTCCTGGCTGTCCTGGAATTTGCTTTGTAGACCAGGATGGCATCAAATTCACAGAGATCCTCCTGCCTCTGCCTCCCAAGTGCTGGGACTAATGGCATGGAGTTATAGGCAGTTTGTGAGCTGGGTGATGTGAGTGCTGGGAGTTAAATATAGGTCCTCTGAAAGAGCAGCAAATGCTCTTAATCCATGACCTCCTTACCTTTTTTTTTTTTTTTTTTTTTTTTTTTTTTTTTTTTTTTTGAGATAGGCCCCACTATGTAGCCCTGGCTGGGACTGGATCTCAATATGCAGAACAGGTGGGCTTTAAATTCAGATACTCACCCCCCTCTGCCTCCTGATTAAAGCCATGTACTACCATGCTCCACATTTTTCTGTGTTTTTAAATTAAATTTACAAGGTGGCTACAAAGTAATAGGCAAGTTTCACCATGGCATTTCAACGTATATGTGCTATGACACTTCAAATTTGTCCCTCTCCCACACTGCCCTCCTCATACCTTCCTCTCCTAGGGTTATTTCCTTATTCTGGATTCAGGAACATCTTTGGCTTGTATGTCTTCATGGTTGTCTTATGGTAATCAATTTTCAGTTGGTTTTTCTCAAAGTAAGAATCCCAAGAAGGAGGAAAAAACTTCAGTCTTTCCTGCTGTAGCCTTGGAAGCCATCTGTATCTCTCTGTGTTGCATTCTATTGGCTTCATGCAAGGCACTAGTGTGTTCAAGAACGTGAAGCCATATTTACCCCACCATGCTAACCCCACAGCAGTGTTTCATGTGCTGCATTACTGTGTGTGTGTGTGTGTGAGTGTGTATGATGTATGTATGTGAGTGAGGGTGCATACCTGCCACAGCACACTTGTACATGGAGGGCAGAGAACAACCTTTCTGGTGTTGGTTCTATTCTTCCATTGAGGGTCCCAGAGACCAGGTCATCAGGCTTGTGCTGTTATTCTCTGAGCCACTGGCTCAGTGTCCTTATTTGAGAAAAGAGGAAACCGAGGCCCAGAGGGTATGATCTCATCACCATTAGAAGAGTAGAGGTGTCAACCTCCCTAAAGCTGCAACCATCCACTCACAATTCTTCATGTTGTGGTGACCCCAACCATAAAATTATTTTTGTTGTTACTTCATAACTTGTAACTTTGCTGCAGTTATAAATCACACTGTAAGTATCTGACAGACATACAGATGGTCTTCCGTAACCCCTGTGATGGAGTTGCGACCCATAGGTTGAGAAGCACAGCCTTAACCTTACACTGCCTCTACAGAGACATATTCCTATCATATTCAACCAAGTCGACACCCATACACTGAGTTTCTATTTATAATTGCTAGTTCGTAAACTCCCCTCGGTACATTCAAAGCCACACAACAGAATGCCCCCTGTCAGCTCTGACTTCTGCGTACCTACATATCTGGTTTTCTTTTCTTTGTGTAGCTCTAGCCTGAAACTCACTACACAGATAGATCGGGCTGGCCAGGAATTCTTTGAGCTTACAGAGATCTGCCTGCTCCTGCTTTCAGAATACTAAAGGCAAGTCCACTATGTGCAGCCCAACCTGGAAGGCTTTCTTTCAATCACTCATCCATCTGCTTACAAGATTATTCATCAGGCTTGTCAGAAAACCTCTGACTGGCCCCTCTGGGGGGGGGGGGAGGGTGCACCTTGGACCTTACAGAGTTCTTCAGTTCTTGCCCTTATCATTCCGCCTCACAAGGTGCCTATTGTCCTGGCTGCCTCCCCCACTGGACTGTGAGCGCAAGGACGTGATCATGTGCGTGGAAGCTGTGCTCGAAAAGAACACTGTCCTGGAATGTCAATGCCAGCAACTTTCTCACCACCATCATATGCATTTAGCACACATTTTCCACACATAAACGGGAGCAGAGATTTGCACCCCAAATCTGTTGACATATACTTTGCCCCATACAAGCTCAATCACTACCCACCCACTCTCACTGCCGCATCCATCACAGTTTAGTTACCGCATCAGCTCTCACCTTCCTCAATCATAACCTTATATCTTTTTTTTTTTTTAGACAAATACCATCTGCATTCCGAAAACAGGGTACAGAGTTGAGTGAATATGACAACAGTTCTATTTTCCATCCACGCCGTCACAGGCTGTCTCTTTCACGAACACGATCCCTGACTTAGGCAATTACTGTTATCGCCCTTCAGTCTTCCGGGTTTCTTCCCTCTCCACCTCCGGGGGCTCGGGGGCAGGTCGGCGGGGTCTGCTGCACGGCGAGCTCCGGAGCTCCAGCCGGGGCGGGCGCGGCCTGGCCCCGCCCCCTCATGCATATGTAGCACCCCAGCCCGGCGGCCCGGCCCCCAGACGGCCATTTGTAGCGGTGCTGGAGGCTGCGTTCGGCTGCGCTGCGGAGACGCGGAGCGGAGCGCGCTCCCTGGCCACTGCGTCCCCTGCCCCGGCGCCTTCCCGGCTCCCCCCCGTGTCTCGGGCAACTCCCAGCCGTTCCGGGGCATAGCTCTCCGCGGTTCTCCAGGCCACTCACGGGCCTCGCGCGCCCTACCGCCTGTAGCCCAGCCGGCCGCACTCGTCCCCGGAGCCGGGCCTAGGGCGCGCGGCGGCCGGGCTGGGCTCGGGGGGCGTCCCGATGGCCGCGGCCGGCTGGCGCGACGGCTCCGGCCAGGAGAAGTACCGGCTCGTGGTGGTCGGCGGCGGCGGCGTGGGCAAGTCGGCGCTCACCATCCAGTTCATCCAGGTGCCTGGAGCGGGCCTGCGGGGTGGCGCTACCTGTGGCCGTGGCGACCCCGCCCGGGGCGCGCGGGTGCGGGGCTCCGGCGCGTGCGGTGCGGTGCGCGCGGGTGCGGTTTGCGCGGGGGGCCCAGGGCGGGCGGCTGCGAGGGCGAGCAGGGGACGGTGAGGAGTCGGCTCTGCTCTCCTGCCCTGCGGCCACGGCGCCGCGCTGCTGCCCGCCAGGCGCCCGGCGCGGCGTCCGGGGACTCGGGCTTCTCAGGAATGTGGCCGGGAGGGCGGAGCTGCCCGATTGGGAAGCGGTTCCACCTTATCGCTGCGGTTGGGGCGGGAGCCTGCGTGGAGCAGCCTCGCGGCGGAGTCGGGCTTCCTGCCCGGAGGGCCGGAGCGGGGACCCAGCGCAAGCCTCGGTGACGGCGATGGCCCCGGGCTACTTGGCTGTGCCTCTGCGCCGGCTCCCGGGTCCTAACAGTGTTTTCTCTTTGTGTGTGTTTGAGCTTCTCTTACAAGTAGTCTCTTAGGTGGTACGTCCGGGTGGGAGTGTTTGATCGTGCCCTAGGGAAATAATGGCTTCGAGGAAGTTAAAATGTGCTTTGATAGGGGCGAGACCATTTCCTTGGAATTCCCGGTGCCTGCCTGCTTCGCGCTTAGGTGAAGTTTGAACCCAGCTAGGAGAGGACAAGTGTGAGTTCTGTGCTGCAGCCCCCTTCTCCCATTTTTCTGGTCGCTCGAGGACCAAAGTCGAGTCGTTTTAAAGAAAAGGGAGGTGGAATTCATCCTTAGATTTGTTCTTGGTTAAGAGATCCGCGTCATTTTTTTTTTCTTCTTCATTTTCCAAGAGCAACTGCAGATCCCTTTGCTTTTGCTGTCCTGAAAGGCGTGGCGTATGTTGGGAGAGCACAGGTACCCCGCTAAGTAACAAAGGCATTTTTACTGTGTCTAAGAGTATGGTGGCATCCCCCCCCCCCCGTTTTACCCATTTGTTGAATTGGTCGAGTTGAATAGCTTATTTGGTTTCATTATAAGCTGTGATGTTTATAGTGTCATTAAGGCACAGCTCCATAACCTAAGTGTGATTGTCAGCTTTCACTCGAGTGAATGAACAATAATCACTCCTGTGATGTTCCATGAAATTAAAAAAGTGCTCAAACCTTTGTATTCAGAGAGGATGTTTTTGTCCTGAGCGATGACTGTGTGCTCCATGGTGGTGGTGGGGGTCAGGCCGACTGAGAAGTGAGATTAAGTGTACTTAAGTTTACTCCAGTCAGGTTTTTTGGCGAGGTTGCTATTTGCCTGGGGCCAAGAGAGCCGTCTAAGTGACTGTTCAAAACTAGCCACAGCTAACTGTCTCAGTTGGCTGGTGTTGGAGGGAGTTCAGAAGCCAGAGGACAATCCCGGGTTCCAGAACTGATGGATAATATTGCTAGAAGATTTAAATCAGAAGCACTTACATTTCGGAAGGGACGATCTGCATGTAATTGCTTCCATTAGTTAAGGTATTTGAGAACTAGTATTAGAAAACTCCCGATACCCCAGGTAATTACTGTGTTCCCTGTGACCTTCTAGAACCCATTTGCTGACTACTCTGTGAATAGTCTGATACTTAGGAACTCAAAAGCCAGACCAAGTAAGTAAAGACATGCACGGCAATGGTGCAGATAAGGGCCATGAGTGAGCTTTGAATCCTACAGACTTAAATGTGCGTCTTTTCTTTATTGGTTATGAAAACAACACCCAAAAATAGTTAGCCTTTCTGAGTCCCAGTGTTCTTGTTAGTCAAATGGGTCTCAGGACACATCCTTTATAACTTTTACACTATAAGAACGATCTTAGCATTGAACATGCAGTGTGTACTCTGTTGATAGTAACTTTCTGTAAGTGTGTGACGTGTTTAGATACCAAGGGAACTCAGATTTTTAAAGGCTGATGTGGAAGACTTAAAAAAAAAAATGCATCTGAGGACTGGAGAGATGGCTCAGTAGTTATCCTGGCTGCTCTTCCAAAGACCCAGGTTCAATTCCCAGCACCCACATGGCAGTTTACAACTGCCTGTAACTCCAGTTCCAGAAGGTCTGACACCTTCACATGCAGGAAAAACCTCAATATACATTAAGTAAATACATCTTTTAAAAAACGCACTGTGGGGTTGTAACTCAGGATAGAGTGGTTTGTCTCGTGTGTGGGAAGCCCTGCGTTTGATCCCTAGCACCTAAAAAAAGAGCATTGTGTCGTCTTATTTGGCGGTATGAGTGGAGATGTGATGAGTGTGCGGAGTCACAGGCCAGTTGGAAAGTGGAGGCAGATGTATGGGGTCTGGGAGTGGGAGAAGCTTAGACTTGTGTGACTTGGGGCTTTTGGTGCTCGTGAAACAGGAACATAGGCTCTGAGGTTGACTTGGTAAGGAGGAAGGAGGCACAGCACCTGTGTGGAGGAGACTCTGCCACTCCTCTGAGCATGATGTAAGTTACTTAACCTATCTGTGCTTTGGCTTTCAATCTGCTGCTATAAGCTGGGGCGCTAAAATTATACAGCCTTGAAGGTCAGATGAATTAACATATCCAGGCTACATCCACATCCATTACTGTTAACCTTAGATTACAGATCTAAAGTCACAGTTATCATCTATATCTACACACATGGAAACACACACTAGGGACAGGTAAACATACATGCCACACTCACAGTCCCCCCTCTCCTGTACATAGAGATGGTGCTGCTTGAGCATCTCAGGTAACTAGGATTATAGGTCTGTAACCAGCCTGGCTGCTCAGACTTTTTTTTTGAAAACTATTGTACATTCCACACGGTGACTAGAACACCTAAGTGGTGAGTAACCTCTGCTTAGGACATAATTTTGACATGGAGTGGAATGCAGAGGGTGCTGCCTGAGCTTCCAGCCCAGGTAACTGGAGCATCTCGACTTTCATTTTTTCGTTAGGCCTTTGAGTTCATCTCCAAAGCACAGTTAGTTTGGTTGAACAGACCTCCATCTCTTTGTAATTTTACAGTCCTTCTGTGTTCTGACTGGCTGGTGTCTTTGGTCTTAGGTTTTCTAGGTCTCAGTTTCCCATTTGGAAAGGGAGAGTACCGGAGTGCTTAGGGGTTTTGGAGTAAATAAAATGCCAGCAAATCAAACCACTCAGCACAGCCGTGACTGAGTCAGTCAGTGATCACCTTATGTGTGGCTATTCAGTATCCTGATGTTCTTCCAAAACAAAATTTGTAGTTTTTCCTCAATTTATAATGTAGTCCATTATTTCCGATCGTCTCCCTTCCCACCTCCGCTCTGTCATCTCCACTCCACCATGAGGTACTTGGACGAGGAGTCTTGATTTTATTAGAGTTGGGAAAGCTTAATGAATTCGGAATTGATTTTTAAGAACTGAGGCATAGCTTAGTGGTAGTACTGTTCCGGACTAGTGGTCCCCAAGTCCATCTTTCGGGTTTAAATAGAAGGGAGAGGCATGCAAAGTAATGAGACCCGGTCAAGGTGCAGTCCTGTCCTTAATACCTCAGTTCCAACTTGTCTTTTAAGATGGTCTGACAAGTTGTCACAGTCGTGTGGAATCTCATCCTGGGCTACACACTCCTCCTCCGGCGGACACTAGACCTTCTTCTGGGTGGAAGTTTTAATTAATCCTTTACGGTCCTTTGCTTCAGCGAGTATGATGGCTCAGATTGCACCTTCTGTTCTCCGGGCAGGACAGTTACAACACACGGATTTAGCATTTGCTAGGCCCCGGGTTCGGTCCCCAGTCACAGAAAACAAAGACATGAGCCAGAAAATTGTACACATTACATACTGGGGCTAAGAGTTTCTCTGGCCTCACTTAGAAGAGGATTTACATGTTTTCACCGACCTTAAGACACACATTACCCTGTAGTTTTTTTGTTTTTTTTTTTTCTAACTTTTTACTTAACCTGTTTGTTAGATTTTTGAGCTGTATAAGGGTCAGGTGGCCTCAGGTTATAGCTCAGGCTAGTTGGACCTTGAGCTCCTTCTGCCTCAGCCTGATGAGTGTTTTGATTACAGGTTAGTGCTCAGCTTGTTTCTCATTCTCCACTGTAAGCTCAAGGCATTGCTAGCCTGGACATTGTTTTTTCCTTGCCTGTTGGGAAATGCCTTTTCCATATCTTTTCCTAGGGCACATATCATAGCTACATTTCTGCAGTTCTTTATTTGACCCATGGGCCGAACCTGTGCTTTTAACATCAGTACGGTTTCATTGCTGCATCTTGGAGACACATGCTGTAGTTACAAGTTAGCAACTCAAGAGCAGGCCAGATGGCTCAGTGGGCAAAGCCCTTTGTCCAGAGTTTGGTCTCTGGAAACCACATGATGGAAGGAGAGAGCCAAGCCTTGAAAATTGTCCTCTCTGGGTATCTGTTGTGCTAACTTGATTTTTTTTTTTTTTTTCTTTAAAGACATAACCTATATGTGGCTCTGGTTGTCCTGGAACTCACTCTGTAGACCAGACTGGCTTGAAACTCAGCGAGTCCACCCTCCTTTGTCTCCTGAGTGCTGGGATTAAAGTTGTGTACCTCTATATCGAGATAACTTTTAAGCTTTTACATCTTATTTAATTAACTATTTTGTGATAGACTCTTATACCCCACGCTAGCCTGGAGCTGCTTGCTGTGTATCTGAGGATGATGTTGGCTTCCTAATCTTCCTGCTTTTCCCTCCGGTGTGTTCCACCATGACAGTGTGTTCTTCTTAGTGCATCGAATTATGTGGTTAAGGGACAGTTGGTGGGGATTTGATTATTTACATGCTTATATTTTGACTCAGCAATCCCACATCTAGAAATTTAAAGATACACTTTGAGCATCACGGGAGTGCACATTACAAGGCTGTATTGTTAATTGCGCAAATTAGAATCGTGGAATGAAATGATGCACAAAACATATAGCTTCAAAAGTGATTGAGAAAGGTCCCAGTGAACTGTGGTGTGTTTCCTTGAGACACATTGGTTAATGAACAAGGTCCCAATGAACTGTGGTGTGTTTCCTTGAGACACATTGGTTAATGAACAAATTTAAGGGACAGCTTGGTAGAGCACACCCCTAATTCTGAGGCAGAGGCAGAGACCGGTAGAGCTGTGTGATTTGCAGGCTAGTCTGGTTTATATAGTGAGCTTTAGGCCAACTAGGGCTACATAGGGAGACCATTTGTCTTAGTTAGGGTTTTACTATATTGCTCTGAAGAGACACCATGACCATGGTAACTATTTATTATAAAGAAAACATTTAATTGTGGGGGCCTCACTTAGTTTCAGTGGTTCATTCCATTATCCTCATGGCAGGAAGCATGGTGGCATGCAGGCAGCCATGGTGCTGGAACTGAGTCTTTACATCTTGATAAACAAGCAACAGGAAGTTGACTGAAAGTCACACTGAGTGAAGCTTGAGACTTAAAGTGGTCCCACAGTGACACATTTCCTCCACAGTCACACCTCCTAATAGTGCCACTCCCTTTGGGGCCATTTTCTTTCAAAACACAACAATGTCTCCTTGTGCCTCTCCTCTCATATGTCCAGGGGTTGGAGATGGCTCAGGGGTTAGGAGCACAGGCTGCTCTTTCAGAGGCCTGGTTTTCGAATCCTGGCTCCTCCATGGTGGTACACAATGTCTGTAGCTCCAGTTCCAGGGAATTCAACTTGCCTTTCTGGGCACTAGGCACACAAATGGTGCACAGACATATATACAGGAAAATATACATATAAAAAATTAAAAACAAGATCAGACATGATTTCTGGGGACTAAGGAGATGGCTCAGTGGGTAAAACACTTGCTATGCAAGTGGTTTCTGGAGTCCAGCACTCAGGAGCAAGCTGCCTAGCTAGACTAGCTGAATCGCTGAGCTCTGGGTTCCAGGGAGAGACCCTGCCTCAAAGCATAAGGTGGAGAGTGATTGAATAAGACTTTCAACTTCAGCCTCTGGGCTGAACACATGGTACAAACACTTACAGATTCCTGTGCACCCCCATGCACATACATAGACTACATATACAACCCATTTAAAAATCTCCTGTTACAGTATATGAAGGGAGAATTCAGAACAAAAATGTGTATTTGCTCATGCAGACAAAACCAAAGGATGCTTGAGAGACGGAGGAGATTGCTTACCCAGAGACGGAGTACAAGTCAGGTAGAAGTGATGGCTGGGATAGGGACGGGGACCCTTCCGAGTACCATCTTCTGACTTTTGCAATCAGGTTCATATTTTAATCAATCGGTATATAAATAGCAAACACTAATACAGTCGAGCGGTGAAGAAAAAGGGATGTCTTAAGGTGGGGCGTTGCCTGGCGTGAACACCTGTGATCCTTAACTTGGGAAGTAGAGTTAGGAGGACCTGATGTTTAAGACCAGTATGGGCTTCGTGAGATCTTGTCCCAGGAAAGAGAGAACAGAAGGGGATACTGCAGATAAACAAGTGAACTAACCGGTCAGATGAACAGCAGATATGTTGAAAAGACCAGGAGAAAAACTTGAGGTAACTTTTGAACCCAGTGTTTGGACTGTGTCCTCAGGATAGGAAAGAACGTGAAGCAAACATTGAGCTCTGGTTGATAGGCTCTGTGCTCCCCCACCTCCCTTACCCACTCTCCTTTTTTTTTTTTTTTTTTTCACGTAGGCATGGATTTGTAGTTTGTGGCACTTTTGTATATAATATTAGCAAATATGCAAATGTATTTTGGAAAATAGGAGCCGTTGTCTCACTGCTGCAGAGAAGGAGGCTGCTCAGTTGGCAAGAGCAAAGGTTAGAATGGACTCAGGTGTTTGACTGACATTGAGGATCCTGGCCTGAACTCAAGTTTAAAAAGTTTATAGACACAGAAATGCCTATGCGTGTGAATCCCTTGAGCTCACCCGAGTACCTTTCCAGCTCCATTGAGAGTTGCAGAAACATCTTGATTCCGGACCTGGGGTAGGAAAATACAAGATGAGCCTGAAATATCTTTCAGTCTAAGTATGCAGAAAAACCCAAAACAATGGGCACTTGTCAGAAAAAGTGAAGAGCCAGCCTGGGAGAATTCCTCTGTGCCAAGTTCGGGACAGTTTTATCATTAAAATAGACAATTATTTATTGCCCATAAAGAACCTATGAAGTTGTTCCCAGCACTGGGGAGATTGCAGCAGGAGTATCATGAGTGTGAGGCCAGCCTGGGCTACATGGCAAGACCTTGTCTCAAAACAAAGCACAAAGTTGATCTATGATAAATAAGTGATTAAGCGGAATTCTGACTAACCAGTGAATAGACACAGGAAATAGCAGAATCAGAGAAAATGATGAAGGGCAATCATAATGATTAAGCACAAATATAAATGGATATTAAAACTAGTAAGTGAGATGGCTGGTATGTCTGGGCATGCTGGTGATCCCAGCTCATAGGAGGCTGCAGTAGGAGGATCCTGAGTTGTGACATCATGGGGTATGTAGGGAATGCAGATAGGATTTAACATAGCGCCAGCTTGTATTTTTCTAACAGGAGGGACCTGGCAGACCTCACTTTGATATCAAAGTTTGCTGGATGTCTTGGGTGTCCTAGGGAGGTGCCCCCACTGAGTTACACTCCCACAGTCAGCCCCCAGGGCATTCTAGGGAGGGGCCCTGCTGAGGAGTTATATTAACTGGCTCTAAGTTTTTGGTAAGATGGCTAAAACATCACTGGGCACTGTCACCTCACTGGGACTTACACTTCTCAATACTGTTTGGTTACGACAATAAAGTCTAGTTAAAGAATAGCTGGGCATTAAACAAAATTAAGCTTAATACGACCAGACCAAGACATAATGGGGGGGGGGACTTTTTTATTTAAAGACATCTTTTCTAAGTTTGTAGTTGGTGCCTTGGGTGAGAAATATTGGTAAGATTAGGTTATGTCAGTACACTTTTTGGCCATGAACTCTAGTGTTTATTCTTATGGCTTCCCCTCTTTGTATGAAGTATATCTTTTGCTGTGTAAATGACTTTGCATATTCTTTTTTTGCCTACTGGGATTAACCTTAAAATTATTTATTTTCTTAAACATACTGATGAGAAAATAGAAATATTAGTATGGAAATACTATTGGAATAAGTATGGAAAAATGAAAGCAGGGTTAAATTTTGGCACACACACGCATGCACACACATGCATGAATTCCTTGAGCATTCGAGTGTGTGAGTGTACATATGTACATATGTACATGTGTGTCATGGCATGCATTTGGAGGTCCGAGGTGATTTGTGGGAGTCAGTTCTTGCCTCGTGTGTGCTCTGGGGTTGATTTTTGTCATCAGACTTGGTGGCAAGTGCCCTTACCCATGAGATATCTCTCTGGCCATTAGCATATTTGTCTTTTCTTTGTCTTTTGTATACTGTTATAAGAATAATTAGCCCCCAAAGAAGTACTTTATCATTCAAGATTATTGTATTTAATTTTCATTTTTATTCTGATTTCATGCTCATAAGCAATCCTCATGAACAACCCACTTCTGTCTGTCTGTCTGTCTGTCATCTATTTTAAATTTGCCTCCTTAAGATCTGACTTTAGGTAAGCCTGCCTGTAGGGCATTTTTGTAATTAGTGGTTAATGAGGGAGGGCACAGTCCATTGTGGGTGGGGCCACCACTGGGCAGGTTCTAGGTTCTATAAGAAAGGAGGCTGAGCAAGTTATAGAGAGGAAAGTAGTAAGCATCACCCTCTGAATTAGCTTCTGCCTCCAGCTTCCTGCCCTGTTTGAGTTCCTGTATGTTCTGATGGCCTTCAGTGATGAACAGTGATTTGGAAGTGTAAGCCTCATAAACCCTTTTTCCCCCAAGTTGCTTTGGTAATGGTTTTTTATCACAACAACAGTAACTCTAACTATGACAGGAATTGGTACCAGGAGTGGGGTGTTACTGTGACAGACCTGACTATGTTCTTTTAGGGAGGGTTGTGGATGGTCTTTGGAACTTTGGGTGAGAAAAGCCATTGCATGTTCAAAGTTTGGTGAGCTGTTGTGTGGGAGCTTGGGAGAAGCTAGTGTGGAGAGAAACGCAAACAGTGGAGGTCTGACTTGTGAAGGTTCAGAAGGAAGTTTGAGAATTACTTAGAGTATCAGTGCCATCACATATTTGTTATTTTGAATTAAGATTCTGTGGTTCTGGTCAGCTGGGGCTGAAGAATCAAGAGAGACCAGCACCACTGAAATGAAATCTTTGTGTTACTAGGACAGTTGGTGCTGGTTAGTTGGAGCTGAGAAATTAGAGGTGATGAGGAAGAGACCAGTATCATTGAGCTGAAATCTTCTGGGAACTGTTTCCTCACAGTCAGCACACACACAAACTGTGTTCCTATGTGTACCTATGGCCAAGGTTGTACCTTGCTTTGACAGCTAAACTTGGTAGTGTAAGTGTTACCCAGGTCTTACTGGTTTTGAAGGCATGAAGGGGTCATGGAGAACAACTGAAGCCTGGCACTGTGAGAGGCCAGGAGAGGTCATTGGTTAGGGTGCAGCCTCAGTGGCAGGTGAAGGCTCAGGATTGAACGGATCAGGCAAAGAAGTTGAGTTCTGACACCATGAGGTGAGCCTATGAGAGGCAGTTTGTGAAAGTGTAGCCCTGTTGCAGAAGAATATCCCAGTTTTGGAGATACCAGTACCATAGGATGGCCGTCAAGAACACCAGCAACAATGGAGTGGAGCCAGCTAGAGCCTAGAAGACAGGCTGTGTGTGCTTAGAGGGCTGAACCAGAGAAGTGACCCAACCCTCTTGGAGGAGCCCAGAAAATCATGAGTGAATTCCAAATACTGAACATTGAGTTATTTATAGAGTTGGTGTTTGCTTCCATTTGATTTGATTGTGACTGTGCCCTGGTTGAAATAAGAAAGCTTTTAACTTATGTTTGATCTTATAGGAGTTCATAGTAGAGAGACATTCGATTTTAAAAAAGACTGGTGTAGTCTGAAGTTTCTCTGTCCCACCTTACCAGTCCCACAGCCATTTAGTCCCAAGTCATCACACAAAAGCTTATATTAATTATAAATGGCTTAGGCATATTACTATCTAATTCTTATACTTTAAGTTAACTCATTTCTATTATGTTTAGCCACGTGGCTTGGTTCCTTTTTGCTCAGTGTAGTATTATCACTCAACTTCTTCTGTCTCTTGCTGGCATCTGCTGCTCTGCTCTTCCGATTTCCAGCATTCTCCTAGTCTGGTTGCTGCCCCACTTCTACTTCCTGTCTAGCTACTTGACCAATCAGTGTCTTATTAAACCAGTATGACTGCCTCACTTCTACTTCCTGTCTAGCTACTTGACCAATCAGTGTTTTATTAAACCAGTATGACTGCCTCACTTCTACTTCCTGTCTAGCTACTTGACCAATCAGTGTTTTATTAAACCAGTATGAGTGACAAATACAAAATACAAATACAAAAGCATGATCCCACAGCAGACTGACGTTTTTAAGAAGAAATGGAATTGTTGAATATTTAAAATTTTAAAGGCTGTGTGACTTTTGAAGTTTGTAAATTGTTTTATATTGTGATCTTGGAGATAGACAAGAAAGGAAAAGGTTGTACCTTTAACAGTGATGTGGTTTTGTGTCAAGTTGACCAGGGGTTAGTTGTCCTGCCTGGCTATGTCAACTAGATACAGCTAGAGTCATCAGAGAGAAGCAAACCTCCATGAGAAAATGTCTCCATAAGATTTGGCTGTAGACCAGCCTCTAGGGCATTTTCTTTTTATTTCTTTTTAATTAATTTTTATTTTATCAGCATTGGTATTTTCTGCCTGCATGTATGTCTGTGCGAGGGTGTCAGAGGCCCTGGAATTGGAATTACAGACAGTTATGAATTGAACCCTAGCCCTCTGGAAGAGCAGCCAGTGTTCTTAACCGCCGAGCCATCTCTTCTGTCCCGTAGGACATTTTGTTAAGTAGTGATGGATGAGGTAGGGCCCAGCGCATTGTGGGTGGTGCCACCCCTGAGTTGGTGGTCCCAGGTTTTTTAAGGAAACAGGCTGAGCAAGCCATGGGAACCTAGCCAGTAAGCAGCACCCTTCCATGGCCTCCGTCAGCTCCTGCATCCAGGTTCTTGCCCTGTTTGGGTTCCTGTCCTGACTTCCTTCGATGTTGAACAGTGATGTGGAAATCTAAGCCAAATAGATCCTTTCCCCCAAGTTTCTTCGGTTAATAATAATCCTAGCCAGGACAGTCACCCAAATAATTTTCTGTTTTAAAACTGACAGAAAATTTTGTATGTGTACAACAGTGTTTGGAAGTGTGTGTGTGTGTGTGTGTGTGTGTGTGTGTGTGTGTGTGTTTGTAGACTGTCTCAGGAACCCCCTGTCTTAATCATTGTTCTCTTGCTGTGAAGAGATAACATGATCAAGACAAGTTTTTTGTTTGTTTTTGAGAGAGGGTTTTTTCTCCATGTAGCCCTGACCGTCCTAGAACTCACTCTGTAGACCAGGCTGGCCTTGAACCCACAGAGATCCCCCTGCCTTGGATCCTCAAGTGTGTGTGTGTTCTACCACTGCTCCCAAGGCAGCTTTCACAAAAGAAACAATTTAATTGGGTGCTTGCTTATATTAGTTCATTATTATCCTGGCAGAGAGAGAGAGAAGAGAGAGAGAGAGAGAGAGAGAGAGAGAGAGAGAGAGAGAGAGAGAGAGAGAGAGAGAGAGAGAGAGAGAGAGAGAGAGATCTAGAGACAGACAGACCACCATGGGTCCAAGTCAACACTTTTCAAGAATATAGTGTCCTGGGGCTGGAAAGAGGACTCTGTGGTCAAGAGCACCTGATGCTCAAGCGAGGAGTCTGGTTCTATTCCGGAACTCACATGGGGAGACTCCACAACTCCCAGTAACTGCAATTCCAGGGGATCAGTGTCGTCTTCTGGCCTCTATGGACATTGCACACATACTGTGGTGTACATATAAGAATCGACACACTCAAACTCATCAATAAAATAGAGATGCAGTATATGTTATCCTATTGTTAGTTTTTATAAACTCTTTGCTTCACGTTTTTCTTCCCCTCCCGCTGCCAAGGGTGGAAACCCAGGACCTTGAGTGTGATAAATAAGCACCTGTATTTGTGACCTTTCTTTTATACTTCCAGCTACATTTTGCTCCTCCCTCCCTCCTCTGTTTCTCCTGATGTCCAGGAACTCGCTTTGTAGACCACGCTGGCCCCAAACTCAGAGAATCCACCTGCCTTTGCCTCCTGAGTGCTGGGATTAAAAGCATGCCCACCACTGCCCAGCTTCCACTCTTTTTTCTTATTTTTGGGAATCATGCCTTAAATCAGGTGCTTTTAATGAGAATATGTAAGGTTGCATTTACTTTTGCACGATGGTGGTAATTGGCTGAGGGCAGATGTGTGAACATGGTGGGATTCCTGTATTGTTTGCTGTTATCCAGCTCCCTCAGATTTCTCTCCAGCAGAAGTAACTTTTCTCTGTGTGCCTGACCCACTTTTCACTGGAGTGGAAACATTTCTCAGGATGCCACTAAAAGTTTTTCTTTGTTCCTAGCTTGCCTGGGGAAGTGATGACATAATCTGAGGGTAGGGAAGACTTTCTCCATTTTTGTATTTATCTTTTTCTGTTAACTTCTGAAGTATCAGGCTAGTCCTGCAGTGGCTGTGTAATGCTTCTTCCAAACTTTTGGAAGTTATCCCATTGGGGGAAATCCTGTCAAGCTTGCCTCTGTTGTGGACAGTTTTTCCTGGATATCTAGTGTAGCTGTCTGAAGCAGGATTAGGGTCTTTGATATCTCAGGCTGATTTCAATGCTGGTGGTTCTTAAGGCCACAAAAATTGGTATTTTTCTAAATCATCATACTATTTAATGAAACCGTTTCTTCTAGAGTAATTATTTTTACCTTTGTATAGAACTATACATATTTATTTATGTGGAGCCCTTCTTGAGTGGAAGTCTAGAACTGGCCCATGCTCGGAGATGCTCTTTTAGGGATCTGAACCCCACATTGTTTTGATACAGAAGGGTGTGTTGACCTTCATCAGGCTTGTTTTTGTTTTAATAATTTTTTTTTTTATATCTTTTTGGACAAGATTTCGACATGAGACGTTCAGTATAGTTGCTTAACCTGGACTTTGGCAGAGAGGTATGATTTTTTTAGAGAGAGGTTATAGGGTTTTCAGGTTTTTTATGGCAGTGCTGGAATTGAAGCCAGGGACTTGCCCGTGCTAGACAAGTGCTCTACCCCTGAGCCACAATGCCAGCCTGGCTTTCAAATTTTTAAATCCTTTACTGTTCATCTTTTAGCACTGGAGCAAGTAGTAGAAAGAGGTTGGGGAGGTGTGCGTGCACGTGTGCAAGTGTGTGTGTGTGTGTGTGTGTGTGTGAGAGAGAGAGAGAGAGAGAGAGAGAGAGAGAGAGAGAGAGAGAGAGAGAGAGAAAGAGGACATTGAATATTGTTATCTTTTTTCATGATTTTATATGCGAACCTCTGTTGGTTTTCATTATTCTACAATCAGGTAAACCTGCTTTTCACTGTAGTATTTTTAGCTAATTATATTTTTTCTTAGGTTGTGCTTAGTACTGAATTCTTGAAACATTGTAATTTTAGTTTGGGTATTCTCAACTCCTTTGTACTTGTTTTTAATTTTTAAATTATGTGTAAATTTGTGTGTCTGTTTATGGGCCAGTGAGTGAGTGCAGGTCCCTGGAGGCTGAGGTGTAGAATCCTCTAGAGCTGAAGCTCTTACAGTTGTGTGCTACCACAAGTGGGTGATGGGAACTGACCTTGAGTCCTCTGCAAGAACCACACAAGCTCTTAAGTGCTGGACTCTCTCTAGTCCCCATCACCTTAAGTTTTAGAGTATTTATATTGGAGAAAGTTGAGTACCTCCTTTTGATTGTAGATTAAAGGTCAAAGAAAAGGGTGTTTAAACTTTTTGTGTCTTAGAAAATGCTGGGATTGAGCTCATGGCTTTGCTCTGCCATTGAGCTACATCCTAGGAGCCAACATTAATGACTTTATTGTTATGTGGGCTTGGGTCTTGCTACTGTCAGCCAGTCTGACCTCTAGTGTGTGCTATGCCTGATTTAACCCTCGAGTGGCCAAGAGTGCATGTTGGTACTGCTGTTCTCAGCAACATTAAGGATTTTATTGTTTTCTTCTCTGTTTTGAGGTGGAGTTGTACTCTGTAGCCCAACCTGAAACCTGGTCTTCCTGCTTGATTTTATTTCTCTGCCATTGAGGAGATCATGTAGAGGTGATTTTAGAAGTAGAGTCTGATTTTTGGGAACTAACTTTTTTTCTCCTAAATGGACTCATGGAATTAACCAACAGCGCCTCAGTATTGTTTCCTAGACCTGGACAAACTATCCACTTCATCCGGGATGAGCTGCTTGTGAGTCAGATTTAGGTGCTGGTCCAGCAGGTACGCATGGATGGCTGTGCATGATTCTCTGTGTCTGCACCTGAACTTTAGATGACATCAGTTTGGTGCCATTCCCCTTGACAAAGTTGTGGATTCCCAGTGTGCCGGTGTGGAAACAGTGTGTTAGTTGTTAGTGTCTTCATTTCTCGGTTCTTTGACATCATACTTGTATTTGTTCGTACCTTTTATTCTTCATAATTTGATTTTGAGAATCACAAACCAGAAATATTTTTGTTATACACAGCTAAGTACATTGCCAAATATCGGTTGATATTTATCACTTGTTAGCATTTGTTCTTTTTTAAAAAAAGATTTATTTGTTTATGTATTTTATGAATATGAGTATTCTATTTCTATGCACACCAGAAGAGGAAATTGAACTCAGAACCTCTGGAAGAGCGGTCAAGTGCTCTTAACTGCTGAGCCATCTCTCCAGCCCCTTGGCATTTGGTCTCGAATAAAACTTAACTGGAAATCAAAGAGACCTTAGGAGCAGGCATAGTGGCCTGCTTGTCCTCCAGTCCTGGGGAGATGAAGGCTGAAAGATCAAGAGTTCAAGGTCACTCTTGGCTGTATGGTGAGTTTGAGTCCGGCCTGGGCTGTATGCAACTCTGTTTCAAAACAAGATCTTAGGAAAAAATGAGTTGTGTCTATTTATGTCCGCATGGCAGCTGGTGCTAAAGAGAGCCAAGAGACAGCCTTCATTTTGGATTTCAGAATTTCTCTGTAATGTCAAGATCATATACGATGCATGCAGGTTAAGTTTCATCAGAATTGGGGAGATGGTGTAGTGGGTGAAGTGCTTGCTATACATACACAAAGTCCGGATCCCCAGGACCCCCACAAAAGCCAGACACAATAGTGTGTCCCTTTAACTTCCTTGCTGGTGAGCAGATGGGCAGATCCCAGGGGCTTGCTGGTCAACTGTGTAACCAAAAGGGCAAGCTCTGGGTTTAGAGAGAAATACCTTCTCAAAAAAATGTGTCAACAAAATGGCTCCGCTGTAAATGTGCCTGCTGCCCAGCCTGATAAGATCTGAGTTCAATCCGGGACCCATATAATAGACGGTGAGGACCTTTGACCTCCAGACAAGTTCACGAGCACACACACACACACATTACAATAGTTATCCAAATGGCCTTTGGACAAGGTAGTCTTACTTATTTTAATTTTTCTAGAAATTCTGACTTGAAATGGGAAAGAGCCTTAAGAGAAAGGACTTGAAAAGTTGCTTCTTGTGCCTTATTTCCTGGTGGGTTTTCTCCTGTTGCTTTGTCTTTGGTTCAGCCACGGCGCACGGTTGAGATTAGAACAGTAGTTTGTTAGCTGGAAAGAAAGGAGCGGTAAGCAGGCAGTTCAGTCTGACGGCGAGGAAGGTTTGTGATAGGGAAGACGGTTGACGGTTCAGAAATTATGTTGGAAAGTTATAGTTATGAAATTTGTGATTTCAGGTCTCCTAGCTAAGGTAGGGGTGTGTCACCTATCTTACGCTTTGTGTGTGCATTTCTGTGCATGTACATACGGGCATGTCTTCAACTCAATCCAGGTGGGTTTAAACTTGGAGAGGTTGCCCGTCTTAGTGGCGCTTGCCTATGACCCCAGCTGAGGCAGAAGGGTCACCATGAGTTTGAGACTAGCGTGGGCTACAAATGAGACTCTGTAACTTAGAGAAAAGTTTGCAGGGTTTTGGAATAAAGAAACAGAATTTAAAGCAAAGGCTTAAGTCTGTAATTGCCTAATGAGTTTTAATAGGTTCATAATGTGTCCCAACCCTGTATTAATTAATAAAAAATAATTAATTAATTATGTTCATGCCAACAGTTTGATTTTAATGAACCTTTTTTTTTTTTTAATTAGAAAGTTATTTAATGTGAAAACATTCTTCTTGTAAGTACTCCTATTTTTTTAATGGAGAAGCCCTTTTCATTCATTCTGATGTTAAGAACAGGGTGGGAATGGAGGGGGTTGTCTTGGTCTTTTTCAGAGTTCATCACATGCTGAGTCTTGGGGTTCCTTACCATTGTGAAGTCTGGGAGGTTCTATGATCATTAATTCATTAATCAAAAAAAGTTTCTTTATTCTTAAGATTGGGTCTCTTTTTGGACCGTAGCCTCAAGCTCTCCTGCCTCAGCCTCCTGAGCAGCTGGCTACAGGCACAGCACCACACCTTGTTTGAGCAGATGGGAAGACAGTGCAGAGGCCCTCTGTCTCCTGTGATAGGGCTGGGAGTCTGTTTGCAGTTTTAGCCTGGGCAGATACCGACTGTTTCATTTTCCCCTTCCTATCTGTACTGTACGCGATTTACCTAGTTGAGGCTTCTCTGTGGCAGCCAGAGTTTCAGGAAGCAGCATTAGCCAGATGAAGTTGTCTGACCAGGGTTACTTGAGTTTGCGGTTTTGGATGAACAGTGTGTGGCGCACAGCTGCTGCTCCAACAGCTTTGTTCCAGCTGTCCTGCTTGCCTGTCACAAAATACCCCACATTCCTTTTTTTAACCTCTTGTCATATTCTAGACTATTACTTAAGTGGGTTCTCGTCATTATTGCTTTGGATGACTTTTCCACCACAGATCACTATTTGCTTAGCACGATGCCAGTATGGATTGTGTAACAGAGTTAAGCCCTGCAGTCTTGGTAATAATTTTGGGTTGTGAGTTGATGTTACAGTTGTGAAATATTGATGTAAAGCAATTAAGTGATTGGCATTGAAAAGGGCAGCAAACTGATGATATCCCGAGTAGCTAGTATCTATGAGACTGTATCTACCGATTTCTTATTTTAATCCTATATTTGTATTAGTAGGTTTCAATAGAATTGTAAAATTAAAAGCCAAAAGGTGTGTGTCGCCAAGCCTGGCCACATTATGATTCTCTGTGTTAGGCATCATGCTAAAAGTTACACGAGTATCTTACTTAGACTCTAATTATGTTAGTGATTCTGTCTCACAGATGTGGAAACCCCGACCCAGTTGTTCAGTACATTGCTCAAAACCCCATAGTGGTGACAGATTTGATTAGTATTCGCATTTTCAGATTATAAAGCCAGTGCGGACTTGGCTAATACTGACCTTTCCACGCCACTGCGTATGCTTTTCTGTTTTCTTACAGAAGGGGCAGGCTAACCTGAATGCAGAGCAGAGCTGGGGCTGGATGGGAAGCACAGCACTGTTCAGCATCTCTTCCTGTCTCTATGGTCTCCCGCTCCTTGGTCTGTGACCCATTTCTGCTGTTTCTACAGATGCTTCTCAAGCCACTGCCCTTTCCCACCTAGGTAACTCCAGTGTGCAATCTTCAAAGCTAGCTGTCTCAAGCACCTGCCTCATACCTGGGCGAATGCCTGCTCTCACAGTGTATTTACTACCTGCCTGCGTATCCTCCATTTCTTTCATCTCTTCTAGTGTGTTTAAACTCCATTTTTTAATATTTTTATTTATTTTTTGTTTGAGACAGGGTCTCTGTTACGAAGCCTTAGCTGTTCCAGAACTTTGTGTAGACCAGTCTAGATTTGAACTCACATGCATCCATCTGCCTGTCTCTGCCTTGTGCTGGGATTAAAGGCATGCACGATGACACTTGGCCTTAAGCTGTCATTTGGAGAAAAAGTGTCACCTAGAACAGTCATATTCAAGACTCCGTGAAGCTAATTCTTTACCAAACACCTTCATTTACCCTGGTCCTCCCCAGTTAATTCTTAGCTATCTTTCTGGCTCAGGTTTTATTCTCAGTACAGTTTTCTTGAGGGATCATCCAGATCAAGCTCTGCCCTTTTCCAGATGCTTCCATAGTATCTTCAGGGACTTCTTTTCCATTGTGCTGAGAAACAGCCCAGATCTTTGCCTGAATAGTGAGCACCTGTGTGGTCACTGGGCTATACCCCAGCCTTTCTGAGCATTTTGGGAATTAAGTTGCAGAAGCTCCACTTCGATGTGTGCCACCTAAATGTGTTGCTCACACTCCATACTGTTGTCAAAAAAAAAAAAAAAACAAAAAACAAACCATAGTCATGCTTAATTTAATTTACCTATTCTGATGTCCTTTGTAGGAAAATGAATATTCTGGTTCACAATTCATCCAGGACTGGATGTGTCTTTGAGTTTGTCGTATTTTTAGTCTCCCGGTTGTTTGCAGGAGATCCCACACTTTGGGTTTGTGTGGTGTATACTGACTAGAACTAAACGGTGCATTTTGGGCATCCACATCACACAATAGTAAAGAGGTGTGTGTTGTCATTAGTGCCAATATTGGTGGCAGGAGACCTCAGTGCTTAGCTAAGCAGAGACGTACCATTGTTGGTGTCTGTGTGACGAGCAATCACCCATGTATTTAAGGATAGAAAGTCTTTGTTTTAGCTTTTGGGTTGGGTCTTTTCCCCTTTTTGATACCCACCCCGTTCTTAAAGCCGTGCTCCTTCTACTTTGCATTTTTGTGACATATTTTTTATGTCTTCAAAATTTCAAAGAGTAGTTACATTTTAAAAATATTCCTTTATTGTTTTTAATTATGTGTATGTGTGTGGGTCTGTGCATGTGAGTGCTGTTGTCTGTGGAGATTAGAGGTGTCAGATCACCCTGGGAGCTGGAGTTAGACAGTTGTGAGCTACCCTGTGTGAGCACTGGGAACCTAACCCAGGATCTCTCTCCTCTGAAGCCCTGAGCCATCTGCAGCCTGAGGCCTCTGTCTTCTGCCGAACCCAAGAGGAACAGGGATGGTTGCTGGGAGGGAAGCACATGTGATAACTCTGTGTATTCTTCTAGCTCTGCTAATGATGGCTACCAATAAAGGTGGCATGGGGCGGATCGGCTCTAAAATGTAGCCTAAGACGACAGAGCTCTCCATCCTGGGAACTCCAGTGCTGTGTAAATGCACAAGAAGCAGGAACCTGGTTCTGGAGATTGGTCATGTCTTGGCTGGGTGAGGGAGCTGACTGTAGAGGGGAACACCAGACTCTTAAGCTGTTAATAGTTTGGAGGTTAGCGTGCATGTTTACCTTGCCTTTTCTTTATAATATCTTCTGAGTTATAGTTATAGTTAACTAAGAACAAGGAATGTACACTGACTTCACTGTGTAGTCAAATGGAAACCTAGCTCTTGATTTGATGCTAAAGGTATCATGATTTGTTGCCAGAACAAAAATGTGTTCTTTTGGGGGTTTCCTTCATGGTGGGAAATAATTTTCCCTCTATGTTTACTCAAATGACAAATAAAGATTGGTTAAGATTTTACGGTAAAAGAAATTCCTGCTTGTGGGTAAAATGTGTGTGTGCACTCAGAGAAGAATGTGTGTTGCCATTTGCTTTTAAAATGGCTTTACATGGTTTCAGAAGATTACTCTAAAGAGGTGTCTGACTTAATCTTGGTAGTTAATGGAACTATGGTTAGTTTTGCCCAAGTTTTCTGTATGAAGAAATGATATCTTTAGCTTTTTACAGCACTATTTTATGTATGTAGAATGCATGCTCACAAATATGCCTTTAGGGATTATTATGCACTAAGCTTGTGTTCTGAGCTATGCAGTTCACTCTCCTGGCTGTGCAGTTCATTCATTTATAGAATGGATGGATGACTGGGCCTGACATGGTGGCGCACACCTATAATTCAAGCATTCTGAAGGCCAAGGCATGCAAACTGGAGACCATGACTAAACCGTGAGACCATGTCTCAAAAAGGCTGGGCTTGTGGTGGCGGTAGGAGCCTGGGATGCAGCTCTGTTGGTAGAAACCACTTGCCTAGCACACACAAATCTCTGGGTCAGTGCCCAGCCAGCCCCACACAGACTGGCATTCTGACTTCCACTATATAACAAATTGGCAGCTGGCCTTGAGGTAAAAGACTCTGTGTCAAAAAAGAGGGTGATGGTAGTGTGGAGATAGGGTGAGGGTGGGGAAGACAACTTGAATGAAGAACATTTTCACCAGGAATTGAAACTCCTCTGAGCATATAAGATTATTTGTTTATTTATTCAGGAAATATATTGCTGCCCTTGGGTGGCCTTGTGAGTTACTGGAATCTTTTTCCAAGTTCATGAACTCATAGAGACCCCCCTGCCTCTGCCTCCCGAGTGCTAGGATTGAAAGTGCACACCATTACACCAGGCAAAGTGAGGTTATGAAATTAGGAAAAAAAAATGTACTTGACAATTGTTTATTCTCAGAATTTGCCCTTATTTGGAAAGATATAGGGTAAGAGGAAGAAAGGGAATTCTGGGTTTTTCCAACAGAAATATTAAGGTGAGGTATATGGAGACTCCTTTTTCAAAATGCCCAGAGCAGAAGTGTTCAGATTTTACTGCCTCAGGTATGGGGACATTGGCATAGATGAGCATTCCCAATTTAAAAAAAAAAAAAAAAATCCAAAATGCTTTGAAGTCCAGCTCTTTATGAATGTCCCATGACAAAAACTTTGAATTTCAGAGACTTTTGGACTTTAGATTTCTATACGTTAAGAGCATTCTTGTTACCGTTTACTTAACATGTGTTGCTGGGGATCAAATTCCAGGTCACCAGACACACAAGGTTCTGAAAAGGGGCTGGGAATGTAGGCTGATTCTACAAGCCTTGGCTTGGCACTTATAGAGCCCCTGAGTTTGATTGACAGCAAGCAAAAAAAAAAAAAAAAATTGAGAAAACTGCTGATTAAGAACTCGGTTTGACAGTTACTCCTGCAGTTCAGTTCTTGGGAAGCTGAGAAAGGAGGATGAGGAAGGAGTTCAGGCTATCCTGAGTCACACAGAGAATCTGAGGTCAGCCTGCACAACCTAGCAAGACCCTGTCTCATAATACACATGTACTCACGCATCTCATCTATGCTTCAACATACACAACAACCTCCCACCCCAACACACCAAAGAGAAAGAAACCAATCAGGGCGGGGTGTAGTGCTGAGTGTCAGAGTGTGTGCTTAGTCCTCAGCACCAAAACAAACCAATAAAATTAGAGCAGCATGCGTTTAAATGGGAGTGGATGGGACAGGGGGATAGGGGAATGGGGTGGCTTTAAAGGCCAGGGAAGGGGGGCTAAATTCTTAGCTGAGTTTAGGGGTTTAAATTGTAATTGTCTCTTTTTGAAGGATTATTGAGCAATCAAGTCTCTGGAAATCAGTGTGATCTAGGGTCTGGGCTCTCAGATTGCTGCTTTAGCTTTGTTTGGAAGAAGGTTCTTGTTATGTAGCCCAAATGCACTCATGGTCCTCCTGCCTCCTCCCAAATGCCAGGATTCCAGGCTTGCGCCACAATGCCCACCACCTTCTGTTTACTTTGAGACCTTGTAACAGTGCTTTGCTTCTGGCATGGTTGGATGTTATAGACAACATTCTTTCACTGGCATCCTCTCAAAAGCGGAGCCACCCATCTTGTCCTGTTTCTAAGTAGAGCCGCTAAACTTTTGAGATGAGTTGGTGACATGGCTCAGCCACAAAGTGAAGACCCGAGTTCCATCACTGATTCTCCATCAAGGAGGAGACAGAACTCTGACAACCATCTTTGAGGATGTGTATGTGCGCTTGCACACATACACAGTAATGATGACCACACACATACACACACACACACATGCACGTGCGCGCACGCGCGCACGATGATGCTGATGTTTGAGGATGTGTGTGTGTGTATAAAAGATTTTTTTTTTTTTTGCCAGTCTGCTGTGTTAAAGCCTAGGAAGTGCTCCTCAGCATTAAAAAATTGTGCTGAAGATAGACTGAGAGTGCTGTTCTTGTAGACAAGCATTCTGTCACTGAACTTACACTCTAACTCCAGAATACTATTTTAACTGTTATCTGTATCTAATTATAAAGGGAAGCAAATACATCTAGATACAGATATCAACAGACTAAAGACATTTTTCTTCTTGGGGCAAAGTCCTGCTATGTAGACCAGGCTTGCATCAGAGAACTGGGATTACAGGTGTGTCCTCCCCCGTCCCAGATCTGATTTCTGTTCCTAATGATCGTACGTGCTTCTCTCGTACTTGTAGCAAGAATTCCTGAACACAATCACATCCAATTTAAAGGGAAAATTGACTTTGATTTTTTTTTTTTTTTAATATTTATTTTATACCCGGGCTTCATAGCCCGCTGCAGGTCCCTGCACAGAATGTGAAGCAGGGACAGCCAATTTTGATGGATTGGTTCAGTTAGCTTTCTTGGAGGGTTAAGCTGGAGAGAGAATCTTCACCATACCTATCACAGCTGACCTATTCCGGGTACTGCGTTATCTTTCTCTCTTGACTCTTTTGGGAGGTCAGACAAATAACTCAGCTCGTGGTGTAATTTTCAGAGTGAGTGACATGTTGGTTTTGCCTGTAAGGCATAGTGTAGAAACTTAGTCTAAACCAGTGACCATCTGGGAGTTCTAGTAAACACATTAGTGAACCTCCTTTCCTTCCCCAAGTTTCAAATCCCCAGAACTCCAAACCCGATTTTAATGAGCTAGGGGAAATATATCAAGATGTATAGCCCGTCGGCTTTAGCTCTGAGTCTTACGTCACTGTTTACTGGAATCTATATCGTTACAGCTCTGAGCCTTAGTTCCAAAGCTGTATTCTGTATAATGGTCATGGTGCTTGATGGTGTGAGTTCGTGGTAGGCAACCACTTGGCTCCTTTATGTGTTCCTCTGTTTTATATACATAGCACTGCAGTCAGCCAGGATTGCCCTTTTATCAATTTGAGAGAAACTTAGGAGCTACCCTTTTTATTAAAATATTTATGATAAATATTTATTTAGAAATATGGTTAGTACAGTATTAAAACAAAATATTTGTTTTTATTTTATGTATATGAGCATTTTGTCTGCATGTGTATGTATGTGCACCACATGCATGTAATGCCCATGAGACCAGAAGAGGGCATCAGATTCCCTGGGACTGGAGTTACAGATGGTGGGGAGCTGCCATGTCTGTGCTGGAAACCAAACTCAGGTCCCCTGTAAGAGCAACAGACAAGCTTAACCACTGAATCATTTCTTCAACCCCTGTAACTGTCTTTTTAATTGGCTGAGAAAACTGAGCATTTTGAAAAATGACTAAAAATACAAATTGCTTACTTTAGCATATAGCACTATAGAAGAAATTTGGAAATGTTGCAAAAATTTCCCTTGGTTCCTCTTGCTGCTTGCATGTTTATCATCTAGTGGTAACTGCACAGGTGATGGCACATCCATTATAAATGTGTTGCATGAGGTTTGACAAATGAGCACATCGTGAACTTTCATCCCAAGATGAAGAAGACATTTCTAGTCCTCCAAGTCAGCAGCCGCCACAGGTCACACCCTGACTTTGATCAGCCTTTAGTTTGGCATGCTTTTATATTTTTATTTAATTAGTTAATTTAGTAATTGCGTTTGTGTGTATGTGTGGAGGCTGGGTTGCCTTGGGTATTTTATTTTCAATTGCTCCACCTTGTTTATTATTATTGTTATTATATGATGTGTTGTGAGTGGTCAGAAGACAACTTTTTGGAGTTGGCATTCTCTATCCACTTTTGTATGGATTCTGGGGCTCAGTTTCAGGCATGGGCAGACCCACCGAGCCTTTGAAATCATACCTTTCCCAAAATCTGGAGCTCATCAATACAGCTAGACTAGCAGCAAGGCCCAAGGAGCCTCTTGTCTCTGAGTCTCCAGGACTGGGAGACACGTGTAGAGTATAGGTGCCCTGGGACCCCCTCTCCCAGCCCTTCCTTGTCTCAACCTTGACAGAACTGTCATGTGCTCCTTTCGTGGGTGGCGGTGCTTGCTTTGTGATTCATTTAGTGCTGGCCCTTTTGGTAGTTTGTTCCTTATTTGGTAGCAATATGCTCCTTGTCTGCTTGTTGATGGAATTTTTAGGTTGTTTCTAGTGTTTAGGAACTGTGAATAAAGTTACTTTGGAAGTTGACCCACAGTTGGGTCAGATACTAAGTTCATCAATTTGGAAAGCAGCTTGGCAATTTTCTATAAAAGCTTGGTACCATTTTACAGGCTGTCAGCGATGTGTGTGATGATTCCAGTGGCCCTGAATCTACTTGGTAGTTAGCCAGCCTTCTAAATGTATAGGTTTTGTACTGTGGTTTTGATTTGCTTTTCCCTAATGACTAGTGGTGAGCTTGTTTGCAACTGCGCAGTGGCTAATGTATAGCTTCTTTGGTGTCTCTCTTCAGATCTTTTGCGGTTTGCAAATTGGATTCCCTGTGTAAATGAATTCTATAGATTTTTCTTCTTTAAAGACAGAGTCTTAGATGTAGTTTAAGCTGGCTGTGAAAGCAGCCACGAAGAAGCTAAGGATTACCTTGGACTTTGCATCCTCTGCCTTCTAAGTGCTGGCATTACAGGCTATGTGGGCTCTTCATGTGTTTACTAGAGTCCTCTCTCGCTTTGGCTGAAAAGTCTTCCACACCCTTCTATTGCTGAGGATCAAATCTGGGACGGGCGGGGGCAGGGGCTACTTCTGAGCTACTCCTGGAGCATTTAAAATAGTTAGGTCAAAATGGGTATAGTAGATGATCTCATTTTATTACTGTTTTTTTTCTGCCACCATAGATAATAATTCAAAAATACCTTCTGCTTGAGGTCTGTGAATATCTTGTTAATGTTTTTAATTTAATGTTTGTAACAGTTTTGTCATGTTATCATGGAGCATATTTTTTTTTAATAATATTCATTCATCTGTTTAATGTTTAATATGTTTACTTATTTATGAATGAGACAGGGTCTTTTGTAACCCATGCTTGATCTCCCCTCTGATTATGTGCTGAGGGTAGTTTGACTCCTGACCCTCCCACCTCGGATTCCCGAGCCTGGTCACACTTCACACCTCAGGCTTGTGGTTGTTTTCCTGTGTTGTCTCACTCTGGTGCTTCTTTACTTACCCACTTTATTGTTAGATGCCCTCTCAGCCTCCGTTCTGGGAAGCTGTTTAGTCTCAGTCAGCTTTGGGTGCCAGCAGCCTCTGTGTTTTCCCCTTCGTGCACCCCCAAGTCTGACCCAGTTTTTTTTTTTTAGGCCTTATTTTCCAGTGACTGGCAGAAGCACTATCTCTTCAGTACCTGTGGCAGAGGAGTGGGTAATGACACATGTCTCTGTAGCGGTTCTAAGCAGGAGAATGGCTCCCTGAAGCCATGGTAGCTGACCACAGCCTGCATTACAATCTTGTACAGTATTGATTGAGAACTTGGCCTGTAGAGGAAACTTAGGCATTTGTATTGCAGGGATGATTGTTATGATTCTAGCAGCAGTCTTACAAATGATTTGACTCTTGGGTAAGCCTTTTTAAGTTGAGATTTTAAAGATGTATTTATGTAATCTCTGTGTGTGTGTTGGTGTGAGCACATGGAAGGTGAAGACAGATTGTGTGGGTTTACGGGATTGAATTCAGTTTGTCAGGGTCGGCAAGAGCCATCTCACTGGCCCTAACTACCTCCTATGGGATCCTCTGGGGAGGGGAAGGTGGAGATACACCTGTGTTGTTTCTTAGTAAACTGAATGTATTAAGCACTCAGGACACATAGGATGTTTTTCTCTCTCCCCAGTACAGTAGAGTGAGTAGTAAGACTGCCTTTTCCCCTTTGACTCTGTGGACGCGTGTTTTATTTTGCATTTTTGGGTGGTACTTATAACCCTTGTTTTGAGATCTGACCACCACTGCTGGGCTATTTTTGTCCTTAGGCGCTACTTTGACCACATTAGTAATTGTATCTTCTGTAATGCAGTTCATGCATGCCCACATATCTGAAAACCTCTACTATTTTGATTTAATTTGGTTTATGAATTTCTGTTTCACCTCTTTCTCTCTGTGTCTTTGTGGGTGTATGAACGTGTGTGTCAGGTACATTCACCTGTGAGGGTGCTTGTGAGGCTGAAGTTATGGTGGATATCTTTATTCAGTTGCTTCTTCACCTTAGTTTTTTGGAGTTTCTCTTCATTAGACTGGTCAGTGAGCCCCATCCTCTTGTCTTCTGTCCCCATGTCCTGTCCCCCGCCCACCCCCAGCTCTGAGGCCTGGCTTTACATGGGTGCTGGGGACCCACACTCAGGTCCTCATTTGTGCAGCAAGCGGTTTATGCACCGAGGCGCTCCCCAGCCTCTGATTTTTCTTTTTCTTTAATAAGTGAGTACTTCATTTTCTACATCTGGATTAAATAGCAAGGTCATAATGGGTTTGCAGTATTTAGCTTTTCTAGCACTGTGAATGATGGACGCGCTGGCCTATGAGTTCCGATTGTTGATGGCATAGACTCTTCTTCCACACTCTGCTCTCACTGGGATGGGATACTCGGGTACTGGAATAAAAGAATAGAATTTTTACCTGTTAAAATCTTCTTTGGTGTTACAAAGGTGTTACAACTTTACTGTGAAAGTTTATACTGAATGACTTGTTCGCAAACATCAGTATCAAAAGGAACATGTTTGTTGATGTTTTACTGTGGTAATTTATGTAGTAAAGTTTAATCTAATGTGTGGTTACTTTTTTTTTTTTTTTTTTTAACAGTAGGACCGTGGCCTACTTCCTAGAAGAGAAATTGAGGCGACATGCTGGGTATGGGGTAGCCTAGAGGTAGCTTTCTCTAAGGTCTTGGACTCCCTAACCAGCAGACTCCCCTCCCCAGCAGCTAACTCCCCACATTCCCCACAACCAACCCAAACCTACAATATATAGAGGGCTAAAATTGTGATGACAGTAGCATTTATTTATGTGGGAATGGGTGTGTGTGTGTGTGTGTGTGTGTGTGTGTGTGTGTGTGTGTGTGTGCGCGCGCGCGCGCGCGCGCGCGCGCCAGAGAGTGCTCCTGTGGAGGTCAGAGGATAGATAGTGTATGCAAGTTGGTCCCTTATTTTTGCCATGTGAGGTCCTGGGGTGAACTTCAGGTTGTCAGGCTGCGCCTTTACCTGCTGAGGCATTCAACCTGCTTTTTGTAATCACTGCATTTTAGAAGCTGGAAACAGTTAACTTATGCACATACAACGTTAGGTGTGCTGTGTGAGATTCCCTCATTTGTAGGGCTTGTTGCTATGATGTGGAAGCTTTCCTACCGCAGATATGACCATACTGTGGGGTAATGAGGTCAGTTTTATTACTGCTCAAGGAAAGGAAGCCCAATTTACTTGAAGGATTTGGATCGTTGAGTGGATTCAGGAATTTAAAGTTTGCAATTTGAGGACGTTAATGAGAAAAGTCTTGCTCAAAATAGAAATAATGGTCCTCTCTCAAGTCCCCATTTGGTCCCATAACTGGGCAGAGTGTTAGGTAAAATAGTCCTATCTTTTATACAAAATCATACTAGAAGGTACAATGAAGAGGATGTATTTGTACAGCAGCAAACCAAAGTCAGTACTGGGGCTGGGCATGTTGCTCCTTAGACCCATGTCTGTAATTCTGTACTGGCAGGAGGATCAGAAGTTCAGGGTCATCCTTGGTTACAGAGGGAGTCTCAAGCCAGCTTATGATAGATAAATGAGACCCTATCTCAAACAGACGAAAAGAAAAGTGAATTCTTAGTGTCTTAGTTTGCTTTCTGTTCCTGTGGTAAAATACTCTGATAAAAGCAGCTTGAGAGGGATGGTTTACTGTAGCTCACAGTCCAAGGTCCAGTCCATCGGGGCAGGAAGTTCAGGGCATCAGGAGCTTGAAGCAGCTGGTTGTATTGCATCGTCGTAAGGAAACAGCAATGTGTGCATTCTAGTGCTCAGCTCTGCTTTTCTACGCATTCCGGGATCCCCACCTATGTTTAAGGTGGGCTTTTTTTTTTTTTTTTTTTTTTTTTTTTTTTTTTTTTTAAAAAAAAACAAAAAACAACAGTTAAAGTAGTCAAGAGAATTCCCCCTACCCCCCCCCCCCCCAACATATACCCAGAGGCTGGTACCCCAGGTGATTCTAGATTCTGTCAGGATGAAGTAAAATTAGCACTGACCTAACATGTAGCAGATATTTTATATTATTAAGCATTGATGTTTTGGGTAAATTACTATATAAAGTCTCAGTTAAAATGTCATCCAAATATGTTTATAATATAAAAGCTTGTAATGGTGTTTAAGGAGCTTCCAGAGAGTGAGGACCAACCCTATGGATCTGTTATCACTTCATCCTCCACATTCTGTTTTGTTCTACAGCCATAAGCCTTTGTTCCAGCCCCCCCCCCCCCCCTCCTGGAGCTGGCTCTGTAAACAGGCTAGCCTGGAACTCAGAAACTCAGAGGATCCACCTGCCTCTGCCCCCAGAAGGCAAGAGTTAAAGGTGTGAATCCCCATGCCTGGCCCAGCATCCTTTCTTGAGGAGGCTTTCTTGTCTGTATGAAAGTTCATGTATGGACATGTGTTTCTGGGCCTCTGTTTTACTTTATTAGTCTTTTTCTATGTTTATTCTGTTCTAAATTTCAGAAATGGCAGGATAAGTCTCCACTATATTCTTTTGGTTTGAACTTTTTTTTTTTTTAACAAAAGATTTTATTTATTTTTATGTGCATTGGTATTTTGTCAGTGTGAAAGTGTCAGATTCACTGGAACTGGCGTTGCAGGCAATTGTGAATTGCCTTGTGGGTGCTGGGACTTGAACCTGAGTCCGCTGGAAGAGCAGCCAGTGCTCTTAACCACTGAGCCACCTCTCCAGCCCTCTGCTATATTTTCTAATAAAAATCAAATTCATCTCACGCTTGTCTGACAGCTGCGTTATGCCATGAGCATTCGAGGTCCTAGGAAGGATTGAGTCAAGCAAAGACATTGCTTCAGAGCTTACACACATCAGAGCTTCTTCAGTCAGCTTTGTTGGGTTTTGTGGGAAAGCCCAGTAGTCGTTTACACATTTTATGTGGGATCATGAGGTAAAATTAACATTGTGACAATCTACGAACATAGCATACATTTATAATATTACAATATTATATTTTTGGGCCATTTGAGAAAAAGATGTAATATGTAGAGGATAACTGTATTTCAGCTAGATATTTGCAAGTAGTGAAGTGCAGTCCCACGTTAGTTAATGTTTTGTAAGTGTATGCTTTCATCACAGAGCTGATACAAGGCCGTGCTCATAGCTGTGCTTGGATGGTGTGTATTATGCACTGCTGGGTTCAAAAGGACTCCTAGGACGAGGTCTTTTCAGATGTGGCCTTTATCCCTCTTACCCCAAGCAAGGGTGAGCTCACATAGGACTGTAAGAGCACAAAGAAGTCAGCCCTTCAGGAGAGGGTCAGCGCTTCAGGGAGAGACTAAATCAACAGCTGACTAGTGGGGGGCCGAGTTGAAGCCCTGCAGCTCAAGAAGGATCCCTTTCAACCAGGTAAAAGTGGCTGTGGATGGTGTACAGCGGTCTTCACAGCCAGAATCTTCAGCCTTGGTCTTCCTGGGTGACCAAATAGGCAGAGATAACAAGTAGCAGACTAGGCTGCCTCCGACTGCAGTGCAGGGTCAGCAGACCTTCCTTATGGAGACAGACTCTCATGTAGTCCAGGCTGGTCTCCACAGCCTGCTGAGAACGACTTCTGACTGCTAATTCTCCTTGCTCTTCCTACAGCTCTGGGATGCATTGCCACCTGCCATCATGTCTCATATAGTACCGAGATCCAACAAAGGGCCTGGTTTGGGTCCGAGAAAGGGAGGGATTTAGCCACCCTTGTGTACTCCCCAATCTATGGTCAACTTTGCTCTGGGTCACGTCAGTTGTGCAGATGACAGACATTCCCTAGGGCTCAGCAGAGAGCCTGGTTTTCAGTCTACTGTTTATTACCTGTGAGCATGCCTTCACACTTCCTCTGCTTGCTAGGCCATTTTTCTCTTTAAATTTACTCATTATTTCTAGACTTACTTATTTGTATTTTATGTGTCTGAATATTTAGCTTCCATGTATGTACACACAGATGTCCTCGAAGGCCAGAAGGAGTCACCAAGTCCTTTAGAACTGGAGGCGAGGTTGTGAGCCAGGTTCTGAACCCATCTCCAGATCATGGCGAAGCTGCTTTGCTTTCCATGACTCTTCTGTGAAGGAAGAATTTTGAAATGGATTTATTTTGTATTTTCTTTTTCCTGATAACGCTCTGAAACTAAATTGATGGTGTTTTGGAGAAGTTTCTTTACAGTGCTTTTATTTCATATCACTGTTAGCTAATTTTGCATAACCTTTCCTAAGAGCAACAAAAAGTTGATAAAGGAATTGTTTCTGCCTGTCAGGGTTAGCTCTGAAGACTGCCAGTCTTTCTGTAGGAAATGAGTTTCTGTAGGAAAACATGTCTGCTGTTTTTAATTTTGTTTATAGATTGAAATCAGCTAAAGAAAAGTGTAGGTGACCGGGAGGCTTACACATAGAGAGGTCTCTTTAAAAAAAAAAAAAAAATCTTTGTTTTGATTAATTTATAGCCTCCAGTGTCAATTGACCTTTGGCTTTTGGTACCAGACACGTGACTCTAGACAAGTGCTTCGCCCTTGAAGAAAAACAGCTTTGAAAAGATCTGTTAGAACATGGGAAAACTAGACTCTGTTCTCTTGTGGTTTCACGGGGTGCCAGAGGCTTGGGTGCTTGTGTTTCACTCAGCTGCTTTCTGCTCAATGAACAGATCACAGCATGGGCGGCCACGCTGCAGCCTCACGGCCAGGAAAAAGTACAGCTCAAGGGAACCGGCTTTTGTGTGTGTGGGGGGGACGTGGGGGGCAGTTTACAACTAAATAATCGAATTGAATTATTTGGGAAGCAAACCTTAATCTTTGTACCCTTTACACCGACTTTCTGGTATCATTTATTCTTTAAACATTTCCACAGTGATTAGCTCAAGGTAGACCTGCCACTATAGTCAGCACGGGTTTGTGATCATTTATTCAGAAATCTCCTTTTCCCTTTGGGTCGACAGCTTCTTGTTGGTGAAGGTCTGAATTTTCAGGCCCTCACATTGTGGTTGATGGAACTAATCCTTTTCAGAATGTCTCATGGGAGTCTTTTCACACTCTCACACACACACAGCCTTTTTTTTTTTTTTTTTTTTTTTTAAGCCCTGAAAAATAAAAAAAGGTGTTCCTCCACAACAAAGCTCCCAAGGAGGCTGCCAGGCCTTTGATCACTTGGATATTAGGAATGAGATAGGTATGTTAAAAATCTCCTCTGAAGCAAGGAGGGGAGATCCTTCATTGTATGCGGAAGGCACAGTTGTCTGAAGTTGTAGGAGAGAGGGAGCCTGTGCTCACACACCTAGGGAAACCTCTTTGCCTGCTTGCCAACGTGGTGTGATTGCCAAATTGCCAGGGGTTGACTGAGTGTGTGGGAGAAGGATTTGAGAAAAATCTGGACATTTTGCTTCATAAATCTGGAGAAAATAAAAGCACGTGTTTTCTTCCTCCCCTTCCCTTCTTCCCTTGCCTCCCTTCTGTGGAGGCTGGGGCTCACTTTGTGCTTGGCTAGCTTAGAACTTCCTATATAGAATACACCAGGATGGCCCTGAGCGAGGCCCGGAGGTAGAATTATAGGCAGCCGTTAGTTTAAATGGGTGCTGGGAACCAAGCTCCAACCTCTGGAAGAGCTGTGTTCTTAGCTACCTCAGAGTCAATGCTTCAGTTCCCCAAACTCCCGATCTCCTGCCTCTAGGCATCTAGACCACAGGTGTGGCTGAGGTATATAAATTTTGAGTTTCTTGTCTATGTAGATGATGAAGACTGTGGGATCCCTCTTCCTATGTTAGCCCACTGTAACGACTCTCTTATGTCTGCCCCTTTAAGACACACATTTACGGATGGCACAGTATTCTTTTTCTTTCTTGCCTCCTTCTAGTAGTCTCCTTGAGGACAAGGGGGTTTATTTGTTCTCTCTGGTGACTGGTTAGCTTCTAGAATTGTTTTTGATGAACTCCAGCTTGGCAGTTTCCAGGCTGGAATGACAGTTTCTTCAGAACACTTGGTGAATTTTGGTCGGTTAAGGAGGCTGGCTGCTTTTCTGTTCTCCTCTGGAATGACTTGTCTGCTGTGTTTTCTTACTTATGGATGCTGTGGATTTCTGATCATCTTTTGTTGATCACATGGTGCCAATGACACTTTCTAGTATGTAAATGAGGAAACCAGGAGGAACCGTGTTTGGGGCATAAAATTTCTTTCTTGGCAGCGGAAAAAGAGCCAAACTTCCTCATTCAGCGTCTGATACAGCTCTGTGGAGAAGTTTTCTGTTTTAGAAGTATCTTCAGAGTCATGTTTATACAATTTAAACTTAACCTCTTATTATAAATAGCTGTACCATCGTGAGGGTTTGGGTTTTCACACCTGGATCACAGTAAACCAAGTGTTTAAATAGGTGGCGTTGGTCTAGTTTCCTTTTAATTTGACCCCACCCCCATGTACCCCAAAACTTAGATTTAATCTTAGCACCGAAAGAAGCAGCATGGTGCTTTTCTTAAGTTAACTTTGACAGTGCGAGTGATTAGAAAAATATTATCTAGGACTTTAATTAGTAGTTGTCTAGGAGTGACTACATGCAATTAAAAATAACTAAACCGTGCTTTCACAGGTAGGTGCTCTGTCATTGAGGTGAATCCCGAGACCTTGGGTTTGAAGCAGGATCATGTGGGGTTCTGGATGATCTCAAACTCACTGTCATCCTGCTCCCGCAGTGCTGGGGAATGTTGTTATGAAGAATGTCAGATGTACAGAAAACCTGAAAAAGTAGTATACAGAATTCCCAAGTATCTTTATTCAGATTTCTGTGGTTTTCTGTATTATGTCTTTTCTGTCCCAGGGTCCCACCAGGGTCACACATTGCGGCTCCATGCCTTCCCAGACTCCTTCTGGGGTTGCTTTCCTTGGTTTTGGTGTCCGACTGCCCTCTCTTGTAGAGTCCCCTTCTAGAGGAGTGTCTCTGACTTTTCCCACGGCAAGCCTAGGTTTTTGGAAGTAAGACCTAGAGGTAAAGTGCTGTTTTCATTACGTCATCTCCAGGGTGCGAACTGGCATATGCTTTTATGACTGCTGAATTTGACTGTGACCTGGCTGAGACCATGTTTGTCTGTGAAAAGTTTCTAATGACCCCGACTGTCTACTGTTTTCTTTTAGGTGGAAGTAATTATTCATAGCTTGTGTTTAATATATGGGGTGTTATATGGTTTCTGTTGTTTTGTTTTTGAGACAGTCTCACTATGTATCTTAGGCAGGCTTCAAACAGCAATCCTCCTGCCTCCCGAGTACTGGGATTTAAGGTGTCTGGCCTTGTAATTTTGAAAGAACACAGTTAAATATAGAACTGTGGCGTACACATTTATCTCTGGTTAGTGAAATTTATGTTTTAATCAGAAACATGGCTATTTAAAACATTTAAAAGTGCACTCAGCGGTTGAGAGCATTTGTTTTCCAGTGAGCCCATGTTAAGCTCTCGGCACCTACACGGTGGCTCACAACCAGGCATCCTGGGAAATCTGACACCTGATACATACAAATACACAGCTATACCTCATAGAGAAATAAAATAAGCTAAATATCTTCTAAAAATTTAATGCATTCAGAGATTTGATTTGGCAAAAATCAGGCTTTTCCTTACTGTAGTAACTTTAGTTCTTATCATTGCATAAGAATCGCTCTTCATCTACATTTTTCTTTTGAGACTGCATGTGCCAGGATCGCCCTGGCTGGCCTGGAACTCCCTATGTCAACCAGGCTGGCCTCATACTGACGTCATACAGATACCTGCCTGCCTCTGTCTAGAGTGCTGAGATTAAAGTTATAATCACCACGCCTGGCTAATTTTTCTTTAGATTTAGATATTTTATGTCTATGAATGTTCTGCCTGCATGTGTATATATATGTATGCATATCATGCATGAGCTGGGTGTCCGAAGAGGCCATAAGACGACTTCTGATTCCCTGGACATGCAGTTACAGGTGGTTGTGAGCAGCCATGTGGGTGCTGGGAATCAAAGCCAGGTCCTCTGCAGGAGCAAAAACCGTGCTTAACCACTGAGCCATCTCTCCAGCCTCTGCATCTACTTCTTATACTTGGTGCCACACACGTTCAGATACACGTATATCTTTTCACACATATGCATATGTATACATATCTTTACACACATGCATATATATATATATCTTTACACACACGTGCATATATACATATAATTTTAAAAACACAATGAAAGGAATGTGGACTATCGCTGGTCAAAGATTCCTTAATAAAATTTTCTAGTATTTTGATCTTTATCTCTTTCCTACACTTCTTCACTTGCTACTTCTAAATTGAGGGCTTAGTTGATATGTAAATTATGCTTATAGACCAGAACAGCCCAGGTCCCAAAATGCTTAAGGGAAAGCACCTTGTGGAAACCCCCATTACAGTGGACCTCTCCTCGGAGTTCCCATTTGTCTCTCAATTACAAGGCTTATATTATAATTAGATCAGAATTTCCATCTTACACTCTAAGCTTCCTAGTTATATGTAACTGCCATATGAACCTGATGGTAAACAAAAGCCTTCCAGGGTGAACTTCAGACAACAATTTCAGAAAGCTAATGGACTTGCAAAGTAGAAAAATAGATGGTTTCACATGTTAAGTTGAGAAAAATATAAGAAGGGTTTGGATTCTAAAGGTGAGGCCTACACATTTTTTTTTTTTTTTTTTAAAGGGGGAGGGTTCCAAGATTTTCCAGTTTTTCTGCTTGGAAGATTTATTGTTTTAAAGTAGAAACCCAACTTAAATAGTAAGATTAACATTTTATTTGTATTTTATTTTTTTATTTTTTTTTTTGGTGTTGGGGGGAGACGGGATTACTGTACAGCCTTGGCTGGACTAGAACTCAATTTTGTAGACCAAGCTGGCATCAGAAATCCACCTGCTTCTGCCTCCCCAGTTCTGGGATTAAAGGTGTGCCCTACAAACTCCCTGTCCCCCATGGGGCCTTGATCTATTCTTCAGCTGATATGACCCTTGCCTTAGCCACACTGGGAGCTATAGTTGGGACTACAGGTACACCCACCTTTTATTCTACAGTGGCTGTATTTTTGTGTAAGTCTGTGTGATGCTGGAGGTGAGCACAGGGCCTTTCTCAGGCGAGGCAGGTGCTTCCCTGCCTCTCCCTGATGTACTGTAATACATTAAGAAACAAATATTTATTCTGGTGACATTTCTAAAATGACAGGACTTAGGATTCCCCACACTTTCATTGTGCGTGTGCTTTTGGAAACTGATTCTCCAGTGAAAGAAAACAACCCTGTCATTTTGCTATCTCTGCAGTAAGATGGACTGTGGTGGTTTGCATTTATGTTCCTGTAGCTTGAAGAGGAGAAAGCATTTTTGTTATGAATTCCTCTTGTTTTTTAAATGCGCATGCATGCACACAAACAAATAGGGTCAAGTTTGGTAGGTATGTGTTAGCTTTCTGGGGCTGCTGTGACAAAGGATCATAAACTTGATGGCTGAAGCAGGGCGGATTTATATTCTCGTTTCTGGAGGCCAAAAGTCCCAAGTTGTTGGTTGGGTTGGTCAGTTCTGAACTCTCGAAGGGAGAACCACTTGCCCACCTTCCTGGGTGTCCTTGGCAGCTCACTCCAGCCTTCTGTGGGTCTTGTCTGTGCCTCAGATCACAGTCTAAGCACTGGCTTTAGTTCCAGAATGATCTCACCTTGAGCTGCTCAATTTTATTTACCAGTCCCTATTTCCAAATAAGGTCATAGTCACAGGCACCAGGGCTTAGGAACTGGGTATGTATGTGTTCTTGGTGCCCCTATTTCAACCCACTACACTTAGTTATCTTCACCGCACATTTGCTAATAAGCAGGTGAAAGTACTTTTTTACCAAGTGTAATAATAATTATGGATTAGCTACTACGTCACACTCTAAATGTAATTTGGAATTGAGTTACATGGTTAGTCTTGATGTGGCAGTCTTGTGCTGTGAAATTAGGCAAAACCCCCACACAAACTATAATTTAAGACTTTAAACGGTGTCCACAAGGTCTTAAATTCTGTGACTGTGCCATTTTGTCTTGAATTTAAAAAAAAAAAAACCTACATTTTTGGTTATTTTTGTAAAAGGAATGTTTTTGTGGTTTATTTTAGTGTAAGCCATGTTTGTCTCCATTTAAAAGATTCATAGTCTGTCCAGCCTGAATTAAATCTGTGTGCCATCAGAAGAGAATTTTCATAAAAACAACTACAACTTGGTCAATGGTTTTTATGAGATGAAAGAATCATACAACATGGGAGTGGCTGGCCCCGCCACTTTCTGAGAAATACTAGCCCAGCCTCCAGGTGTGTGGTTTGGAGGGACCCTGGTGAGAACATTCTCTTTTCTCTCCCATTCTCATAGGACAGGCCTGAGAGTTTGATTCTTACTGTGGAAATGAAATAGTGGTGTAGATTTACTTCCTAAAGCTGTTTGCAGTTTAATCATGTTAACTTACAGCTCTACTATTCAACACTATAGTTGTGAAAACAACCGTCCATTTCTCTTTTCCGCCTCCACCCACCTTAGTCTGTTGTGGTATTTTGTTGCATGCATTTCAAGAAATGGTCACTTTTCTTCTCGTTCACGTGTTATCTCTGCTGAAATGTCGAGTTCAGAAACTGTACCTCCAGCTCCTAGGCACAAAGTGTCCCACAAGTATCTTCTGAACCGATGAATTTAGTATGTGGTGGATACACTTTCAGTCAACTTGTGTGTGTGTGTGTGTGTGTGTGTGTGTGTGTGTGTGTGTGTGTATCATGCTAGCGTACCTTTTGTAATTTGCAGTGGGTTTCCTTCATTCTTGGCTGTGTTCTGTGAAAACACATTCAAATATGTTACCAAATGACTTTCAGATAAAATTGACTTGACTTTTCCTAAATACAATATTTTTATATCATCACTATCATTTTGGTTTTTTGAGACAGGGTCCCTCTGGGTAGTTCTGGCTGTCCTGGAACTTGTTTTATAGACCATATTGACCTGAACTCACTTGTTTTATAGACCATATTGACCTGAACTCACAGGGACTCACCTGCCTTTGCCTCTCCAGAGTTGATATTAAAGAAATGCTGTACTTCTGCCTGACTTTTAAAATTTTAGTTATTTTTTTTAAAGATAGAGTCTCACTGTGATTGTTCTGGGGCTCACTGTGTAGATCAGGCTGGCCTTAACTCACAGAGGTCTGTAGTAGAAAATTTCTGGCCTGTGGTCCAGACCCGCAGATCTGTAGTTCCACAGAAACACACAGAGGCTTATATTAATTTTATGCTGATTGACCTAAGGCCCAGGCATATAACTTGTTAACTCTTTACCCTTAAACTAACCTTGATTCTTATCTTGTTCAGCCATGTGGCTCGGTACCTTTTCTCAGAGCAGCATTTCAACTTCTTTCCCCTGTGCCTTCTGGTGTCTGTCTGGCATCTCTGCTCTTCCTGTTCCCAGTGTTTTCCCAGTCTGATAGCTCCGCCCACACTTCCTGTCTGCCTTCAGCCAATCAGCGTTTTTATTAAACTAGTAGGCGGGACAATTATTTACAATGTAACAACATAATCTCACTACAGAGGTTCCCTTGTTTCTGCCTCCTGAGTGCTGAGATTAAAGGTGTGTGTTTAACCTTTAAAGGATTAAAAGGCCTGACTGGCCTATTTAAAATGTTTTTAAACCAATGCTCCCCCCTCCCCCATCATAGAATCTTGAGAAAAGTGTTACATGAATCCTAATTGGTTTTTAAATAAAAACCCAGAGCCAAATACTGGGGAAAAGCTGAAAGATCAGAGAGACAGAGGAACAAGCCGCAACTACTTCTTACCAAGCCAACTCCTCAGGCCAGAAGGGATAGATCTTGTCTCCACAAATCATCAGCAGAAATGAAAAGATTTAACGCTGTGTCCTCCTGCCTTATAAACCTTTTATCTGCCTAGCAATATCATGTCCTGGTTCAGACTTCCTAATGCTGGAATTAAAGGTATGTGTCACCATGTCCTTACCTTCGTGGCTAAATCTTTGGGTGACTCTGTCCACTGATCTTCAGGCAGACTTTATTAGATGCAAAGTATATCATCACAGAGAAGTACCAGGAGTGATGTGAAGATACAGATTATCCTGATTGTGTCTGGAAGGTTCTTGACACATCTTTTGACAAGGAAGTATTAGAACCCTTCTGGCCATTGCCTGACAGGGCCACAAGGAAAGTGCAGCTAGGGTACAAGAAGAGATGGACACAGACAGGCTAAGGAATAAAGAACTTCCTTCTTTAAAACAGGTGCTTAACCCAAGGATAACTAGTTCTGGAAGGTTCCATACTCTCTTTTCAGTCCCACCTTAGAAGCAGGTTGCATAATCAGCCTGCTGATTTCTCTTTCTGTCCCTATGTCTGTATGTTTAGATAGAGCAGAGCCTGGCCCACACTGGAGGCTATGGATGTGCTTTCTGTCTGTCACAGTTCACCTCTGACACCTGTTTACCTTTTCCAGATTTGGAAAATGCTTTCTACTTTTGACCTACTGACTACTTTTTTTTCCTTCAAAACTTCTTTTTATTACATGTACTTATTTATCCGTGTGCACATGCAAGTTCATGACACACCTGGGAGATTAGAGATAACTTGTTGGAGAGAATGGAGCTGGCTCCTCAGGTTTGGTGGTGGACACCTTGACTAGCTGAGTGCTCTCCTGACCCCTGGCTACCTTTTTTTTTTGGTGTTCTTTTCCTACAATTTTTCAATTTTAACCTCTCCTTGGTTCCCTTGCCTAGATGGGCATTGTCCTGACCACGCCATATTGGATCTCAGCCCTGCTTCTCCCTGAACATCCTGCCTCTAGGGTTGCCCTTACCTCTGGTCAGTGAACCAGATGTGTAGTAGATGTGACAACAGAGCACAGAGCCCTTGAGCCCCTGTCAGTTCTTAGGTCCCCTTCTCCCCAAGCTCAGCAGGGGATGGCTACCATTTTTCCAGTTAGGCAAGCAGAAGCCCTCATGTTACCCCAGGTTCTTCTGATGACCCTAAATCCACATTCAGTTTGTCAGCTATGGGGCTTCTGCAGAGATCTGCTCATTTATGTGTGATTTAGCCACACTCCCTTCTAATTTATCATAACAGTTTATCAAGTAGGCTCTAGTCATCCTTAGCCACCTCCACAGCCCAGACTTCCTTCCCTGGCCTGAAAGAGCTGACCCCTGCTTAGAACATGCCTGTGGGACTTATTCATTGTGACCCACAAGGATGAGCCTGCCTCCTAGATGACTTTGGGGGCTAGTTTTGCTTTCTGTGTGGCCATGTTCCCTGTTGTTCCCCAGTATGTCCCACAGGGTTTCACTGTTGGCTTCCTTTCCATCTTCCCTTTAGGTGCAAAGGCTCACTCCTTCACTCCCGCCGCCTTTGGTTCTCTGTTGTGTGAGGATTAGCGAAGCCCACTCTGGCTGCTGTTCCTCCATTCACATTATGTTGTCATGATGGAGGGCCCTCTGAGGTCCTGCAAGCAATATCTGTTTGATCCTCAGCTCATGCACAGTGGCCAGCACGTTATAGCTTCTTGGTGCACTATTGGTGAGGACTGGTGAGTGAACCTGAGGGAGATTCCTATAGACTTTACAATTGTGGACTTCTGGTTTTATTTTTGGTTTTGATTCTTTAGGAGAGGGTTCTTCTGTGTAGCCTTGGCTGTCCCGGAACTCACTCTGTAGACCAGGCTGGCCTCAAACTCAGAGATTCTCCTGGCTCTGCCTCCTGAGTACTGGGATTAAAGGTTTGCAGCCCGGCTTTTTGGGCTTCTGGTTTAGGACACTGTGTAGGCGGAGTTTTACTTACAAGGCACCAGTCCAAGATAAATATTTATTAGAATATAAATCGACACGATATTAGTAACAGCTTATAGTAGCACCTGAACAGGGACTGGAGTATCCGAGCGATGGATGAAGGATGGATGGACGATGGATTCCGATCCTGTCTCTCCAACAGCCAGGAACCAGGAAGAGACCTCCTCCTGTCCCAGAAGCCCCTTATCAATGGGGTTGGCCACACCCCCTCCAGGTTGGCCACACCCCCTCCAGGAGCTCGGGACTCTGGATAAGCGTCTTAGGACCTTACCAGCTGACACCTGAATCCCACTACAACACTGGGTAGGTAGCAGTGGATGAGGGAGTGAGTTGGCCACCTGCCTGCTGCCAGAGCAGCCATCCCTTTGTGTGTTTAGAGGGGAGAGAGCCAAGTTGTGAGTTTATATTTTGAGCCAAGCCATATTGCAAGTATATTATAATATCACTTAATCTTCACAATAGACCTTTTGGATCTGAGTAGTTACATCCATTCTATTGGTAAAGAAATTGAGTTTTAAGAGATTAAGAAGATTCTGGAGTGATGTAGCATTTAAGTGGGATGTCCTGGTCTGAGGACCCAGCAGTGGTCATGCTCCTTTCTAGCACTTACTGTGTAAAACCTGGAGAGGTTCTGTTCCGTAATTTATATTTCACACGGTGTTATAAGCTTAAAGAGTTTTCCCATGTTGCATTTCAGTCATAAATTTTGGCAAGTAGTTATCCTTTTAACTTTGCAAGCAATTAACCTTGGTTTCATTTATGGGGACCCAGCAGGATTTGTAAACCCTAGAAGCTACAAACCACTGAGATTTGATGGTGACAGAAACTCTCTTAAAATCTAGCATTCCTGTTTATCACAAACTCAGATGTTCTTTAGCACCCACGGCTTATTTTTGACACATTGTATAAGCTAAATACACCACAGTAACATCACAGTGCTGAGGAGAACCTTGATCAGAAAGAGGCAATACTGCTCTTTTACCTGAAAGTTAAGAGGGGGCCTGGATCTAGTTTTTATTGCCAAGGACTGGGTATTTAATTTATTGGGGTCTTTCAAAGCCCTTGTTCCTTTTTCATTTGAATGCTTCAAAAACTTTAAGAAAAAATTTCCCCATGACCCTAGCAACCCAGTTCTTCTTTCTAGAAGCATTTTTTTTTTTTTGGTATAGAACAAATATGTAAAGTGAACATGTTTACTCAACTACGTATCTTGAGATTACTCTGTTAGTCATCCAAACTTGTTTTGCCTTGTGGTATGGACACCATATCCAGGGCCTTCTGCTAGGCAAGGTCTCCACCCTCCAGGTACCTTCCCAACCCCTTAACCCCTGCCTTTCTTTTGTGCTGTATTGATATAGAAGGATAATTCAGTGACGAATGACCTTGAGCATGTCAGGCTTTTGCAGCTGAACATGTACCTCCAGAGTAGATTTCCTGAAGCGAACTTGCTGGGTCAAGCCCATTTGTGACTGACTGCTGACTCTCAGCCCTGAGCTTCTCTTTAAACACTCTACACTTGGGCCATTGTCACAAAGGTAGAAACAGCAGTTTTGACTTTGACTCTGCTTTTACTGTCTCTTCTACTTGCCAGTAGCTGTTTATTTTCTTTCCTTGTGTCTGTGAAACAAATGCTCAAGGAGCAGCTTAAGGGAGTGATCTACTCAGGCTTAAAAGTAGGTGCAGAGTCTATCATGGTGGGAAGGCCTCATAGCAGAGGTGTGAAGCAACTGGTCATATTGTGTCTTTAGTCAGGAAGCAGAGAGGAGTGGGTGCTGGTGCTTGACTCAGTTTCTCTTTTTATTCCTCTTTTATTCAGTCAGGATCTCAGCCCATAGGATGGTGCTCTTGCATTCAGGGTGGATCTTCCCTTCTTAGAAACTTGTCTGGAAATGCCATCCCAGAGTCCTGCCTCCTAGTGATTCAGAATCCTCTTAGAGTCAGTAAATTCATGACTGACTATGTCACAGGGGCAACAGGATTTTAAAAAAAAAGAGATAGCACAGGCTGTAAACTTTGACGTTAGCATGGCAGATTAATGGATGCACAGGACGAGTGGTTTGGTTATCTCTCTATCCATCAATCCACCCATCCACCTATCCATCTATCCATCTGGTCAGACCTGATTTGGATTCCCATTTTTTTTTTTTAAACCAATTACTGACTTTGTGACCTTTGACAAATTATCCAACCATTGAGCACCAGCGATCTTATCTGTGAAATAAGGGTAATACCATCAGTCATATGGGATTGTCTGGAACTGCTGTCCACATCCATTTAAAGATGTATTACCCACACCATTTGAGTATTTCTAAAATTGAGTCGTCTTAGACACCTCAGGGTTAATGTTTTCCCTGGCACAAGACATGCTGTTGATGGGACCTCTGATCTGATTGAGGAGTGAGTTCGTGCACTGGATCAGTGAACCAGATGAGGGCTTGGTGCAGACCTGGGAGTCCAGTGTGATGAGGAGGCTCAGGACTGGCAGGAGGATAGGATGTTAGATGTATTAATAGCAGTAGGGATTTTATCCTGAACCAGCAGTCAGGATCCTGGACGAATATTTATGGAAGTGCAAATAAATGGTTTGTGAAGTACGGGAATGAATGGTTATTGTCCAGGACCTAGGTGTTTGTCGAACCTATAGACACTTATTGTTAATATCAGGGCTTTGGGCCCCAGGTTGAGATTTAGAAATGATGTCTGGGTTTGTGACAGGAAGACTTTTTTAAGAATGAGGCTATGGAGCAAATAAGTACTGACCATTATTTGGTAAGGGGTTTGCATCCAGAATATATTTTTGAGACAGGGTTTCTCTATATAGCTCTGGCTGGTTTGGAACTAACTGTGTAGACCAAGTGGGCCTTGGACTCAAGAGATCTTCCTGCCTCTTGTCTTCCTAGTGTCTGGCTGTGAAAAGTGGGAAGTGATTTGAACAGACATTTCTACTAAGAAGATAAACAAATGCCCAATAAGTATATCAAATGTCACTCAGTGTCCCAATGCAGACCAACATTTTGGTGACTATTCAGTGTATATTATGATGTTGAGAGAAAGATGACATTAGATGTAGGTGAGATCTGTGGGGCACTTAAGATGCTTATAACAATGAACAGGGGTTCCAGAGTTTGAGAAAACTGGTAACTCCTCAGAAAGTTAAAAGTAGCACACACACCTTACTTCCTAGGCTAGAGGCAGGCAGATCTCCGAGTTCTAGACCAGCCTGCTGAGTTCTAGGTTAGTCAGGGCTACATAGTGAGATCTCAAAACAAAACAAAAACCAAACTCAGACAAAACCCAGTAAGTTAACATATGATCCAGTCACCCATTGTTAAATACATACCTTTTTGTTGTTTTTGAGACGGTTTCCCTTGGTAGCTTTTAGAACCTCTTCTGGAACTTGTTCCTTAGACCAGGCTGGCCTTGAACTCACAGAGATCCAGCTGCCTCTGCCTCTGAGTGCTGGGATTAAAGGTGTGTGCCACCACTGCCCACCTATTACATATATACATAAGAAAAGTGGACATGCATATGTGTATTTTCACACGTACGAAAACTAGTGTTAATATATCAGCCCAAGTTTGGAAACAACCAAGCTGTCCTGAAGGTAGGGAATGGATGTGGTGTTTACAAAATCCCAGGCGTAAAACAAGGAATACCAGATACTATGACACCATGAGATGTATAGAGAGGCAGCCGCTGGCTGGGCTGGTGGCTTCAGGGTGGGAGTGGGTGTGGAGGTGACACAGGCATTAAGGGGCTGTTTTCTGGGTATTAAAAATGTTCTGGGGTTCAAGGGACAGTGGTGTTGTCCAACTTGCAAAGATTGAAAAGCTCAGAGTGACAGACTTAGCCGGTGCTTTCCGGTGTGTGAATTACACTCCAGTAATGCTTTTTAAAACACCAAAAAGGGCTGGAGAGATTGCTCAGTGAATAAAGGCACTGGCTTAGCACCAAGCCTGATGACCTGAGTTAGATCCCTGAACTTACATGAGGGAAGGAGAGAACTGACTTCTGCTTGCCCTCTGGTCTTCACAAGCGCGTTGTGTGCATACACATATGCACATATGTATACACAGACCCATAAATAAGAAAAAAAAAAAACCACACACACAAAGTATGGATGCATTCTGGGAAGAGCCTGGATTTCTAAAGACATTATCACTGTAAGAAAATATTTCAGAGAAGAAGCCAAACTTCTAAATCGTACTGGAACTAACTAGCCTGTGCGGTGGTTGGGAATGTCAGTGGCGATGTTAGATTAGCAGTCAAATAGAAGCAAAGGTCACCTTTGGTTTATGTCAAGGTCAAATGAGTACCAAAGCTAGTGGTCTGAAGCTGTCTCTGAGGCCTGACTGATTGGCAGTGAAGATGTAGGGGGTAGTGAGGAGGATCCTGCTACTGAGAGGCAGGGAGCAGATGAAGCCTTGACACTGGCCCACCCCAAGGTCCAGCTAAGGAATTCAGGTAGCTGCAGTCTCTGGGAGTGTAGAGGACAGGGGAGCTGCGTGGCCTAGGAGTGAGCTTCCTCCAGGCAAGAGCTGAAAGGTTCCTGCAGGACATGCACGGCTGCAGAGACACTGTTAGGGAATTTACCCAGATCCTCCGCAGGGACGAGGTGATGTGCAGCCAGGCTGTCCCTGCTGTGCGACTTCTGTGCTATAATTCTTTTTTTTTTTTTTTAAATTTATTTATATTTTGAATACAGTGTTTCACTGTGTAACACAAGCTGGTCTCAAACTCATGATTCTCCTTTCTCAGCACCACTGATAGATGGCTTTATAGGCATGTGTACAGCTAAACATAACCAATTCTTCTTAAACATTTATTTAATATTTTATGTATAATCTATTGAAATAAAAATACATTAATTGTTATGAATGTAAAACTTAAAAATTGTGTCTGTCTGTCTGTCTGTCTGTCTGTCTGTGTAATGCCATTGGCAACTCTTGGGAGTTGGTTCTCTCCCTCCACCCTGTGGGTACTGGGGTTGAACTGAGGTCTTTGGCTCTGGCGGCAAGTACCTTTTCTGACTGAGCCATCCTGGCTCTGGCAATAAATAAGCTTTTCTCATGTTACACGAAATAGCCACCGACCTACTGTTGTCTGTTGCCTGCTAACTATTATGTCAGCTCCAAAAGATAAGTAGGTAGCTGTGTAGGTGGTAAGGCAATTAAGGCTGTCTCATCCCCAAATGGTTTTGTGTATGCAGTGTCTGTGGTCACAGTGGCCGCTCCCTTCTGTGCAGCACACACAGAATGTGTGTCTTCTTGTTCTCTTAGGTGTGACTAACCTGTCCAGCAGGTTAGCCTGACAGACTGTGGAGGACCTGGGAGAAAACAGCCTGCGAGGGAGCTGCCACCACAAGGTGGCAATTTTCCCTCCACAGAGAACGGAGCTCTTCTTTTTCAGATTGACCTGGATGTTACTAACAATTTCCTTTAATTCAGAATATTTGGGGTGAGGGTTCAGCACAGGATTGACCCCCCCCAAGGCTTTATGTGTGCTCCTTTACTCAGTGTCTGGCCACAGAGCTACACTCCAGCCTGGATTTTGCTATTTCTAAGGGGAGGCATTGGTTTCAAGATTGAGGTGACCTGTCTACTGCAGTGTGCGTGAATTTACTCTGGAATATTGCACCTACTGCCTCTGCCTCTGGGTGAGATGAGGGTTCTGGAGGGAACTGCTACTTTTAATTTGGGAATGGAGGGAACAGAGGGAAGAGAGGGAAGTGTTAGGTGATGCTGTGCGAAGAAAAATGTATTTTAGGAGGAAGCAGAGACCTAGGAAGACAATGGATGTCGAGGAAGCAGAAGAGGCTGGGGTGTGCAAGGGGTTCCCCGAAGATAGTTTTTTTCTTGAGTCTTGATCTGGCTATCTCTGCACACTGAAATAGCCAAAGAAATCCACTTTCTGTTTCCTCTTGGGCCAAGAGATGATGTCTTAGAGCTTAGAACCGGGGACTGATACTGTCTTAGGACTCTATACCTGTGTTCTGGCCTGTGGGTACACCATAGTTTAGGAAGAAAATATTCCCTAGGGGGCAGAATGAGACCCACATAATTGACTTAGAAACAACTCTGCAGCAAAGTGGGCTTGTAATGGGCTGTGCTGGGCTTCTGTGCTGGTAACTGACTGGTCTGCTTATCTGCAGCCCCAAGCTGAAGGTGTGCAGAAGTGACCTCAAATCTCTGGGCACCCTAGCTAGCTCTAGGCAGCCTGGGACAATTAGTGTTTATCGAAGACCTCAGTTTTGGTAATAAAATAAAGGGCTTACTGAATTTAGTGTAACTTTTATTAATCTGCATTTGAGTCCCAAGGCATATATTATGACAGTGCCTGTAATTAATTGTGTTCCTAGAAATATTTGCATTTAGGAAAAAATAGCTACTTGAGGAATATCAATCATATGAGAACATTTGACATAGAGGTTAGAGAGGGAGATGGAAGAACAAAGGTTCTCTGTGTCTTGACAGCTGCTGTTACAGAGCAACACAAGGAAGAGCCTGCCCTGGCCGCAGCTGCCTGAAGCTGCCCTGCCGGTGTTAGCAGAGGAATCCCGACTGCTTGTTTAGAGACAGAGCTGCCGATGGCCAAGGCTCCTCACACCTCATCACTGATTCGCTTTCCCCACAACCCATATTTTGAGATTGTGGCTGTGTTCATGATGACAAGGCACCGACTCTGGGCAGGTTCTTAGACGTGTGAGCTATGCCATCGGGTGTCAGGCCAAGGTCTCTTTGACCTGAGGGGTACATGGCTAGGTTTTAACTGAAGCCCTGGAGATTGAGAATAAAGCAAGTGGTGTCCACTTCTTACATTCCAAGGATCAGTACTTCCAAGGATCAGTACAGAGGATTTTGCACACTTAGACCACACCTACCTCCAGGAAACTGTTGAAAGTTCAGGGTCCTAACAAGGATGTTTGTGCCTTCTTTCCACGCCTAAAGGAGTAAGTGAGACACTTACTTCTTGGTTTTTTTTAGATGTATTTTTACTTACATATATGTGTGTATTTATCAGTCTCTCTGTGCGTCTGAGTCCTGGTTCCCTCTGGAGGACAAGAAGAGGGTTTGACTTTTTTAGGGGCCGGAGTTATAGATGTTGGTGAACCAGCAGACCCGAGAGTTGGAAATCAAACTCACATCCACTGGAAGCTAGGGATCTTAACTGCTGAGTCATCACCTTCGCCCAAGAGATGGTGGGGAGGGGACCTCTAACAAGCTCTTTCTGAGAACTTTTGGGTGTGCATACTGATCAGGGTGTCAATCTAAAGATCTGTAGCCCATGTGGGTGGAGCAGAGAGGAAGGAGGAGGCTGAATGGTGAGTTACCCGTATTTGGGAAGATGTTAGTATTTTCTGCCTGCTGGGTGGAACCCACATAAAGCCACCTAGACAGGCACACCATACACTCTTGGTTCCTTGAAAGGTGAGTTGAGTCAAGAGAGACCCAGGAAAGCCTCTTAGATCAGGGTTGGGAGCTGTAAATAGATTTCACTGAAGGCCCTGAGAATTATATATCACACACTCCATCTTGGGGACTCTCCCAGGAAACCCACAGGCATTCATGAGAAAGAGCATTAAAGCTCACTGGTGTGGTCTTTTACTCTGTACCTACCCACTCCTTCAGCTCCTGCCCGGAGGAGCCAGAGATGGTGGTGTGGGGCAGAGATGCTGAGTAGAGGAGAAAGGCAGGGGAGCGGAGGGGGTGTGGACTGCCTTGCCCAGCCTTTGTTCTACTGACTGGTGTGGAGGGACCAGTACAGTTGAGACACTGAACTGGACACACTGACTAGGAAAAGTAGGAACCTTCCTGAGAAGAACTTGAAGATTATAGTTAAAGAGTGAAAACAATTGTGAGGCTCTCTCGGGACACCTTGTAGAGAATTGTCTCTATAAACCCCAGTGAGCTTGTGTACACATTGCACATGCGCACACTGTGAAGAGATACAGACTGAAAGGAAGTGAGCTAGCATGAGAGCCACCACACTGAGTCTGATAGCAAGTAGATGCTAGTTTATACAGAATAGTAGGTTTCATTGTGGTGTGTGTGCCTACAGACATAGACACATCTGTAAGTAAAATTATTCTTATCACTGCTCTCTTTTGCCACTGATTCCATTTCTCTTCCCACCTAGTCCCTGTGTGCGTGTGCACATGTATGTGTGTATGCATGGGAGTGTATGTGTATATGTGTGTATGTGTGTGTGTTGTGTGTGAGTGTCTGTGTATGTGTATGTGCGATGTATGTGAGTGTATGTGTGTGTGGTGTGTGTGTATGTGTGTGCCCATGTGTGTGTGATGTGTGTGTGTGTGTGTGTGTGTGTGTAGTGTGTGTACGTGTGTGTGTGTGCTTGAAGGAGAAGAGCCTTTTGTGTTGCTGAGGCTGGAACCTTGGGCCTTGTGTATTCTAGGCACACAGATGATGCCCCTTTAATGTCCAGGGGCATGGGATGGGTACATACAGAGATGATTTTCTGGTGAGAGTATTGGTGGTGTTTTAGGGACAGAAGGATGGAGTTGGGATGCATGCACTATAATAGGCCTACTGTGTGTCATATGTTGTGTGTTTTATGTCTGTTTCACAGACAAGGAAGCTGAGGTTCAGAAGTAGATGAGCTCTGTGGTTTCCTACATGGAGGACACGCATAGAGCCACACCCTGGACGGCTAACTTGCCCCGCCCCCAAGTCTTACTGCTTTCTCTGCTACCTCCCTTGGTGACTGCACAATGGAGACACAGTAGGTTAGAGGTGGGAAAACTCAGCAGTGTGTCCCATGTTGGGAGAGGAGAAGGGAAGCACACAGTGGTCACTAGAAAGTGGCAGCCTTTGTTCCAGAGGTAGCTAGCTGTGTGTGGACTTCTGGGCCCTGGATGTGAGAACGGTTCTTTGCAAACGTGGGTTCTGTGTTATGCCCTCCTTAATGCCCTTTAAAAAGAAAGATTTATTTATTATCATCCATGTGCCTGAGTGCTTTGCTTATATGTGTGTATGTGTACCCTGGTACTTGAGGTGGCCAGAGGGAAACTTGAGGACGTCTCATCCTGGAGTTGGTGTGAGCCACCACCATGTGGGTCCTGAGAACTGAATCTGGGTCTTCTGCAAGTGGTCCTAACTGCTCAGCCACCTCTCCCACCCTTGTTGAGATTTTTAATTCGCCCAAGGACTCAAACTTCTGTCAAGTGTGGCTTCTGGATTTGAGTTTCATCCAGACTCCAGAGTCCCTCGTTTTCTGGTGTTGCCTGCAGACAGACACCTATGAACGCCTTATAAAAAGGGCATTATAAATGCCTCTAACCAAAGGATCCAAACAATGATTAAAGCTCAGGTTCTGATTTATTATATCATAGAGAAAAGCAAAGCTTGTTTTGTGGATGCGATTTACAGTGGGGGGGGGGCACTTGACACAGGACAACTCCGCCCTGTGGATTTCACATCTAAAATGTTTCAAGATGCCCCTCCTAGAAGAGCCGGGCAGGAGCCCAGGAAGAAGACAGGAGTGTGGGTTTATAAATCTTGGCTTCTCTCTCTCTTATTCTCTTTTTTGGCAGTACTTTTTTCTTATTTCATAGGCCAGTGGAAAATTTGATAATCAATGAATTTTATTAAATAACAATTCTTAGGATATTATGGACTTAACATCAGGTCCGAATTTAAACTACAGTCCTCCTGCTTTTTAGTGAGTAACCTTGAAAACACAGTGTGATTCTCTGGTGTAAAATGTAAAAGGAAGGAATCTGTTGGAAGGGCCACTTCGAGAATTAAATGAGGAAATCTATTAAGTAGTAAACAAGTTCCCAGCCCTGCCGCCTGCTGTTCTGTATTGGGAGCAGGAAGTTAGGGCCAGTGAGCTCAGCGAGGCACCAGGGGTCAGTGCTGGAAGGTGCCTTGGCAGGAGACCCCCCTGTGAGTGCGACGCCACCTGTGATTGGGCAGGGAGTCTCTTTATCCTGTTACATTCCGGCTGGGCTGGGGGGAGAAATGGACACAATGTAATTTTAGAAAAAGTAACCATAAGATACATGTGTAGCTGAGAGAGGGAGACAGTGGGAAAGAGAAAGAAAGAACAGGTCTAGAATGGTCCCTGAGGTCATCTGTAAGCTCATTTGACTCTCTAGTGCTCTTGAAAATGATCTTATTAGCATGAGGTGATTATACAGTTCTGATTATGTGATTTCCATACGTATGTTTTGATGGCGTTCGCTTCCATTAGCCGATCTTGCCCCCTCCTGCATCTGCAGAGCCTCTCATCTTCCCAGCTCTGACTCTGCGGGGTGTAGATTTCACTCTGCCAGATATGTGCAGTAGTTCTGTTGACAATGTAATACACACCCCAGTGTGCCTTCTCAGGATCTGATACTTGGAAAGGTTTTTTTCTACTCCTTCCATTCCACATTATGTCTTTCAGAAAGCCCCTAAGACTTCGGAAAGTGTCACGGGCTCAGAGGTGCCCAGGCGTGTGCTTGCCACGTCCCAAGTACCTCCTTTCCTCTTTGTACTAGAGGGTGAGAATTAACCAAAGTGCTGGATCTCTAGTCCCCGGTGTGGACCAGACTCCGCCCTGTGGCTGTTTTGGGAACTGCACTTTCCCACCAGGCTTGCCTCAGGAGAAAGTGGTTGTCACCCTTGTCCCTTGGAATGCGGAAGGGCACCTCACTCTTGTCACCTCTTCCCCATTTTCCTGTTCACTGATCCAGTGAGTGTGTCCTACCCTTTGGAGGCCAAATAGCCTGTGTAGTGGAGGGTACAGGAGCATGTACATTCATTCGCCACAGCATGGCATTCTTGAGCTGTTGAAGACAGCCTTACCTAGACCAGATTGTTTCTTTTTTCCGCCGTTGTTTTTTTTGAGATTAGGGCTTCTTTGTATAGCCCAGGCCACCCTAGAACGAGGCTGGCCTCAGTGTCACAGAGATCTGCCTGCCTCTGCCTCCTGAGTGTGAGGATCAAAGCCATCACTGGCTGCCCAGACCAGATCTTATCAGGGGCAGTAGGTCTCCAGTGGGAGGTCTTTTGGCTAGGATTCTCCTCCACCTTCCTGAAGCTTTTGATCTGCCATGATTTCCTGATACTCTACTGTCTGGCTCATTGCTCCCTACTCCAGCTGCAATTTTTTTCTGGTCAGTTACTGGAGCTCTGTGGACGTATATACACGTAGTTACACCCATAGCCTCTTACCTGATCTTCCAAGCAAGCATTATATTGGCGCTTCATGATTTTCTCATTGTTTGACTTAGCCTGTCTATATTCCTCTTATTTTGCTGCTGTTGGGGATGGATCTGAGCATGGCCAGCAAGCATCCTACAAGCCACAGCCCCATCTGTACTCCTCTGGTGATTCTTTTGTTCCCAGTGGTAGGTCAGTGATTGAGATTTCTCAAAGGGATCTATCATTGAGGAGTACAAAGTAAGAGTGCACCCATATTATAGTTATAACTCTGAACACGGGTGTAGGAAAGCCGACAGGAAGGTTTCAAGTGGAGGGTAATGAGGTACAAGTCAAACTGGAAGGCCTTTGTGTACTGTTGGTCATCCCCGGAGGTACAAGCTCATCAAGAGATTGAAGTGTGAGGATCATAAGTTCAAGACCTGCCTGGGCAATTAGTAAGATCACCATAAATAAAAAGAGGAGAGCCAGGGATGTGGTCCAGGGATGTGGTTCAGGGATGGGGCTCTTGCCTGATATTGCCCCAGGCTTAGCTTCAATCTCCAGCACCAAGGGAAAAAGGAACACCCTCGACAAGCAGTCAGCAAGCAAATATAAGCCACTGTTTCTAGGAAGAAATAGGGAACTTAGTACATTTTATGATTGTAATCTTTACACACACAAAGTATACAGATGTTAAATGAGCGAGATAGATTATGCCTCTGTGTGTATCTGTGTAATTGCCACTTAGATCCTGAGAATATTTTCTAAAGCCCAGATGGGAGCTTATCTGGGTTCATAACATTCAGACATCAAGTTCCAGATGGTTCATGGTCAGGGGTTACCGGGGCTGTACAGCTGCCTTTCCCCTCCCTCTGCCACAGAGGAACACAGCTTTAGGCACCTATGCATTGCAGAACTGCCTGCGACAGCAGCAGGTATTATGGCAGAAGTGCATTACCGAAGCAATTGCACGTCCTGGGCGGCTCAGTCTACCTGCTTCTGTTTGGGTGCTGAGGGTTTGAGCTGTGCTCATTTGCCTCAAACCCCACAGCTTTGAAGTAGCAGTTAGAATTAAACTCAGCATTACCAGGGACTGTTTTCTTCTTTTTAAAATAAAGATTTATTTTTATTGTATTTGTATGAGTGTTTTGCGAAGGAATGTTGGTTTATCATGTGTATGTAGTACCCTTAGAGGCCAGAAAAAAGTATGGGATTATAGATGGTTATGAGCTGAGATGTGGGTGCTGGAGACTAAACCCAAGTCCTCTGAACTGACTCTCCAGCCCAAGAAGACCTATTACCTCATTGTGTTCCTAAATTCAGGTGGTGTTGGTATTGTTCTTTGTAGACCATGTCTCCTGTATCACAGGCTGGCCTATAGCTGGCTACGTAGTTGAGGTTGCTCTCAACTGATCCTCTTGCCTGTCTTCCAGTGCACCAGCACACCAGGCTTGTGCTGGAGATTAGCACTCTTAACTGCTGGGTCACCTCTCTGGCTTACGCTAAAGAGCGCTTACTTAAGAAGGTTGAGCCCCGGAGTTGACATGAAAGCATTCATGTAACAAGCTGTGTGTCCTGCATGCCCCAGCTTTGAGGGTGTAGGGACGTGAGGTTTCTGGGGTTTGCTGGCTTCTATTCTAGCTGAAAACCTGGGAGTTTCCAGTTCAGGGAGACACTGCCTCCGCAGAGTAGGCCGACAGTAATAGAGGAACACATAAGACGCTCTCCATGCACATATACACCACATATATGTGCAGACATTTTAATACACTTAAAAAAAGGGAAAAAAAATTAAGTGGGAAAATGCCTGCCGTTGCTAAGTGGCAATCTCAAAATACTAAGATTGTGTTCCAAAATTATCCTTCAGAGCAAACTTGTGCAGGTTCTAAAAGGAAACTCAAACAATTGTTGTGACTTCAAGGTCCCGCAAACCAGCAGCACATGCCACTGTCTTCGTCTAGTCTCACAGTACAAAACAGTGTCGTGTTTGAAGAGCTCCAGTTATTACTTAGACATTTGCAAAAATTCATAAATTGCTCATTCATGTCTTGTTATTAGCTGGAGGAGTAGACCAGCTCTTGCCAAACATTTACAAGGCCCTCAGTTTCCTAGTATTGCAAAAGGAAGGAACAATAAAATCCAGGTTTTACAGTACGAAATCATTGAAGCAAGCATCAGATTGCTGTAAAGAAACCATCAAGAGCCAGGCATGGGGGCACACGTGTAATGCAGCACTGATGTACAGACAGGGAGCATTAGCAGTATAGGTGAGCCTGGGCTACACGAGACCGTACCTTGGAACTCCCATTATATAAAATGTCCCCCCATCTCTGAAAGTATACACAGCTTTATTGGTCTACTCTCCCAAGGGACTGAGTTCCTGTTGTGTAAAGCACAGTGGAGGAGATGCTGCCTGCTGCTGCCGTGGTGACTCTCGGGTGTGAGTGCCAGAAAGTCTGCTCAGGATTGTTTTGAGACCTGTTGATTTTAAATGTGGATGGCCACGGTGGTGATGGAGAGGCTTCCTACTAAAAGCTGCTGCTGTTGGCACGTGGCTCATTACTGGCTTTGTTTAATAACTCAAGTGTTTAAATGAAAGAGTCAGCAAAGAAGTAGGATTATGGGTAATGGTTACACATTTAAAGCTACTTCTACAATGTAAATGAAGTGTGAAACATTTCCTTCTAAAAATATAGTAAGCAGGTAAAGCCCCAGTAGCAGGCAGGCTTATGTCTTCCTTTGTCCCCTTTACCGTCTTGTTTGAGTTGCTTTCTGAACCTAGTGGGGCAAGCTGAAGGGCGCCACTTAAGGATTCTGTGTCTCTAGGACACCACTTCCCAGGACCCTTGCCTGAAGAGTGGCTAATGCCCTTGCCACTGGTTCCTGGTGTGGAGCAAATCACTCCTTCAAAGCCGGTGGGAAGTCAGCCTTGACCAAGCTGAGGGATCTTGAGAACAGGATGATGTCAGTGCCTCCAGTGCCCTTCCCTGAGAATCTGAGGAGTCTGATAACTGTTTTCTTGTCTCTGTAGTCTTGTTCCAGGCTGACCTTGAACTCACAGAAATCTGACTGCTTTCTAGGCTGGTCTTGAACTCCTAGGGATCCGACTGCTTCTTTTTTTAATCTCAAGAGAAAATGGTCATATCTTAATGGTCCATTCTCAGAAGATGCCAGTTGGAAAGATTTGATAAACAGAGGAATATAATTGAAGGAAAACAGTAGCCAAAAGATGGCAGTGAAATCATGTGATTCCTGCGGATGACCTTCCAGTCTCTTCAGGGCCTCTCATGATGCCGCCCCCATCTGCCTGATTTGATTTTTAGAACTGGTACATAGTGAAGTTGAGTAGGTCTGGAGTAGTTTCGATTTTCCTAGATACTTAGCCTCAAACAGTTAGGGAAAAAATGTAATAGATCTATCTTTTGTAATCTTTCTGAATACTCTAGAAGAGAAACTCGGAATATTTAGTACCTTGAGTAGGGCACTGAAGAGATTGTTGTGGAATCGACAGAATTTAAACCCAAAATGTGGCTGGAGGAAAGGCCCAAGAATGTGCTGCTCTTGCAAAAGCATGGGTTGTGCTCCCAGCAGCCACAGCGAGTGGCTTGAACCCGCTATAACTCCAGCTCTGGGAGATCTGATGCCCTCTTCTGGTCTCTGTGCATAATACCCACAGATACATATTCATATAATTAAAAATAAAGTCTTTAAGATAACAATACAGTGAAAACCTGTTATTTCCTGAAGAGTAGAATTCAGTAGAACTGATACTGTTAGGTAGGAAGTAATATGAATTTTAAAATGAGGCTTATTTTATTTTGTTTTTTTACAGTCCTATTTTGTGACGGACTATGATCCAACCATTGAAGACTCATACACGAAGCAGTGTGTGATTGATGACCGGGCAGCCAGGCTGGACAGTAAGTAAATCCTAAGAGCTTACTTCTTACTTCAAGTGCCCTGCCTTTCAAGTGTTATATTTGATGTTTCTCAGCTTAAATAGTGTAACTGAAATATTAGATAGTCTTGAATATAAGCCTTTCATTGGTTCCTCCCACCCCCTCTTACTAGAGAGGGAGAGAGAGAGAGAGAGAGAGAGAGAGAGAGAGAGAGAGAGAGAGAGAGAGAGAGAGAGAGAGAGAGAGAGAGAGAGAGAGAGAGAGAATCAACTGTAGTTTTTTAAAGATTTATTTTTATGTGCACGAATGTTTTGTCTGCATGATGTATGTGTATCACATACCAAGGAGGCAGAAGAAGGTGTCCGATACCCCAGAATTGGAGTTATAAGTAGTTTCAGGGTCCTCTGGAAGAGCAGCCAGTGCTTGTGACCACTGAGCCACCTCTCCAACCCCAGCCTCAGTTTCATGATTGAACTTACAGACGTCTTTCCCAAGATCTTTACCCGGAGAAGATAAATAACCAAGTGATTTTTAGAGTTGATTTGGCTCCATCTGCTTGGATGTGTTTGATATTTTTAACCTTGTAATTGGTTAATATATTCTAGCCACAAAATCAATCTGTGTGATGAAGATAAACTCTGAAGCTGTCTGCCCTTAGAGAGGAATGCCGCTGCCTCTCTGTGGTGGACCTTGTGAAGAGGCTGCCCGTGTGGGGAGGCGATTTATAAAGTAAAAACAGTTTTTTTTTTTGTTTGTTTTTCTTTAGTTTTGGATACAGCTGGACAAGAGGAGTTTGGAGCCATGAGAGAGCAGTACATGAGGACAGGCGAGGGCTTCCTACTGGTGTTTTCAGTCACCGACAGAGGCAGGTTGGTGCCGGTTAAAGGAAAACATTGCATACATGTGTGAAAATGTCATATGGAACCCGCTATCATGTATAATTAATATAATATTGCTGATGAAAGTCTAGGAGTGCTAGGTTCTGTCCAGATTGCTCTTTTATGAAATTAAGATTTCCATTTCTTTACGGTAGAAAAATGGCAATATGGTAATAAACAAAACACAAAATTTACTCGATTTAGATTCTTGGCATAATGTATTTGTTTGTTTTTTAGTTTTGAAGAGATCTATAAGTTCCAAAGACAGATTCTCAGAGTAAAAGACCGTGATGAATTTCCCATGATTTTAATTGGAAATAAAGCTGACCTGGATCATCAGAGACAGGTGAGGAGGAAGGACTCCGTGCTTGGGAGGCTGTGTAAATGAAGCAGGTTACATAGCCAAACAACAGAATACCCGTGCTCAGTACCTGGGCCCAGTGTGCTGATCTGGCTCAGTGTCTCACAGAATGGCATATGCTAAGTGTGAAGAGAGTTTGGGGGAATTATGTTTTCATTGTTACACAGAATCCCAGAAAGATATATTTAAGTCTCTATATATCTGTATTAGTGTCATCTCCCCTCCCTCCCCTCCCCTGCCCTCCCTTCCCTTCCTCTCCCCTGCCCTCCTCTGCCCTCCCCTCCGCTGCCCTCCCCTCCCCTCCCCTTTCTTTCCCTTCCCTCTCCTCCTAAAGAAAATTTAATCACCTTTAAGCGGAAAAAGAATAAAGCAGATTCATATTGTAACCATTATTCAATTTGTCAAGCTCCTGTGAAGAGCTTTTATTTACTCAAGCCTTCCTCCCTCCTTCCTTTTCTGTTATTTTCAGGTGGTTTTACCACGTGGCCCAGGCTGGTTGTAAACATGTGATTCTTTGTCCCAGTCTCCCAAGTGCTGACATCACGGGCCTGGGCTGCCATGCTTAGCTCACACAGAACCAGGAAGCTGTCTTTACAAGCCTAATTTATTCACTGCTTAGCCACAATCACCTTTCTTTAAAGGACAGCTGTAGTGTAAATTACAGTTTGTAGACACGCCAACTAGCCTAGGCTGGCCTGGAGTTTACAGTCCAGGTTACTCACAAAAGGAAAATCTTGCTTTAGCTTTCTGGGATTATGGGAATACATCGTGACACTTGGCTTTGGATTTTTCTTTAGGTTAATTAATAACTGGATTTTCTCTTAATGCTTCATATTGGTGAAGGAGAGATTGGTGATCTCCACAAGGATGCTATATCATGTGAGCCAACATACATCACACACACACACACACACACACACACACACACACAATAATAATAATAATAACAACAACAACAAATAAAATTTGTAAATACACACTGGACTGGTGGGAATGCTAATAATGGGATCTGTTGCTGTCTTGATGTTAGTGGAGACTAAATGTTGCGGCTAGAGCTCTCTTTCTGGTGTGAATTGTTACAGAGTCACAGTGACAGACTGTGATCTCTACAGCAAGTCAGTGCAAAGTGTACAGTTTGGGTGTTTGTTTTCCTTATGTCTTTGCATATGAACTTAATTACATTTATTATCTGCTGCCCTGGGGGCCCCTGTGTTTGTGTCCCAGCATTCAGCTCTGCTGGGTGGGGAAGGGTGGCAGAGCAGACACACAGAGAAGCTCTCTGCTCCTGTCTCTCACTTCTGCCCACCCCTCACTGCCTCTTGCCGCCATTGTAGAAATAGTTCTTTCTCACACGTTTTTGTGCCGGTGAAAGAATAGAAGGTAAGCATGGAGTGTATAGATGTCTCCAGAGCAGGTAGTAACAGTTGAGGGATGACGGGGGGGGGGGGGGGGAGCACCCCTGGAACAACAGATCTCATTATCAGCACCTCCCCAGTCCTACATGTATCTAGAAATTATTGTTATTATTGTGTGTATGTAATGTATGTTGGCTCACATGATATGACATCCTTGTGGAGATCAGAAGACAACTTTTTGAAAGTTCGTTCTCTCCTTCCAACCTACATGGGTTCTGGGGATTGAACTCAGATCCCAAGGCACCTTCACCTGCTTAGCCATTTTGCTGGCCCCATGTGAGGTTTTTAAAGTTACGAGTATGCTAAAGGCTGGCAGTATGTAGCGTATAGTTTCATCTGTCTGCAGGTATTGAGCATATTGTGATGCCGCCTGCTTGTGTTTCACAGCATCTTAAATATATTAATGTAAATAAAATTTTAACAGAGTCTCTGAAATAAAAAAAAAAAAACAAAACAGGAGTAGGAGAAACAGCACAGGAGATGAGCCATTTTTGTCACTTTAAAGATATGAGCTTTTAGCTTTGAGTAAGCTTTTCTGAATGAGTTATGGATATGCTGGAAAGCTCAGGTGTGTGGGGGCAAATCAAGCTGCTGAGTCTGGTTTACTAAGAGATGATGAGACATAAAAGAAGGTGAAGGTCAATAGAGGAAGACACTCACATAGACCTTTGATCTCTATAAGCACAGGAGTGAACACATGTGTAAGCCCCCCCCACAAGAATAATTAATATACAGAATTTGTGACTACATGCTTTTTTTTTTTTTAATAAATAAAGAAAGGCTTTGCCATGACTGGTTTTTCTCAAAGTAGAAACTTTTATTTGTAAATTAGTGCCCTGTGAAGCCTCCCTTTCTTACCTAGCTTCCTAACTTATTGTTACTTGCTTGTAGAATCTGGTATGTATTTCAACCTCATAGCCTTAGGGCAGGCATGTTACTTTGAGGAAAGGCCAGGTAAATTGAAAAAAAAAAATCTTAATAAATATTGGTGTGTCAATACTATGTGATACCTGTGTGCTCCTCTTTTGGGCTACAGCAGGCATGGACCATATGAAGTAGTGCTGGGCTGTGTAGTAATGAGTAGACATTATGCTCAGGATGCTGGGTTTGAGGAAAGGAATATTAAAATCTCATGTATGCACTCAGAAATATCAGTTATGTAAAGAAGAGACCAAGAATGTAGCCTAGAAGTTACAGAAGAACAGACTCAGTAGACAGACAGTAAAGGGGGCCCAGCTCTCTCCTGGCATCCGAGGTTCTGTGATGGGGGGTGTGTGTGCCGAAGTCAAGTCAAGCCTCCGGAGGGTAATCAGATGACTGACAGGAGACATGTAGTGGCTCAAGGTTTCTGAATTGGATGGACGCTGCATTGTACACGGCCAAGACACTCAAGCAGCCCCGAGCACAGGTGTAGTAAGACTATTGTAAGACAGGCGATAATAAGGTATTTGATGACCCACGATAAAGACAAGAGCTGAGAAGTAGCTAAAGAAAAACATGTCTGCTCACAGAGAAGCCAAGTTGAGGGTGTTGACTGTCTGGGAGTGCTCATGAGGGATTACCTGGATTACCTTAGCCACAGGCCATGCCTGTGAGGGATTATCTACCTTAGCTATCTGAAAGGCATCATTCCATGGGCTGGAGTCCTGGACTGTATAAAAATGGGAAAATGAGCTGAACACAGCATTCGTCACTCATTGCTTCCTTATTGTGGAGGTCATGTGACTGGGAAGCGGGGTATGAGTCAACTAAGTTCCTTTTGTCAGTCATTCAGTCACAGCAGTGTGTGCAGTGACTAATAACAGATGACATAGTCATGCTCTTTCTCACTGGAAACAATGTAAGCCAGAAGGAGACATCTCTTATGTACTGAGAGCAAAACCTTGTTGTCTGGAAATGAATGTCCAGCAAATACTTACTTCAGAAATAAAACTGAATTAAAGATTTCTCTCAAACATATGAAATGTAAGAGGTCAGCACCTCCAAGCCTGAATTATCAGAAATATGGAGATGTCTCATGTTAAGAGATAATGACTCCCAAATGGAAAATCCAAAGCAGCCACTCAGGTATCCTAACAGACATGAGATAAATTAGCCAATGGCAGAATGGGCAGTGTAGAAAAAGTTCTTAGTCCAAAGGCAGAACAAGTACCCACAGAACAAAGAAAAGAGTAAGAGAGGAAGTCTCAGGATCCCAGTGGGAAGAGAAATGTGTCAGACTGGATGAAACATCTAGGCCCTGCAAGATGTCTACTTCCAGTTTATACACAACCTGCCTAGAAGAGAGGGATGAGGTATGTATGATACACCGTGCTGGCAATGGTCAAAGTGGTAATAAAGAGAACACTTAGATTTTAGAACCAGTGTATTGCCAGAGGTAAAGAGGATTGTTTCACAGTGATAGACTAATTCACCAGGAGGATTTAATGGTCGTAGGCATTCACATACGTCTTAACAGCTTCAAAATTCCTGAAGTAAGAACTAAAGGATTGCAGAGAGAGGTAGACAGAGCTGCACTTAACACGAAGAGAGGTAGAAAGAAAACGAATGATGTTTGATGGCTTGCACAGGACCATCAGCCAGCGTGTCCCAGCTGACCCCTGACGGACATTCTACTCGACAGCAGAGTTCACATTATTTTGAAATAAGAACTGGTCATAAAATAAGCCTCAAATTTGAAGGAAGCCTTGCCAGATAACGTACATTCTGGTGACAGTGGCATTGATATGGACATTAATAGCACAGAGAAAACCTCCAAATTCCGAAGATACTAGCATATCTCTAAAAGAGGGAAAAAATTTACAAGATTACAAAGAATTCGGGGTGAGCTGCAACTTAAATACATCATGTCAGGATTTATGGACTGTTACAGGCGTTGCTTGTATCATTAAATAGGTATATTAGAATAGAAAAATTCATAGTGAGGAGGGAAGTGAAGTAGAGAAAGTGTGGGTCAGCAGTAGAATGTGGGCTTGGTTTGTGCAAGGCCTATTGCCCGCAAAGAAAAGAAAAGGGGAGTGTGAAAACTACAGAAAAAATAAAGAAAACCCCCAAACTGGCTTTTATAAAGTAGGCCAGATTATCAAGCCTCAGCCAGAAAGATCATATCTGTCTGTCCGTCCGTCCATCCACCCACCCACCCATCCATCCATGAACTTATCTAATGCATATGAACCTCTAGATTTGAGTCTCAGTGAAAGAGGAGGGGACCACAAATCAGTCTGTGGAAAGAAAGACATTTCATCACTTTACATCTTACAAATGTGTAAAGCATAAAGAAATGCTGTAAAGAACTTGACAAATGGCCGTCTTCCCAGAAAGGTACACACGACCAAAGCTACTCAAGATGAAGTAGACTGGGCAGATAGTTGTTCCCCATCTGTCAAACACATCTGTCACACTGGCCTTCAGAGAAAACATCAAGCCCAGATGGAGTCACTGGAGAATTATACTAAACTATCTCTGTCTATCTGTCTGTCTGTCTATCTTCCTACAAGGTTTCTCTGTATTCCTAGGTGTTCTGGAACTCGCTTTGTAGACCAGGATGGCCTTGAACTCACAGAGATCTGCCTGCCTTCGCTCCCCCCCCCCCCAAGTGCTGGGATTAAAGATGTGCACCACCACCACCTGGCTGAATTAGACTAAACTTTTAAGGAAGACGTATTCCTTGTAACAAACTATTTGAGCATCAAAGAAACTAGAACCCTTTCCAGCTTGTTATATGAAGCCAGGATTACACTGAAACCACACTCAGAAAAACCATGCTTTATTCTCTCTGCTGAGCATACACATAAATATTTTCTTTCCTTCTTTCCTTCCTTCCCCCTTCCTTCCCCCTTCCTTCCTTCCTTCCTTCCTTCCTTCCTTCCTTCCTTCCTTCCTTCCTTCCTTCCTTCCTTCCTTCCTTCCTTCCTTCCTTCCTTCCTTCCTTCCTTCCTTCCTTCCTTCCTCCCTCCCTCCCTCCCTCCCTCCCTCCCTCCCTCCCTCCCTCCCTCCCTCCCTCCCTCCCTCCTTCCCTCCCTCCCTTCATTATGTATACAATGTTCCCTGCATGTATTCCTGCATGCCACAAGAGGGCACCAAGGTGGTTGCTGGGAATTGAACTCAGAACCTCTGGAAGAGCAGTCAGTGCTCTTAAGGTCTGACCCATCTTTCCAACCCCCATGTAAAAATTCTTAAGCAGTGTTAGTAAACTGAATTTAACAGTAGGCAGTATGCCCAGCAAAGTTTATTTCAGCAGTGAAATCATGCTATTATAATCCATTGTGCCAACAAACCAAAATGGAAAAATCACACCATCTCAACAGGAAAAAAAATGATATCTGTTGTTCATTCTCGATAATTCCCTTTATAAACAGAATGGTTGGGAATTTGTTAATTGGATAAAGGACATTTTTAAAGGACAGCATACTTAATGATAGGCAGAGTGCCTTGACCTCAAGATCAGGAGTACTCTTCTTAACGTCTTAAGGATGGGCTGTGCTGGGTGGTACATTGAGGCCTGAGAAAGGAGTCTTTGAACCAGAGACGAATCTAAAGAGCAGTGTAGAAAAGGCTCCTGAATGTGCAGAAACCTGGATAACCTGAGAATGTTTCTGAGTGTGAAATATGCAATAGTTAGGACTGCATTCTTACAGTGAATAAGTTCGTGATTGAAAAGAGAACAGAGACTTGTGGTTTGGCCGAGGTATTCTTCACATCTGGTTTTTTTCAGCTTTTCTCCAGGTGTTTACTTTGAGGATAGTAGTAAGGCACATGATCCAGGAAACCACAATTTTAAACTCTCAGATTTATGCAAACAGAAACAAATACAGTGCTGACTTTAGGAAGTATTGCTTTTGGCGTCCTTTGTGTTTAAAATGCAGAGGGTATTTAGTGATAACTAGTAGCTTCTTCCTCACCTTTCTCCTCCCTCCCTCCCTCCCTCCCTCCCTCCCTCCCTCCCTCCCTCCCTCCCCCATTGTGCTCCTGTTCACCACTCCTACTAACTACTCCTCGCCACATACAGTTGTGTTTCCTATGTATCAGGTACTGCCCAAGACAGCCAGGTTCTGTGGCCTGAGAAGCCTGAGTCCCTCTCTATCTCTTGCTGATTCCCTTACAGCTTTTCAGCTTTTCAAGTTTTAGGCTGGTCAAGCCAAGCCCATTTGCTCTTAAGGTCTCCCACAAGCTCTCTCTCTCTCTCTCTCTCTCTCTCTCTCTCCCTCTCTCCCTCTGTCTCTCTCTCTCTCCCCCTCTCCCCCACAAGCGCTCTCTCTCTCCCTCTTCCTCTCCCTCTCTCCCCATAGCTACATTCTTATTCAGCCACCACTTAGCTACATTGCTTCCTTAGGCAGGTTCTCCCCTGGCCCCACTTTTACAGCATTTCCTAATTTTTCCTCCTGAAACATTGTATCTAATGCTTCTTGCATCATCTCTAAACTAAACTAGATGTCCTTTGGTAGCAATAGGGGTTGATTCTAGGACCCCCAGAGACACCAGAATCTTTAGATGCATGAAAGTCCCTTTTATACAGAAGCAGAGAATTTACACATAACCTATGCATACTCTCCTGTATATTTGAAAACATCTCTATTGCTTATAATGCCTAATATGTTATAAATGCTATATAAACCCTTGTTCTGTATTTAGGAATAACGGTCAGATTAAACATGTACATGCTCTCTACAGTTGCCGTTCAACCTAGTGGTTGGTTTATTTTGTTTTGGAGGTAGTGTCAAACTTGCTGTGTAGCCAAGGATGGCTCTGAATTTCTGTTGCTTCTACCTGTAGAGTGCGGGGATTCTAGAGTGTGCCACCACAGCCAGTTCAGCTCAAGTGTTTTTTGACTTGCAGCTGGTTGAACCAATGGATATTGCAGGCCAACTGCGTTTTTACTACAGGTGCATTTTTCTGTGTTGAGCCTACGTGCCTTCAGACCGTGCGGCCCTGTGGTATCTGTCCATTCCTTATGATGAGTCAGCCTGAATCCGGGAGGCATAGTAGCACTGAATGCATGTAGCCAGGCTTAGAAGGGTCCAGTGGGGTTGCTAAGACTGTGCCTTAAACACAACCGCTATATCCCTTTCAGGTAACGCAGGAAGAAGGGCAGCAGTTAGCAAGGCAGCTCAAGGTCACGTACATGGAGGCGTCTGCTAAGATCAGGATGAATGTAGATCAAGCTTTCCATGAACTTGTCCGAGTTATAAGGTAAGCAAAACATGTGCTAGATGTGTGTTTTGGTAGATGACCGTGCAATGTTTGTAGTGAGAAAGAGGGAATTGTAAGAAGGAGTGATTGCTTTCTAGGGGCTGGGGCACACTGTCGGGTAACAACTAAATATATAGCATATTCTAGGTACTTCCAACCTGTAAAAAATCTCGTTTAATTATCATGAGTTGAAGTGGAAAGTATATGTAAGGATTTTGAAAATAGCAAATGCTCTGACAGCATTGATGATCGCTAATCAAGTCTATGTCAGACACTGACACTCCTTCACCGTTACTACAGCCCAGAGAGCTGAATGGCTTCTGTTCCTCTGGCTGTCTATTAAGTTCTGGGACTTGACTCTAAACCTCAGATTCCTAGTTTCTGACAAGCCCTGCCAGGCTAAGAGCGACTCAGGCAGCTAAGAGGGCATCATTGCTCAGGTGTTTGCCCCCCAGTAAGACAAACTTGTGTAGACACTCTAGTCTACAAAAAGGCATTTGGTAGGTGGCCCGGAGGCCTAGGAAGTATTTGGATTGTAAGCTGCCTGAGGTGGTGGATGAGGTCTGCGGGGCACGTTCCCTAGAGTCAGCTGCTCATGACTGGTTTGAGCCCTGGTTGCTGTCTCATCCTCTCCCTGTCTCCTGGCTGTCTCTAGCTGACAGGCATATGGAGGGGCTGGGCCCTGTTCCCTGGGAGTCTCAGTGAACTGACTCCCTGAGGTGGAAGTTTCCTTTCGTGGACGGGAAGAAAGAGTGGCTGTGAGTTTGGTTTCTGATGAGTTACAGCTTTGCAGAAGTAGATGGCAGTGATAGTTACTCCACAGCATTAATGGACAGGGCACCGCTGAGCTGTGGCTTAACAGTTGGCCTGGAAGGTTCTCCTTCCCAGCCCATTCCATCTCCCCACTTTCATTTTAGTGCTTAACCCGTGAAGCATTTTTTCCTTAAAAATGATTACTTCCTGAATTAAATACCCGTATTTCCTTTTGACTTCTCAAGAACCCTAGATGCATACCTGTCAGTCACCCAGGCATAAGGAAGGGAGGTAGTCTTAAGTCCTCATAACAGTTGTGAAGAGATAGGCTTTTATTACTCCCATCTCAAAAATGGAAGAGCCAGGGAAGTCAACTAACCTGTCTAGTCCCAAAGGGAATGTTACCATTGTCCTCTACGATGCATATTTATTCTTCAGCATATCTGTGAGTTCAGGAACTTCAACTTGGGTAGACAGCAAACACAGGCGCCTGACTCAGGATTCATCCAGGGAAGCAGCTTGGACACCTCTGTTTATTATGTGAGGACCTCACCCCTGCTTGTCAAGCCACTCTGCCCTGAGCTTCACCCTGCTCTTGTGAGCACTTGCATCAAGTGCTTAAGGATTTGCTCTAGTGGAACACTCAGAAGTGTGTGCATTTCAGGCAACAGGTGTAGAGATGACCTGCATTTGTATCGGGAGACTAGTGGCGATACTATTCAGATTTCTCTATCTTACAGGAAATTTCAAGAGCAAGAATGCCCTCCGTCACCAGAACCAACCCGCAAGGAAAAAGACAAGAAAGGCTGCCATTGTGTCATTTCCTAAGAGCCCCTTGTGTTTTAGCTGCCAACTGCCAGGGAAGCCCTCATCTCTGTTACCGTTTACATCACCGGTACCTTTGTAGCCTTAGACTGATGATCACCGTGTTAGCCTTACACCAAGAAGCTGGCTAATCCTTCGTGAAGCTAATGTATCAGTCTTCCCCAGACCAGTGTAAAGGAAACACTAAGGCTGCTTCAGACAGGATCGGATTCCTTTAAAATACACGATTACACACCCAGATGCATTCTTTAAGGGCTTACATTTTAATAGGGACGAATCATGTTTGGAACCTGAGCTGTTTGCTAGGCTGAAGTCCTAGGTTGTGAAGTAATTTTTAACTTCTGGAATCATGTTGCCTACTGTTACTCTAAATAGAAACATAGGGAGGGTTTTTTTTTTTTTTTTAATGTGAATTTTTGCCTATCTTTAAAACTTTTGATGTCAACTTTCATTAACCTTAAATACACTGAATGGAATCTACAAAAGTGAGCCATCTCAGACCTTTGCTGATGCTACGCCTTTTGTTTTTCAGTGGCCAGAATACCAAAATGCCTGTTGTATTTATGGATTAAAAAACGCTGATCAAGCTTTTGTTATTATGCCTCCTTCAAGATGACAATATTCTCTGTGGCCAAATGTTTGGATTTGTTCTCCACTTAGGTGTTTCAATGAGCTTGATTTCTTTTCCCAGCAGTGGTAAGGGTAGGAGCGAACGGTTCCTGTCTGTCTTCCTTTTTAAGTATTCCTGGTTATGGGATTAAAAAAAAAAAAAATCCACACAAACTAAAACTGTTTTTGTTTGATGTAATATAAAATATGGAATTGATCTTTCCAGAGTCAGAGATGATTAATGTTTTTTGCTATATACTTTTATACGTTATTTTCTTATCAAACTAGTTAACAAGTATTTTTATATGTTTGTAAGCGAATATGCTTTCACAGCGTACCTTGTGTATATGTAAAGATGAGTATTTAATTCTCACTGTTCACTGTTAACTGACAAAGAAAAGGTGGAAGCCCTTGGCCCCTATTATATCCACCAGTGGGCCATAATCAGGAAAACTTCCTGACAGAACGTAACAGGACGAGACTGTGAAGTCGCGTTCATGACCCTGCTAGGTATTGACTTGTTCTATCAAGTATGACGTGTAAACCTCTACTGGACAACTAGTGTAACTGTGGATAGCTTCCGGTTTTGTTTTTAACTCTGTGGATTGTGTTTAAGCAATTCAAAGTGTGTTCCTGGTGTGGCGACTCTCAGTGATCTTACACAGTGGTCACTTTATTGAATGTGTACAACAGTCCCATGGAGTTTATGAAGTGGACCCTTGTATAGCTTCAGGTGCTAGAATTAAAGTTTGATGTGTCACCAGACAGCGCTTGACGGCTCCTTTTTCATGCCAGGGCTTCTGTGAGGCATACGGAATTGACGTGAGTACCCCGTGCCCTTTCTGCACTGCATCTTAGGGAGTTCTGCAGCTGAACTTACTTTCAGTGGTTTTTTGAGGTTAGTGGTTTTTAACTTTTTCTCTGAAATGTTCTTAATAGAGAAACCCTAGCTGTAGAGAGAGGAAGGTGACCGTAGTCACACAGACCCCCCTGAGAATGAATTCAAAAGTGACTTTGGCAAAGAGGACCATACGTTTATTTAAATACAAACAAGATCACTGTATCTTATTGTGTTACATAATGATTACATATATGGATTTATTGTTCAAGTTTCTGGTAAAATTACTACCCAGGAAGCTAGCGGCTTTATCTTTGTCTCTGATGCCTCACTAGAGCAAAAGATGTATATCTTTGGTGGGGACATTTCCTGTTTGTTATAGGTGACTAGATACTAAGAACTAGCCAGTGATATCCGGGTTTCTGGGGAGTTCTCACTCTGTATATACTTCACGTTGTATATTTTCACGGATGCACCTTCAACTTCTCCAAGCTTTATTTCCGAACTTGTTCTGTAGACTGAATCACATTTCAGACTGTGTTTTGTTTCCTAGAATTGTTACAATGTCTTGCTAAATAACCCAGGCTGATGTGGAAAACCCAGGTTGATCTGAAACTCACTATGTAGTTTAAGCTGAACTTGAGCCCGGCATTTCCTGCTTGAGTTTGAGTGTTGGGGTTGTAAGGTGTGTATACTCCTGGCTCTTTTTGATCCCCTCTGCCCCTCCTTCTCTCCTCTCAGATTTCCTTCCTTCCCCTTCTTATCTGGGGCTATGATCTCTCTGTGTAGCTCTGGATGACCTAGAATTCACTATGTAGACCAGCCTGGCCTTGAATTTGAAGCAATCCCGTGGGCTGGAAGTACAGGTGTATGGATCCCCACCATGCCCAGCAGTTTGGTTCTGTATGTATCCAGTTTTGACTCATTATGCCCATGCACTTGTCCTAAGCAGTCCGTCCCACCCTTTCTCAGAGAGCTGGATCCTGATACCTGGTGTGTTAGAACTTAACTTCTCACTTGTGCAACTAGAAGGCCAAGGTGTATTGGGAAATAATCCCAGAGGGCTCCACAGGCTGCCTTCTCTTTCAGAACTGTGGGAGGAAGCCTGCTCTGAGTAGGTTAGGATAGCCCTTCCTTGTTCTGTTGACCCCACACCCATGTATGGAGTTTGTATTTGTTTCTGTGATTTTTATGTAGTTAAGATCCTGATTCTTCACACATTTGAATTTTGCTTGGATGGTGGACTTTGCATATTTTATGTTGTTGGGTGTTGGTTTGGTCACAGCTTCTTCATTTGAAGATTTTGGCTTTGTTCTGGTAACCAGTTTGTGTATGACTGCTGTTTAATTTGAACCTTCTGGGTCTTTTTTTTTTTTTTTTAATTTAATGCAGTCTGAAGTGGCTTTTTTTTTCCTTGGGATAGATCAATCCACCGCTGAATGTCTCTGGAGTGTAAGCACTCTCCAGCTTAGCATGTGGGAACTCAGGCAGTCCCTAGCCCTTCATGAACTACGCGGAAGTAAGCTTTCCACAGCTCATGGTTCACTCCTTGACTAAGGTCCTGTTGACTCCTACATACACTTAATATTTGGCAAGGACTTTTTGACTCTCTACATAGTTTGGGCTCTCCTCAACCATACAGCCATTTTAAAACACTCTAGAACATTCTAGCAACTTCAAACTGCCTCAAAGGTCCCTTGAGCCTCCAGTGTCTGTCATCTCAGTTCAAGGAAACACTGGTATTCTGCCTGGAATCCCCCGGCCCTCTACAATTGGGGATAGTCTTTAGGCTGGGAGCCAGAGCAACTTTAAGACTCACTATGTTCAGTATCCATGAACCGTTCACTATTTTAATAGTCAGTCTCGCATGCATGCACCTTTCTTTTTTGAGATAGGACCTGGTTGTCTTGCCCAGGCTGGCTTTGTTCTCCTGGGTTCAAGTTATGCTCCTGCCCTAGCCTCCTGAGTAGCTGGGATTTTAGGCTTATGTGTAGTACCTACCCTCCATCACTCAGTTTCTAATTGTCTCAGCTAAGAAGGGACACCCTGGTTCATCACTAAGAGTTGTCTGTCTTAAGACATGAATAGTCTGTGTCTCTTGACGGTTTTAGTCTCTTTAGCCGGGAGTTGGCAAACATGCTTTATATAAGGTCATATATACTAAACGTCATCCTAAGCCTTGCAGATCATATGGCCTCTGTTCCAGCTACCTAGACTGTACAAATCTTCCAGAGAAACAGATACAAATAGTAGTATGTAAGTAGATAAGTGAGTATGAGTATGCTCATTTTGTGACTGAAGTTAGTGCTTCATACCCTCATCATAGGGAATACTAATCTTATTCTCCGTTTCCTGTCCCTTCAAACATGTAAAGACCATTTTCCATGACAACAGATGATGGGGTAGAGGTCACTTGAGGGTTATGGTTTGCCAAGCTCTTCCCTGTAACATCAGAGGTTTCTTTCCCAACTTCACACTCTCTTGTACCTCATTATTTATGTGGGATTTTAAACAATTTCCTGTGAGGACCGTAAAGAATTTGGGACCTAGGGTTTTTCCCATATTGTCCGGATATTATCATATTTCAGAGCTGATCTATGTCATATTGACAACTTGCTACATTTGAAGCTTCAGAGTTTCATAGTATAAGTTGATCACTTTATTTGGTGATTTTGTAAAAATGTGATGCCTCGGAGTCGTAGTAACTGAGGACTAGTCCAGTTCTGTAACTTCTAAACAATACTTGATATTTCTGGATTCATTTCTTTTTTCACTGATCATGTATCAGGCAGGTATGTCGAAGGAGATTATGGCCAAATAGATTGTTTTCAAAGTATCTTTTTAAGCTCTAAAATTTCTGTAAAAATATGTGACTGTGAAGATATGTGCTTTGTGCAGGACTCTAGTCGTGGTTAGGAGGTGTTCCTGGAAGATGAGTGGGTGTGGACGTGACCCTTCCCCTGGTTAGTCGGCATCCTCACAGAGCAAGATTGAGAGTGACCCACTCAAATACTGGGACTGGTCCCTCAAGGCCTTTGAAGACACTGCCAGGCCAGTGAAGGGAGAGCTTTTCAGTCCCAGAACATCTAGTGAATAGCAGTTTGCTGGAGCTTGGAGGATTGGTGGGATTTGAGATGTGGAAAGTGAGACGGTAGGTGTACTGGGGAGATGGTGGTGTAGCACTGGCTTGCTGGATGCTGAAGAGAATAAGTTATCAGGACAGATATGGCAGTTAGATTAGGTTGGGCTATGAGGGCCATTAAATGGATGGTCCTTCTGTACATAGATCCTGTCCAGGGATTCTGGACAGAAGACATTGGCATCTACTGCAGTGGTCATATGAATGGCAGAGCAGAGTGATAGATGATTGGCCTGTCCTAACGTCATAAGCGCTGCGAGGCTAGAACATGCGGCACTTAATGTTGCCTGCTGTGCATGGACGTCATAATGAATGTTTCCAGAGATGGTGATGAAATAATGTGTGGAGGGGGACTGGGCATTAGAGGTGTCTCTGGAAAACGTGTGACTCTTAAACACTGAGCTTGGGTTGCAAAACTGGTGCCATAATTAATTAAGGAGCACAGGAGACTGTAGTGGTGGAAATGTATGACACTCATGCAGGGTAGTCGGGAAGTTGGAGTAAGATTGGTGCTGAAAAAGGGCGGAGACTGAGTTAGTGATGGGAGAGATATGCAAATTGTGGAGTGAGGGGTACAATTTGAGGAAAAGCATACAATTGGGGGTAGAAAATTAAGAGCCAGAAAACAAGTAAGAAGCAGCCAGAAAAGAGAACCGGAAGAGTAAGTTTTGTGGGTGGTGTGGTTGTGTGACTGAATACTGGGCCACACATGGACCGTGCACACAGGTGTCTGCACAAGTCAGCGCCTTCCACCTCGTTGAAGCAGAGTCCTCTCTGTCTCTACACTGTGTACTTGAGGCTAGCTGTTGCCTTAAAAACTGGGGGCTGTTCTCCTGCCTTAGGAGTTACAGATGTGCATTACTGCATCTGGCTCTTCACAAGGGTTCTAGAACTTGAACTCTGAGGATGAGACTCAGTTTCTTAAGCTTGCCTGCTGAGACTTCTTCCTGGCCTTGGGTTTTATAAGAAGGTTTGGGGGTGGTGGTGGTGAGCGAGGCATCTGCTCAGACTTCGTTAGTGTTGTTGGAACTGTTAGGCTGTGGACAGGAGGTGCAGTGGAATTGACAGGTAAGGCAATGGAGGCAGTGAGTGAGGGTTGTTGGGAAAATGCTTTGGCAAAGCTGGGTCACGGTCAGATGTTTTGTAAGTGAGTAAGTTATAAAGCCAGGTTGTGGTGGCTTAATTATAATTACAGGCCCACACCTTTAATCCCAGCAGTCAGGAGGCAGAGGCAAGCAGATCTCGTGAGTTTGAGGACAGCCTGGGCTTCACAGAAAACCCTCTCAGGAAAAACAAAAACTGAGGGATAAGAGCCAGTCAGTTGAGGACGGTAGGAATGCAGACTGGAAAGTAGTTGTTAAAATCTGGATACTTAGTGTCTGAGAGAGTTAGAAGTCTACAGTTTGGCCATATAGGCCAGAGCAGGGGCAGGAGAATCATGACATATCAAGTTTAAGGACACAGTGGTTTACATTGTAAGGCCCTAAAAAGAGAGTGGAAAGAGAGGAGGGGAGCAGGGGCTGACCTCTGTGGCCGAGAATCGTCCGCAGTGCTTCCTGGGCTGCTTAAACCCATTTTAAAGCATCTTAATCCCCAACGTTGCACTAAATGCAGTGAAATGAACTAGGAAAATAACCATCCTCTTGGATATCTTGGTAATGTCAAGTCACTGTAAAGGGTTCTCAGCAAATGGTTTCTATTTCTGCATCTCTGTTGTGAATGCGATTAAAGTGTGGGGTCCTGCCTCAAGTCACACTGGAATAGCACCAGGGCAGTTGGAGATACTGTTTTCAGGTGACCCATCTGACGTCCTAGCTAGGCTGATTATTCCAGGTTAGGCTTACTCAGCAGGATATGTTGGTCTGAGGACAACTTGAGTGTGTGAGTTGGTTTTCTTTTACCAATGTGGGTCCTGGGGATTGTAGTCAGGTCATCAGGCTTGGTAGTGTGTGGCCTTACTCATAGAGCCACCTCACCAGCCCCTGCTCTTTTAATACCGAAAAATTACTTGAGGTAAAGGAAAATTGTCTAAGCGTGTAATGCTTAAAATACGAGCCTGCTACTAATCAGTATGCAAGTGAGAGGGATATTTTGAACACTGTGAGATGTTAATGAATGCCATCTTATGTGAAGACACCGTGAATGCTAAGTGAAATTACATTGCACTTTGATGATAACTGTTAGAAATTATGCATGTAAATTTTGTTTGTCGTGACATGTTTGGTGACCTGAATGCAACTCTTGTCAGATTCAGCCAAAAGGTGGGCACTCACGTTTTGAAGCACTTTACGAAGCAGCAAGGGGCAGGTGGGATAGAGCCGATTATTTCTAGACCTGTGAGTCTTGAGACCAGAATGGCAGAAATGGGGACCCGGCTGTCACAGCTGCTCAGAGCTGGCTGTGGCTTCACCTTGACCATCCCAGGATACAGACCCTGCCTCTGAGCCCATGGGGGTTGGAAAGCAGGCACCATCGTTTGTGCGTGACATTTTAATATAGATCTTTTGCTTCCAGTTTCACAGGATTTAAATTGAAGAATTAACCCCAAGCTAATTAACATGTAGCTGCTATTTATAATTTGTTACTGAATTTCAATCATTTTCAAGGGGATTTACTTTTCTTCTGTCTACTTTGGGCAGTATGAAGAACAAGAGGAATGGAGGTATTGAAATCGTCAGTTCCAAATAGCAACATGGTGGAAATGGCTTTGTTCTTTGGAGTTTTAAGCAGGAATTAAATATTTATGGTTTAGTCTCGTTTGGATAATACTATGCATTTCTTTAGTGTGTAAATATTTTACTTCTTCGTAGTTTAACACCGTGTAACACAATTTTTAAAAATTTCTAAAAAGCTTTGAAAACTCCAGGTTAGACTGTCATGAAATGCTCTCACCGCTGAGGCCCTTGTGACTCTCTCTGAGTTTTCTGAATTGAACAAGTTATTTATTTATTTTTGAGGTGGGCTCCGCTGCCTTGAAGCAGCCTCTCTAGTCTTGGGAATACAGCTTCCACCATGTATGATTCAAGATTTTTACCTTATTGTCTGAAACATGGAGGCTTAATAAAAACAGGGCACAGAGGTAGTATGACAGAGAGAATGTTTATGTATTGATGCATCAGCCATGCGGTTACTGTGGGTAGGTTGTGGTGAGGTTCCAGAGTGCTGAGGGCCTGCTTAGAAGGATGTATGCTCTTTCCTGTTGCTTGCAGCTCTTGAGCATGCTGAAAGCATGTGCAGGGGACAGGGCTCAGATGAAAGCGCAGCGTGGGTTCCTTTTAAGTTTTCACGTCTGGATCTAAAGGAGCCCAGATTCATTTGCTACAGCAGATTTCCCTCAGATAAAACACATCGGAAAGCCAGGTGGTGGCGGCGGCAGTGGTGGTCTATGCCATTAGGGAGGCAGAGGCAGGCGGATTTCAATGAGTTTGAGGCCATCTTGGTCTGTAAATTGAGTTCCAGGATACCCGGGGCTAGATAGAGAAACCCTGTCTCAAAGATCCAAAACCAAAACCCCCCACAAACCAAAAACGCATTTGTACAGTGACAGGAGATTGACCCAGTGTTGGATTGGAAAACAGAACTTTGAATTTACCACAGTGCGGGTTCTCTTATTAGCCCAAGTGGATACCCAAACAGACTGCATTTGTAATTTTAAAAAAAAATCTTTATTCCAAAATGATTGGTTAGTCAGAAAAAAGGACAACCACCTAACTCAAGACTTCAGTAAGAAAGAGATTTGACACCACAAATTCCCCATTGCAAACAGCAATAAAGTAATGACAAAAACGTGTTTCTCATTTTCTTCTTGGCCATTAGGCAGTTTTCTGGTTTTTGAAAAGTCTTCCAAATCAGGATTAAAATTCTCCCCAACTGGATCAGATAAGAGCAGAAGATGCTGTCGAAGCCTGCCACCATCTGAAGGAACTTTGATTTTCATGGGTTGAGATTAAGTTTACATTAAGGTCACTTGGAGGGTGTTACAGAGGTATAACTTTATTTTGGAGGGGGGAATTGGGGGTCTCAACTGGAAATTTAAGACTCTCATTTCTTTGTATTCTACTCCTTTGAAGGAGAAAGCAACTCATTAAAATATCTAAAAATAATGCTGGAAATAATCTGATGGCCATGGGGTGTGATGCTAGTGGCCTGTCTAGAGGGGACAGATGCTCATCTTTCCTTGAAAATGAACTGGGTAACAACTGTGAAAAGACTCAACCAACCAACCCTTCTACTACTTACTGGCCTAAAAGCAAAGACAGACCAAGTTAGGTTTGTTTTGTTTTTTTTATTGAACAGGCTCTCTGGTGTTAAGGAAAATACATATCCGAGGGTTGTACATAGATGTGGCTGGAAATAATTCTGATGTGTTTAATACAGATTCTTAAAGTAGTATATTCAAAGCACTGTGTGCATCTTGCCCACAGTGTATATTTGGATGAAGCGGTAATAAACACAGACTTGCAAAAGAATGTGATGATAGATTTAACAGATGCACGAGCAAAACCTGCTGATGAGCTCACAACAGAGACAAATGTCCCTTTTCTCTGATTGTTGGCCGTGAGACTCCGTGGATTCAGTGTGCTTCTGATGGCTTGGAAGTTGGTTGAAACCCCTGGCCTTCCTTTGAACAGTCTATGGGGCCTAGGGCCCTGTTCCAGAAGACAGGCACAGATATGGCAAAATAACCCTTCCTCTAGGTTTGTGTCTTAGTCATGGGAATAGGTTGTCTTTTTCATCTCTAACTATAAACTATGACTTATAAAACGCTTAAGTAGGGAAGATAGTACTTTTGTTGGCTTCCTGGCAGACTTAGCAGGTAGTTCTCAGAGCTAAAAAGGCTTTATTCTAAGAAAGTTTGGGAAATCTAAAAGGTCTGGATTTATATGAAGATTTAAGTCACACTTGGGACTGGTACCCAGTTGACTGTCTTCACTGGTTCAAAGAAGAATCTGTTGACAAAAGGGTCGTGTGTCAGGCACCCTAGGACACTTATGGCACCAGCCATCAAAACCCAAGGGAAACATAGTTTATTAATTTCCTTTTTCACTGCTTACAGTTAAATAGAGCATCCATCATCACTTGCCGCTTCTGTGATGTCACAAACCAGCATCAGGTTTGTAGAATAAAAGCCACCCTACCTTAGTGCCTCCCTTCAAGGGCCTGGAGAGCTCATGACCAAGGAGACTTACCAAGACACCTGGAGTTGTTCTAAATGAAAAGGAAATCAATAGCTTTCTGCAAGAGTGAGCGGGCCAAAGTCAAGAAAGGGGAATCTGCCCTCTGCATCTGATGGGTGTCTCCTTGCATGCTGCATCCTGGCACCCGAGCACATGGTTGTTTCTCCTTGTGGATATGGCCAGGGTCTCTGTCCTGCTTGACCAGGGGGTGCTCCAGAGGGACACACTTCAGTTTAGTACAAAATGAACCAACACTACTCCAGTGTAGGAAGAAGGCTGCCTGAGGATAAGGGTGCCCCCCCCCCTTGGCTCCATCCACCAAGAAGTATTCAGACCGGATATCCCTTGACATCCATAAGACTACCGGGCAAACCAAACCACACCATAAAAATGAAAACTAGTGGACACAATTTAAATCATCGTAAACAAGCAAACAAATCACCCAACCTTATTGGTGACTGGACTCTGGGATGCAGCCCCTGGGAATTCCCCGCTAACAAGGGTGCACATTGCACGCTCTGATTTCCTTCTTGTCTTTGCAGCTTGTAAACTGGGAGCCTTTGAACCTCTTCTTCACAGTCATGTAGCGCTCCTGAATCCCGCCTCCGCACAGTTTGGTGCATTCTGACCAGGCTGTCCACGGGCGCATCCGACAGCCTGAACATGAGAATGCCCCATTAGACCAGCAGAGTAAGAGCAGGACTATCACAGCTTCTCTATGTAATGAGTGGTTGAATTAACTAATGCCCACTGCCTGCATTAGGGATTGCTAGCTCATATATAATAGTGGGTTGTAAAAGCTCTGACCATCAATGCACTGGTTCTTTTCCTGTTGAAGGGCAGAGTCTCTTTCCCCACACCTTGAACCTAGGCTTGGCTTGCTTTGGCTAATGGGATGCGAGCAAAAACCATGTCTGAAAAAAACTTAGATGTGAGCAAGTCTGAATGACCTCAGGGACCCTGTGGAGGCCCCCGAAAAACAGGTGAGGCTGGGTGTTCTTCCAGCCTCACTTGATTGTGGCTGCACAAATAGAATGAGTCCAACACTGCTGGACCTCAGAAGAGTGAACCTAAGCCAGCCTGCCTCTGAACTGCAGGATCGTGTTAAAAGGTTTGTTTAAAGCACTGGCTTGTAAGTGGTGGCCAGCCAGGAGCCCTAAACTACTTCATAAGCCTCTCTGCCTGTTTGTAGCCTACTCAATACTAAGTAAAAATGAACGATTCTTTTCTTCTTCCTATGAAACGTGAACATGCCTTCCTCCTCTGAGCCCCAGAGATGAGGTCTCTGTCAGCACACATCAATGGCACTCCATACATCTCTCTCTTGAGCACAGACACCTGTTTACCATACCACAGCAAAGTTTCCTGGAGAAACTGCTTTTAATTGGTAGGGCCTGAAGACTGCCTTCCTGCCACAGACATCTTAGTATAGGAACACTCCCTAAGGAAAAGACCTGTCAATTTGGCCCACCTCTACACTGGAGAATGAGCTGAGCTGTGTCGGGTCGTCGTCATGTGTGTGTGTGTGTGTGTGTGTGTGTGTGTGTGTGTGTGTGTGTGTGTGTGTGTCCCCGTTTCTTAAGACAGTTTTTTTGTGTGGCTTTTGCTGTGCTAGAACTTGCTTTGTAGAGCAGGCTGACCTCCGCTTCCCAAGTGCTGGGATCAAAGTTGTACACCATGGTGAGACAGACTGTATTAAGGAAGAGTCACCGGACTTTCGCTTTTAATATGGTTACCGTCTTTGCCTCCAGGGAATTCAAAGAGCACTTAATGTACTGTGCCCAGACTTAACCATGGATTGTCTTAACTCATCATTTTGTTGGCCCATCAGTCATTTGGCTTTCTTGGTTTGGACCAGCTCATTCAGCAGTGCCATTCCATGTAGGAATTATTAGTATTTAATTTTCCTTTATCTGTGTGTTTTGCCTGTTATATACCATATGCACGCAAAACCTGTGGAGACCAGAAGAGGGCATCAGAGCCCCTGGGACTGGAGATACAGAATGTTGTGAGCCACCATGTGGGTGCTAGGAAATCATACCTGAGTCTTCTGGAAGAGTAACAATCTCTTTAGCCCAGGAGTGATTTTAAAGAATGGGTTTATGTTTCTCATTTAAAAAAAAAAGTTTATTTTATGTATACGAATGACCTGTCTTCATGCACGCCAGAAGAGAAAATCAGATCCCGTTACATATGATGTGAGCCACCATGTGGTTGCTGGGAATTGAACCCGGGTCCTCTGGAAGAGGAGCCAGTGCTCTTGACTGCTTGAGCCATCTCTCCTCCGGCCCTGTCATTTGTTTTTTATCTGCTGTAAGTTCCTTAAGACTCCGCCTCCCCTGTTCTGGCATCTCCTCGAACTCCAGTTCCTGCAAACTCCAGTTTCTGCGGTGCTCATTCTCTGGACTTCCTTTGCACGTGGCTCATTGTTCTGTTGGAGTGCTTACCATGTATGTGGCAGCCTGGCTCCATATTTGAAGAAATAAATCCAAATGCCAAGCTTTGTGGTTAACATTAAAAACTGAGACTCCACTGCCCAGGATGGTCTTGCTCTACACTTAAAGGGGTGGTTTGACCTGAAGTCATAAAGATTCCCCTAAAAAACTAGACCTGATACATCTGTGCCATCATTTTCTCTTTCTGCAGAAGGAAATGGGGTTAGTCACAGTTGATTGTGAGCAAGGTGTCCTGTCCACAACGAGAAGAAAGAATGGTGTACAATTTCTAGAGGTTCTTTGCTTGGACATCTATTTTGACAGTTATATCTCTTTTTTTGCTATAAATATTCACCCAATCTTCTGTATAAATTATGTTTTCTTAGTATTTGGGAATCAAAATGCGGTCTGAATAATCCAAAAAGTGCCTCTCTTTGAGCCCAGAGCAGCCCCACCCGCCCTCAGGGAGCCGTACCTGGGAACTGTTCTTCCGTCTCCTCTCTCAGCTGCTCACTGCGCCTGCTCTCTCGGGCCTCCCTCCAGCGCAGCTTCTGTACTGACGGGTTGCGAAGGCATTTCCGGGCACGGCACTTCTTGCGTTGCACAGTCTCTGGGCAGGGTACACCTCCAAACTGAGGTTCCATTTGGATTGTCCGCGTTCGAATCATATGGCCTTTTCCACATGACTTGTTACATTCAGACCACTGGGACCACTCGCTGAGTTCACAGTCAATGGCTGGCAAGATACAGACAGATGTGAAGCAAAGTAGTCAAGTCTCCTTGACCACCTCATCTATGCTGCCAATCGGGAGAGACTTGTTTCTAGCATCAGTGGCATTATCTAGAGGATGTAGTCAGTCAGCAGTAGGGGCAAGGTTGGTGGCAGGCCGTGGCCCATGCTATCCCCAATCTCCTCTGTGATTTAGGGTGATGGGGATTTTTTGAAGGTATGTTCATAACCTCTTGTCTTGCCTGGTGACTTCTAGAATAGTCATATCAGCTTCTAATGGCATGGACCAGCCTCCCACAGTCTCAAGGGACCTGGATTTCCTCAGGGAAACCATAGTGATCTTCAGAGAATGGCCACCCACTTCATAACCTTTGGGGAGACAAGATTGCGGGTGGCTTGCCTACATATACCCAGACAGCTTTTCTGCATCTCATCTGCACCTTGCTGATGATGGTCTGTGTAAAACACAGGAACCCCAGATAGGAAATTTTACAAAGGACCAAGAGCAAAGGTTTTAAGGTTTATCATAATAGAAGATGGAGCATTCTTACTAAGCAGGCACCTCACAGTGTGAGGGGAAATGCCATGAGTGCTCTGATTTTCCAGGATGTGTCCAAGGAGGCAAAGGATTCCATAATCTTAAGTGTTTTCTGGCCTCTTTCCTTGAAGGAGCTTGTATAATTACAGTTTTTTTAAATTAGGCTATGAGGATTACATGAGCTATTTGCTGTCAGCTGTGCCCTGCACATGTTCCTTTCCTGATCCCCTTTAATGGTCCCTCTGGATACAAAGACTTGTTTGAATTGGTGATGGTCACCATTAGGTGCAGGCTCTGGAGACAACTCATTGAGGGAGCTGTGTGCTAACTATGGGTAGTAAAAGCTTGAGGCTGCTGAGTTCACTGATGGAGGCCTGCACCTGCTCAGACTTGGTGCCAGTAGCTGGCTTTAATTCTCAGTGTAGTCTAGAAAGAGTTTTGCTGCTGTATGGACAGGAAAACTGAGGACTAGGGATAAGCCATTATCAGCTGTTGACTATAGAGATCTCAGAGGGAGATGTGGGCAGATGTTTTTTTGAGAACCTGGCCGTTTTTCTTCTTTCCTCCCTTCTTACCAGCTTGGAGTAATTGACTTAATGGCCGGCCTCCAGTCAAGGGTAAATAAAGTGATCACATGGTACAGCGATAGAACTGAAAGGTTGAGAAAGTTCATGGGTCATGCAAGCCCGTAAGAGGGGTGGGAGCGGGATAGGAATGAGGTGATCTACTTGTGCTACATATTTAATGTGAGTCTCCCAGTGAGTCTCCACAGTCATTTTGTGTGTTCTGCAGAGATGGAAGAGTGTCTACCAACATGGATCCAAACTCCACTTTCTCTGAGATAAATTACAGGATCTTAGCAGTCTATGACCTTGTGCATGTGTGTGAATGCACAGGATTTCTAAGCCCGAAGAGGATTCCTGGTGTTTCCTCCATTGCTCTCTATTGTTATTTACCAAGAGAGGATTTCTTGCTGAACCTAGAGATCACCGATTCCTGCTAGTCTAGCTAGCTAGCATGCCTGCTAGGCTTTTATGTGGATCCTGGTCTCCATGCTTATATGCAAAATGATTTATCTATCTAGCCATCTCCCTGTCTGCAGTATTTGGACTTAGCTGGTTGGGGGCTCACTGGACCAAGCAACTTTGGAGGAGGCAAGGGGTGGGCTTCCAGGACCTGGGACTTACGACATTCCGGCAGCATGCACTTCTCCACCTGCTCCAGTTCCTCGTTACAGTCGCCCAACTCTGCCAGAGATTTGAGCATGCGCTGGCGGGTCCGCATTCCCTTCCCACAGGTCACGCTACAGTCACTCCACTCGGACCAGGGAGACAGCAAGCACGGGATGGTGTCTAGGTCAAGAGCCAAGATTGGCGCTGAGAACAGGCACCTTTTGTTGTCTCTGATCTTGGCCTATAAAGCCCCCACCTGCACTGGCCACTGGAATAGAATGGAATTGGACCCTAGGCACAGAGTGAACAGCCTGGAGCAGGATGTAGTTCTCAGCTTACTCTTGTTACCCTTCCTGCATGGCCTGTGGCCCAGCTGGTGGTCATAACCTTACACCAGGGGAGGCTCAGTGAAGTAAAGTACAAGTTTTCAACTGATTTAATGGAGTCTATAATTAATATAGATTTAATAGGGCCTTACTAAAGAACACCCCTCACTTGATGCCCCGGACAAGAATTGGCTCAGTACCTCAGTTTTGCTTGTCCTAATTGAGATCCCTAAAATGTGTGTGTGCTTGTATGCACATGTGCACACTGATACGTATTTGCACATACAATGGGCATGGTGGCACACCGTTTTCAATCTCAGCCCTTGGGAGGCAGAAGCTGGGGGTTTCTATGAATTCAAGGCAAGCCTGGTCTACATAGCTAGTCCCAGGCTAGTCAGGGCTTCACAGTGAGACCCTATCTCAGCCCCACAAATAAGAAACCAGGAATGGATTGGGCTCATTGGCCAAAGCGTATCCTAGCTAAATTCACTGTTTCTTTCATCGCCCCGAGGGAAATGCTTCTGTGGAACACAGCTGCAGGTGAATTCTACCCAGAAGCCACCAGTGTGCTTAGAACACCCCAAAGATCTTGTCTGTCTGGGTCTAGTTGATGGGATACCCAGCATGCCTGTGATTTCTCTTGGCCCCTATTTATCCACCTAGATGTCTCTTGTCCGTTTGAGGCTCCCTGCCCAAAGCCCTCCCCATACCCACTCACGGCACTCAGGCATCATGCATTTCTCTGCCTGGGATGTCTCAGCCTTGCACATAGAGCCGTCGGCAGGGCTCATCTTGATCATACGGTGCCGCTTCTTCATGCCCATCCCACAGGTGGCGCTGCAGTCATCCCACTCGCCCCACTCAGTCACCAGGCAGCTGCTGGGAGCTGGGGAGACCATACAGTTGGAATTGTGCTGTTTGTGCTGGGCTCTGCCTGCTTGCTCCAACCCCCTACAGGGCACCCCACTCACAACACTCCTCGTTGACTGTGCACTTCTCTGTCTCCTCCGTGGGTAGTGTGCACACTGAGCCATCCTCTGGGAACTGCTTCACGTACCTCTCCCGGGACCTCATGCCCATGCCACACGAGATGCTGCAAGGCGACCAGGTGATCCACTCCGACATGGTACAGGTGGAGCCATCTGCAACACACTGAGCATGCTCAGGAGGGGCAGGAAAGAACCTGGGGTTGGTACAGAGAACTCTGACTCTGGGAGGAGAGACCTTTAAGGAGTGGAGCATGTGCCCCAGGTCCAAGGGATAGACCCAGGGATTTAGAACTGTCATATCTCCTGGGGGAGCCTGTCTGATAAAATAATGGCTGCTTTCCCTGTGGAAGAGTCTTAGTCTATCCTTAGAGACTTAATTCCACTCCTGCCCGTTAGCTCCTTAGCTCTTGGCCTCTAAAAGGAGCGTCGGTGTTGGAGGTTTTGTTTGTTTGTTTTTGTTTTTTTTTTCTTTTTCCCTATTTGAGGCTCAGATGGCTAGCAATGAGCCATGTGAAGTAGAGCCCTGAGAGACGGGCCAGCCTGCTGCCAGGAAAAGCTGGGAGGAAGTGGCAGGCAGGAGAGTGCTGTTTTAAGTTTGGAGTTGCTTCTCTCTTTTCTGTACAGGTACAAAATTCCAGCCTGTATAGTCCTGCCACAGCCATCCTCCTCAGAATAAGAACAGAGCACAGCATAGACCTGTAGAGGCAGAGAGGAGAGGCCAGCAGAAGCAGGCACCTGCCCCTTTGCCCAGCAATCGTTACCTTACAATCTTGAAAGCTATGTGTAGTGACAGGTTTTACAGACTTGCAGAGATCAAGCCTGGCCTTTGAAGAGTTTCTCCTAGAGAGCTGGAGAAAGTACGCGATAAGCCGGAAGGGCCCTATGTGAAGCAAGCACTCTGTGGAAGGCTCAGGGGGGATTTGGAAGCCCAGCTAGACGCCACACACCTATCATTTCAGCACTCAGGTGACTGAGGCAAGGGGACCCTGAGCTGAGCTCCAGCATGGAGCTATGGAGTGAGCTCTAGGCTGGCCTGGGCTATATGGCGAAGAACTTTCTCAAACTCCCAAAGAAAGGGTAGGGGTGGAGGAGATGGAACAAAGGAAAAACCGTCAGAATCAGGCTATTGTCATTAGTAATTTGTCATAAAACACCTGTCTGCTGCCTTGGCCGATCTGTGTGTGTTATATCCTGTGGCTGGTGTGTGTGTGCTGTGCTTGAATATGAAATGTCCCCCACGGCTTATGTAACTGACCATTTAGTCCTAGCTGGTGATATTGTAAGAAATATCAAATATGAGTCTTTTCTATTGAATACCATAAAATTTGTGTTTAGAATAAGAAATTAAAATTTCCATCTCCCCCACCTTGTAAGACTTTTATACAAATACGCTAACCCTATGGACCCAGTAAAACTTTTGTTTGCATGGCACACTGCTCTATCCTAGGAATTTGATGACCTGGAGAAGGGACTCCCTTTCTCCTTGGAGCAGTGACCACTCTCTCTTCCTTTATTTCCTGGGCACCGATTCTTTTCAGACTAGCCGACAAAATATGACTGTGAGGTTGGGGAAAAGACACAGCCATCACCTGAGTTAGAATAAAAACTAAATGCACTTCCTGTCCGTGCTCACTCTTCTGAGCACCCCTGTGAAGCAAGTGTAAAGTATGCATTGTCCAGACACTTCAGTCGGAATGGTGGTCTCTTGTGATGTTTGTGTTATTTGAGTGAGTTTTATTATGTAAGGGCTTGGAGGTCTAGAGAGAGATGTGGGTTGTTTTTGAAATAAGAAGGTTGTTTATTGGAGTTTAGTGAAAGTTTTATATATTGGGGTTGTTTATTTATTTGGAGTAATTTTGGTAGTTTATAAGTAATAATTGGTTTGGGTTAATCTTTTTGTTTTTTATTAATTAAAAAAATTTAATTGTAGTATTTGTTTGGGCACTGTTTTGATAATGGAATGGATCAATTGGTTTTGGTAAATATTATAGGCCATTAAATAGTGTTAAACCCCGGGGCTGCAGGCCAACCTCACAGTCTCTATTTTTTGTGACCCCAAACTTATTTCTAACAGTATCTTGTGGAGGTTGGGGGCCTAGCTAGAGAAAGTAGGTTACTCACCCATCACCATGACGTTTTATTGGGGCTCCATGAAGTACACGAGGTCCAGAACCCACTGACTAAATCCTCTGGCTCCAAATAAATCCCTTCCCCTAATGTTCTGACAGGCATTTTCGTCTAGGTGCCATACAAGTAACACATGAAGGAAGGAGGCAGTCAGTCTCAGGAATTTGTTATTATATGATGGGTTGTGTGTTCAGAGGCTTCAAGATACTGTAGGAGGCTGACTTCCGCTGACAATGTTGCGGCTCTGGGAATACTGCCCGCCGCAGTGAAAGGGACCCATGCTGACAGGCCTCTCTTCCCAGTCTTCTTTGGTTGGTCTACACCTTACCTTCATCACTGCAGCCAGGGCCCATGCAGGGCTGGAAGTCCTGGGTGTCAGGGCAGGGGACACTGAGGTCCAGCTGTGCCTTCAGCATGCGTTGCCGCATCCTCTTGCCCTTCTCACAGGTAGAGGAGCTGCAGGCTGACCACGGAGACCAGTTGGAGTAGATGCAGGTTTCAGGGGTGTCATCTGCAAAGAGGGTTTGACACGTTCTCCCTGGGAGCCTGCGTAAGCCATGACTGTCTTTCTGCATAAAGGCTTATCTCTGTGTCCCAGAGATAGAAACACACATTTTCTCCCCTTGAAAAATGATGTTTCGGGGGCTGGGGAGATGGCTCAGCAGTTAAGAGCACTGGCTGCTCTTCCAGAGGTTTCAGTTCCCTACATGGCAGCTAACAACTGTCAGTAACTCCAGTTTCAGATGACACCCTCACACGACATGCACGTGAGCAAAACACCAATACATATAAAATAAATATTTTTTTAAAAAAAGAAATAATGTTCCAACATCCTGTTGACAAATATCTAATAAACAGCAACTGTTCTCTTCCTGTAATATCCTTTTGCATGTGTGTATCACCTCCCTGCCCTTGGCTGGCTTTGTATCCAAGCATGTGGGTATTTCATGGGCAGTTCTGAGAAGCTCAAGGCTCTTTTGCAGCTTCACCTTCTTATTGGCTTAACCCACAGGTGTCAGCTCCCCAGCACGTGTCCTGTGTTGGCATCTGTAACAACCTTCTTTATTTATACCTCTTGTTTTTCATTTTCTCTGAGGCAGCATCTGTTATCATGCCCATTTCAGGGTCGAGGGAAGAGACACAGGAAGGTTAGCTTCTGGTCAGGGTTACAGACTCATGAAGTCTAGGTTCTGTGAGGAAACTTTAAAACCAAGGCTCTGCCTTTCTCTCCTGACAGTTGGACCTGGACTTTTGTCCTTGATGCTAGGTAGATGGACTTGTCTCCACCCGACAAGGCAGAAGAAGCATCAGACAGTGACCCGGATACTGCAAAATCTACCGAATGCCATTCTCATGGCCATAATTGAGACCTAATGTTAAGTACTTGTTCTGATGTCAACTCTGCCACCAATTTCCTATTTTGGCACCAAGACTAACTTGGATTTTAGTCTTTTCTTTGGCTGGGAAAAGAAACCCGAGCTTGTGCAACAAAGGAGAAACATGTACCTTCATCTTTCTCTTCTGGAGCCAGGTCAGCTACAATATCATCCACATTGTCAGGTACAATGTTACATTGTTCTCCCTACGAAAGAAATGGAGCTTACGCTGGAGAAAAGAGAATGTTCAAGGGGGAGATGAAATAGTGTTCCCTTGGCACAAAACCCGTGCGATGGCAGGTTCTAGTCCAACATTTATAGCTTACATGAAAAGAAATAAAAGAAAAAAGCATTTCAAATCAGACATCCTGGCCGTGGCAGACATTGGTAACTGACTATAGAACTTACTTATGATAAACTCATCTACTTTGGACCAAAATTATTCATTTGAACCTGGCTTCACTCTGGCTTGCGTTTACTAATTTACATCTAAGAAGATAATTTTCATACTTGAAACCTCCAAAGGCCCAGAAATCCCATATCCGGGGTGCTTCCTGCCAGAGACCCCAGCAATTCTAGAAAGCTGTATAGGCACACTGGCCCCATTCATGGTACCTTCCGGGCAATTCTCTCGATGACGACTCTGGCCACTTGTGTGATGGATCCACCTTCTGGGTCATAGAAAGGACTTTGAGGATGGTCCAGACTGGTCAGGGGTCGGATTTTTTCCTGAGGAATTGTGGGCTTGTTTGGTGACTGCGGGAATAAAGCAGACAATGTAGGAAATACAATGGGAAAGTCTCAGAGCAATTTGTTTATTGTGTCTCAGAATAACAACTCTGATCGTGTGTGGTAGGGGTGTGTGGGGGTGTGTGGTTCTGGGTTTCAAACACAGAACATTGCTGTGGTTAGAATTTAAGAAATGTAAGTAGGGCTGGAGAAATGGTTCAATGGTCAAGCGCACTGGCTGCTCTTCCAGAGCTCCTGAGTTCAATTCCCAGCAACCACAGGGTGGCCCACAACCTGTGGGATCTGATGCCCTCTTCTGATGTAAAAGCATACATGCAGATAGAGCACACATATACATAAATAAATTATTTTTTTAAAAAGTGTAACTGTGTTTATGGAGTTCTACTTGTGGAGGTCCTGTGCTCAGAAATCCATAAACCTATGCTTTGAAGCTTCCACATGCTTAGAAAGATTGTTCCTGGCTCGAGGAGCCAAGTTCCAAAGAGGTCATCCGAGCTTAGAAGTGGCTGAGCCAGCTTGACCTGGATCCAAAGCTTTTTCTGCTGGACCAGGCAGCTAACTGCTCTCGTGCCTGGTCAGATGTGAGTCACACTGTGTCTGATGACTACTCACCTCAGCCATTGCTGTGAGAAGGCAGCCCCGACCTAGACAGAACGGATGAGTGTGGCGGGCTTGGAAAGCTATTTACATGCCTGCTATAGTAGCACACACCCATGAGGGATGGTGAGCCTGATACTAGCCTGGGCTACATAGTGAGAACATGTCTTAAACGAAAAAGCAAAACAGGGGCTGGGAATGTAGCTTAGTTGTAGAGCACTTGCCTAGCATAGGCAAAGCCCTGGGTTCTATGCAAACCTCCAAACTGAACAGCATAGCAAGCAAACAAAAACATTTACAAATCAGGGCATTGGCTACATCTACCTGGAAAAAAATCACAGTGTGCTGAGTGACTGCTCTCCAATGCATTTCCTTCTTTTTGTGTGTGAATGTGAATGCACATGCAAGTACAGGAGCATGTGTACATGCATGTTGCAGCAGAGGTCCACTTTGGGTGCCATTCCTCAGGTACTCTCCACCTTGATTTTTGAGACAGGGTCTCTCAGTGGTCAGGGACTGGCAGACTAGGCTTGTCCAGCTGGCCAGCAAGTTCTAGGGATCCACCTCTTTCTACTCCCCAGCACTAAGGTTATAAGCATGTTCCATCATGCCTGACTTTTTAACCTACGTTCTGAGAAACTGACTCAGCTCCTCCTGCTTGCCCAGCAAGAACTTCACTGACTTAACTGTCTCCCTATCCCCCCCCCCTTTTTTGCCTGCCTGCTACCCATGGATGTTAAAAGAGGGGGTTAGAGCCTCCAGAATTGCAGTTACAGATGTTTGCAGGGCTTGGAAATTGAACTTATTCTCTACAAGTGCTCTTAACTACTTAGCCACCTTTTGGGCCTTGGGATGGCTTCAGACTTTAATGCAGTTGGTTCATAGAACAATGCTGGCCACAAGAGGCGTCTAGGACACAGCTGAGTCACATGCTTCCTTGCACAGGACACCTAGAATAGGGCAGAGCAGAAGGGGTTGCTAAGGAAGTCTGCCTTCCACTGTGGGTACACACTTACCTCATAGGTCACTCCGCTATCAGTGCCAGCGTCCCAGGGAATCAGGTCCTGCACCACTTTCTGGACCCAGCCACACTCCTTGGTGCATAGATCCTCCGCAGAGAGGCCCACATTCCAATCAGGACTGGGGCCCATCATGGTCAAGAAGGACATTAAGTGGCGTGTCCTGTCCACCGAGAATTCAGCTGAGGGTGCCGCTCTCCTAGAAACCAAACACAGAGGATATCACATTCGGGATGGGGTGCACACATACTTGGGAGCTGTGTCACTTGGCCATGGCTAGAAACTGAGAAGAATGGGGGGCAACAGATGGGGACAACAGGACTCCTCAGGAATCCTTGGATTATGCTCATGTCTCTTCTGAGCCTACCTGTTGGACAAAGATTGATACCTCACATTGTCCATTTTTAAACACTTCTATAGCATTTCCAAGTATGACTTATTTGCTCAGCTGTAGACTGACACACCTCTCGGTGCACTGTAAACCCTGGAAAAATCTGTGTGTGTGTGTGTGTGTGTGTGTGTGTGTGTGTGTGTGTGTGTAACTAGCTATGTAGGATGTGAAATGAACTTTGAAAACAGTAACTGCTCTCCAAGGTCTCAAGACATACCTTCATTTTATCTTTACAGCAGAACTAAGGTAAGGATTATTGATTCTGACTTCTAGAGAAGAGAGTCATGGAACTTGACCAAAGTCACAACGTTAAGGGGCAGATAGAATGGAGATAGTGACCCGCACAAACATGAGTTCAAGGTCAATGTTCCTTCCATTATCAAGTAAATTCTCTTCCTGCCTACTTAATTAAGATCTCCTACATGCCAAAATTTTTCCTATCTTCTGCCTCTGTTTACCTTAAGAGACCACCCAAGGTGAGGACCTGTCTGGCATCAGGGCATATCCATCTGGTTGCCCTGGTTACCAGTTGAGTTGAAGAGCCAGGAACATTTGGCTAAATGTCCCAGCAGCCGGAAATAAGGTCTCCAGACTCCAGCTACCAGGAGAAGATTTCAGCCTCCATCTTCTCAGGTTGCAAGGTCTCAGGAGAGGCTGCATTGCAAGAGATGATGGGAGGTGGTCCACAGAATGAACTGGGGAGGCAGAGTCATATTCTCTTAGCACATTCTAGGTCTTAGACCCATCCTATTGTATTTCTCCTTCATGGTGACCCTGTAGGGATAGAATTATGACCCTGTTTTGTTGACAGGCAATGAAAGTGCATTGGGATGATGAGCTTGGAGACATGGGTAGCAGGGCCCAAGGCCTAAAGGCAGCTTGGCATGACTCTGCAGCCTCAGGCCACCAGCTGTGGAGAATCCTTGAGTCACCAACTGATTTGTTCATTCCATCTGGTAGCTGGTCAGCCTTTGCTGTTTTGAGAGATCCTGTGGCTTCTGCTGAGATCTGTGCTTCTGTCTCCCCTCCCCAAGACCAGAAAGTGATGACTCCAGACCCAGTGGGCCCCACAGAATCAGATATTGGTCCTTGGCAGACATATGGAACCAAGCAAAAGGAGAGCTTAGGTGTATGTGGGTCCTGACATCATCTCATAGAGGGGTGTGCCCTTGAGCAAACTCAGCCTTCTCTGTGTATGAGTATCGAAATCATTTTCAAATATTATTTATTTTACTTGGGTGTGTTAAATATATGTGCACATATCTGTGGATGTCAGGTGTCTAACTCTCCATCTTATTGTTTGAGATAGCATCTCTCTTTCAACTCAAGGCTCATCATGTTGGATAAACTTGCCAGAACCTACCAGTTTCTGTTTCCTCAATGTGAAGCTTATAGGTACACACAGCCATGTCCAGCTTTCATATGAGATCTGGACGGCTTGAACTCAGGTTCTCTTGATTGTACAAAATCTCTCTGGCCCAGCTTCCAAATCTTTAAAGTGGGGATCACATGTCTGTATCTGAGGGTTATCATGAGTAATTAGCCAGTTCCCCCGCAGTGTGCTTTATCTAGCACTAGGTACCCCTGCTACAATCACAATCACAGGTTTAACATCTTTGTTCTCAAAACCCCAAAGCTGGACTACTCCAAATCAAAGCAGCTTGGGTGCTGATACAATGCCACAGATAGAAAATTCCATATCATGAAGTAGTTGTATGCACAACATTCTTAGAAAATGTGTAATAGCGAGGAAACGGAACCAGTATAGATGTTTATCAACAGAGAAATGGGTAACTGTTATACATAGATAATAGAACTCTGTTCAGCCATGACATGTGCAGGAAAATATATAGAACCAGAAAGCGTTAAGCAAAATAAGCCAGGCTCCCAAATGCTGCAGTTTTTCTGTTATCCGTGGAATCTAGATTTAAAATTATATACAGATGTGTGTGCTTGTGCGTGTGCTTGTACGTGTGCATGTGTCTGTGCATGTGTGTGTACTTGTGTGTGTGTGTGCACGCGCGCTAGCGTGTTTGCGTGTGTGCGTGCATGCATACGTGTGTGTGCGTGCATGTGTGCACCGGTGTGCATTGTGTGTGCACATGTGTGTGTGTGCGTGCATGTGTGTGCGCACGTGTGTGTGCACACGCGTGTGTGCATTGTGTGTGTGCATGTGCACATGCGTGTGTGTGCGCGCGCATGTGTGTGCTGGTGTGCATTGTGTGTGCGCGGGTGTGCATTGTGTGTGCACGCGCATATGTGTGTGCATGTGCGTGTGCGTGTGTGTGTGTGCGCATTTGCGTGTGTGTGTGAGCATGTGTGTGTGCGCATGTGTGTGTGCGCGTGTGCATGTGTGCACGTGTGCGTGTGCATGTGTGCACGTGTGCGTGTGCATGTGTGCACGTGTGCGTGTGCATGTGTGCACGTGTGCGTGTGTGTGTGTGCGTGTGTAGGTCATGAAACTAGAAAAGGGATCACGAGAGAAGAGGCTAAGGAAGGAGGAGAAAGTGATTCTGCGTGTGCCATGAGAACAGGAAGCCGGGACTGTTGGGGAACCAGGCAGCGGTGGCTAGGAAGCAATGGGAGAGTGGGGTGAGTTTGAATAAAGTGTACAAATATATGAAAATGCCATAAGGAAACTCATTAGTTTTGCATGTTAATTTTAAAAAAAATTAATGAAATATTGTGCCAAGTTATTTCCAGGCTGAGTTACAAGGTATATATGAAATAAATGAGTTCATGCTTAGACCTGGATTCTATCCCCAAGATACATCATTATGTATAAATGTTATGCAGTTTCAAACTCTGAAACTGGAAATTCCGTTGGTCCAGGCATTTTGGCTAAGATATGCTAGCTTGCTTTGTTGCTGCAAGAAGAACACCATGGGTTCAATGTAAAATCAGAAAAAAATGGTGGGGTACGCTTCCCAATGTAGCTGTTAGTGGTTGAGGGTCTGGAACATGAATGAAGCAAAGGTCTGAGCGTGGCTAACAGACCAACAAGGATGTGATGTTGTCCCCTAAGCCCCATGCTCCTAGGAGCTCCCCATGCCTGGCCAGGCCAGCCTGGGAGCAGGGCTCTGGCCTTATTTCAGCATTAAACCACTTTGAAAAGTATGGGTTCTTGGCACCCCTGGGAACTTAGCAGAAATGAAGGTTAATTGGCTCCTCTCTCCCACCAGATTTGGTGATTGGGAGTGTTGGGTTAGGACCCAGCCATTTGTTTTTAACAAACTCTGTATGTGGTATAGGGGGATTATGTTACATTGTAAATAATTATCCCTCCTACTAGATTAATAAAATCGCTGATTGGATGAAGGCAGACAGGAAGTGTAGGCGGAGCTACCAGACTGGGAAAACTCTGGGAAGAACAGAACAGGAAAGCCACAGAGACGACAGAGAAGCCACAGATGCAGAGGACAACTATGCTGCTCTGTGAAAAGGTACCGAGCCCCATGGCTGAACAGGATGAAGAGTCATGGGTTAGTTTAATGGTAAAGAGTTAGCAAGTTAAATGCCTGGGCCTTACGTCAATCAGCATAAAATTAGTGTGTCTGTTTTTCTCCGTGGGACTGTGAATCTGAGGGTCTGCAGGTCTGTACCTTGAGGCTAGGCTGGAAAGTCTGGGCCAGAAACATCATACAGCAAGGTAGTCTTCGGCAGCTCAAATTCAGTTGCATATGTCACCTTCTCTAGGAGCCTTTCCAACCCACTGACTGAGGCAGTCTGTCTGTTCCCACATCTCTTGCAGGTCTCTGTAGCAGACCTACACTTGTCTTTTTTCCTTTTTGTGAGACAGTGTTTCTCTGTGTAGCCCTTGCTTTCCAGAAATTACTTTGTAGACCAGGCTGGCATTGAACTCAGAGATCTGCCTGCCTTAGTTTCCCAAGTTCTGGGATTAATGGCATGTGCCAACACTGCCTCAGACCTATAATTAAAATGGCTTCCTAATCATTTCTTTTTTAGGAAACTCCTTAGGGGTGGGCATTATTGGTGTTCCCCACGTATGGAGGACCCCAGTGGGCCAGCTGAATCTGGTGGTGACTGAATTGGCCTTATTGTCTCTACACACTGAAAATTCTACACACCATTTTTGAGTCTCAAAGCTCGGTTCATCTGTGTTTGTTGAGTAAGAATGATCCCTTAGGCTCATATCTTTAAATTTTGCTCTTAGAGAGTAAAATTGTTTGAGAAGGATTAGGAGGTGTGGCTGTTATTAGCAGTGGGCTCTGAGGTTTCAAAAGCCCATACCAAGCTCAGGCTTCCTCTCTCTGCTTCCTTCTTTTGGCTCAGGGCTCACAGCTATTGCTATAGCCCCACTCCTGCCTGCCACTACACTCCCCACCATTATGCTAGTGGACCGACCCTCTGAGTCTGTAAGCAAGTCTTCAATTAAATGCCTCTTCCGTGAATTGATTTGGTCATGGCACTTTGTCATTGCTTTAGAACAAGAACCTGAAGACATTCCTGTTACTCTGAAGGATTAGGGACTGGATTGTATTTGTGTATGTGGTATGTGCATATAGTGTGTGTGTGTGTGAATGTGTGTGTGTGGGGGCTGGAGGGCAACTTCAGCTGTGGCTTCACATATGCTGTCCATTTTTTTTTTTTTAAATAAGCTCTTTCAGTGCTCTGGAACGCACCATGTAGGCCAGGCAAATTGGCTAGAAAGCCCCAAGTATCTTCCTAATTTTCCCTTCCTAGTGTTGGGATTATAAGCGTGCGGTACCACAGATGACATTTTCAAAACATGGGTTCTGGTCCCAGTGCTTTCCTGTGAAGCTGAGTCATCTCCTAGCCTTCCCCAGCTTTCGTTAAGAGGCTCCTGAGGGAACTTATGTTCCCAGCTTCCATGGTTCCAGCCAGGGAGCTGTGGCACTGCCTATCCGGCCTCATAACAACTGGCTGGCCTGTTTACAATGCCTGACCAGCAGTCCCTTGGAATGTAACCGTCCTCCATCACCACACAAACTTAATACTACTCCACCACTGTCTCCCCATCCCATCTCCTTCAGAATGTAATTTCAGAGATAGTTATTCATAACCTGAACCCCGCAAGTGATGTCATTCACGGCGACAACCCAAGGAGACAAATCCAGTTCTACCAAGGAATCTAGAGTAGTAGGAACCTCCTTGACGGGCACAAACTGGCACTTGCGTACCTCAACGACATAAGCGTGTGTGATAGCTGATCTTCATGGCAACTTAATTGGATCAATAACCACTTAGGCATCAGGATCTGAATGTTTGCATAGCTGCTTCCAGAAAAAGACTAGCTGAGGACCCCTGTCAATCAGACTAGCTGAGGACCCCTGTCAATCCCCAGGCCTGAGCGCTAGTCTGCATCTCTCTGCTTCCTGGCTGTTGATGCATGGGGACAGTCACCTCCTGTTCCTGTTGTCATGCTTTCCACGATGAACTGTATCCCCTGAAACCATGAGCCAAAACCCGCCTTTCCTTTCCTAAGTTACATCAAGAAATGTAGCTAAAACATGGCTCAAGGACAAGACCTCAGCACAGCCGAAAGCCTGAGGGTGGTGCCTTCCAGAGCCTGGTGAGGGCTTCTAGGGATAAGAAAACTGGACGAACCCTCAAGTGCTCTGTAGAGTAATGAGGCAATTTTGGATGCAGAAGTGTGGTGATAATATTTAATAAATTAGCCTGGACTATTAAGAGAGTAAACCACAAAGCCAAGCCAAGAAGGTCAGAGATGGGTGACCCACACCTTTTAATTCTAGCTTTAGGAATGTGGAAAGAGGAAGTTAACATGGCTGGGCTGAGGGAGAGAAGAGGGTTTTTTCAGACCCTTGCTCGGTGGCCTGAAAAGAGAGGAGTTGGAGTCTGGAGATTTTGTGGAGACAGATCTGAGAAGTTGGCTGGGTGAGAAGTGGCTGTGGTTTGTTTCTCTATCTCTCTGATATTCCAGCTCCCCCCTCCCCGTATCTGGCTCCAGGTTGTTATTATAATACCAAAAAGAATGTGTGCAATACAGAAGGGTGTAGGAGCAAAGTTTTAAAAGTATCTTTAGACACACCTTGCCGCTTTCTCTTATCTAGGACAAGAAAATTTCCCCAGGCTATCTAGTGCTTCCACTAGAGACATTTTCTTTATTCCCCAAACTGCTTAGCATCCCTGCCTACCTTTGCTTGCTGACTTGATATGTCTCTCAGAATTTCTTATTTAATGTCACTCTTCCTGATTGGGTACCAATAGAGTAGAGGCCCTTTTTTGTTATTTCAGCTACATTTCCCTGCCTGGTTGAGATCTTAGCATGCAGTAGGCTCCTTCTAAATGTTTGTTGAAATAAATGAATTAATCTAGGAAATGAATGTGGAGTTTTTCTATTTCCTTTGACCTTCAAATTTAATTAAAGGTCGCTTCAAAGTATTTATTATTTCTCTTATAAAAAACCTTATTTAAAATAATGAAATGGATAAGCGTCTGTGTGACTTTTTCTTAGGAAATGCTAGCCAGCACTGGAGCTCTTTAATTTAATTGAACTTTAATAAAAGTTCTTATTTATGCTCTTTTAGATGCCAGGCCTTCCAAGATATGTGACATTTTGCCAATTTGGTGTTCTAATTTTCTTTTATCTAGGATTGAAACTTGAATCCTTTTTTTTTTTTAAATCAGAGAGTTGACATAGGTTTATTACATGCCAGAGTATATGACAAATCCAATTAAAAATAGTATGATATTCAAAGAAAAACAAATAGAGATTAGTGGTCTAACATGGAAATCTAGAAACTGCCCTTGTATGAAATAGTTTACTCAAGTGAGCCCAAGAAAGACTGATCACCAAGTGGTGTTGGACTATTATAAAAATAATGGGTCCACACAGCAAACAATAGCTCTAGAACCAAATGGAAAGCATCTGGATTATAGAAAGTCATCAAGCATTTGACTAAAAGTTCTGTTAAAGAAATGTTACCTTTCTTCGATTTGGAACAAGAAAATTAACCACAAAGGAAACCAGTTGAATTATACATCCCTTAAAACCTCTGTATAATAAAGAGAATGGTCCATGCTTGGTATCACAAATCTTAAAAACCATAAATCTGATACTTTCTGATCAGTAACATGAATTCCAAAGAGAATTCCACCCTTGACCCCATGTGGTGGGGTCAAATTGCAGATGCATTAAAATATTGTGCAAACATATCAGAGTGGAAATTTGTGCCTGAAACATGTTGCATGTTGAGATCTGGGTCGTATCCCCAAGATATGTCATATTTATATGCAAATATTCCAAAATGTAAAGATCTTTGTGACCCTTGTTCTCTTCAACACTTGAGAAAGAGATCATAGAAGAAAAAAGGTTTCTCTTGGTTCATGGTGTTGGAGATTTTAGCCCTTGGTCACTTTACCATGTTTCTGAGGGATTGTGGCAGCGCAGCACATCATGGTAGGGCCATAAGAAGGAGGTAGTGGGTGGCTGGTTTCCTAATTACCTTCCAGGTACAGACCTCCAGAGGCCTAACTTCTTCCCAACTCCCGAAGTTTCCACCCCTTTCCATGAGTGCCACAAACTGGAAACCAAGCCTTTAGGTTTCTGGAGGACAGTTAAGATGCGAACCACAACACCTCTGGTCCCCAAAATGTCTCAAAAATGTCCTGATCCAGTATGACTGAAAAGTGCCAATACAGTAATGAACAGATAATTCACATGTGCAAAATTAAAAATAAGCGGATACATGGAGAAGTGTTTTCTTTAACCGTTTGAGAGAGTGTGGTGCATGGGGTGAGGGAACAGGAATGGGTGTATGTAACCACACCTATTGTGAAGAAATTGCTTATCGTAGTTCCTGACAATACTATGCCCATTTGCAGCAAGACTTCCCAAAACACAACACAGAGGAAAGGAGGCAAGAAGTGATCTTTGTTTTCCATCTAGACCCTGATTCTTGCCTTCTTTCTACATTATAGATCCACTCCAGTGAGACCTGGTAACAGTTTCTTAAAGGTTTAGTTTTGTCTCATGAGTTGTTTTATTTCCCCCCTCAATTGCAGAAACTCCATTAAGCCACCAGGGGACGCCCAAGTCATTCATTTGGCTGAAGGCCTGAGTTGGCGGATCAGGGTTTGTCTGGTTCTTGCAACATTCGGTTTTAAGCATAAGGCATCTGGGACTTCAAGTCCATCTGGACACACAGATTTACCACCTGCTCTAGTCCATGTTCCTTCACTTCCCTGAAAGTGTGGATGGACCCAGGTGACTCTGCTGGAGGGTGGAGGGGGGTTGCAACCTGAGGACTGGTTTAAAAGGAAGATGTTTCTGGTTTAATTTCTAGAGAAGTTGACCCAGTCTCTACACCACAGACCTTATTACAAACACCATTTTCTAAACAAAAGATAGCAAAGCAGAATGGATGGTAATAATTTAGGGGGAATGCTAGTTCTTTCCATGAGATAAATATCTTTGAAAGTTCTGAAAGTAATTCTTAGCATTCAGACCACCCTGGAGGAACTGAGTAGAGCAAATTCAGAATGATTTGTAGGAACTGTTTTCCACTTATGATTGCAAGGAACTGGTGAAGGATGTAGCTTTGCTCAAAATCTGTCTTTTCCTGTTCCTACCTGAACACTGGGCTGTCAGTGCTCTGGCTTGATTTATTGAATGAAACAAGGTACCGGCTAATTTGTTCATTCGCGACTGTCCTTTGAGAAGAAGGGGTGCTGGGAATGGGGGTGAAGACAGCAGAAAAACAAGTCGGTTTCAACAGGCAGGACTTTGAAAGTAGGTCACCCAGGCTCTCCACCAGGCTGGGGAGGCTGGAATCCTGTTAACCTCCATCAGGCAGGCTTGGGGGGGTGTGGGGGGGTGGCTGTTAGGGCAAAACAAAACTTGGCTGCCTGGAGACTTCCTAATTTGACTTCCTAATGAGGTTTGGAAAAGGAAAGGGTAGTCGAGGGTCTGGGCAAATCAAAGGAAAATTCCTTTCCCTTAACAAGCCCATAGTGTGGAGTGGAAAGGTTTTGGATGTTTGGGAGCTTAGTGTTTGCCGTCAATTAATTTTCTTGTTTCCACTGGGTCTCAGGAAGTCTGAGGGATAGGTGAAGTGTGGGAAGGTATTCCCCAAATAATACTTCTTTCATTTTTTTCAGAAAGCCTTTCACATTTTGAACAAAAAGACAAAGACAAAAGAGAGACAACCCCCCCACCAAAACAAAACCAAGAAACCACCTCCAAGTCACCAACACACACACACACACACACACACACACACACACACACACACACACACACACACACACACACACAAATATCAGTTCTGCTTGATTTTTATCCCTTTAGAGCCAATGCTCAGGCAGCCCTTGGTCTTTCGAGCAGGCCTAGCTGGATCTTTTGTATTTGTTACTCTGTGCCAATTTCACCTGCTGTGTGCAGGGTTTCCCCATCCCCCAGTGGAAGGGCACAAGGACCTTCAAGCCAGTGAATCTTAAAGCACACTATGCAGCCTTGACTTAACTTCATGCCTCAGCTGGGGAGGGAGGGCCTAGCTGGCTACACTCCTTAACCACTCTTCTCTGGGTCTGGGGTCACCATGCTTTCTTTGGGACCTTTTTGCTGCTCTGTTTTTGGTTTCCATTGAAGGCAAGTCTTCAACATGAAGAGTGATGATTCTTTAGGACTTTGTCCTAAGTCCTTGAGTCTTCTTCCTAAGTTCTCTCTCTCTCTCTCTCTCTCTCTCTCTCTCTCTCTCTCTCTCTCTCTCTCTCTCTCCTCCCTCCCTCTCTCTCTCTCCCTCCTGTATTCTTGGCAGGCTCTGGGAAGCCTCTCATTGACTCTTGAGTTAGTTTTGCATCTGCAGAGAATTTTAACCCTGAAATTCAGAATTACATAACTATGTGGGTACTTGGCCTTTATATAAATGTTTTGAGGGCATCTTAACAAATGTCATAGTCAGAGTTGATCTCAAGGTCTTTCCCATCAACCCTTATCCGATGTCCCCAGTCATGGGTGGGGCCACCAGTTTCCTAGTGGGGTCAGCCCCACACCCGGGAAGCATTTTGACTACTTGGCTTCCTCCGTCTTTCTTCCTCAGTGGTCCCCACAGCTGTCAGCTTTTCCGCCTCCACCTATCCCTGTGCCTCTCTCTGTTGCCACCAATCCCATCGGAAGTGGCAGTTACCTCCCTCTTGGCTCTCTGCAGCCTCCTGTCTGCCTACCTTCCCACCTCGTCTGACTTTTCATATTGGATCCTCAGCATCACTACTGATGCTTCAAATGCTGTTCTGATCATATTCTGCTGAAAACTTTCCAGTAAGTGTTTTAATCTAAAAATTAAAAAATGTTCCCCTTTTATTGGTGTACTTCTACAGAGGGCTGAATTCCACAAGGCTATTGTCATACAAGTACTTTGATATTTGTGTCTTTCCTGTCCCAACCTCCTAATGACCCTACCATTCTTAAATTTGTTAATGTTGCGTAGTTTGGCCCCACACCAAGTTCACCTTTGATTTCTGTATCTAGCTATGCAGAAATCAGAAACCTTTTAATGCTTTGAAATGTGGTGTCTTCTTCATTCTGACCTCGCCAGGACTTTTCTTTGTGTAAAGGTTACATTTGCTAAATATCTTTCCCACCGAACTGCAGCCCCAGGAAGAGTTCTCACTACAGTATCTTCAGTGCCCTCTGTGGAGCTGTCTTGGAGACTTTAGTAAGTATCTACTGAATCAATGAAGTGTTTCAGTTGTCATTGTTAGAAGGATTAGGGGTGAAGTAGAGGTCAAATTTAGTTTCCTGTCATGTGGGACAAGAGCCAGTTTATTACTGATATTTTGTTATTAATTTCAGGCTGATCAGAAGCTTGACTAAAAGAGAGTGATGTATTAAAAAGTGAGGAAATGAATAAGTCATTATGGAATCTGAGGATCTTGTTATAAATAGAGGAGGTTGGTTACGGCCACATCTGGATATGGCTGACACTCATGCTGCTTTCAACAGAATCAGAAGGTAACACTGGGCCTGTCACAGAAGGGGCACATCTGAGTTTCAACATCTGTAAAAGGATCAACATTAGAGTAGACTGAGGTGACTGGGCTTTTGGTGGATGCTTATAGGGAAAGGCACCCTCCCACTCCTGAACACACATTTATTTCCTGACCAGAAAGATGCAAAGAAGAGGGGAACACAGCAGGGTTGGATTCCTTTTTAAAAATCACTTATAATGTACAGCTGGTGGATTGCATTATGGGAAATTGTAAAATGAGTGGAAGCAGGTCAGGATTGATGGATGTTTGACTTGATGGTATAGATAGCCAGGTAAGGACTGGCTTGGGAGACAGTAAGTAGAATAAAGGAAATTTTGTGAGCACTGCACCTTCTCCCCACATGAAGAAGAGTAGTGTTTGTTTGCCTGCTTCCTTCCTTCCTTCCTTCCTTCCTTCCTTCCTTCCTTCCTTCCTTCCTTCCTTCCTTCCTTCCTTCCTTCCTTCCTTCCTTCCTTCCTTCCTTTCTTTTTTAAGATAGAATCTCACCCTAACTTAGAAGGAATTCACGCTGTAGTCCAGGCTGGCTTCAAACTCACAGAAATGCAGCTGCTTCTGACTCCCATACCTGCGAGTAGAATAGGTTTATGTGAAGGGGAAGAATCTCATTTTGGACATGAACATGAAGTTTAGTGTTGGCCTATGGAGAGGTCTTTCCAAACTGATCTCATTCTCCATCCTGTCTATTAACCTTATCTATCTATCTATCTATCTATCTATCTATCTATCTATCTATCTATCTATCTATCTATCTATCTATCTATCTATCTATCATCTATCTATCTATCATCTATCTATCTATCTATCTATCATCTATCTATCTATCTATCTATCTATCTATTATCTATCTATCTATCATCTATCTATCATCTATCTATCTATCATCTATCTATCTATCTATCTATCTATCTATCTATCTATCTATCATCTATCTATCTATCATCTATCTATCTATCTATCTATCATCTATCTATCTATCTATCTATCTATCTATCATCTATCTATCTATCTATCTATCATCTATCTATCTATATATCTATCATCTATCTATCTATCCATCATCTATCTATCATCTATCTATCCATCATCTATCTATCTATCTATCTATCTATCTATCTATCTATCATCTATCTATCTATCTCTCACTCTCTCTCTCTCTCTCTCTCTCTCTCTCTCTCTCTCTCTCTCTCTCTCTCTACCTATCTACCTATCTACCTATCATCCACCATCTAGTATCTATCACTGACCATCTGCTTACCCATCCAGGATCCTGGTAGTTTACACCTGGCAGTGTCCCCCTGGGCCACCAAAGACTTCAGGGCAGATAACCGCTCAAGGGACAGAGTTGACAGAGACAAGGGAGGGACTGAGAACTGAGACCAGTGCCGGTGTGGTTTCCCATGAATCCCAATTGCGCAGAGTGAGCGCCCTGTATGGCCAGGGCACAGAACATATGTGAGTTCAGTCTGCTGGACCAAGGGCAAAAGAGAACATACCATGGTTAATCAGATGTCTGAGTTGGGTCCTCGGTGGATGGAGGACCACTGGAGAAAGCCAAGGACAAAACTATATTTCTAAGAAGACTTTCCACATGGGCAACACCTCCTTGCCTCGCTCTTCTGAGAAGTATTACTAATTGTAATGGATTACCTTGCACTAAGTGATGAGCTAGGCTTCAAGGGAAAGGTTAGGGTGGAATAGGGTAGGTGAGTGTCTGGTACTTACACATTGACAGGCTGCCAGGCTGGCCACTGGGCTTTGGCTTTGATGACAGTGAGGACCTCATCACTCTGCAAGAGAACCACACATGTTTAATGTAGAGAGCTGGGCTTACCGGCAACAAGAGGAATTTGGTGGGGTGGGATTGTTTATCTCCATTTTATCCCATCATGTGCTGTGGAGCCATTTTCCCCCAGCAACATCAGGATGTAGCACTGAGTGTCCAGTGTATTGGTAGAATCCCCATATGAATAATCCCACTCAGTTACACCTTGATTTTTCAGTCTAGCCCATCCCCCACTGGATTCAGTTGTCACCCAGACTTCACCTCTATGGGCTAGACTTCCGGTTTGTTCAACATGAACAGCTGAGTCGTAAGCTCATAGTCCGGACACTGACAGGGACCTGATCCAGGCTAACACTGGTCTCCAGGCTCTGTAAGGCAGCCAGTACTCCAGCTTGAGTCCAGGCATCCCCGGGCACCCTCCCGCTGTGGAGATCCACTTCTACAGACAAGGACACCAGAACGAAGCCCTCATACCCTTTCCCTATGTGGTATCCACGCTATTTTGATTGGACAGTACATACAGCGTCATTAGATTATGGGGGGCATCAAATAACTTCTGGAGAAGAATTTGAGAATTAGTATTTTGAAGGCAAACGTGGATATCATGTGGCAAAGAGGTTACAATCTTGGGAGCTTGCTTGACTAGAGATTGAGATCAAGTTTTTTGTTTTGCTTTGTTTTTCTTTTTAGTTTATACACAGAGGTGAAGGGTGCCGTGAGCAGTCCTCCATAGCTCCAGATTCATCCTCCAGATTGCCTCAGATTGGACTTGGATGGCCTCAGTTGCTGCCCTCCCCTAGCCTGGACACGGCTCGGACACTATCAACTGTATCACACAAAATCCAGAATGGTGCCACGTGGGGCAGAAAGAGCTGTGTGGACCACTGTGCAGACCTCTGAGTTCAGAGGCCTGTTGGGCTGTCCCGCAGCTGCTCCTGTCCTCAGAGCCATGCTTGGCAGCAGGTCCCTAGAATTTATTTGGGATGAATTGGTGAATTTCTCTCTGAAACTTCCAGAGCACCGAGAAAGCTGAAGTCAGGGGCTAGAGGAGTCTCCCAACAAATATTATAAAAACAAAAACAACCCTTCTCTACTTGAGGGCCTTGACTACAATCAGGAAAGGGGCCATGCACAAGCCTCTGAGAGGAAGCAGGTTTATTTATCCAGACACAGTTTGGTCTGGACCTCTGGTGGCTTGGGTTAGATGAGAAGGGCAGGATTTGGGACAAGCTGACGAGTTCACAGTCTCTTTCTGAGTGCAATCTCCCTAGGTTTACCCACTGTGCCTGGAGGAAAAACTCACGGGGTGAGTAGATAACCCTACATTCACAGGTCTATTAGAAAAGCATATTCTTTCTTCCTGAGTGGTTCTGTTCCTCACAGAAGATTTATATGTTTGTTTATAATGTCCCTCTGATACATCTTTGGGGAAGGACTAACAGAAGCACACACCGGACAGGAGTTATTTCTGTAATGCCAGCTCTGCATCTCCCACAGTGTCCATGTCCCTCCCTCTGCCTTCGGATCCAATTCTTCTTCAGAAGTTCCTTCTGTATCCAAGTCACATGCACCAGATGACTGAGCTGATGACTAACACCAGCTCCCTCCAGCTCCCGCCCCTCCCCCAGTCAGGACTCAATACCCTCTGCACTCCAGCCCACACATCTGGCCAAGCTATTCCCCACCCCGAGCCATCAGTGGCTCCTTATGACTTCTATGATCATGGCTTCTTTCCTATATTTGGACCACGTTGTCTTCATCTAGCTGGAACTACTTTCCTCTTTGCGTTTCAATTTCAGAATAATATGTACTCATTGTGGAAAATTTTTAGCAGCACGGGAGCACACGATGTAAATGTTGAATACATCCTGCTTCAGCATCTACCCTACCTTCTGTCTCCTTCCTTCTTCAGAAAATTACAGTTAGGTACAGATCCTTCCGGGCCTCTTACTATGCATATGCAACTACTTGTGTGTTTGTGTGTGAACTATATATACTTTCCCTCACAAAACCCTCATTATACTTAGTCTTGCTTTGTGTCCTGACTTTTACACTTTTCTTTAATATCACATCATGGGAAATTTTCTTTCAGAAAATTCTATAGACACCATAAAATATATGCCAAATTTCATAGCCCTCAATTAGAATTTTTAAGTGTTGGAAATCTTCACGTATGGCAAGCCAGTTCACGACATTAAAATGAGGCCCAAGATGCCAGATCTGAATAATGAGATGTTGTCTACTAAGAAATACCTCACTAAAGAAATAAAATCAATGTGGGTGGAGTTGAAGCAGCCACAGAGCCAGCTGGCCCGACAGATTCACCTTGATTTATAATTAAATCATGGTTTTTGGGTCCTAACTAATGACATATTGATTTTTCTTCTGCAGTATATTACCCAACAACAATAGTCCAGACCCTCCATTACTGTTTTATTTATCTGCTTTATTTTTGATGTACAGGTGTTTTCAAGATGCTAGGTCCATATGTATGGGCATGACAACTCCTTGCTATAAATGGTTTCATCTAATGCTTACACTGCAGGGCCTATCTACAGCTTATAACTGGTTCCTTTTTGTGAAAGTTCATTTTATTTACTGAAATAAAAAGTAAGTTTTCTAGAAGACTGATTTTAAATGTAAAATATTTTTCTAGGATGTAAGAAAATACACACCTGAAATTACAGTTCCAACCCTTAGGATCTTGAGTTAGAGGCCAGCCTGGGCTAATACCAACCACCCACCATCCATCCACCCAACCATCCGTCCATCCATACATCCATCCATGTGTCTGTCCATCCATCCATCCATCCATCCATCCATCCATCCATCCATCCATCCACCCACCCACCCACCCACCCACCCACCCACCCACCCATCCATCCATCCATCCATCCATCCATCCATCCATCCATCCATCCATCCATCCACCCACCCACCTACCCACCCATCCATCCATCCAACCATCCATCCATTCATCCATCCATGCAACCATCCATCCAACCATCCGTCCATCCATCCACCCACCCACCCACTCACCCACCCAACACCTCTGCAAAACAAAAAAATCCCCTAAATATTTTTGTTGAGCATCAACTTTTTTTTCTGTTATACACTAAATCCTATAGCACTGTAGACCAACTGACTTACTCATGGCTATATCCAAATAGTGGCTACCTGTATCTACTCAGAAAATAACACACTCCTGTGTTTCTTTTTCTTTTGTTATTTATGCCTCTTTTCTTTCTTAAGTTTTTTTTTTTTTAACTCTTAAAAACATGCTTAAAGGGCTGGAGAGATGGCTCAGCAGTTAAGAGCACTGGCTGACCTTCTAGAGGCCCTGAGTTCTATTTCCAGAAACCACACGATGGCTCACAGCCATTGCTAATGGAATCTGATCCTCTTTTGTCATGCAGGTATTCATCCAAATAGAGCACTTATATACATAAAATACATAAATAAATCTTTCTAAAACATTCTAAATGCTTAAAAGTAAATATCTAGATATTTATATAGAGGATTTTTATCTTTTAATTTTAATTTCTATGGATGTGTGTGTGTGCATGTGAGTGTGTATGTATATGCATGTGTGTGTATAAATGTGAGCGCAGGTGCCTTTGGAGGTTAGAAGAGCTCATCAGAGCCCTTGGAGCTAAAGTTGCAGGTGGCTGTGAACCGTTTTTTGTGGGTGCTGGGGACTGAGCTTAGTCCTTTAGAAGAGCAGCCAGTACTCTTAACCATGGAGTCACCGCTCCAGTGCCTTTTCTTTAAGGTAAAGTCTTTTTGTGTATGCTGATTTGGCCGTAAACTGGGACTCTCCTATTTCAGACTCCTGAAGGTTGAGATTATAGGCGTGTACCGCATGCTCACATACACTAATATGTATGTGTGCATGTGCAAGTGAGTGCATGTATAATATATGTGTGTGTGTACACACACGTACAAACACTATATATTAACTAACAACAGTTCGCTACTACAGAGTAATGTGAATTTGTGTGCCAATTTGACACGTCCAAGTGTTTCCATGTCATTGAATGATCCAAAGATGAATACACTTAAGAGATTTTAAACTGTTAGGTCCTCAAAATACCTATACTAACACATATTTCCTGAAAGAATGTATATGCACCCAGCTCCTCACAGCTTTGCACGCCCCAAGTACTGCTTTTTTTTTTTTTCTATTTACCTGTCAAGCAGGGTAGAAAGTAGTATGGTTGATAGAAAAAAAGAATGGATTTAAATCCTGATGATGATTGGCTAATTCTGGATCTTTTGGCAATTCTCTTGACCCTGCTCACTTTTCTCATCTGTGAAATGGGACTGTGAAGGTGACCTGTTTATCCAGGGACCACTCCAGGGATATCAACCTCGTCTGCAAGTGCATCCACAGTGAGCAGACTGGACTGGCCTTGTTTTCGGTTCAGAGTGGAGATCACAGTTGTAGCTACCCTCAGAGCCTCAGGAGAGATTCCTTGTGAACAGCCATGTCCAAGGGGGAGGTTTCTGTGGTCAAGCAGAGCATGGAGGGGGCCCCTGGAGCGCTGGGCATTTCATATCCCTGAAGAACAACAGGCTTAAGTTCAGAGTAAGCAATCTATGTGTCAGACTTTAATGAAAAGCTTATTTTAACAAGCCTCGAAGGCGCAGCCAGGATCTTTCAAGGATCCTTCGAGAGCCCCTTTACACCTCCCAGAGGACGCTTTTCAAATGAAGTACTTCAAGGCAGCCACAGGCTAGGCCTTGTCTGGCTGTTAGCACTTTCCCAGAGATGTGCCAATTAAAATAAACTCCCCCAAAGAAACTGCAGGTCACCCATGTCTGTCTTACATTTTGCTTTTGGTAAACATGTCTGAGGATGCGGCAGGCAGCTGTACTCAGACCAACAGCTACCAGTGCCACGTGGGAAAAGTACAGCCCTAAGTAGTCTGTGGGGTCAATCAGATTGGAAGGATGAGCCTTTGTGCTGAGTGATGGCAGGCAGGAGGCAGAAATGGCATGTATGGTGGGAGGTGGGAACCTGGGGGCAGGATGGGATCTTCATCCAATGCTGTTGTCCATGCCCACAGCCAGTGGGCATGTGTCTGTCACCTCTTCCCTTCCTGGGTTCTAATCTCCTTCTTGGCACCTGTCTGGTTCCTTACTTATGACCTCACCTCCCAGTCACACCAAGCTGTTTCCTTTCTCTGAGGCTTCCTCTGTTCCTAGCAGCTCTGAGATTGTCATCTCAACACCAGCTGGGTACCGTGCCTGAGGTACCAATTTGCTTTCTCAACATGGAGTTGGTGATCAGGGGAAGAAAGGAATCCAAAGAAACAACTATGACTTACTCTTTTTATATGTCAGGTTATGGCTTTTTAAATTATGATGTCATGACCCGTAGTGATCATGTGACTGAATGTGAAGGTTGTTGGGATTCTCTGAAATGTTTCAGAATGTGCATTGACCAAATGAAGGCACAATGAATTTTTTTTTCTAAAAAAAAAAAAAAACAAAGGCCTAATTAATCTAAAGTGTTTCTAGATGTACTCACCTCCATTGTATCTAGCATCTTCACTGCAGCCTTGGTTCTGAACACACAGTATGCTCTTTGCACTGAGTAGGATGCCACACCACACAAGGCCAGTAAAAGCTTGACTCAGATTCAAAAAGTATTGCATGTTAGGAAATGCAGTGTTGTGTATATAAAATTATATGCTCTTATAGAGACACATTGGTTTAATCATGGAAAACAAAGAATATATTTCCGTTCTCATCCATCAGCCTATAAGCATCAAATTAGTATATTTCTTACTGTATTGTACTACAGTTACTTGTAGGGGGATTATGTTGTTCCACTGTAAATAATTGGCCCTGCCTATGAGTTTAATAAAAAGCGCTGATTGGCCAAAGGCAGACAGGAAGTGTGGGTGGGGCTACCAGACTAAAAAGATTCTAGGAACAGGAAGAACAGAGCAGAATGCAAGAGAAAAGCCAGAAGAAGCAGAGGACAACTATGCTGCTCTGAGAAAAGGTACCGAGTTGCATGGCTGAACAGGATAAGAGTCATGGGTTAGATTAAGGGTAAAGAGTTAGCAAGTGATATGCCTGGGCCTTAGGCCGATCAGCCTAAAACTATTGTAAGCATCTGTGTGTCTCTGTGGGTCTGTGGGTCTGTGGGCCTAAACCTTGAGGTTAGGCCCAAAAATCTGGGCAAGAAACCTTCTACTACAGTTACTTATTTTTATAGTTGCTGACTTAATTTCCATAAAAGTATTAAATTAATTTTGTTTTGGGATAAGAACAGAATTTCTAGCAAGTTTTGAAATAACCCTAAATATACTTTAGCCATTTGTGGTGTCTATTTATATGACATGACCTCAGCACTGATGATTAAAATATCAAAGTGTCAGTCAACTCTAGAAAATACTGAAAATGCATCCCTCAGAGCCACATATTCAAAGTTTAATTCTTTACATAAAAACGAACAAGCAGAGGCACCTTGTTAATGTGCGCTTGCCTTTAGTAAATTAGTAAGATTATACATGCTCAACAAATTGTTTTAAAATGAGACCTGTTATGGGTTATTGTCAGAAAATTGTTTGTATCTTATCCAACTTACCTATACACCCAGAGTAAAGATTTCTCCTGCACAAGGGGGTTGTGAGTGGAAAAAATTTAAAAGCCATGTTCTAGGCAGCTTGCCAATTACCTGTATATAGTATCCCATTTAATCCACGTTCTACGGTAGCAAGGCAGGTTATTTATATTTTTTAATTCCCAGAAACATATTTATTTGGTCAAAGTAGTTTTCTAGTTAGGCATGGCTGACTCCAGATATCCCAGGTGCACAGGCGCTAGAGGTAGGGGTGGCCTGGGAGGGCTGGCCCCATCTTTTCAGCTGTCCCTTAGGTGTGCTCTAGAGGCTCTGAGTTCAATAGGAGGCTTAGCAGACAGTGATCACGACAACCTTAAAGTTAACGCTGTCTGAAGTAGTAGTTTTGATGGGAACAGTGTTTGTTGGTGGTCTGTATGGGAAGCGTGTGTGTGTGTGGGGGGGGGGGAAGAGGCTCCTTGTGATGGGGATAAAGTTTCTAGTAAAAAGGAAACCCATAAAACACTGAATGCACCTGTAGTGACTCTGCTTCTCACTGTACATCAAGTGTGTCCATTAGTAAAGTTACTTCTTCATCTCCATCCAGGAACATGGGCCCCAGCACAGTCTGACCCCACGACTCACATCTTTCTACCTTCCTGACGCTTTCTCATTGACACTTCATTTTGCCCATCTTGGCCAGCACTCCTCTGGACTCAGCTGGTAGTTTTCTCAAGGAGCCCCTTCCAGGAAGCACAGGCCATTGGTTCTCTTTGAGGAACAACCTAGAACCCTGGGTGGAAACCCCTTGAGTGCTGTCTGCCCCCATCATCAGCCTCTGCCCTTCCCCAGAATTCCCACTTACTCTCATAAACTTCTGATGGCTTCTAGCTGTGCAGGTAACTTTGCATCCCTTAGTGGTATCCAGTGATGAGCAGCTGGAAACGAGCCATTTTATGAGGTGATAACAGGACTGTCATATCCTTAAAATCAATTGTGCCCAACAGTAGACTCCCATCATTTTGGCAGGCTTTGGGTTTATTGGGTTATAAATAAGGACAGAAATTTTTCTGGTGGCACCTTACAGTTTGCCTGGGATCTCCTGGGTTCTTTCCTGTGGCCCTTTGAGGCAGGCTCCTCAGATCTCAGATGAGGTAACTCCTCTGGAACTGCTCTTGTGGAGGTCATCAATGACCTCTCCACACCAAAGGCAGAGGCTGCACCCAGGAGTACTCAACAGTGCATGGCAAAAGGAATCACCCCTCTTCCCCAGCGCACACTCTTGGGGCGCACTGTCTTTTTATCTCCTCATCATCCCTCTGGCTATTCCTTCTTGATTTTCTTCACTATCATCTGAACACAGAAGTGCCCAACCTGCTTCCCATTTCTTCATGTTCTGACAACTCTTCCTTAGTAATTTTTACATAGTCCAAGACTTGCACAGTCAACTGTACATGAGGATTTTTAAGATTCAGTTTTTATATGTGTGGGTGGAGGTGGGGGGGGGTATAGACACATGAGGTGCAGTACTCATGGTAGCCAAAAGAAGGCCCCAGATTTCTCAAGCTACCTGACATGGATACTGCAAACCGAACCCCATCTTTTGCAAGATCAGTTCTCACTCACGACTGCCCATCCTTTCCTCCAGCTCCTGTACATGTTTTACTAATGTATGCCAACCTTACCTCTAAGCTCTGCATTTGTATATCATTTCACCTGGACCCAAACCCTGCCTTCTCTCCCCATTTCTATCCCTCCTGAGGCGTTCCGTAGTGATGCCAACATTCTAAGGGGTCACCCATGAAGTCTCTCTCACACCCTGCATCCAGCCCATCAGCACATGCTGTCAGATCCACTTACAAAATGTTCTCACTATGTAGCCCACTCCCCATCCGCCTCGCCATCCTGGCCTATATCCTTATTGTTAACCTTCTAGGTGGCTCTGACTACATCCAGCAAGCCTCTTGCTGTGCCTTGCACATAACCCGAATGTCCCCTGAAGACCCATGAGGTGGAGGTTTTCACCCCAGGATGGCAGAGTTGGGAGATGGTGTGGACCTTTGGGAGGTGAGGTCTGGTGGGAGGAGAGTGCCTGTTAGACCCTGGCTGTAGTTCTCAAGGGGAGATGGTCATAAGGCTGCTGCAGGGCTTCTTAGTCTTTCTCTGGAAAGGGATTCCTTTCTTGTGTGCCTACTCCTCACATCACCTTCCTCCATGATGTGACTTTCACAGGGAGGCTCTCACCAGGCACCACCATGAATGTGGTAAAAAAAACAAACAAACAAACAAACAAACCAAGACCCTTTATATAAGTCTCTTCCTGTCTCTTCTGGTTGAAATCCTCTGACCTAGAAGCTCACAGTGCTTGGGGAACTTGCCAGCCCCTGCCATCTGCTCTTTCTTCCTCACATCTCTTTCCTTCACTGTACCCCAGCATCAGACTCCTTGCTTTTTATGCCAGGTGCGCTATGAACTTGTTTGCTCCCTGTGCCCTTACTGCTGTACTCCTGGATCCCAGGATGCCCATTTCTTCTCTAGCTCTTCACTTAAGTTAAGTTAAGAAGCTTCCCAGTGAAGCTTCTGATGACCACAGGAGTTCTCCACCCCTTCTTCATCCTACCCTGCCATCCTGTTATCTGAATAGATTTTCTCTATAACTCTTGCCATGGGGCAGTTTCCTGGGCATCCTCTTATTTAGGAGGGCCAGCAGGGGAGCCACAGCTTTTGGTTGCTTACCGCTGTACTGTCCCAGCATCGGCTCCATCAGTGCTGAATGAGTGAGAGACTGGGATGATCAAGGGGCTGGTGTCCTTTGCATCCCCAGTGGACCTGCCCTGCTCTGGCCTGGATCATGACACCACAATAGTCTAGCTGGGTATCAGCTGGAGCAGTTGTGAAGGGTAGTGACAGAATGATCTGAGAGCTGCAGGCTGTCAGAGATGAGGCAAGGGCACACCCAGAGACTGACTGATGACCCGGCTGTGATAGTTAGGTCACTTGTCAACTAAAGAGAATCTAGAATCAGCTAGGAGACAAGCCTCCAGCGTGCCTCTGAGAGATTTTCTAGAGAGGGCTAATTGAGGTGGGATGCCCACCCTGAATGTGGAGCACCAGCATTCACCTCACTCTGCTTTCTGGCTATGGATGCCTTGTGAACAGTTGCCTCAAGACTCTGCCACTATGTCATGGTGGACTGTACCCATATGGTGTGAACCAAAGTAAACCCCACCTTCCTTAAGTTGAATTTGTTGGGTATTTTGTCATTGAGCATCCCAGTGACCTGGCTGGCCATGTATAAGTGTTCATTTGAAGCCTTGTCCCCTCGAGAAGCAGCTGCCACTGCAACCTACCATCTAATCAGCTATTTCTGAGCTAGAGAAGGTATCTGAAGCCCATTCTCAGATCTGCACACAAGCATTTCACATTCAATTTCTTTTTATTTCTTTCCAAACACAGCCTGTAATTCCAATGGGAAAATTGCATAATGCTTACAGATAACAATTTTCCGGAGATGTTTTTGAGAAAGTGGCTTGGCAATCATGGAGCAGGAGAGGAAGGGCCCCCTTAGTAGCCCTGGCCCAGCTCACTGCTCTCTATGCCCTAGTCAGGGCTGTCTGTGCTAGGCTGGCACCACACCAAACCCTACTATCACTTTTGCTGGTCACAAGCATCCCTTTGACTGGCCCTTTGATTGGGTTTCATTTCCTGGGCTTGTATTGTGTTCCTGTAGTGTTCATGACAGCCTACCTGTCCTTTAAGTCTGAAGAGAAGGGTGGGGTCTGTGCATCACTCCCGTATCACTAGGTCCTTGTATCTGCTCTTCTGATGCTTCTCTCTCTTCTTCCCATTTCCTCATGCCACAGCGAGAGGTAGCAAGGGCCAGGACAGATGACAGGGAGAGCGAGCCCCACCTCACACCAGTGTTGGCAGGAGATGCCCCTCCCCATCCTCAACCAGAAGGGCAGCCCCTCATGCTCTGCATGGGAGAACCTGTTGTGATCTCAGTGGTATAGGGCTTGACATTGCAGTCCTGTTTCTCAGCCCCACCTTGCATCCCAAGGGACAGGTCCCAATCTCTGGAGCCTGTGGTAAAGCCAATGAACTGCTTAACCTATAACTCCAGCATTATTCCCAACACACAGAAGGTGTGCATAGAATATTTAAGGGATGAATATGAATTAGTTAATTAAATCATTAATGGTAAGGTAGAGGAAGTCTTGGCCTTTGCTGCCTGGGGCAGAGAGGGGATGCTGCTTAAAGGGACTTGTTGCAAAGGAAGGATTTGTGAATAAAAGGGAACTGTAATCAGATGTATATTGTTAGGTCTGCGGGCAGCTGTGGGAAATAAAATTGAAGGGGATGGTGCGGGGTGACACTGATCAGGAGCCCATTATTGTAGCCGATGGGTGACAGAGAAGAGAGGTGGAGTAGAAGATGCAACACATACAGACCCAAGACAGACTCAACAAGAGCTGCGGCCATGAAACCAAGAAGGTCATGGGGCTCCAAGCAGAGCCATCAGGGGCGGCTGGACCTATGAGGATGAAGTTTAAGGAGAAGTCCAGGAAGGAGGTGTGTATCTAGTCATACATGTGAGTGGTAGAACCATAGGCCAGCTCGCCTGGGAGGGAGGGGAGGCAAAAAAGAGGATGAGGAAGAGCCAGGAGCCTCAATAAAGATGCTGAGAGAGAAGGAGGGAGTCCATCTGATGCCCCCATGTTGTCGCGCTGTCCATTGCTATGTTGCTGCCTGCTCTCCATGGCCACCGCTGACCATGCATCATTTGTCACTGGCAAGACAAGCCACTGAAGTAGGTTCAGGAAAGAATAAAGGGGAAACTGCATCCAGAAGCCCAGGCATCTATCTGCCTTTGTAGGGCACCATGGAAAAGGGACCGAGAAGGTGGTGGTCACTGGAGAACCTAGGATTACTTTGCAATACAGGAATGAATGGTATCTGGGCAATTCTGTATTCAAAGGTTGTAATCCAGTGCAGAAGGGAAACTGAGGCTGCAGAACAGAGAGATGCTGGGCTTGAGGGTTTATAGTTCCTGCTCTCATGAGAAGGGATGGGAGCTGGACAGAATCTTTTGTGGGGAAGATGCCTTCTAGTCTTGCAAGGTTTTGAAGGTCATGACAAGTTGTGGCAGCTATAGGGGCCATGGTTTTGGGTATCGCGGGGGGGCTGATGGCAAGGACCCTTTCAGCCAGCATTGTTGGCTAAATCCTTAATTTATGGCAGGCTCAGCAGCAACTGAAGACACAGCCTTCAAAACAAACCACTACCCTTGTCTTCACAGAGCTTTCAGAGTGGGGGAAGGGAGAAATGAACAGGCAGGGCTTAGTAGCTTTCTGTCACCATGACAAAATCATTGAGGTAAGTAATGGGCAAGGGGGAAAGGTTTATTTTGGCTCATGGTTACAGATGCTTATTTATTATAAGACCAGTTCTACTTGGTCTTATAATAAAAACCTGGAGCCAGTTATTTGGGAAAAGCTGAGAGATCAGAGAGACAGAGGAACAAGCCACAGCCACTTCTCACCCAGCCACTTCTCATGGATCCTCAGACTGATGCCTCCGAATCCTCAATGGAAAGGGAAGGAGGGGGTCACAGGCGAAGGCTGAGCTCCTGCCTCCTGCCTTATATTTCTTTCTCTCCTCTCCATACACTTTCTGTTTTAACTTTTCCTAGTGCTGGGATTCAAGACCTGTGCTTTCCAAGTACTGGGAGCAGAGGCATGGAATCCCAAACGCTGGGATTAAAGGTGTGTGTGCCTTTCTTTACTCTCTGATCTTTGTGGCTAAATCTGTGGGTGTCTCTGTCCTCTGATCTTCAGGCAAACTTTATTAGATATACAATATATCACCATAGAGGTTTTTGCCCGTAAATGGTAGGCCCTATTGCCTTGGGCCTGTGGTAGCTCTGGAGCTCTCTGGTAGGCGTGTGTGGTGGAGAAAGCCTGTTTACTTTATTGTGGCCAAGATCCAAAGAGAAAGGGCAAAGACATATCTCAGAATCTCTTCTTCAAGGGTTCACACTGCCTGTGACCTAACTATTTTTTGTTAAGCCCCACCTCCTAAGGGTTTTGCTTCTTCCCATGGCCTCATAGGCTGGATCCCCACAATGGTCTCTGGCGCATGCATATTCTAGGTCCAACTAAAGCACACAGCAAAAATAGCTTGCTTCTCTTGGTGGCATAAATCAAAGAATAGTGTGACAAGGATGGCCACAGCTGGGGACAAAGTAGAAGATTTCACCCAGCCTTAATTGATCTATAAGAGATTTGTGGTTGAAGATATGGATGCTAATGTATATGATATTGGCCAGGCAGGCCTTCTATCCAAACAAAAATATATCTTGTGTACCAAAATATGATCTTCAGAATTGTAGTATTTTAAGAAATATAATATGATCACTGTTGAAGTTATTTGAGAAAAGGAACCATAGTTGAGGAAATGCATCAATAAGACTGGGCTATGATGGGCAAGCCTGTGGGACATTTTCTTAATTAGGGATTAGTGTGGAAAGGAACCAGCCCACAGTGGGTGGTGCCACCCGTGGGCAGGTGGCCTAGGGGTTCTATCAGAAAGCAGGCTGAGCAAGCCATGTGAAGCAAGCCAGTAAGCAGCACCTCTCCATGGCCTCTGCATCAGCCCCTGCCTCCAGGTTCCTGCCCTGTTTGAGTTCCTGTTCTGACTTCTCACCCTAACTTCACATAGCGATGAATTAGGACGTAAAAGTGCAAGCTGAAATAAACCCTTTTCTCCCAAGCTCTTTTTGGTCATGGTGTTCCATCACAGCAACAGAAACTCAAACTAAGACAACCAAATTTGAAGAACAAGGGAAAAATAAGAGGAAAAAGCAAAAGTTATTGCCTAGAATCCTACCATCGTTACCTGGCAGCTGTCACCAATTTCACATAGTCATTTACATGTCTTCAACACTGAGCTGGTGGCAGTGTGTGTGTGTGTGTGTGTGTGTGTGTGTGTGTGTGTGTGTGTGTGTGTGTGTGTGTGTGGTTACACCTATACTAGAGTGTTCATGTGGAGAACAGAGAGGACAGACAACCTGGGTGTTGGTTGTCACCCTTCTACCTTATTTGAGACAGGACCTCTGTTTTGTTGTTTGTAGGCCAGGCTAACTGATCTATGAGATTCCATGGGTTTTCCTATCTCTGCTTTCTACCCATCTTTACACGGGTTCGGGGGATTTTAACATTGGACCTCTTGCTTACACAGCATGTGCTTTACCCAGATGGGCTATATCCTAGCCCTTCCCCATGCTTTTTTCTCGAGTGGGCTGTGATGAAGACTTTTGAAAGTGGCATTGTGTTAGACTGCTTCAAGAGTTTTGCCCATCGCATCATAGCCCTGTGCAGGTGAACAACACAGCAGCAGCCAGGAAGGTGAACAGAGGAGCAGGGGAGCCAATGAAGGGTAGAAATCCTAAAACAGCCGCTGATGGGTTCTTTTCTTGATGATTTCAAAGCCTGTTAGTCTGTTAGGAAAAGAATGTCTTTCAATAAAAGCAGTTTCAAAGGGAGTGAGAAGTCACCATCTGAACATCAACAGCTCGCCTTCCCCAGCAAGAGTGGCTGACTCAGGCATGGTTGTCTTGGCAGCCTGTTTTTCTGGGTCCTTAAATATAATAACATTTCGCTCCATCATCTCCTTTTATCCACTGATTTCCATAAAAAGCTTTCAAATTATTAAGTAACGAAGCTGCAAATGACCTGGACTGGAAGGAAGCCTTCAGGTGCTGGGCACATCAGCAGATTCCCAGGACTGTGGCTTTCTCAAACGATGCTATTTAAATGCAAAGTAACAGCTCTACTAAGCGGTGGGAACTTAACCCTTTCCGTTCCTGAGACCGTCACACAGCTGAGGTTTGAGCAGATTTGGGAAGAGGATGGGATAAACTTTGGGTGGTTGGCTGGCACCACGTGGCGGTCCCCACCAGGAAGTTTGGATGCTCTCAAATATCTGGGGCACCCCACTTCCCGTCAATCCACAATTATGCAGGTTCCATGAGCGAAGATTCCTTTTACTTATTATCATAACACCACGGAGCAGAACTTAAGGAGCAGTGTGGTGGGACAGGCCAAATGAGGCCCTGGCTGTATGTGACTATTTAAGTGCTGTGCTTGTTTGTGATTCCTATCATCTCTGAGCTTGGTTCTTTATCTGGGAAACACATTTACTAAGCTTCCTGGGTGAGCTGGGCTGGGGGCAGGGCAGTAGATACCATCCCAGCCTTGTGGAGCCTGTCATCTAGTGGATTAGTAGCAGGCATCAGAATTAAGTGTGGTAAGGGTGAGAAGGGCCGGGTGAACAGAAGAAAGATATGTAGACTCCTCCCCATCTTCCCAAGAGCAAGTCTCTCCACTGCACTGCCTTCTGTGAAACAGGAGATGCTACCTGTCATGCCCAGCTGTTTCCAGGCTTGTGTTTCTATGAGGATCCTTTTGCAATTATCCCTTGTCCCCTCAGCAAACCTCTGAAAACCCTTTCAGATGCCCTTGATTCTCAAGCCATCTTCTTCCAGGCCCTGGGTCAGAATTCATTCTTTGTTCACTCACATATGCTTACATCAGATATCTACCAAAGCACCCATCTCCTAGCACGTGCTTGCTCAAGCATACTGAATGGAGTTCAATAAAATTTTATTCCCAAAGCTTCAAGGACATCTTGAGAGGATCTGAACAGTGTGACTGTGACCTGAGGAAGGAGTGTGTCACATTACTGGGATTTCACAACAGGATCAGAGGCCTTACTACACTTTACTATTTCCCAGGATCTGGGGGGCTGGGAGGTCTGTGACCCCTGGTTCCCCCCCCCCCCCACAGCATACACTTACAGTGGATCATCTCAAAGTGTTCTAACAGAGCGTCATCAGGTGGTTTCAGGCACCAGGGCACATCTTTTCACAGTCTCTGGTCCCATCTACAATACTGCTGTTGGCCTGCACAGATGACTTCCTGGCGGCAGGAACAATGCTAAAATGGGGCTCTTATTTATTGGGTGTTTGTTGGCTGGATAAACTGTCTCTGAATAAGGTCATATCCTCACTCATTCTGGAGACAGCCTCCACCCAGGGGAACCAAGGTCATCCATCCCCCAAGGCAAGGTCTCCTTCCCCGCCTTGCTTCCTCCCTCTGTCCCATAGCTGTGGTTCCCAAGGATGTGCCCTTGTAACATGGCAGGAATTGGACTCCCAACACCCACAGGAGGACAAGAAGAGGTTCAGTCAGTCAGTCAGTCAGTCAGTCAGTCAGTCAATCAATCAATGACATGGTCCCCAGGTGAAGCTCAAAGAACCTGTGTGGAAGCATGTGACTGTGTCAATGGTGGGATAATAGCCAAAAAATGCGTCAGCCACAGGACCCAAGTGTCCCAAAGGACCCTGGTGTCTATCTGGTGCTAACTCTGAAAGGTCTGGGTAAAGGTGGTGAACTTTGCATATGGATTACAAGTTACATTGAATTCTCACAGGCTAGCATTGTCTTTCATATTAGAGCCATGGTCTGAATTTGCATTTTAAGAGGGCTTGGAGTTTATCTGTGTGATTATTGCCATCATTATTTTGCTTTTTATAGTCTTCCAAGAGCTAGAAGCAAAAGGAATTAATATCTACTTACCTTTACACCTATTTAAATAATACTATGGTGAAAGCAATTATAACTTAAGCTTGAGTACTTGAGAAGCCAAGGTTTGCCCTGTAAAATAGGTCTATACATCATTCAAGCTTAGGTATTACCCTTTTTTTTGTGTGTGAGAGCATTGGAGCCTGGGTTTTGAGGCTCCATGACTTCAATGTGTAACCTTGGGCATGTTCCTGGACCCTTTGAGTCTTGAGCTCCCTAGCTAGGATAATGACCTCCACCTCACAGGTTCACTGTAGGACAGAAACGAGCTTATTCAGTTCTTACATGGAGTAAGTTCTCAAAAAACAGAAACAGGCTGAGGGGCTTCAGAGCAAACAGGGCTTCCCTCTGAAAACTCAGTCTGACCCAGGCCCAGAAAGTCCAAGTGTCTGCATCCGTCCCTTGTGCACAGCAGGAGAATAGGGTTGCAGGTACTTTGCTTCCAATAAAGAGCCAGGTAGTTGCTTAAAAGCGAGCAAGCCCTAAGGCACACAAAAGGAAAGGCTAACATGGAATTGAGATCAAAATTTGCCCTCAGGGAATTTTACGATTAGATGTGCTCAATAATGAAATAAATATTCTTTGTTGGCTAATTAATGCCCCTTAAAGATAGCTACATCCTAAACCCTGGAAGCTGAGGGTTCTGCTTTACATGCCTCAAAGGACATTGAAGGTAGGGTTGCATTCATGATCTTGAGTTGTGAAGATGTTCTAGACGATTGGGTGCCCCAATGGAAGTGCATCAGCGGCTTCCTTATTATTGCCATCAAATTGCTGAGAAACAGCAGGTTAAGAGAGGAAGGTTGTATTGTCTTACAGCTTGAGTTGACATCCTCCCTGAGGAAGGGAAGACGTGAACGAGGCAAGGATGTGCAGCTGAGGGGCTCTTCCCCTCACATCTTGTTGGAACAGGAAGTAAGGCTTGGCTATAAGCCAATAGCCAGAAGCTGAAAAAGAGCCCCTGATGTGCTCACACCTTTTTTACTTTGGACTATTGACATCAGAACTATAAGAGAGTAAGTATGTATTGGCTTATGCCAAATTTGGAGTAATGTGTGATGCCAGCAGCAGAAACTAACAGACGATCTCTGGGCCTCACCTGCTCTCTGATTAATGAGTGTAGTCAATAGAAGGGAAGAGCTGAAGGATCGTGGCCATTCAGGGCTGAAGAGCTGGCTTGAGTCCTGTGCCTCTCTGCTGCCCAGCTCTGTATCCTCAGACTAGTCAGTGAGCTCCTTAAAAGTCCCATGCCCTTATCTCCAACATGGAACTCAAGTTAACCTAAACATTTTAAAGTTGTGGGATTAAATGTTAGAATACTTTATAAACTATAAAGCTATGCAAACCATTCTCATTTTTTAAAAATATTTTCATTAACTCTAAGAACTTCATACAACATATCTTGATCACATTTGCCCCCAATTCTTCCCCTTATTTCTTCCCAGATTCACCCCTTCTCCTCACCTCCCTCCAACTTTTTTGTTTTGAGGCAGTCTCTCTACATGGCCTTGGCTTGACCTTGAACTCCTGGAGATCCACCTGCCTCTGCCTTCTGAGTGCTGAGGTTAAAGGCATACAGCACCATGCCTGGCTCACTTTTTGTTTTTAGAAGAGACTGTCTCATGGCAGATGTCCTGGTCCTCTGGCTCTTACAACCTTCCTGCCCCTCTTCTGCTGTGTTATCTGAGTCTCAAGGGTAGAGGTTGTGGGGTAAATGTATACATTTGGGGCAAGCACTCTACAGTTAGTCGATCTTTGTGGCTTTCTGTAATGACCTCCATATGCTGCAAACAGAAGTCTGCAGTCAAGATACCTTCTCTTAAGAAAATGGCTAAGGGACTGGAGAGAGATGGCTCAGTGGTTAAGAGCAGTACCGGTACCCACATGGCAGCTCCTTCCAGATATAACTTTAGTTCTAGGGGTTCTGACACCTTCTTCTAGTCTCTGCAAGCACAGCACACATACGTGTATGTGTGTGTATGCATGTATGTATATGTATATATATGTATATATGGCAAAACTCATATACATTAAAAACAATGGCTAAATGATGTATAAAAATTGCCATTACATTGTCATCTGAAGTTCTTTTAACACTACACACATTTCAACTAGAACTTACTTTCACCTGCTTAAATTCATTCATTCATTCACCTTTTCATTTGCTGTCCCACAGTCTAGGCTGCATATTATGATATTTTTACCAATTAGACATCTCTCTGATACAATGTTGTCTTTTCTCTGAAAAGAAGATATCAATAATTCCACCATCTCTAACTAATGAGCAATTTTCTTATACTCAAAATTTCCTGAAATGTAAATCATGGAAACAATCCATGCTCCAAGCTGTAATCATAAAAGTAACTCTTCAAAATTGTTCACACATCTCTGTCTTCCTTGGTACCGTACAAAGCAAAGGGGACAAAAGAAATAGCTTAGAGGTAAAAGTTAGCTCCTGTCAATAATTTCCCCCATTTGTAATTCAGTTGAATATTATTATACAGTCAGCCAAGAATTGCTGTTTCAATGGAAACTGCTTGACCATTTTGTAATAGATTTTCCCCTTTATTGTTAAGTGTGCTCATTGCAGAATGTTCAGGAAATAAAACTAGGCAAAAGAAATTCTATCAAACAGCTTATGACCCCACCATGTACGGATAGCCACGGTCATGTTTATACTCTAAGCAGAAAGAAAGAAGAACAAACATTGGTGTCTGAGTACCACATTTACAACCACTCAGGCACCCAATTCTGATCTTTACTCTGCGCTTGGGTCCTGTTGACAGTGAGCAAAGCTGTCACATCCCAGAGATGGAGAGATCATGGGCATGGCTTCCACAAATATTCCAGAGTCCAACTTCCTTCTGTTACACTGAATTTTGTTACTTCACCCCTTGTAATGTAGATTAGAGCTAGAGGCACAGCACCTACATCTGCAAATTCTGTTTTAAAAAGAAATTTATTTATTTCACTTACTGATTGATAGTATATGTGTCAGGGTGTTATTGGTGTATGCGCAGAGGTCCAAGGAAAACATTTGGTGCCTTCCATCTTTCTCTTCCTCCACATTAGTTGTTTAGACAGCTTCTCCTATTGAACCCAAATTGAGGGAATTTGAACATAGGTTCCCACTTTTTTTGAAATCATGCTTGGGAATTATGGGGAATAGTAAAATGCCATTGCATTTGCATTTTTGTGTGCTGCCAACTTTGTCAGCCCTTGTTATAGAGGTCCCTGTTTTCTGATACGCAAGAATGTTTTAAAAAATCAGAGGCAACCCTAACTGCAGAGTCTAAATGTAACCTTTTCAGCGGAACAGGAATATGCTGGATATTAGGGATCAGCCAAAGTGGGTGGGGCTGCATAAGAGTGGGTGAGCCATCCCTGACTCCCACCAGCTGCAACACTCTGTAGAGTAGGCCCTACACCTCCCCGGGGCAGCACAATAGAGCCAACATGGTTAGCATGGGTATAGGTGAGCCAGCCCGAGCTGTCCCCATTTCCCATCTGGCAGACCAACCCTATAGCTGCCCAGGCCCAGGGGTATGACTTGACCTGGCCCAACATTCACCCAACATGAAGGACCTGCCTTGCAGACCCAAAGCTTCAGGGTTTCCAAAACACAGGATGCCAGAGAGATATCCAGGAAGAGCCGGGGCCCAGCATCAAATGTGTAGTGGAGATTGGGGGCCTCAAACCAGACCAACAAATCATTGCAATGAACACCTGCAAGAACAGATGTATGGACAGAGGGGTACATGGTGTGATTTGTTGGATCACACGGTGGCTTCCATGATGAGATTTTTTTTAAATTCCTTTTTTTAAAAATATATTTGTCATTTCCTTTATAATTTTATTTTATTCTTGGGGTGAGCTGATGCAAAAGGACAGGGGCTGATGTAGGGGCAGAGGGCTGATGCGAAGGGACAGGGAATAAAGAAGATCAAGATATATAATGTAAAAAAACACATAGAATGAATACATTTTATCAAAGATAATAAGTAGAAGTGGGTGGGGCTGAAATGGGCTGAGATTGGCTTATGTGGCTCATGACAGTTGATTATAAGTACCTTTCACCCACTCTGTCTTCAGTGACATCACCATTAGCAGCTTGGAACTGGATACGGTGAGGGTGTTTAGATCCTAAAAATGGGCACATAATATAAATTTATTTCTTCACCTCTACACTTCAAAGTCTGCTGTGTTCAGGTTTAGTGATGGCGTATACTGATCATCACCTTGACAGGATCTAGACTCCCTCAGGAGGCAAATCTTCGTGCATATCTGAGAGGGAAGTTTATGTATTAGGTGTATTTACGCGGGAAGACCTACACTAAAGGAGGGCAGTACCGTTCCATAGACTGGGATTCTGGGCTGAATAAAAAGAGAAAAATTATCTCTCTTTGCTTCTTGATGCCAAGGGCCGGGGAGATGGTTTTGGGGGTAAGAATATTAACTATGAAAGCAAGAGGACCCGAGTTCAAATTCTAGTACTTATGCAAAATTCAGAATGATAGAGGAAGACACCACACAAGCTGTGGCCAGCCACTTCCTATTCTTGTTCCCATGACTCCCCGCCATGATGGTCTGTACTATGAGCGAAAATGAACTCCTTCATGCATTTGTCAGTTCCTTTGTTCCAGTCACACGTAAAATAATAACGAAAGCCCCACCTCAGGAAGACTGCATTGACATTTCTAGGTGCAGAAATCTATACTTTAAAACAATGACCTCATCGTTTCTGCTCAACAAGATGATGGCCTATCAAAAGCTTGTGTGTCTCACGGTGTTGGGACACTTTAGGAAGAAGACATTAAGGTGTGGCCGAGGAGGATGTTGGTCCCCTGTCACGTCATGATTGCAGTAACTTGTCACAGTCCGATGAGACCTGGCTGGTGATGGTGATGAGGAGATGATGAAGTATTCTAAGAGAAGAGGAGAGTCTGAGCCTGGCCTGTGCACTGACAAAAGTTTGTTCAGCTCTCACTTTGAGAAGGGCTTTGGCCTCTGTGCTATCATCACTGGGCTCCTGACTGATTCTGTGAGACAAAACATCTGATTTCAACACATCTTATTTCATCCACAGTATGATGCAGGGACATGAAGTATGCTGACTTTCTGACTGAGTAGATAATTAAATGGAATAAATGAATTAATGAACATTAATTTTCAGAACAATACATTGTTGAGATAGCCCAGTGTGTTCTGCCATGGATAAAAGGCTTTCTCTTAGAATTTTTTAAATTTAGTAGTTAGTCCGGGCTAGGTCTTCCGTCCCATTTTAAGGTCAAGACCATTTCTTTGTTCTGACCTTGGCATAATGAGCCTTGAAAGGCTCAAGGCCTTTTTCCCTGCTTTAATCCTGGGTCCATTTAATGAGCTATACTTTCCCAGGAAACAGTGGGGTGAATATCACTAAGATGGGTAATAATGCTAACATCACCACATGAGAACCAGATAATACTCAATTAAAGTAATAACTCTTAATGCAGGAGAAATTGTTTTCTTCTTAAGAATCCAATTTGGCCATCAGCTCACTAGAATATTTAAATGACAGAAATTACCTGTAAGTCATAGATCTGTAATGCAGTGCTGAAACGGATTTCTAGTTATAGTTTATGGTGTCATATTATAGATGTTCTTAAGGTCAGAGTTTATATCTTGTATTTACATTTCTAGTCAGTGTGAACACCTCTTCAAGTATATAAAGCACAAAAATGAGAAAGCTGAGGAAGAAAACCATTTCAAAGCATTACTTAAAATGGCCCAACAAACAGAGCACTGGGATTGTTATTTACCTTTAACTGCTCCTTGAAGATGGGAAGAAAAATTTCTTTCCCAGGTTCAATTCAAGAGCATTTACACCAAGAGTATTTGTTGGTCCAAGCATAGACATATTCTTTCTCTGTTCCACCAGCCAATTTCCAGATAGTGACATGGAGACATCTTATTAATTATAAAAGCTCAGCCTATAGCTTAGGCTTGTTTCTAACACACTTATATTAATCTATGTTCTATCACGTGTCATTATTGCTCTTCCATCTTGCACCTCCTGCTTCTTCTCCGTGTCTCCTGGCATCTTCTGTGCACCTAGATTCCTCCTCCTTTACCTCTCTCTCCCCAGAAATCCTGCCTATATACTGCCTAGCCAATCACAATATATATACCAATATATCTTTACACAGTGTACAAATATCTCACAGTACTTAGAGTGTGTCACTCTTCCTTCCTGGTTCGTTATGTGTATTTTGAGGTATGAGGAAATTACCAGAGGAAGTGGCTCAAGGTTCCCAAACATTCTGATGTAGAAAACAAGAAATAGGAAAGCTATAGGGTCCAGGCTGACCTTGAACTCACAATGTAACTCAGGCACGATCCTGCCTCAGGTTCTTAAGTGTTAGGACTACAGTCATGTATGACTATACCCCATGAGAAGCTCCAATAAGAACTGTGTATTTGCCAACGAGTGTTCAGAAGAAGAAAAAGGTTGGCTCGGTGGTTTTTATGGCTACTACTATGGAGCTAAGTCAAATGCTTTTATCTTCATTATGGTGCTAGCCTTGCTTTGCAGATCAAAATCTCATGCCATGTCATGCCCTCTCCTCTCAGGGATGGCATAGGAGATTCTCTTCCAAGAGGCCATGAAGACCACTTGTTTCTGTCTATATCTTCTTTCAGCCAAGCTATAAAAGGATACACAGTATGTCATGTGACTTGAAAGACCACACATCCTAGTTATGGTGGTTGGAGTCTGGCCATCATCCATCCAAAGGTCAGATCCCACGACCACATGGTTTAACCCACACCCCACACCTTCTGCACTGATCCCCACCTCCATTCTCAGGGATTTCCTGCTGTCTTCATTGTAGAGGCCTCCCATCCTAACCTAACCCCCACTGTGAACTTTGATGTAGAGAAAAGTTGTAACCAGGACAACTTTTCTTGGATGGTCTGAAATTGACTTTTAAGTTTTTTCATGAAGAATGAATTTCCAGCTGCTTTTCAATAAAGCAGAATGTGACTGTGGCTGGTGGGGACACTACCATGAGAATGTAAGTTTTCATAATTAATGCGTGGAAGAGGAAATCTATATTCTTCCTTGCTCATCTAAGTGGACTAGATGAATGGATCCAACAGAGGTGGCCATGGGCGGTGGGGAAAGGATGAAACAGGATGACTGTGTACATAGCCAGCATAGAAAGATTGAGAAGTCAGGAATAACTTCAGAGAGAGCCTCAGAGCAAGGCCAAATTCATCCTCAGCTGAGACCCTGCTCCATCTCCACCCAGCCCTCCAGAGGCTTCGTTCATTTCCTACAACCCAGAGTAGAGTTCGGTCCTCAGCTGCTCAGAATTCATGAGACAGAAAAGTTATTCTATCCAAATTGTCAACTGGCAGAGCTCATTTCAACCTCTCTGGCAACTGGGAAAACAAATTATGACAGAGAAAAGGAATGGAGCTGTGCGGTTTGCTTTCCTAGGCTGCTTCTAAAGCGGCTCTGATCTATTGAGCGTCTGTCACACAGCCTTCCTTGTGGTACTGAATGGAGCCGGTGGGTGGAGGGGGCTCAAATAACATTTCAATGGTCTCGAGGCACTCCTGTTGCTTACCTGTCATCAGGACCAGAAATATATTGGGTACTAGAGCATGCCTAATACCCGACTGCTTCAGGAACAAATGTCCCTCTCACTTGGGGCTGACACGTCATTCATTTGCCAGCTACTATGTCTACCAGGTGCTGGGGACATAGAGATGATGAAGATGTTGTTCCTAACCTCAAGGAACTGTATTTTATCAGTGGGACAGATGGGAATCCATAATGACAAGTGACAGAGATGCTGGCCGGAGGGTGATGGGCTGAATTCTCACCTGTTATTTCCTGAACTTGTTGACACAGATGAGATGCAGACCCCCTGGAGAGCAAGAATAGGTTCAGAAAGGGGGGGCAGATAAAATATTTGGCTTTCTCGAGTAAGACATGGCCCAGAGCCACTGATTTCATGTCAGTGGAGACCCTGTGGCTATCATTAAAGGAAATGGAAGAGTGTGTATCTACATCCACTTCAGTATACATTATCAGCTGGAATGCCGTGTAATGGATAAGCCACTTTTCAATTTCTGAGCTCAAGGTATATGGAATCTCCAGGAGGGCTTGTTAAAGCAGATTGCTGGGCTCAGGGCTCTGAGCTGTTCCCAGTGATGCATCCAGACCTGAAGGGATTTCCAAGGAGTAGTCTATAACAAATAGTCCTTAATAACATTAGACCTTCTCTTCAGTGCTTTACTGGAAGTGGGCATCTTAATTCCCACAGTAGTACTATATTGCAGAAATTATTATTATCTTCATTTTATTTTTAAAAGATTTATTTATTGTTTTCCTTTTAATTGATGTGGTGTGTGCATGTGCGTGTGAGCATGCGCTGTGGGTATGTAGGCGTGAATGGAAACAGAAAGGGGATGTTGGGTTGGGAACCCTGACTTGGTCTTCTGAACTGCTGAGCCATCTCTACAGCCACCTCATCATCTTTATTTTATGCTCAAGAAGAAGGAGACCTATGATAACAATGTGCTTCCCAGTATCACAGAGCTGTAAGTGGCAGAGATGATATTTAAACCCAAGTCTGCTTGCATGGAAAAAAAAATCCATCTATTTTCTGCCCGGTAAAAGTGTTTCATTTTGTTTTAATACAGAAGCTGAAGAGATTCAACATAAATAAGTCAAGCCCACAGACACAGTGCTCTTATTCCATTTCAAATATTCCACCAAATATATTATTAAAATTATCCCCAAAGAACCAGTGGAGACTATTTATTTCTTGAAAATAGTTGTAAAAATATAGGAGAGAGCAAAAGACGGCTGTGTGCTGGGTCCAAGGAGCCTCCTAAACCAATAGCCATCAATCCTCCTTTAAGACAATGAAACACAGTTAGGTAAATAAAGTTTGCTCAGAACTCTAATACCGAAGCGGATAGGATTGGGTTGCTTTCAGATCTGTGTAAGCACAAGCGGGTGGTCTGAGCCTTGTGGGGTGGACAACCCAGTGTTCCCTAACAAAGCATTAGCACTGACTAAAATCATCTGGTCTGCTCTGAGCGGGCTACAAATGGGTTTCTCAGGACCAGAGTCTCTCAGAACCAGAAGGAATTCTGGCAAACACCTATGATCCGTGCCAGCTTCTCCCATGGAAGGACTTCACAAGCACCCTTGGGAGGTGGGGGTGGCTGTTTAGGTGAAGCTGATGTTATTGCTAAGCCCATTTTGCTAAAATGGTTGCCTTGTAAAGCTTCTATCTGTGGTTAGGTCGTCTTCATAGCATTAGTTGAAAAAAGGCCAGTGTTACGGTTTCTGTGTGACATGTACCCAGGAATACTTGGTTCCCAGCTGACAGCACTTCTTGAGCCTTTCACATCAGCTGGTGATGGAGGATTGTGGGGTTGGGCCTTGAATGTTAAAAACTGGCCCCACTGTCCATCCGGTTGCATTTCCCTGTCTGCTGAGCTGTGAGGAATCCTGGCCACAGGATCTCATCATTAGGAGTCCTAATACCTCTGCTCCACCAAACCCCACCCACCGTGGTATGATGTTCCTTCTTGAGCCAGAATCAATCCTTCCTCTCTTAAGCTGCTTCTGGGAGGTATTTTTTTGAGGATGAGAAAAGAGCAAAGCTAGCTACCCAGAGAATTGCTTTGCTTATTACTTGAAGGAACCAATTCTTTCGTGGACTCGGACCTAGATTGCCTTCTGCTGTTGGGAAAAGACACAGATCAAAACCAGCTTAGGGAGGAAAGAGTTTATTTCACCTTAGAGCTCACAGTCCACCGCGGAAGGAAGCTAAGGCAGGAACCGAGGCAGAGGCCATGAGGACTCTTCAGTCTGTTTCCTGGAGATGGCAACGCCCTCCTACGTCAATCACTAAATAAGAAACTGGCCCATAGAGGCCAATCTGATAGAGATTTCTTCTTTCCAGGTGACTTTTATTTCCCCTTGTCAACTTAAGGTTGACAAAAACTAACCAGCACCGTGCTTATGAAATTCAGAGTAAGGAGCCTCCTCAAATTTCTAAAGAGAAGGACTCCACCAAATGAACTCTGATTTCGGTCACTATCCAAATACAGGTTCAGGTTGAAATTAGCGCCACTTTCTTAGAAAATGCCTGCTCATTACTTATTTCTGCTTGGGTGAATGGATCAGTAATTATAGGTATATTCAGAATGCCTGTAGCTCACTCCCAGACTCACATATAAAGGATCGTGTATACACAAGATTGGTCATAAACTATGACAGATACCAACTTCCTTATTTAAAGTTTAATTCGATTACTACAACCTATTTATTTTTGTATTACCTGCAGAAACCAGGGAAGTTACTGCTCCCAATACCAATTTTTCTTATCCCTCTATTTGGTAATAACTGGCCACATGACTAACTCTAAGCCAATGTCATCAGGGATGCATATCATCTTTTTTCAAGATTTATTTATTTATTTATTTTGAGATAGGGTCTTTCTATATAGCCCTGGATGGCCTGGAACTCACAACTATCTGCCTCATCTATGTACCACATTCTGGGATTAACCGTATACAGCACTATTGCCTGCCTTTTGAGTGATTTGTACTTTTATACACGTGCATTTGTTAGTGTTGGTGCTGACAGGGACCAGAAGAGGATGTCACATCTACTGGATCTGGAGTTACAGTTGACTGACTGTGAGTTTCCTGATGTGGGTGCTGGAATCACACTCCAGACTTCCTGAAGAGCAAGTGCTTTTAACTACTAAGCCATTTCTCCAGTCTACATATCATCCTTTTACAAGGAAAATGTTCATCTTCCATTTTCAGTTTTCCTTTATCACTGCTGGAAGAGCCTTTCCTGGGATGCAGATGTGGGAGCCAAGTCTGGAAGGGCTAGGCCATCATATTTGTGTTCATTGTAAAACTCTTATTAGTGAGGGAAAAATCTTATATCTTGTTTAAATCACCATATATATTATTATGGTTCATGTACAGTATATGTGTTTGCATCTGCTCATGTGCGAGAATGCATGTACACATGTGTGCATGTGCATGTGGAGGCTAGGGGTCAATGTAAAGTGCTTTCTATCTTGGCTTTTGTGACAAAGTCTATCACTAAACCTGGAGCTCACTAACTTGGCTAATGAGCTTCTGGGCTCTTCTTGTACCCTAGGGTGACAGACATGTACTGCCTCTGGCTCTTTTTATGTGCAAACTGGGGATCTGAACTCAAGTCCTCATACTTACAGAGCAAGCACTTCAACAAACAAGCTACCCCTACCTTTGTATCGCTACATGTCTCATCTCTTTATTATATTAGCTTAACTGTTATATATCCACACGGACTTGCGTGTGGGTCAAAGCTGATTAAGTTCTGTGTACTCTTCTTAGTAGGAGGTGGGAGCCAAGATTCTTTCCCTATAAATGTGGACTTGTCTGGTCCTGGGCCCTTGCCTTGTTACAGAGACTGATTCTATTTTCTGTCTCTTGTCACAGTATCTTCAGGCACCTCAAGCTATTATGCAAAGTGTGACTTCCTGAAACCACCATGTGAAGGATGCCATACAACGGCACTTCAGTTGACAGCTTCCACCTTCTAAATACCCCTCCAACGTGACAGACACAAATGATGCCACTTTGAACTCCTTTGATCAGCCTGTGTGCCAGCTGAACATTGTGAGTAGCCTGGCCAGTAGCTCCTCGAGAATAACTCGCTCATTTCACATGGGGAAACAAGGTGTTACACTACTACTCTGACCTAGGTCTCCATAGAAACCACTGCTGAGATAGTAAAATTGGTAGGATGGAAAGATGCTGTGTCTCAATTGGGCAGTCACAGAAAGCTGTTGTGCCAACCTTAGAGTCACTTACCATTTGACCTTCTACTCAGTGAGATGGAAAAAGTATCATCTAAGCCACTTTTGGTTAAGTTTTCTGTCATTTGTGGCCTTAAATAGTTCAACAAACACAACCAACTACCATTTATCTCTCAAGAGGCCTTTGTTACAGGGACAAGAAAGTGAGGTGGGTTTAAGGCCACAGTGACTTCTTTGATGCTGTTACCAGCAGAGAATGACAGCCATCCATCCAATCTGGCTGTCATCATCAGAGGTTCCCCTAGGATCTGACACACAGTCTCTGGCTACTTGAGCCTGGTGGTCAACAGAGCAGGCAGTTTCTTTTAGATATATCTCATTGGACTTCCCTTCACTTCCTAGTATGCAGAAGACCAGTGTGGTCCTCAGGATAACTAAAATGGTTAATTGGCAGGTCCTGGTGTGGTGTAGGGAAATCTCTGGAAACCCACAAGGGGCTTTCTTTTGCCTTTAATGGCTTTGAAAACAGAAGCACTTACAGGAGCCTCTTAGCTCCACAATAGAAGCATCAGCCCCCAGTCTAGCATTGAGTTGGCTGCAGAGTGAACCACCTGTCTAGGCAGGTCAGATTTTTGAACGGAAGGATTGTCTTTTCTAGGGTCAAAGAGCAGGGGAGAATCTGCATTACCTCGTGACTCAATTGGGATTCTTCCAACTGTTTTCCCATTACAAGATTTGGTCTGCCCAGGGATGGGGTCCTATAGGTGGAGGTGAGAGTTCTTCAGCAAGACAAGATGGAAGAAGGGCAAATGAACAGAAAACACACCCAATCATAGTAGTGACTAAAGCAGCATCAGCAACAAGAGCCCATGGAAAAGATGAACACTGGGAAGCCACACACCAGACTATAGGAAGCCAAAGGTATTTCCTAAAGAGGGATGTGGGGACAGGTACAGTGAGGGACAGGAAAAGAACACACAAGTGTTGGCGATAGTGTGTTGTGTGCTTGGGTGTACACCTGGTGGATAGCCTACAACGGCTGACATCTGAGGCCGTAGAACACTGGTGTGGCTGATTCGCCTAAACATGTGAGGGAAGATGTGTTTAGATATAGCCGAGATACAGCCTAATGTATCTTGCTCAGGAACATAGTGTTCACTCAATGGATACAGGATGTGACCTAGTAACTAATTATAGTATCTATTTCAATATTTCTTATATGACAGCTAGTCAATTACTTGACTATTTTTTCATCTGGATTAAAACACCTCTGAGTATAGACTGTTCCTTATTCTTTCATAGAATATACTAGAATGTTTTGTACATACAAAGTACTCAACAAACATATTTTGATTAATAGTTACTGTCAATCTTTTGACTTATGTTTTTTTCTGTTAACATTAATAAATGGATTAAGGATGTTTTTGATAGTGAATTTTTTCCCCAAATGATATAATCTACACAGAAATATATCATCAAGGAGCAAAGTGAAACCTTAAGTAGAAGAGTTATGTTTAAGGGGAAACAGGGTAAGAGACAAGGGAAGAGATGAGGTACTCAGTGGTCCCTCTGTCTCAGCTCAGCTTTCAGATTTTCTTCTGAAAACCTTACCATCCTTTTTCTATACACAGTGTTTTCTGGCTATAGTTTCTGCAGTGTTTTCTCTATTTGGCCACAGAGTTTCATTTATTAATAAAACATAATTAGGCCCCATTTCAAAAGGATGAACAAAGCTGCTTTTGTCCTGCTTTAAAGCTTGGTTCAGCCTGGGTCATGGTGATTGTCAGCATCCCTGTTTTCAGGCCAGACTTGGGTGCTGCAGCAAGATAACTGAGGACCAGCTGGTCAACTTCCCACTCCCAGGAGTCCTGAAAGCGGTCCTCCTGAGCTGCGGACTCTGTGTTCACTGATCACAAATACAAGCCTATGGCTTCACATCCCACTTGGCAAGGAGAGAGCAGTAGATCCCTTGCCAGTTCTGTCCTTCTCAAAGCCCAGAGCTATCCTGTGATAGCTCCCAAGTCAAGCTCACTTGCTGGCCTGCCAGAGTGGGCGTTCTCTCCTCAAAAGCCATTCCCACCTCCTCACTGTTTCTCTTTTGCTTCTGAAATTATTCAAAAGACTATAAAATATAGACATCTCATGCAAATATAGAGAGAATAAGAGAGAAATGAACAACAGTGGAGAGCACTGTACAGCCTTCTGTTCACTGAGGGGAGACACCAGGCTAACAGCTTTGCAATAATCTTATGTTACATAGTCTAAATCCTGTGTCAGGACTCAAGTCACATGGCCAAAGTCACATAGATAAATTAGTGATGGAACCTGCGTGAAATTTTATGTCTGATTCTCTCTATAAAGTATGGAAAGGTATTAAACTGCCTTCGTGGAATACTATATGTACCTTCTTACATATTAGTTGACTAAAATGCTCAGTAACATATCTGCTCCTCCACAGTAAAATGTTAGATATTGACTGAAACAGCGGAAGTAAGGCATTGTATTTAGCCAGCAACTGATGAAAATAATAATTTTTTAGAATATTCCAAACAGAAAGGTTCACAGAATGATCTTAGACCTTTAAACTCCCATGGAACAGAAACTTGCCAAGCCCTGTTATTGTGTCAAAACACAGAGCTGGACTGTGATTCATTCTGTGTGACAAATTTGACCTTTAGTGGAGATTATTTCAAGAATTCAAAAATAACCAATGAAAGATTAACATCCTAACACTAACCAGCAGGTTTAATAATCCATTAATCCATAGCAAAAGAGAAATCCTTCATGTAAAAGGAATTGCTACTTTGGTTGGTAGGTATCTATTTTAAATAATGCACTAATAATAGAATTAAAAATTTTACTTTTAAAAAGTAGGCAGACCCAAGAATATCAATATCCTTACAACTTTGTATTGCATAAACCATAAAGGACAATGACTATCAGAAAGGAAGTGTTGTAGAATATTATTTTAAGGTGTGCTACTTTGGCTTATGCTGAAATTTTTAACTCTATGAACTGTGTTACTTTGTCTAAAACACTCATTGGTCTAATATAGAAATGAATGGCCAATAATAGCAAGGCAGAAGGAGGGATAGGTGGGGCTGGCAGGCAGAGAGAATATATAGAAGGAGAAATCTGGTAGAAGATAAAGTAGTCAGAGAAGGAGGAAGGTACAGTGCCAGCCATCGAGCTACACCACAAGCCACGAAGTAAGAGTGAAAAGAAAGATTACAGAAGAAACGAAAAAAGCCCAGAGGCAAAAGGTAGACGGGATAATTTAAGTTAAGAAATTTGGGCTACAAACAAGCCAAGCAAAAGCCAGGCATTTATAATCAAGAATAAGCTTCTCAGAGTGTCTATGAGGAAAGGAATCAAGATCATGAGAAGACCCACAGAGATGGCTGACCCAAAGCTATTGGGAGCTCAGCGAACCTGCAGTTCCTGAGGATCCTGCCGGAAAAGGAACTAAACCTTCCAAAGGTAGATGGCTGTCAAGTGGTGTGGGCAGCTTTGTGGAGCCTCTTGCAGTAGGATCAGACTATGTTCTTGGTGCATGAACTGGCGTCTCAGAGCCCATTCCTTACAGAGGAACACCTAATCCAGCCTTAATACTGGGACAAGGGACTCGGACCCACCTCAATGGACATGCCAGAGTGAGCTGACCCAACTTGGGAATGGATGGGGGATGGGGTGGGGGGAGGCTGAGGGAGGACTGGGAGGGACTGGGAGGATGGGAGGGTGAGCAGTGGTATTTATGGAAAAACACCCTTTAAATAAATAAAAAAAAGTAAAAAGAGGAAGGAGGAGAAGGGCAGGTGGTAAAAAATTATGTGTATGTATAACATTAAGCATATTATAACTACTTTAATCATATAGTCATGGGGTTAATCTATTAGAAACCATGTAATTTGCATTTTCTTATCTGTTCTGATCTGTCTAGTTGCAGTTGCCAGGGTTGAGGTACATCATTTGTCCTACTCAGGATGTCACTCACCATATACCTAACTCTTGCCTTTCTCTAATAATTCAACATTTATTCCCTTTAAAGCCCACCACAGATGTCATATTCTGAAGTATGTCTTGAGTCAAGATTAGATCGTCTGCTATGGTCTTAGAGATGCTTCTTCATGCCATCTCTAAAGCATCACATTCATTTTGGATCACTAATTATTATTCAGTGACTTATAAAGTGCCCAATCCATAGTTAGTATTGAAATATTTGTTGCATGAGTCAATGCACTCAAATAATTAATGTGGCAATTACTTGAAAAAAATGTTCAAGTCAGGAAAAAAAAAAAAAGAATAAGTTTCTCTGTGTGATTTGTTTGGGAGCTAAGTAGCTAAGCGGCTGACCCCTAAAAGAGCAAATAAAACAAACATCATGAACATTAAAAATTAACATTATTGGTATATGAGACATATTATTGTTATGATTCACAGCACATAGTGGCCACGTGGTAAACCCTACGTGGTGCCGGGCGAACACTGCGTATGGACGGCATGCCCCTAGGCGTGGCTAAGTAAATCTGTGTGCACCTGCTCTCTTAAAAGGAGCTGCTGGCCAGGTGAATCTCTCTCTCTCTCACTCTCTCTCTCTCTCCTCCTTCCTCTCTCTTCCCCTTCTCTCCCTCTCTCAGAAACTCCCCTGAATAAACTCTCATGTGGCATCTGGCAGTGTGTGCGTCTATTTCTCATGTGCAAAACTAACAATTATTATACATTATAGTTGTTATGTATGTCATAACCTCCACTGTCTAGTTGACAGAAACCTAGAGTCACTCAGGAAGAGGGAACTTCAACTGAAGATTAGCCCATGATCATGTGTATGAGACATTTTCTTAATTGCTAATTGATATACTGCAACCTATTGCAGGTGGTAGCATCCTTGGGAAGATGGTTCTGGACTGTATCAAAAAGACAGAGGAATAAGCAAGCCAGTAAGTCGCATTCCTCTCTGGCTTCTGCTCCAGTTCCTGCCCCCAGGTTCCTGCCTTGAGCTACTGCTTGGCTGCCTGCCATGATGGATTGTGAGCTAGAAGCCAAATAAACTCTTTCCTCAATAAATTACTCAGCAGCAGAAATACTAAGTAGAAAGGCAAAGTAAATACATGCACTACAAGAATATAGAGTTCTAAGAAGGCATGTGTTGACTTAAGAATTATAAATTATAAAGAACAGATTTTAAGTCAAAATCACCACCTTTAAAAGAACTCAATAAGATAATTCTAATGTTAGTTATGCAAGCAAAGTGCCAAGAGTATATAAAAAAATATTTGGGAAAAACTTCTCCAGGTGGGGAAATTCCTATGATTATAACTGCAGGGGAAGTACATAGAGCCCAGGTACTATGAAGGAGCAATGGAGAAAATGAGGGGGAGGCTTTATCTGGAAACGGGAGAGGAAGGGCAGTACGGAAGGAGAAGTAGGGATGAGGGATAAGGAATACTAGGGGTGATGAAAAGCCACAGAGAAACATCACATCAAATTTACTTTCAGGACTAACATAAGTATGCATGTATACACATATAAATAACTTAAATGAAGTTATTTAACTTGAAATGATGCTACCCCACCCCAAGAGCCTCATACTATCTACCAAAAACTTCAGTGCCAGGCATAGGAAACCACTCTTTGAATTGTTGGTCAGGGGAGTCCAAAAGATTTCACTAACAAGGAAAGATATTGCCATTGTTCTTGGATGCTTTCCAGAACTTGAAGGTAAGACTCTATTGCTGAAGACACTCTACACTCTGGATATAGGACTTGGAGGAATCAGTGTAGAATTCCCTGAGGGGTAGCTCTCATAGTGTCAGAAAGGGGCTCTGTAAGCTGCCAAGAAAGAAAAGTAATCAATAGTCCTACCTAGCTGTAAAGCCCATAAACTATAGCAACATCACCATGGCAAGATACTCAAGGATGCATAATGGTGCTTATATTTTGGGGATAACCCACAGCCTTCTAATTGGATTTAAGGTCTACTCAGGAGGAGGGAGTTGATATCATGTTAGGTATTGTAAGCCTAGCCAGCTACCCATGGCTGGTGAGGTCATGTACCTTAGAGGAGAATCTGTCACTGCCATTTCCCTAAAGCAATATAGTTCTTTGTTGTGTTCTAAATACTTATCACATATCCACACGTAAGTGTAACTCTCATCCAAGCTTTTTTTGCAGCAGGCAGGCAGACACCATCACATCAATCCACAACTGGTCAAAATTCAGAGATCAACTAACTGTGAGGGGCACATTTCCAGTTGATACATCTACAGTACAACCCCTACACTTAAGGCTCAGGCAACATTGTGGAAGAAGGGGCAGAAAGATTTTAAGAGCCATAGCTTGAAGATTTCTCTTGCGAGACACATGACCATGGCCATCAAAATCAGAGCAGCATAGGGACAGCACCAGTTGATGTGCCAGTGTGGATGGCAGAAATCTTGCTAGACCCCATTCCTAGATGAAGACTACAGACAATTAATGGCTCCTCAGAGAGGGAGAATCAGTATTCTCCGGGGGCAGACCCCTCCTGATAGATTATCCAATCTCAAGTGGCCGGCCCTAAACACAAATACACACAAGTAACATTAAATGGACTCAGCAGGTTGTATTTGTACATCATATGCATGTGTAGAGTGTGTGTGAATATACATGTATGATATATATACACACACATATATATATATATATAATAGTGATAATAATTAAAAACAAAAAGGTCATGAGTTTGAGAGGGAGTGGGGGAGGTGGACACTGAAAAGAGAGGAAATGGTGGACTTCAAACCATTGCAGCACTCACAGATGAAATTCTCAGAGAAGAGGCTAAAACATTATTTGAGGTAATTCTCTGGGAGGGAAATGCTATCACTGTAAATGTCATGTATTACAAAGCATAGATAATTAAAACACAAGGCATTGGTGCAGAACCAGAAATACAGAGTAATATGGGGCTATCAGAACACTTAGAAAACCCTATTTCTATATGACAATTTGATAGATGATGAAGTGTGGAAAATGATGGGCAAAATGAGGATGCCATGAATTTAAAAATTATTTATTGCCTACAATTATACTAAGCATATCCAGAAGACTTAAAGAGTTAGACACACATTTTAAAAATCCACAGAACAACTGAAGGAAAAGAGAATCCAAATTGTGTAAAATCTTACATACCATGTATGTGTAATGAATCGTAAAGAACTTGTATCAATTATAATAAAATAGTGGGTTTTGTTTTGGAATTTAAAATCGTATGTATGTATGTGGTGTGTGTATATATATGTGTGTGTGTGTGTGTGTGTGTGTGTGTGTGTGTGTGAGCATGTGCATGCTAGAGCATGTCAAGGGAAGTAAGAGGAACTTTCTCACCTCTGGCCAGGTTGAGGCAGGCAGGGTCTTTCTTGTTTTGTTTTTAGCTGCGGCAGTATGCACTCGTGTATTTACAAGTTCTGGGAGGTCTCCTGTCTGCGTCTCCCAGTTCACCCAGGAGTGCTTGGAGGATAGGCATGTACCAGTGATACAGCTCTTTATATGGATTCCAAGGATTTTGTTTGGGTCACCAGATTTACTTGGACAGTACCTTTCCCTTTGAACTATCTCCCTGGCCCTACTATGACGTTTTCATACATGTATATAATGTGTTTTGATCACAGTAATGTCTTTTTCTTCCTGTCTCATTTACCCCTCATGCTGGTTCCCTTGTGAAAAACTTTTGCTGGCTCAAAGTGTCAGGCTTCTTTAACAATGGAAGAGATGAATGAGATTCAGTTGGATAGCATTTTATATACTCCAATCGTAAAACATAAGAAATTAAAAAGAGCACATTAAGAAATATGTGCATTAGATGGTATAATCAATACATATAAGGAACTTGCTATGTCTAGAATATGCTTATCAGTAGGAAAAAGTCATATATATAGGGGCTGGAATGGTTAGTTTATTAACACCCTGATATAAGTAGAGATATCGAGGAAGAGGGAACCTCAGTGGAGGAATTACTTCTATCATATTGGCCTATAGACAAGTCTAAGACGTTATCTTCATTAATGACTGATGTGAGAGTCCAGCCTACTGTGGGTGGTGTCTTCCCTGGGCAGGTGGTCCTAGGCTGTTTAAGGAAGCAGGGTAAGCAAGTCATGAGAAGCAGGCCAGTAAGTTGCATTCCTTCATGGCCAACTTCCTGCCATCGCCTCCTTCAGTGATTCACGATACACTGTAAGCTGAGATAACCTTCCCTCCCCTAGTTGCTTTGGGTCAGTGTTTTTATCACAGTTGCAGAAAGAAAACTATGGGCTGGAGAGATGGCTCAGTGGTTAAGGGCACTGGCTGCTTTGCAGAGGACCAGGGTTTTGCTCCCAAAACCTGCACGACAGCTCAAAACCATCTGTAACTCCAGTCCCAGGGAATCCAACACCCCCCTTTGGCCTCTACATGTATGTACTTGGAGTACAGACAGACATGCAGGGAAACACACATACTTATAACATAAATAAGTCAATATTTAAAAAATACTTAGGAAAGAAAACCAGGCCATGAATATTTCATTTAGCATTACTTTCTTAATCATTTTGTCCTTTACTTTTTATTCTTGAGAGAGTATCTTGGGCAGCTCAGGCTGAGCTTATACTCGATAAGCAGAACTCTGGATCCTCCACATTCTCAGTGCTATCATTACAGGCACACACTACAGCGCCTTCCTAAATAGCATTATTCTTAAAAGCACAAAGTAAAACTTATCCTAGTGATATTGAAGACCCAGGCAGATTGGAGCCCACCAACTTCAAATTTTGACATGTATAAAAGGCCCCATGGAAGACTGTGTCTCACATTCTGGAAAAATGTTTGTGGCATAGTGTTAAGAAAGGACATTCATTGGATTATAAAAAGTTATGGACATACTTAGAACTGTGTAAAAACATAGACAGAAATGCTCCAGACATGGGAAGAAGACGGAAGTGGTAAAGGGCTTAGAGCTGTGGTCCTCAACCTTCCTGATGCTGTGACCCTTAATACAGTTCCTCATGTTGTGGTGACCCCCAACCGTAATACTATTTTCATTGCTACATCATAATTGTAATTTTGGTACTTTTCTGAATCATAACGTAAACATTTGTGGAGACAGAGGTTTGCCAAAGGGGTTGTGACCCATAGGTTGAGGGTTAGGCTAGCATGAACTGTGAGATACTAACTCAGATCGCATTAGAAATCGAACAGGTGGAGATGGATTGGGGAAGACTACCAGGTGATGGAGTGTGGCAAACTGCTGAGCACAAAGGCAGTCAAATAGCAAAACTAAACTTCTGATTGCAGCGATAGGCTTCAGTCAGATTTGCATGTTTGCTTCAGTCTTAGAGATGCCCTGGGAAGCCCTAAAGCCCCGTGGAGTGGTTGGAAAGCCACGGGTAACAGAGAACTGCGCACGGATTTGATTTGGGGTTAGTCGCCCAATCAAATTAGCCAGGTCAAATCAGCATGTGACCTCTATCTGTATTTAGTATTTTATAATGGTGAGTTATGAAAAAAACCCACAAAATTTAGATCCAATCAGAAGTAATAAAGTCGTGTGTTATTAACACCAAGGTGCTTGCACTGTTTTTGAGACTGTGGCTCTGTCTTTGAATTCCTCTTGATTACAGCTGTCAGGGAAAATGCCAAGTTGCTATTTTGTGGTGAATTAAACAGATACACATGCATCCATCAAATACTTGAGTACCCATGGCATGCCAGCCCCTGGAAGAGAAGGGAAGAGGAAAGAACCAAGACAGAGAATACACCGTGCCCCCCCCCCCAAAGTCTGCACACTTGTCTGAGATTCAGATATGTGTAGTCATAACACGTGTGTCAGCACATTCACAAAGGCCATGGGAATGTGACAAATCACCGAAAAGCAGAAAGAGTCACTTGCCAAAGGTGAAACTGTGAATTGAATCTTAAATCAAGAATACAGATCTACCCGGAAGGGACAGGGGAAGGAAACATGTCCCAGGTAAAGAGAACAGAAAGCAGGCTTGAAACATCAGGGGAAACAAGTCCTGAGCAGGACTCAGCTTGTGAGTATGCTGAAAGAATGACTGAGTGGTAGTTGGGATAAAGAACATGGAAGAGCTTTCTTGCATGGCATCCTACATACAACTAGCTGCTATAGTTTGAACTCATTTCCTGAAGATTGTGTATTGAAAACCTAGTCTCTAATGCAAAATGGTACCAGTAGGAGGTGAAGAAGTCATGAGGGCCCATCATGGAAGAACTAATGTCATTATCACAATAGTGGGTTTGTTTGATACTTGCTTTTTCTTTCCTGGCCTCTTTTATCCCCTGTTCTTACTTTTGCTAAGATGGTATGGCGTAAACGACCTCTCTAGCTGTTAGCATCACACATTCAGTGTGATAAGGTCTGCTCAACTTGACACAGTCTTAACACAAGTTGTTTTGTAGTAATTTACCCTGCACTTAAGTATTTCATTCTGGAGAGAAGCTTAAGACTCTGGAAATTCTAAAAGAGTCTCATTAAGACTCAGATGTAAACAACTCAGGAGTCTCAGGAGGTCCCTGAAATTTAGCAGATTCACAAGGCCTATCCTTTTCTAGAAGTAAAGACTACTGAAGTGAGGAAGCACTCTAACGTGTTGAGATGCCTGCCAAACATGCGGAGAGTTCCAGGGTTCAGCTTTGTGAATCATCACCCATGCTGGGGTAAACCTTTGAATTCTTCATTTTCCTATAAGTACTATCTTACCCATACTCCAGTAAGTAGTCCCAATAAACCAAATGGTTTACCAAGTTTGGCTTTAGTCGGTTGTTTACTTTGGTCTGTTGTTGGCTCTTAACTGGGTGAGTAGATGTTTGTTCATGTCTTCCCAGGAACAGCATTGCACAACACAGAGGAGTCTCAGCCACTACACATCACCACTCTCTTTCCATCATTTAATATATTCATTGAACACTCTTGCCACCATTCATTCTTCTTGGACATAGAGTGTACAAAAGGATCCTTGTGAACTGAAAATCTGTATGATGCCAAACCTGCATAATATTGGATTTCTTGGCCTTCAGGATTATGAGAGATGAATATCTTTTATTAACTCTCCAGTCTATGGTGTTCTTCATAAAACAAAGACAGGTCCTTCCCAAACTGTTTTCAGTCTGAAACCTCCTTGTTGAAAATCTTTCTTGGGAGCCTGACTTGAGAAGACATGGGAACTGATTGGAATGGAGGGAGCCCGTTGTTCACATTCCTCACCATTGGTCCATGTGGAAGCTTTAGATGGAGCTTCATGGAGCAAATGACATCTGTGCCTCTAGGAATAGCAGCCCACAGGATTTTAGGCAGAAAAATAACTCAATCAGACATACAGGAGTTAAACTCTGTGGGAATTGAGAAGACTGATATTATCCAAAGATAGACTCATGTCTGTAGTAGTGAAACACTCGATTTCTGATATCATTTTCTTTGTACCTGAGTTGCTAAACATTATGGATTTTGTACTTCACTGCTCCCACTGCTGGAATGATTGTTCCAATTTTTGAAAAGTAGAGAGGAAAAGTCCCCTATGTTAATGTCTCCCCTGATGCCAGGGAACCAATATTAATGTGTCAAGTGACATTGTGTGCTCAATTTGTTCCTTTAAATTGGAGCATAAAAATCTCTGGCTGAGGCAGTGTATCTTCTGTGGATTTACAGACCCTGGGCAGCAAAAGACTTATAGGTCAGCTCTGTCCCCAGCCCTCTCTGAAGCATGAATCTTGCCTTTTAAGGTAGGTGTGACTCAAATTACCTGCACAGGCATTGACTGGGAGCAGGCAGACACTTAGTTCACAAATTTGTTTTCCAAAGCTCCATCTGTTACCTTCCTTCTGGGTGACTTGTGTGTGATGTGGCATCTGGTGCAATGGCTTTTGGGGTGGACATCTTGATGTATGATAATCATCTCTTAAGGACATTTGCATTCACATTTCTCTTTCAGGACATTAAATATGAAGCTCTCTTTCAATAAAGCAGGTGCCACTTCTTCTTGCCAAATCTCACCTTGGGTGTTGAAAGCAGGCCACCTAACAATGGGCCCCAGTAAGTGCCAGGAGCGATGTCTGTGTGTGGGACTGATGGAGCCAAAGCAAATATCTTGCTACCGAGGTGATTAGATGATATGAAATGTCAGGAGCTCAATGAATTATCCTCTGAAGTTTCATAAAATAGAAACACAGTCCTGTTTCTACTATTGCTGGGTCAAAAAATCCAACAACAAAGCTCCCTTCCTTTGTCCCTCCCTCCTTCCCTCCCTCCCTCCCTCCCTCCCTCCCTCCCTCCCTCCCTCCTTCCCTCCCTCCCTCTCTTCATCCCTCCTTCCCTTCCTTCCTTTGGTCTGCTTCTTTGCAGTGAAATGCCATTTGACTTTGGAATGTATTTAAGGAGAAATTTGAGGAGAGAGCCAATCATCTTGCTAAATCTGTGCTTCATGGACCCTGGTGGGGATGATGAAGAAAGTTTGGGGGCCTGAATGTTTCCTTCAACCTTCAGTTAATTCTTATAGCTTGGCATTTTTGCGGGGAGGCATGGTAAAAGGTGGGTCGAGGGAGATTATCGATGCGCACTTTCAGAATCCATACAGCAGAGACTAACAGCGCATACCTTCCAGATGGGCCCATAAAGAGTAGCATCAACACCTCTGCTTGACTTTCCTAGCAAAATCAGTGACATAGGATCACAGTGAGATGGCCTTGGTAGTCATGTTAGAAAGATTGCTCTCTGAGGCTTGAGTGGGTACCACCTGCAGACGTCATGGTAAAAGGAGGATGTTTCCCTGAGGGTCAAGAGCGAAGACCAGGGTCTGAACACAAGAAAAATGAGAGGAAATCCAGGTTAACTAAACTTGGCTCTAGGGGAGGAGGAGCAGTTCAAGGAGTGAGAAGGGCTGAGTAAACGTGGGGAACAGAGTTACGGAGGCAGACTGACGCAGCGTGAAAGGACCCGGGCCACAGCTCCACAGTGAACAAATCTCAGACTTCACTAGCTTCTCCTGCCTCGTACGGTTTCGTCCACATATTTACTGAGTGTTGCTGCAATCATAGACTGGCCTGGGCATGCAGTGATGTGTGCACACAGATCGGTCTTTGTGTTCTCAGAAGCCACTTGGTGCTAAAAAGCCCAGGAAGGTACAGGATTGATCCACAAAGTGATGAAGACTGTACACAGTACAGAGGGTAACTGGGGGAACAGATGTGAGGCAATAGCTCTCCAATAGACACTCTGGTCTGGAATTCAGAGTGTGAAGAGTTCTTCTTACCCCAAGTAGGATACATGCTGATGAGAGACCCAGGGAAGGATGCTCTAGAACAGTGGCTAGCTATCCTTTTTATGCTGTGACCCTTTAGTACCGTCCCTCACGTTGTGATGAACCCAACTATAAAATTATTTTTGTTGCTACTTCATAACTATAATCTTACTTCTGTTTTGAGTTGTAATGTAGATGTCTGTGTTTTCTAATGGTCTTAGGTGAACCCTGTAAAGGGCTGTTTAGTCTTCAAAGGGGCCGTGGCCCACAGATTGAGAACTGCTGCTTAAGAAAATGGACCAGAGTGTGTGGGTCATTGGCAAGTATTTCTCTCTTGTAAAGACAAGTCAACAGCAAGTATTACTCTTCTGCGAAGGTAAAGAGACTGACGTGGGTACCTGATATCCTGTTGTAAGTCTCCCCCTCCTCTTTCCCCTTTAATCTTTTCCTCTTCTTCATCATCACCTACTTCTTCTTGAGACAGGGTCCCATGTATCCCAGGATAGACTCTAAGGTGCTAGATAGCCAAAGATAACCTCAAAGCTGGTTCTCCTGATTGCTTCTCAAGTGCCGGGATTACAGATGTACATAATATGCTTGGTTTTATGTGGTGCTGGGGACCAAACCCAGGGCTTCATGAGTGCTAGACAAAGCAAGCTTTCTGCCAGCAGAGCTCCAGCCCCTGTTATTATACTATTATTGTTATTGATGTTATGGGAGGCCCATCTATCTATATCATCTCTCTCTCTCTCTCTCTCTCTCTATATATATATATATATATATATATATACATATATATATATATATATATATATATATATATATATATACATACTAATGGGTTTTCTTGGTGAAATTTGTAAAGGATAACAGCTTTGAATCATATTTTGTTCAGTCATGAGTATTCAGTCAGGACACTCAATTTAGAATTAATTAAATCCACATTATAATCTAATCTTGCTTGAGAGTGATATTGAAGGGAAATTCATTCTATTTTGATGCTGTTTATCAGCAAGACAACATAATCAAGAATTTATCCATTTTTGTAGATAAGGGGATATGATCATAGCTTAATTATAAGAGATGAACAAAATAGATTAGACAAAGATATTACTTCTCCACCATCTATTTATCAAGGTGAAATTTGTTTTTCCCTTACTTGCCAGGCCCTGATATTAAAGTCATAGATTAAGATCAGGCATCTTATCCTATGATAATCACTATTGTTTTTTGAACATTATGTGCATTTATTCAATTGTACACATTTTCTCATTTAAATTTCAAACCAGTAATATAGAACTTTTAGCTTTTTTTTTTTTTTGAGACAGGGTCTCATTGTATAGTTCTGGTTGGCTTGGAACTTATTATACAGACCAGGCCTCAAACTCATAGACATACACCTGCTTCTGTCTCACAAGTGCTGTGATTAAGGCCATGTGCTACCATGCTCAGTAGATAATTGGCAGTATTTATTATCCCCTTTTATAGATGAGAAAACAGAGGCTCAGAGTCGGTAGGTAACTTGCTAAAGCCATGTGTATGACACGTGGCTGAGAAGGAATCACTTACGCTTATTTGGGACTCTGTCTCAAAAAGGAGACAGAGAAGGAGAAAGGGAAAGGGAAGAATAGGAAGAGGAAGAGGAAGAGGAGGAGGAGCAGGAGGAGGAGCAGGAGGAGGAGGAGCAGGAAGAGGAGGAGCAGGAGGAGGAGGAACAGGAGGAGGAGGAGCAGGAGGAGGAGGAGCAGGAGGAGGAGGAGGAGGAGCAGGAGGAGCAGGAGGAGGAGGAGCAGGGGGAGGAGGAGCAGGAGGAGGAGGAGCAGGGGGAGGAGGAGCAGGAGGAGGAGCAGGAGGAGGAGCAGGAGGAGGAGCAGGGGGAGGAGGAGCAGGGGGAGGAGGAGCAGGGGGAGGAGGAGCAGGAGGAGGAGCAGGAGGAGCAGGAGGAGGAGCAGGAGGAGCAGGAGGAGGAGCAGGAGGAGGAGAAGCAGGAGGAGGAGGAGCAGCAGGAGGAGGAGCAGGGGGATGAGGAGGAGGAGGAGGAGCAGGAGGAGCAGGAGGAGGAGCAGGGGGATGAGGAGGAGGAGGAGGAGCAGGAGGAGCAGGAGGAGGAGCAGGAGGAGGAGAAGCAGGAGGAGGAGGAGCAGCAGGAGGAGGAGCAGGAGGAGGAGGAGGAGGAGGAAAACCGTCTTCTTTCTGTGGCTTTGATAGAAATGAACTGATGAGAGCACATTTCAACTTCTTTCTTGCTTTGTCTCCCACAAAATGAGCAACCCCCCGAGGGTGCTAAGGCAGATGCTGAGGTCTTAGTGATGAAGTCAACATTCCTAGCCAAGCAGCCTTTCCTCCGAGCAGGACTAAAGCACTTATCCCTCTCACACAAGACGTTTTTGTTGGTTTGTTTGTTTTTAATAAAACTTTAGACATCTAGGTTATAAAAAGGGAGACAGGAAGATGCCCACCTCACAAGCAGGAGGGCCTGAGTTCAGATCCCCAGAACCATGTGAAAAGCCACACATGGCTGTTCACTGCCTTTCTATATTTACCATTCATGCCCACACCTGTGCCCACTGTGGACCCAAACACACACAAAGTTAAAAAAAAAAAGTGTGCAAATTAAATATTTCTTGATATAAGTCAAGAAATTTACTTATAAGCAATTATTTGTTAGAACTTGGCATATATGCACATATATAAATTTACCATTTATTAAAGATGAAAGTAAATTTATATAGTAAGGAGTTAGACTTTATTTTTATGTAAAGGTTAAGTCTTGATGGACTCTTTAACAGTGCAGGTCACTTCAATATCTCCAACTTTTTCCAGAATTGATTGATATTTTGATTTTATGATGGTCAGTGATGAGAACACTGCTTTGCATAAACACATAGTCCAAAATGGCAAAAATATGTTCAGGGTTATTTGAGAAATTGTTGGAAATTGTGCCTTTATCTTAAGCTCAAATTCATTTAATGATTTTTTTAAAATGAAACTCAAGCCAGCAACTCAAATTGTAATTTAAAAATCATATGTTCTAAAAACCAGAATATTCTTATGCAATATGATTTACTAATTTATTGTTTATATGCTGAGAGATGATGATAGGAAAATACTCAAGGTCTTTATTTCCCATAAAGAAACTACTATGTTTATATAGGAACAGAAAACTGTACACACTGTAAATGTATTGCAGATCATAATGTGCAGTAGTCTCTAATTAAGCCTGGCTGTTTTAGAATGTGTTCATTGGTACTGTGTAACTTGAGGGCATGCACAGTGCAAAGTATACACACTATGTGTTCAGTGCCAAGGCTGCAGAGAGAAACTACAGTTCGCAGTTCAGGGGCATTCCACCAGAAGCATTTGAGCTGAAGGTGGCTACATGCCTAGAAACTTTTCATTGTCACCAATCAAAAATTTTTTGAAATTAACTTTTGTTTTAAAAATTATAGGTGTGAGTATATGCATATGAATACAGGTGTCTGTGAAGGCCAATGGTGTCTGAACCTCCTGAAGCTGGAGCCACAAGCGGTTGTGAGCTGCTGTGTGAGTTATGGGAATTGAACTCAGGTACTCAGAAAGAGCAGTGTACATTCTTAGCTGTAGAGTCATCTCTTCAGCCAAATTTGCCAATAAAAAAGATTTATTTTTATTTTATGTGTATGAGTATTTGTCTGAATGTATGCATGTGTTCCACATGAGTACCTGGTACCTGCGGAGGTCAAAGAGGGCATTGAATTCCCTGGAGCTAGAATTACAGAGAGTTGTGAGTCCCTCTGTGGGTGTTAGGAATTGAACCTAGGTTCTCTGGAAGAGCAATCAGTCTTCTTAATACCTGAGCCATTTCTCTAGCCTCCTGTTGTCATTTTTAGGTCTTGTGAAATATTTATTTACACTGTGTAAAGATGTGTTACTGTGATTGATTTAATAAAGAGCTAAATGGCCAATAGCTAGGCAGGAGAGCATAGGCGAGACTTCCAGGCAGAGAGAGGAAGAGGCGGGACCCTAGGTGTGCAGGGACACCAGGGAGACTGAAGAAGTTGGAATCCGGTATAGAGGAGAGGTAACTGAGTCAGGTGGCAGAACTTAGATGAATAGAAATAGATTAATTTAAGTTATAAAAGCTAATTTGGAACAAGCCTAAGCTAAAGGCCAAGCTTCTGTAATTAATAATAAGTCTCCATGTCATTATTTGTGAGCTGGTGGCCAGAAGGAAAGTCCGACTACCAAGTCTCTCCTCTATGTAGTTAGAAAACTCCATCTGAGGTTGTGATCACCATTTAAGAAGCTGCGGTTTGGTGTGTAAGTTATGAACTTGAATGCTCTGTTGATTAGAACTGAATACCGGAGGAAGAAGGATTGTCACAGCCCGAAGAGTTAAGGGCATCACAATAAACCCCACGGAATCAACTAAACTGGGCTCACAGAGACTGAACCAACAACTAAGGAGCCTGCGTGGGACTGACCTAGGCTCTCTGCATATATGTGACCTAATCATTTTGTGGGACTCCTAACAGTGGGAGCAGGGGCTGCCTCTGGCTCTTTTACTGGCTTTTGGAACTCTATTCCTCATACTGGGTCACCTTGCCCAGCCTTAATACAAAGGGAGGTACTTAGTCTTACTACAACTTGATATGCCATGCTTTGCTGATGTCCATGGGAGGCCTGCCCTTTTCTGAATAGAAACGGAGGAGGAGTGGACTGAGTGGGGGGATGGGCAGAAGGGAGGTGGGGGGAGATTAAAAGGAGAGGAGGGAGGGGAATCTGCAGTCAGGATATAGAATAAATAAATAAAAGAAAACGTGTGGAAAAGAGTTGAGTATGGATGAAGAACACAGAACTCTGCGAGGTTGTGGATGGAGCCTGAAAGGCTAGGTAAAGGAAGTTTCTCGAGGATGGGGATACATTTAAAGAGAAGAATGCATACAGCCATGAGGCATGCCCTCTCTGGTGGAAGAAGAAGCAATTTGAAACAGACTTTGGTACAAGACACATGTGAAGGACTAGGAAGAAGGCTGAATTATGTAGAACTGGGGGTTGAATCTGGTAAGTACATGCAAGGTAAGCACCCTACAGAGCTTCAGCCCTCGTGGAGCTGCAGATATGGACAGGGCAGAGCAGCAAGAAGCTTGTAGGCAAGGCTAAGAAGCTCAGGCTTTCTGCTGTGAGCCAGAGGTTCTCCGTGGAGCAGAGCCGTTTAGAATGGAACACAAGCTTATAATTGGACTCTGACTCACACACAGCCCAGCCCAGCGAACCTTCAGATTCAGCATCCTGTGAAGAACAGGACATAACGGGAAGGAATATGCAGAATATGATGGAGGAGTGTGGAGCAATTTGAGCGGGAGGGTACAGATTCAGGCTGGCATTTGGAAAGCTCCCTCAGGCTGCATGGACTGTGAAACTTGGGGAGTCAAGAGGCAGGAAGTGGGGAGAAGGCAGAGGCGGTAGGGTGAGGTGATGATGACTTCTGAGGTAAGGGAAAAAGGGGAGATGAATTCAAGAGGTATTTTAGGGCTATCAGACTGGAGGAAATAGAGTGCTCTTGGGAAACTTCTGGGGTGTGGACTGAACACTGAAGAAAGAAATTTTTTGTACAAAGCAATGTAACGGTGAAGACGCTGGTCAGATGAAGCCATTTGACTCCATTAAAAAATACATTGAAAACTGGCCCTGTGTCTCCCTAGCTAAGTGTGGGATAGGCACACATCTTCAGGCAGCTCTGACTAAGGTCAAGGCTGTGCACTAGTGATTCCTCTCTACATCCCTGTGTCCAGCATGTGCTGATGCTCAGGGTCAAAGCATACTTGTCCAGAAAGACTATTTTTTTTTCAACCCAAAGTAAGAGAATATGCTATAAAGATGTCAGCTAGATTTCAATCCAGTGTGAGAGCAGAAACAAAATTTGCTTCTGCCCTGAGACCAACTTTACTTCAGTTTTAGATTGCCATTTGGATTCTGCATCATTGTCCTACTTAAATCACTTAAAAAATTAAAAATGAATAGAAACACCTTTTATTTCCCAAGTTTGAATTTTAAAAAGTTTTGGGCAAATGCAATAAATTAATAACTAAATACTTTCATTTCAAAATAATCTTTCTTTATATATATTTACTACAGTTGACTGTAAAGAGAAAGTTTTAAAGATTTATTTTTGCTTTCAATTATGTATAATGCATGTGTGGTGTTTGTGGTGGGGGATGCACATGAATGCATGTGTGCTCGGAGGCATCAGAGGCTCCTGCAGTTAGAGTGGCAGGTGGCTGTGAGCCACTCTATATGGCGGTCAGAAACTGACCGAGGGTCCTCTGCAAGAACATAATGTACATTTAACTGCTGAGCTACTTCTCCAGCCTCTGAGATAGTTTTAAGTGGAGACTTAACCAAGTGAAAGGAGTCTTTTGGCCTGAGTGGCTTTACCTCAGAAGGGATGCAGAGCCCAGGGTCCCTGACTCAGGATGTAGGTCATGCAGTACAGCCATGACTAAGAATCACCAGCTTGGTTTTTATTGTCCCCTGCTTATCTTTCCAGTGATCCACTGTTTATTTATTGTTTGGTCTCCAGGTATTTGTGTAGCTTCTGAGACCCTGCTTCATGGAGACATGCTTTACACAATATGATTTACTTTATTTAATGTTCGAATAATTGTTTTTCACTGTTGTCTCATAAGATTTTAAGAAATTAAACAAACAAAAGATTCTAAGAAACTCATTTGATTTTTTTTGTATTATTTGGGGTTTATCTTGTGTCCTACAATGTATTCAGTTTAGCAGAGGGTTTCATGGGCCACAGAGAATTCTGCGTACTTTCCTACTTGTTGAATGGAATATTGTTCAAATATCTGTCAAATCCCCATTGCCTTTCAACCTGCCCCAAGACAAAAAAAAAAAAAAAACAAAAAAACAAAAAAAAACAAAAAACCACCAGATTGGAAGGTATCATCCTTATACAGAGATCTGGTTGAACACCTGATTAAATTATGATAGGCACAGTGGTGTGGGTTTGTAATTTCAGCCAGTGAAGGCTGAGGTAGGAAGATGCCTGAGCCCTGCAACCTGAGGCGAGGGTGGAGGACAGAAGAGAGAGAGAAGATGGGGCTGGGATGTGGCTCAGTTGATAACGTGCTTGGTATGCAAGAACAAGGGCCTGAGTTCAGTTTCTTTACAGACACTTAAAAAGCCAGTCATGGCAGAAGTGCCTGTAATCCACACCAAGGAAGTGGAGACAGGAAGATCCCTGGAGGCTTGCTGGCCAGCTAGTCTCTAGAATCAAAGAGCTCCAGCTTCAGTGAGAGACCCTGTCTCAAAAAGGAAGGCAGAGAGTATTGAAGAAGACGTCCTGTGACATCCTCTAGCTTCCACATACACACCTGTGTACTTGCACCCCCATTCAATGTGCACACATACAAACACATGCACACACACGCACACAAAGAGGATTAAAAGGAACAGAAAACTATACAATTGAACAGAAATTCACAGAGCACCTAGTGTATGGGGGTCCCGGCCAATCAGCTTACAGGCAGATAATCTTCTAAAACTCCCTAACAACAGGCCACCATTTAAGAAGCTTTAAAAGGCTCAGTATTAGCTGAGCTACTGGAGTTAGCTCAGGTGAGCATGACCTCCTTAAGATTGTGTCTCCTGTTGACATGGAAGATTCAAGAGGTGTCATGCGTATAGACACCTGCAGTTGGATGGTCCTTTTGGCCCTTGTCTTGGTGGTACACAACCTCCCAAGAATGACACAGGCATAAAGCCACATACTCCATACCTAACAGGCAACTGGAGATTTTAAAAGGACAATTTTAGGCCTTTGTGCAATTTTTACATTATGCTCTAGTTTTGAATCTCGGCTCCAAGACAGGAGGCAGGGATGTGTTTTAATTAAGGGTGAGATGGAAGAGGTAGTAACAATTACACAACTGTGTTTTTAAGAGAACTGAGAGGCAAGGAGGCTTATCATGCTAAACTACTTCTAAGGATGCCCTTTTGCATCTCAAAACTAAATAAAATTCACTCAAAAGGGGCAGAGTAATGAGTTCTGCCAGAGGCTGACTTACAGGGAAGCCAGAGAAGCCAGACCCTGAGACCTTCTCTGTGCTCCTTCTGAAGGCTCTCTTCTTCTCTGAATTCATATCATAACTAAGATTGTCCCGCGCCAACTTCTCGCCCGCAAGAAAAGGCACAACACACGTAGGATCCTTCTGCAGCAAAGCTTTAATGCGTCTTGAGGGAGAGCATCAGCTTACAGAAAATGGAGACCCCGAGGTAGGGAAAGCCCAGCCTTTATATAGACCAAAGACCTCCGCCTTGGACGTGTCACCTCTCTATAGGCTGCAGCTCATCACCCCACATGACGCGCCACGGGAGAGGCGGAGAGACCAGTCTCGGAAAATTACCAAAGGCATGCGCCCTTGCCTTGATTACTGACTCGGGCGGGTTGGCCAGCACTGGATATCGGCGCCATCTTGAGGGGCTGGGGCCAGTGGCTCCCAACATAAGATGAATTTCCTATTTGTCCCTTCCCACAGCACCCTTAATATCCTAATGTCCCTGAGTTCTAAGTAAGTCCTGCACTTCAGGTGTCAAAGGCAAAGTGAGACATGATCAGCTCACTATGTAGTGAAATGCCAGCAGTTAAAACCAAATGCCCGAGCACCCAACAGGTTCACTGCAGACAATTTACAGACTGTGAGTTGACAGCTGTGGAAAATTAGGCATCAATATTAGGAAATAAGGCTATGCCACTGCCTTATGAGTTAATGTTTATCTCTATTTCATGAATTAAATCAGTAAACATGTGTCTAGCAAGAACCTACCTGTGGCCAGCCCTGAACTAGATTCTCGGGGAATCACAGATTCTTTTCAATTCTTTACTCAAAAGTTCTGGAAAGGCAGATAGGTGTGTACTGAACACGGGTTACTGAAACAGCCTGGGCAGTTCTCTTAGGAATGAAAGCTGGTTCTCAGCCATCGACAGACCTGCTCTCCTTTGGTAGACATGAGAAGGCAGGAGACAGTCACCAGAGATCAGAGACAGGGACACTGTACTTCTTCCCTCTGCTTTCTTTCCCCCTACACATTGCCCGAGCTCACCTTGCTTACCTTCCTCAATCTGTGGGAGCTGCTTCATGGAGACATGTTTCACACAATATGATTTACTTTATTTAGAGCATAGAGTGGAATGGTCTTTATTAGTCATAGTTTTATGTAACCATCAAAACAACTGACTTCATGTTTCGCTCAAGCCCACCCCCCCATGTCTATCTGCAGTCGCTCCTATCTCCCCGCTCTTTCCCAAGCCCAGGCCACCACAGATTCACCTGGCTTTACAGATTTGCCTATGACAGCCTTCCCAGGGTTCAGTTTGTGTCATGTCTACGGCAGGACTTCATTCAGGACTCTCCCCACCTGGCGTGAAAGGCTCTATTTACTAGCTTGGAAGACACATCATCTGTCCATTTAAGACTTCCTTATTTTTTTCCCCCTCCTAAAAATGAAAGAGACAGAATTTCAGGGACCGGCTACTTGAAAAAATTGATTTTGAAATCCAGTCCTAGAGAGAAGCAGGAAGCAAATGGTAGACAGTTGGGGAGATGAGACTTTTCGAGAGCTCTGGTTAGAGCGCTCAGAGAGTGTGGCATTTTGCTGGAGCCCCGTTGACAATGTGCACTTTCTCTGTCTGGAAATCCCACCGTTAGGGCTATTCTTGTATATTCCTCAAGGATGCTTTGGAGATGTGTGTACACAGATAATCCCAGCAATGTCACCAATACTGAAAACAGAGCTGTGTGGTAGCAGAGGATGCAACCTGCATGTTCCCCACAGTCTCCCGCTCAGGGCTCCCCACAAGAATCCTTGTTCCAGATGCCATCAGACATTGCCCGTGCGCATGATGGCCTTTTTTCACAGCTGTTGGGCACAGTCAGTGATAGAGCTCACTGTTCACTAAAGTTTGCTTGCCATTTGTCTTTATTTTGTTTTAGGGCAGGGTCTCAGGCATAGGATAGACCTTGGACTCTCTATGCTGCTGTGAATGATCTTAAATTTCTGATACTCCTGCCTCCACTTCCCTTGTGCTGGCATTACAGGTGTAAACTACAACATTCTGTTTAAGTGGTGCTGGGGACCAAACCCAGGGCTGTGTCTATAATAAGTGAGTCCTTTGCCAGCTCAGCTACACCCTCAGACCTCGAACGCCATTTTTATTCCCTCTACTGCACTCTAATCTCACCTTGTGCTGCTGCTATTAGGCCCCTGATACTAGCCTGGATTCTGATCACAAGGGCTAACTGGACCCACACATGCTACAAAGTAGTCTGTGACAGCAGTGCCTTTGGTTGTGACATTATACAGAATTAATTTTTGTGTGTATTATTTTAGATTGTGTATGTGTGTGTTTGTGTTTGAGTGTAGGGATGTGTGCTGAGTGCAGATGCCTGTGGAGGCCAGAAAAAGATGTCTGATCCCCTGAAGCCAGCATTCCAGGCAGTTGTGAGTTGCCTTACATGGATGCTGGGAACCAAACTCAGGTCTTCTGAAAGAGGAAATATGATCTCTTAACTGCTGAACTATCTCTCTAGCCCCCAGAATTATATTTAATAATTACAGCTTTTGTATTTTGGCTTGAGGCCCTTTTCACTTATTTTTGTCTATCATTAATATCTCATACTTTCAACTCATAAGAAACTTTCATCTTGCCAGAGATTTGAAAGCCTGACACGTTCACTACAAGGCATCTTCAGACCTTTTTGTGTTCAAATAGCAGTAACTTCATTAAGGGCTCTGCAAACCAGGTTGATAGACAATGTCTTTTGAACATTGCGTGACATCTAAAAGAAATGTAATTTAGAACTTGCACAGTGTTAGATTTGTATAATTTTAAAGAGCACAGAATACGAGCTTCCGAGAAAGCCAATACTGCTGACTTCTTAGGAACTGAAGAGGGTAAAGTTATGAAATCAGCTGGTATATACAGAGCAAGCACTACTAACCCCACCCCACTTCTTCACACTAAAGACAGTTCCATTTGCAGTGATCTTAGCCAATAAAGACATGACACATTCACACGGACTGTTCCCGCTGACATTTCAGTGGATTCAAGCATACTCCCTGTCCTGCTTAGCTTTAGCTCCATGCAACCTAGAGTCACCCCAAAAGGGAGTTTAATTTAGAGAATTCCCAGATCAGATTGGCCTGTGGATGTATCATGGGGTGATTTGGTTTAATTGTTAATTTACATTGAAAGGCTCAGCACACTGTGGGCAGCACAATTCCCTGGGCTGGTGGGCCTGAACTATATGAAATCTTGATAAACACGAATCTGAGAGGAAGCCAGCGAATTTTTGCTTTAAACTCCTGCCTTGACATCCCTCAACCATGGATCTATAAACTCAATTTAACCCATTTTTCTTCTAAGTTCCTTTTGGTCAGAGTGTCTTTATCACAGCAACAAAATGGGAACTAGAATATCTTTCTTTCTCCCTTATTCATTCACTAAAAGTACAATGCATATTGACCTTCACATTTAGAATTTTCCCCATAAAGAGTTTACATATTAGAAAAATAATTTTAAAAAATCTATTCAGTGCTTTATTCTAAATAATTCTTAGAAGATTCCTCTAACTTTTAGTTTGATAACTAATTTATTCTGTAGCTAATTGAATTACTTTGTAATTAGCCTACTGGAGCAGAGAAGACAAAATAAATATCGTTGTGATTGGTTTGTTGTAAGGACAGAGATGACTAAGTAAACATATTCATTATACCAGTCAATCCAGATCCTTTTTGTCTCAGTGTGAAATAGCCTGGGATCCTCTTACCGTTTTTTCTCAGTTCCTTTTCCGCACTGTGCAGGTGGGGTTAGTGTTGGCATTTCACTGTTGAAATTACCTTTGAGCCTTGAACCGACTCAGTGGCTGGCATTTGACATTCAAGTTTGAGTCACTAATGAGGTTCGGTGTGCATTTACTGCATAGGGAACTGAAGGGTGTGGCGGACTGTACTATTATCCAAGGCATATCCAGAGAACTCATTCGAAGAAGAATGCAGTATGTACCAAAAGTTTTATGAACTGAATCTCACATGACTTGGGGAAGGTTTTATAGACAGCTTCTTCAGTGGTGAGGTGTGAGTTGGAAGACAGAAACTTGGGGAAGATGTAGTTTCATCCTTAACCCAAAGAGCTAGAATCTTCGAGCTGGGCTCCATAGGAAGAGGGGCCTCAAGACAGGTATAGATATGTCCTTTTCTCCTAAGCCTCAATGGAAATTTCTAAAGTTTCTAAAGAACTATGTTCCTTGGGCGAACTATACAATCAATTCCACTTTCTAGAGGCTCATTGGGTGTCCTTTTGTAGAATTCTGCTTCCTAGGGACATTTTTGAGATTCTTAACAACCACCCAAGTGTTACTAAGATAAGCAGAAAGCCTCAATAGCAATTTTTTAAAAATGTATTATTTTATGTTAAGTGTGTGTATGTATGTGTGTGTCTCTCTCTGTGTGTCTGTGTGTTGATATATTGTATATTTAATAAAGCTCACTTGGAAATCAGAGGACAAAGCCAAACCTGTAGCCATGAAGGGGAGTGGGGACTCGCCTTTTTAATCCTATCCTTTGGATCTCTATGAATTCAAGGGCAAACAGAGCCAGGCGGGCAGTGGCACACACCTTTAATCCTAGCACTAGGCAAGTTGACGAGAGAGATGCATGTCTGGGTGGAGAAAGAGGAGGCAGGAGTTCAGCCCTTTGTCTGGGACCAAAATCCCTTTCGGCTGAGGATTCAGTCTGAAGATCTTTGAGGGGTGGCTGGGTAGGAAGTGGCTGTGGCTTGTTTCTCTGTCTTTCTGATCTTTAGGCTTTTCCCCAATATCTGGCTCCAAGTTGCTATTATAAGACTAAGTAGAATTTGTGCAATACTGTGTGTGTGTCCTGTAGGTTAATACAGGTGCTCATTGAGCATGAAGGCACTGGATTCCCTGACATGGGTGCTGGGAATCTAATTTGGGTCCTCTAGAGGAATAAATAGTACATGTTCTTAACTGTAGAGCCTTTTCCCAGCTCTGTCAACAGCTGTTAATGCCCAGTGCCTTGTGGGAATTCTTTGCAAAGGCACCATGATGAACAAAACCCTGGGGTTTGAGCTGCCTTGCCTGGTCTCCATTGTATGGCACTGATAGACTAATGTTCTATTGTGGTGCCTCCTCATTAGGAAGAGAGAATGACACATTAGGATACAGATATGTTGGGACACCCAGGTGGGGCCTAAGCTTGGACAGATAACATGAATAAGTACTGAGCTTGCAGATTCTCCTGTGAGGGAGGTGATGACTACAATCCCATCCCCTTCTAGTAAACCTTCCCCCATATGCACAGACCAGTTTCTTTCTCTTAGGGCTCTTGTCTCTAAGGTTCAAGACAATATGTCATTAATCTTATTTTAAAAAGTGTATTTTGAGCCACAGTAATGGCATTAGCCATGTGGATTTCCTAGAAAGCCCTTACCTGGGCTTCTGCACCTCCCCTCCCATCTATTTGAATGTTTGAAGGAAACAGGCAGAGGCAAGCAGAGCTTTGGGAAGCTGGGCAATTATATGTGCTTTGGCATGTACACACACGTGTGGAGGCCATAGGGGCACCTTGGTGTCATTCTTCAGGTACTACCCGCCTTGCTTTCCAGCCAGGGTCACTCACTAGTCTGGAATTTACCAATTAGGCTAAGCTGGATGGCTAGCCAGATCCAGGGCTCTCTCTCTGTGCCTGGTCAGTGTTGGGATTACAACTGTACATTACCACACCTGGCTTTTTATTATAGATATATTTTTTATCTTTTGATTGATGTAGGTTTGGAGTATCAAACTCAGGTTTTCTTGCTCACAAGGCATGTACTTTACCGAGGCTGACAGATGTCTCAGTTGTAGTGAACACTAGTTGCTCTTTCAGAGGGCAGGGTTCCTTTCCCATGGTAGCTCATAACTATCTGTAATTCTAGTTCCAGGGAGATATGATGCCTTCTTCTAATCTCAGTAGGCACCAGGCATGAATTTAGTAGTCATATACATACATACATACATACAGGCAAATACCCACATACATGAAATAAAGCAAAATAAGCCACACAAAGGAAGTCAAAGGAAGATTATAGTAGAAAACCTTGATGCTAGAAGAGAAAAAGCAGAAGGCAGAATATCTAAGCCTAAAATATAGGCTTTCAGATTATCCCATTCCAAACAAACAAACAATGACCAAGACCTACATTCAAGGTCTTTGGGGAAGAGCCCCATGGTGGTACATCCCTTTAATCCCAGCACTCAGGAGGCAGAGGCAGGTGGATCTCTGTGAGTCTGAGACCAGCCTGGTCTATAGGATTGTTACACAGAGAGACCCTGACTCTTACCACCCCCCCCCACAAATAACTGAAGAGAAGCAAGCATTTATGTTTTTATAGTGCCTTAAAGTGTGAAGAAAAAGTTAAGGAGTTTGCAAATGCACTTGGTGAAATCAGAGCAGAATGAAAGCTACAGACATCCACGTGCAGGGGTCTCACAGGACTTTGATAACTTACTGTGAGAACAGACTCACCAACATCACAGACATGGTTAGAGAAGGCTCCAGGCTGAGTATGGTGGCATGGACCTATAATTGCAGAGCTGTGAGTCTGAGAGGGGAGGTTTGGGGTTCAAGACCAGTGTGCTATTATTAGTCAGACTGTCTAAAGAGAAAAAACAGTTCCTTACTTGTGGCAGATTGTAGCCAAATTATAAAAGACAAGATAAAGAGAGAAATTTAAACTCTGTAAATGCAGAGCACTTACTTCCATGCTAGTGCCCTTTAACTTGATTTATTGGTAGAAACCTTACCCAAGAGAGAATAGAATGACATGTTCTAACACCCAAAGCAAAATCACTTTCAAGAAAGAATTCTATATCCAGAAAACCTATTCTTTAGAGATAAAGACCTCTTGGGACAAGTCAAACCTGGAGGAATTTGTGACCACTGGAGGCTAGCTTCACAAAAGAGGCTTATGGGATTCCTGCATCCAGAAGCAAAAGAAAAAAGTAGCTACTATCATGAAAGCATGTAGAAGTGTAAATCCCTCTAGAAGGGTAGATACATGAAAGGAAATGGAAGAGATTGGATATTATCAACACAGTAAGTTATCAAAGCCCAAACATGAACCTTAGAAGACAGAAAGAATGTTCGGAACAGACTCACCAAGATGACAGGAAGGTCACAACTATCAATGGTAGCCTTGGACAGACAAAATTCTCCCAATAAGAAAATGCAGTGTCTGAATACATAAAGTCTGACCTAACAATGCACTGCCTATAATAAAGCCACTTTACAATAAATGCATGCACACACTGGGAGAGAATGAGGGACAGGATGACTAAATAAAATAAAAAAGATTTTAGGACAAACACCGAGAAACAAAGAAAGTTCCTACATAGTGACTAAGAGGTCAGTTCAACAAAAATATGATTATAAATTCTTGGTGCGCCTAATATTAAAATACTCAGTTTCACAAAACAAGTACTATCAGACCCAAATGAGGAATATAGTTTACAGTATAAGAGTAGTTATATTTAAATAGCTCATTTGATCGATGGATAGATCATTTGGTTAAAATAATCAACAAATAAATGTTAGAGTAACACTATCATATAGATTGAACATACTCAACAGGCATTTATAGAACATTCCACCAAGCAGCCAAAGAATCCATATACACGACTTTCTCTAAAAACATGTCATACATTAAATTAAAAAAATTCAACAAAATTTAAAAACCTGAAATCATTTCTTAAATGATTTCTGATTACAAAAAATTCTTTCAACAAATGAAAACAAAGACATAACTTACTGAATAAAACTTTTGGAATGAAGGAAAAACAGTACCAAAGGGAAATTTATAGTAATGAGTGCCTATATTACAAATAGATTTAAACAAACAACCTAATGATGCACTCTAAGGCCTTATAAAAGGCAGAAACAAATCACTCAAAACTAGCAGAAGGGACAAAAGACACTAAAAACGTAATACTAAAGATCAATGAAACAACATAGTTCTTCCCTGAAAAGATTGGTAAAATCTTAGTTACTAAAAATGAGAGGATAAAGAAGACCAGAGATAAAAAGGAAATAATACCATTGATTCCATAGTTTGACCTCATTGTGAAAAACTGTGCGATAACAAATCGGTAAACATACAGCTGAATTATGAGGTCTCACAGGTCAGCAGAGACTGATCATAACTAATGAGATTGCACCATGGCGTAAAAAGCTTCCTCCAAGAGAGGCTTTACAGACGTTTCATTCTTGAATTTTACTAAATGTTTGCTGTTTGATTTTTCAAGACAAGATTTCACAATATATCCCTGGCAGTCCTGAAACACACTTTTCATTTATTTATTGATTGATTTATTTATTTATTTTTGTTATTTGAGACAGGGTTTCTCTGTGTTTCTGCATGCCTGTCCTGGCACTCACTTCATAGACCAGTCTGGCCTTGAACTCATGAAGAGCCACCTGCCTCTGCTTCCAGAGTGCTGGGATTAAAGGCCTGTGCCGCCACCACTATCAGCAGAATTTTACTAAACTTTTAAGGAGGTGACGCCAATTATCAAAGCATTACGTAGAACTGAAAAGGAGGGAACCTTTTCAGACTAACTTTATGAGGCCAGTGTTGTTCCACTACCAAAGAAGGAGACCACAATAAAGAAAACTATAAATCAATTTCTTCAGTGAAGATAGATGTAAAACTTTTCAACAAGATCAAATTTTGTTGCACATCAAAGATGAAATTTGACTGCACATCCAAAAGATCATTTGCTCTAACCAAGTTGGTCTTATCTCAGGAATGTAAGAATGGATCCATATCCACCACACACCAGTGCACAGACCCCAGAACATCACCAGAATAAATGATAAAAGCATGTGGTTATCACAATAAGTACAGAGGAACATTTGATATAACTCAATCTTCCTGTGTATAAAACAGAGCAAAAGCCTGAATAATAGGCCTAGAAGTATAATGACCTAATGTAATAAAGGCCTGATACATCCATCCCACAGCCTGCAGGATGCTACATGAGGCGAAACTGAACCTTACACTTCACCTCCAAAATCCTGCTATTATAGGAGTGTGCCATGATGCCCAATAGAGATTGAGCATAAGGTTTTGTGCATGCTAGACAAGCACCCTACCCAGCAGAGAAGACAACTTTAAGGACTCTTAAAAATACAACTTCCTGTTTTCAATAACCAGCTATCAGCATGTCAACAATTTTGAATACATTTAAAATTTTTTTTTCTGTTTCCTCACAGAACGGAACACATGGCCATTGGGTTCATATCCAGTGACTAACCAAGTCCAATGTTACTCCACTGTCAGAATGCCTCATAGTGTCTTTTATTTTCCCAAGTGTCCTGGGACTTTACAAGACCTATGCATCTGATTGCTTCTGTTCTTCTGTTTATCACTTTAAAAATTAAACCAACAAAAGCAAAGTACAATAAAATCCCCCAATAATTACATAAAGATGCCACTCAAATGGCACGCCTGGCTAGCATTTGCTGCTTGGAAGGCAGTGCAGAGGCGCCAGTGTTTAATACATGAAAACAAAAATTATTTGAAAGTTGAACACATAAAAAGGCAAGATGGCTTGGGCTCTGGATGCCTTCTGTCCGACCCTTATGGTTTTTGTAATCGGCATAATTTTGGCAAAAAGAAGTAGACTTCCAGCTGTTTCAAGTCACAGATGTATTCTTTTCTGGGTTGCTCTAAAAATATGTACAGACTTTTGCCTTACGTTTTAAATCAGGACTCTCTTGATGGATTTTAGCTTTGATTTGGAATCTTTTGGTTCAGGACTATGTGACAGTGAACTGGATATTAACTTTGTCTGGAAGAAATTTCCAGAGCCATAAAGAGGCGGCCCCCGCTGTCACTCCACTTCTGTTTATTAACAACACTGTGTGCTCGGTCTCAGAAGTTGACAAAGAACAAAATGTGCCTGAGTGCTTTAAGTTTGGGAGGAGGAGGAGGGGGGAGGGCAATTCCTCTCCATTTAAAGTGCTCTTCTTGAGAAAAGAGGGTGTGAGAAGGACCCGCGGGGGACACTGAGAGCTCAGACACAAGGTCACAAATTAGAGAGAATATTCAAACTGTCAACACACAGTTCTTCCTCTATAAATGTCATGTATCAGTTCTCTCCAGGTAGAGACTGGTTCTTACTCATCCAAGTTATGACCCTTCAGGGGTCAGCTGGATCAAGAGTTGGGTGCCCAGCCCAAGGCTACTGTGGGCATCTGAAAGACAATAGAGGACCCCGGGAAATAAGGATGCACAACATCATCTAGAGAAGAAAGCCAGGACTCAGCAGCCAGCAAGAGCAATACGGGGAGGTGGCTATGATGAGCAGGAAGAAGCAAGGCTCCAGAGCCAGCAGCTGGGAGCGAGGACCTGCTGTGCTATGCACACTCTGGCTTTGACAAGAAAGCTGCTTTGCACCCTGGTGATATACTGGGAAAAGCTGACATTCCAGCTTTTCCCCAATGTCCAGCTCTGGGTTTTTATTATAATACTAAATAGAATTCATGCAATATTGTGCCTTGTGCTCAGATGTCACTCTTATCTGGCAATGGCACTATGTCTGCTTCACATGGGATTAAAGGGAAGGATGCATGGTAAGCACCTGACATGGTACTTCATGCCTAGCAGGAGCTACAAACATCAGCCATGACAATGACCATGGACTCCATAGAGACCGAATTTAAAAATTAGTTGTAATGGGCAGATACAAGAGATATTTTACTTTATTGCAAACTGGGGGCACATGAACCAAGACAACAGTTCCTTTGTCTACAAGATTAGGAAAAATAAGAGGAGTTCCCAAACTGGTGCGGGGGAGGGAAATGGACACTCCCATATGCTGCTGTAGGAGAATGGGAGGTCATAGACTATTTGGGAAGTATTTGGAAATATCTATGACAGCTGAAAAAGACATATATGCATAAACTTAATTATCCAATTTCTAAAAATCCATTATAAATAAATAAGAAACAGGTAAACACATGTATATCTATTACTAATGTTTACTTATAACTTTTTCTAGTAGCAATAGCACAAAATTGAAGATAGCCTAAATGTCCATTAATAGGAGGAAGTAGATATAAAGGTATCCATTAGAGTAAATAAAATAAAATAGTATAGTGTCCAACAAGTATAGCACCATTCTATCATCATAGAAAAATGTCTGGATATACAGATAGATGGCAGCATCTAAAGTGTGATAAAGGGTTAGAAATGATACATAGCAGTCTGAGAAGGGTGCCACCCTCCAGGGTTAGAAGGCAGAATGAGAAATAGGTAATACTCTATTCATATACGAGTGAGCATGTGCCTTTAGTCCTAGTACTTAGGAGGCAGAGGCAGGTAGATCTCTCTGAATTTTAGGCCAGCCTGGTCTTCACAGTGAGTTCCTGGTCAGCTAGGGCTACATTGTGGGACCCTGTCTAAACATATAAATGTAATATATGTATTTAGTGTTTTGTCAGCATTATCTACAAAATGCTTAAGAAAGGAGAGAAGGCAAAAAGGAGGAAAGTAAAGGGGAAGGAGAAATGAGGGAAAGAGGAGAGAATGATGGGTCAGGAGTCTCCCATGCATCCCAGCACACACTGAGAACACGGAGGTGTTTAGTAAATACTGAGTCAAAATAGTGATTATTATTGTCCAATCAGCAAAGAAACAATGAAAAATGATTCCCACTTTTGAAAAGGCTTTATCTTGTGCAACTGCTCAAGGAGGCCTGGGCACAGGCCCCTGAACTCACAGCCTGTTCTATGATCTTTTGGGGAGGCTGACACAGGGTTTCAGCACATGCTGACCTGGGCCACTGTGGTCCAGATGTTCAAGCTGACAGGAAGAATCTAGTTGTGAAACTGTCTTCTGGGTTCAAAGTGCTGAAGCCAAACACTACCTTGTGCGTGCCAAGGCCCAGACATTGCAAAATGCACATAATTATACAAACTCAAGAAAACCAAATGTTCTTCCCAGTGTTATCAGAAGAATTCCAGTTCATGGATTAAGATAGCACCAAGTGACTTTTTTTTTTTTTTTTTTTTTTTTTTTGCCTGTCTAACTGCCCATGTTTCTGGCTTCTCGCCTGTTGGTTTTTGGAAGGATGTAGTTTCATAAATTTCAGTCCTCTCTTGGGGGATTTAATTTAAGGCCCGCGACTCAGTGTCTAAGTGGGCTTCAAAGATCAGATTAAACATCAGACTGCTTCTTCCCATTAAGTTTACATGAATGGATGCATTATAGACATCCAAGAAGATGCTGTCTCTGACTTAGAAGGATGTAATGAGTTGTGGTGGCAATTGCAAGGAAAGAAGCTGGAAGCCGGATGACAGCAGGGATGGGAGGTGGAGCCAGAGCTGAGAAGATGTGTCTGCCAGGAAGCCTCTGGAGGCAGAGAGATGAGCCAAGGACACTCAGGCTAGGAGAGATCCTGAGCCTCTGCAGAGGGCTCAGGCAGCAGGCTAGAAAGCTAGGTCTGTGGCAGTGGGCTCCGGCCCAAAGCTTAGGGGAATTGTCCAGATGGCAGGACTCTGAGTGGGTGAAGGGGATATGATCCCTGGCAGGCGAGAGCACGTGGGAAACCCTGTAGAAGAGAGAGGCTGGAGAATTGAGAGAAGTAAAATGGTTTGCTCCTTGATTTCCATCTACTTTAGCTGTTAAATCTGGGTTTTAAAGCATTTTTAGAGCCTTAGCAGATTGCAGGGGGACTCTATAGTCATCTGCTCCCAGACGAGCAGGCTGCCTCTAATTTCTATTATAACCGTCCACACAGCAAACCTTTTTGTGCATCGGACTCTCTCTGTATTGAGGACGATTTCCTAAGAATAGATTCTGAGAAGTAGAACAACTGGGTCAAAGGAGAAGACTGATTTTATGTGTCTTAATAGACAGTGGAGAGCATGGGAAAAGCCAAATTGCTTTCCAAAAGGTTGGTTGAACCCAATCACTTTCATTTCAAACAAGATTTTATGGGTGATTATGCAGGCCTTTAATGAGATGTTTGGCTCAGAAATGATAGTACAAAATCTGACATTTATTCTGTGCTAATCATAGCTTCTCTATCCATGGTCTTATTTAATCCTCACAACAATGTGGTGTGACAGACATTGTTCTGCTGGTTTCACAGATGAGGAGGCAAATTTAGTGAGATTAAGCACATTCCCAAGGTCACATGCTCCGTGTGATGGCAGAGTTAAAACTCGGGGGCTTATCTCTAAAGCCCCGCCTTTCCCCCATTTTATATTTCCTCCATTTGTTCCAAGAACACAAACCAAGGAGCAATGATACACCTGAGACACATTCTGAGAGCTATGAGGCTACGAGCTGGTTCCTTACAGATGACATCATCAGTGACAGCTTGTTTTCAGAAGAAAGACATACTAACAGCAAACAGTGCTCACGCCTGTAATGCCAACACTAGGGAGATTGAGGCAGACGATTGCCATAGTTTGGGTCATAGAGAGAGACTCTGACTCAAAAAGATAAAGATAAGGAGGAAAAAATGAGTCTTATCTTAGAGTAATGCCAATTGATTTTTTGGTCATATTCTGGCTATTCCTACTACCAAAAACTTCAGACATTTATCATATCACCTTCAACCATCAAACAGGCTGCAAACTGTCATCCTGTGACCTTCTCTGAGCTGAATGTGGAACAGACTAGGCTAAATATCCCTGAACCAAGTCTCTCAGCTTAAGCTTACAGGTACCTGAAAGCTTTTACTGGCTTGTGTTTTCTATAAAATCATATGTAAATATCAATGATGAACATTTTTCAGGACTCAAAACTAAGTGCTCCTCTGAAAATTTATCTATGGTTTAATACTCACGGTTTGCAACAGGTTGGCCTAGATTCCAAAGACTGGATAGACAAAATATGCCATTTAATGGTCACTAAAGGAGAAAGAACCAATGGGCTGGGTCCAGAGACTGAAAGACTGTGCCTGGGAACTGTACTATAAGGTCAGAGAGCCCGAGTTCCAATCCCAACTCCACCACTTAATTGCAGTAGGACCACCAACATCTCCAAACTATTTCCAACGGTAAAGAAGGAGCAAGTAATGCCACTCGATGTGGTAATTCTGAGAAGTGAATGGGGCCAAACATTTAATGATCTTATACAGAACTTTGGGGGTAGAGTTAGCTTAATCAGTGGAGGCTTGAACTGAAATTAAGAAATTAACCTTCTAGGCCAAAAAGTAGAATTAAATTCTCAGAATCTGAGCTGGGTTCTGTGAATGGCAAGGGTAATCTAGATTAGGAATCAAACTGAGCCAGGATGCAAGGAGTGGGGTGGAGCCGGTGCTAAAGAGGTTGATTAGGGCCATGGCAGAAGTATCTAGTATACAGGAATATTATTTTAAGGTGTGTTACTTTTTTTGTGTTGCATTTGTTTAACTCTGTGAAGCCGTGTTACTGTGCCTGTCTAAAACACCTGATGGTCTAATAAAGAGCTGAATGGCCAATAGCAAGGCAGAGAGGATATAAAGAAGGAGAAATCTGGGAGGAAGAAGGAAGTAGCCAGAGAAGGATGGAGGACATCAGAGACCAGTCACCCAGCTACCTATCTAGCCATGAAAAAAGAAACAGAGGTATATGGGAATAAAAAAGAAAACACCCAGAGGCAAAGGATATATGTGATAATCTAAGTTAAGGAAAGCTGGCAAGGAACAAGCCAAGCTAAGGCTGAGCATTTATAATAAAGAATAAGCCTCTATGTCTGATTTATCTGGGAGCTGGATGGTGGAATCCCCCAAAGAGCAAAAGAGTAAAAATAACCAACAGCAATCTGGGTTTGTTCAAAGGGACAAAGTGAGGACAACATTATTTGCTGTTTCCTACCACTCCAATGCGTACCATCCACTTGACTGCTAAATGATCCCAACACTCAAATCCCTAGCTTTTCTACCAGCATGATAGAAAGTCTTCCCTGGAATGCCCTTTCCCTCCAACCCATGTCTTGTTTGTCCAACAAGTCCAGGACAAATCTCTGCTCTTCTGTAAGCCTGAGCCTCATATTCCCTTCCCCCTAGTAGTTAAGAGACACCCTTGCTTGTTCATGCTCTTCTGGCAGTTATTCTTTTCACAATTCTCTTGGCAATAATCATGATGCATTTACTGTTGTTGACTTGAACAGACAGAAATATCTTCTGTGCCTATTCAACTCATCACATGTGTCTGGTTTGCTTTTCCCTTATGCAAGAGTCCAAAGGATAAGTCAGAATCACTGACGGGGAAGAGATTTCAGAGAGAGACAATTACAATAATAACCAGGCTTGTGTGGATTCCAGATTATATACACATTATCCATATACATGCATATCCATATATATATATGTATATATATAATTTGATTGCACTGTTGTGTTGAATTTATTCTAGCAATTTTAATCACAGTATGATCCAAAACAGCATCTGCACTGAACTTTACCAGTTCTGTTCCTCCGGAGCCGGACCTGTTGGACTTACATAAATAGAAAGAGTCCTTTACATGTGAGTATCAACAGTGATCTAAAGAAGTAGCCAGTCTTCTTGGGAGAACTGTTGATTTATTCAGAGGTATAGCTGCAAAATCCACAGATGTTCAACAAACTTCGAGGGAGACAGACTGTGGAGGCCCAAAAGGCTCTGTTCATTCAGGTTCAGAGTTCACCTGAAGTCTTGTGTGGCAGGGATCCAGTTTGCCTGGGCTTTATTTTAGTGATGCCTTATGTGTTGGGTAGCTGTGTATACACTTCACCTATTTGGCGAACTGTATATAATTCACCATGCTACTGTAATGGTTTGAAAGAAAATGATCCCTAAGGGGAGTGGCATGGTCTTGTTGGAGGAAATGCGTCACTGTAGAGGTGGGCTTTGAGGTCCCATATATGTTCAAGATACCACCCAGTGTTAGTTCACTTCCTGATGCCTGCGGAACAAAGCTGTAGAATTCTCTAACACCATGCCTGCCTACACATGCCATACTCCCTGTCACGTGCTCCCCACCATGATAACGAACTGAACCTCTGAAACTGTAATCAGCCACCTCAATTAAATGTTTTCCTTTATAAAAGTCGCTGTGGTCATGGTGTCTCTTCACAGCAATAAAAACCCCAACTAAGACAGCCATTCAGGTCAAGATTGAAGTAACACTTTTACTACATAAGCCCTTCCTTCATCTTTTCTTGCTCTTTCAGAGAAGCAATCACACAGTTTCATGGGTGAGTCATGAGAGCAGCTGAGTCCGCCCAAGAAGTCGTTCTCAAATGAGAGGAGCTGGGTGTACAGACAAGTCCAGGTTGGTAGCAAAGTTTCTTATCAACAGATCTTGCCTGGGTGGCAAGAGACAGAGTGTATGCCGTGTGTCAAATTGCCAAGATCAGTGACCGACAATTATATTATTTAAGAGAAAATGGTTCATTTTGTTGTACACTGGCAGAAGGTGTTATAGACAAGCCCTATGTGAGGAGTAATGTGTGATGCTGTGTCTGCTTGATGGGAATAAGAGTTAAGCTTTGCATGGGTCTACCTCCTATACAGAACAGAAACATCTCATCACTGAGACCTTCATGAGACGTTTGTAGGATTCTACGAGATAATGTTCTCATTCAAGAAAGCTGGTAGTGAAGGTAAGTGGGGTTGATGGACGGCCCAGGACCTTTCTGGTCTGACCTTCACTTGGCTTGGCTTTGAGCATTTGAAGCCCTTTTCGTCCTGTGCTTTTAGAGGGCTTTGAGTACTCGGGGATGCATGCATTCACAAGGATGGGTGGCAAAGCCACAGGCAAACAGTGAAGCTGAAGGGAAAGAAGCGCCTGGCAGACCCACTATGCGCACATCTTGTCCAGCTGGCTCTTAGGAGTCAAAGATGGAGAATGTGTTGGGGCACAGGAGGGGCCAGTCACCCAGGGTTGGGAGTGGAACAATGTAAGAACCCCAGTGGTTTTATGGAAGGTCAAGCTAGAGTCAGACGAGATAGAAGAATGGGTTGAGGAAGCTGTGATATATGCTATGACAACCTTCTCATGCTCACAAGGTGGCTTTTACCTTATCTATCTGGCGGGTGACAGTGGCAGCTGTCATCATTATCTGGCTGGCATGACAGGTAGAAACTGTCCCTTATGTCTCTCTTATGACCTCCCCCCTCCAGTGACCATTATGTTTTGAAAACAATAGCAATTAGTGGCGATGGCAACAGTTATGAGTCATCAATTTTTCAATTAATAAACTAATTCCTTATCCCATTCCCCAAGGGATCAGAGGCAGGAGTTATTAGTACCCTGTGTCATGATAATCTAGGAAAATGATGACAGCTTCAGAGGTAGCCAGATGGTAATGGCAATCATGATAGGAACTGCTGGAGATGGATGTGAAGTACAAAGACTGGAAAAAGAATTTATGCTAATAGGTCAGAGAGGAAGAGGCTTGGGGATGGCAGTCACTAAATGAGCAGAGATTACACAGGCAGAAACAGGTCAGGGACTAAGACTGGTTGATTAGGAAACATAATTACTATTTTGTTACATGTTTGCACTGTGGTCAGTGACTGGACACTTTATCTACTATTATGCCATATAACCCATTATTGCTTGCGTAATAGGAAAACTGAGGCTCCCCAGTAACTGCAAGTCCATTGTTTCACCCGTGGAACTTCGGAAAATTCTTTCTCACATTAATGGTGTGAATGAGAATGGCCCCCATAGGCTCACATGTTTGAATATTTGGTCCTCCATTGGTGGAACCGTTTGGGAAGGATCAGGAGCTGTGGCCCTGTTGGAGGAGGTGTGTCACTGGGACATGTTTTGAGATTTTAAAAGCCTAGATCATTCCCAGTTAGCTCTCTCATCCTCTTGCTTTTGGGTTCAGATGAGTTCTTGTCTGCTACTCCAGTGCCATGCCTGTTTTCTGGTTGCCATGCTCTCCGCCATAATGGTCATGAAATCACTCTCTGAAACCACGAGCTCCGTATAAACTTTCTTCTATAAGTTGCCTTACTCATGGTGGCTTCTCACGGAAATAGAGAACTAACCAATATATTACCATACAGTCCTTCCCTGCCTCTCTCTTTTAAATCTAATTTACCTGAATCCAAAGTAAAAGGTTTAATTAGTGCTCTGGTCTCCAAGCTTTACTCATGTATTTTTCTGTTTTCATATGTGTGATATCATGTATGTGGGCACATTGTGTGGAGGTCTATGGCTGGTATCAGGAATTATCTTCAATTGTTCTTACCCATGATCCTTTGAGGCAGGATCTTTCAATCAACTCAGAGCTTGCTGAGATTGCTATTCTCACTAGCTAGTTTGCTCTGGGATATCTCCCGTCTCTACTATCTACAGCTGGAATTTTGGACTGACCACCATGCTAATCTGGCATTTCTGTGGTTTTGGGGATCTGAACTCTGCTCCTCAGGCTTGTACAGCATGTACTTTAGTCACTGAGCTGTCTCCCTAGTCTATCTCCCCAGGTTTTTAGAGTCATATTGGATATGTAGATAAGGCTTTCAGAGAAGTTGCACCTAGAAACTCAACTAACCTCATACTTGTAATAAAGTCACATTTATTGCTGGGTTTGATCCATTGGGGGTGGGTAGGGTTTGTTTCAGCTCACACTTCAGATCATAGTCCATTGAGGGAAGGCAGGGGAGGAGCTCAGACAGGAACATTATCTTATAGGGGCAGATCATGCCGACAGGTGCTGATGGGACTTCCTGCCTTCTCTGAACCAGCTCAGACAGAAGAAAAAGCAAATGCTTTTGGAGTCAGATTTAGATTTTAATCCAGATTCTACAGCTTGTCAGCTATGTGACATTGGGCACTTTAGTTCCTTTCTCTGAGCCAAGGTTCTCCATCTATAAACGGAAACACTAACCTACGATTCACAGAGCTGTTATGTGTTAAATGTCTCACCCAGAACCTGGCAGTGGGCAGATGCCTACCAAGTCCTCACTCCTTTGCCCTTCTCTTCCAGCTCTACTAGAGGGCTGAGAAAGAACACATACTATGATGCTCAGAATAATAGGGGAAGGGACTCACTGACTCTAATTAGATCTTAAGAATATGCCAACAGTGGTGGCATATTAACCAGACATTGTGTCTGTCAGCAATACTTAATGGTTCACATGAAATTTCATGCAATAAAGGGTCTATACTTTTAATTGCATGGAAAGTTGTGTTCACTAAGCAGGAGAGGGGGAAGAAACAGTTTTTCTCCCACAAAGAACACTGAGACGATCTAATTAGCATGCCTGGTGTCTCAAAAATTGAATTCCACCTAAGAGCACGCTATTAAAGCTCCCACATTAGACAGGGAAGTAATTTGAAATGACTGAGCTCTCTGTGCAAACACCTAACGTTACTCTAATAGGCCCAGAAAAAAAAAGATGACATCAAATATAGTTTAAAAGGGATTTAAGTTTAATTGCTGCCTAATAAAATTATGAGTGCATTTTCCTAACTAAAAAGCTATTTCCCAGCCGTGGATAAAGATTTTGCAATTTAATAAATGATCAAGTCCAGTTTGCTTCCGCAGGTCCTCCTTCAGTTTGTCATACTTGTCTCTGAGAAAATGCTAGCATGATGTTGACACTGGTCCCTCAACAGCTGGACTCACTGGATGTTAGGGCTGATGCTAACAAGAGGAAAAGCACAGGAGGTCTCACCACCCTCTGCTGTTTTGTAGGGAGCCACAGAGTGTTGACTTGACAGGGTCACCACTAGACTATACTATATACTTTAAAAGTTTTAAAGACTCTCTTATGGGCATTTAGATTAGGAAAAGATATCACTGGGGGGGGGCATCCAGTTTGACAAGATGAATGGGGACTGGGTTTCAGCTCCTGTCTACCTCGTCTGCTATGTGCAGGATACAGATGGCACAGACCTACCTCCTCACCTTGAGAACTTAGGTCCCACCACCTGCATTCTTGCAGAGGTAGGGTGATTGCCTTCAACACATGAGATTAAAAAGGTCTTACTGGATGAGAAACTGGACTCAGAAATGGCAATTGAGAGTGTTACATAATGGTTTACAGACTTAAGCATCTATATTGTACAAAAACGAAGTGGCCAGGGCTAGAACTTAGGTTCCCGATTCTGAACTGTTCTTCCCCTCTAAATATCTCCCATGGCTCTCTCATGACACTATTTAATCTTGAAACTGTCATTTTGCATGGGTATTTAACGTCCCCCAACTGTGTGTGTGTGTGTGTGTGTGTGTGTGTGTGTGTGTGTGGTGTATGTATATGTATGTGTATATAAATGTGGGTGTGTATGTGTATGTGTATGTTTGTATGTATGTATGTATGTATGTATGTTTGTATGTATGCATGTATGTATGTGTGTATGTGTTTGTGTTTATGTGTGTTTGCATGTGTGTGTATGTATGTGTGTATATGTGTTTGTGTGTGTGTATATGTGTGTATGTATGTGTGTGTTTGTGTATGTATGTGTGTGTATGCATGTGTGTATGTGTGTATGTATATGCGTGTGTATGTATGTATGTGTGTGTATGTATGTGTGTGTATGCATGTGTGTATGTGTGTATGTATATGCGTGTGTATGTATGTATGTGTGTGTATGTGCTTGTATGTGTGTGTATGTGTGTATGTATGTCAAGGGTTAAACTTGAGTAGACGATGGAAAGGCAGAGTAGAGGAGGAAATGTGAAGAAGGATGAATAATATTCGGGATATCTTAAGGCAGTCATACGGAAACCTACTATTACTGAAGCTTCCTAAAATATATGCATACATAAAGAGTTTCGATGGAGTTACTATATAATGGGTGATGATACTTCTATAAGACACCACAGGCTAACAAATAATTCTAATGTCAGGAATGGGTTTTTTAGAGTTGTTGGCCAGTGAGGTCCCATAGATCCCTAAACATGATGGACTATTGCCATTGCTCTTGCTGACTCAGGACTTGATGGTAAAGTCATATTGCTTGACAACACCATATACTTGAGTTGTAGAACATGGAGAAACCAAGCTGGTTTGAGTAAAACCCAGAAGTTTCACTCTTGTTAGCTAGCTTTCATAGTAGTGGAAAGTTATTACACATACTATCAGAGGGAAAGAGTAATCACCCATAGTATGGAGCTGTGAATATTGGAAGTTACAATGACTGTCTTGGCCAGACATATCCACTGGTGCAGTAGTGGCATGAACATCATGTGAGTAACCAATCACTTTCTGATTGTATTTAAGTCCTGCTACACGAGATGAAAACCATACTTGTTACTGGGGTAAGAACCTGTGGCCAGACAGGTCATAGGCTCCAGGGGCAAACCCATTATGATTAAGAAATCAAAAGAAAAAAAGTGATTTTAAAAGTGCTGATTTAAATTTGATTTTATTGACAGTAATCTTTATGAGCATTATCACTATAAAGAGAGCTGCAAATGAGAGATTAAGTCCTGAGCAAAAGAGTCCGCTCAGCAAATATAACAGAAGCCAAGAAAAGGGCGGAGCTTCAATGAACCAATTGGACCCCAAGTCTCTGTGATCTCCAGGCCTTAAACCTTTCTCTGCACTCGTTCTCAGGAATAATCTCTGTTGTTCTAAAGCTCTCTCTTTTTCTCCACCCTTTTTCTCCACCATTGCTAAGCTTCCTAGTCAACTCACCATGAAAGTTTTATAGGGAATACAGTTGCAGATTACTAACTTGGAAAGAGGCTTGGAGACAACGGTTGGACTTGACCAGCTGCCTGACTTCCAACTACCAGGCAATATGGTCTCTACTGTCAGAAAACCTCCCGCCTGTCTAACACCGAGTTCCTTGGAGACAAAGCCACCATAGAAGTGGAAACGACATATATGTCACCAGTCTACAGTGGGAAAGCCATCTGCTACAGTTTTCTCCCCCATGTGCTAGAGGCCTTTATTTTCTGTTGTGTAAGGAATAGAACTGAGACTTTTCTTAGATCGAAAATTCAGTCTTTGGGCAAAATCTTTCTCTTCTGAATTTTATGTCTACAGGAGAGGTCAGAACTCCAGCCAAATCCGCTTGGGATTGTGTTTAGTTTTAACAGCTGGTAACCTATCCAGGTACATAGTCCAGAGAGAATAGAAATACAGGGTTGTTTATTTCACCATGATGCAAACCTCATTGCCAAGCTCTTACGCATCAATAGTACATTTATGCACTCACACACTCATTCATAACATCTAATTGTGACCATGTCCTTTTTGACTTTGAAGGAGTCATTTGGCAGTGGAAGTGGGAAGGTAAATGTAAAATTCATTTCCCCCTTCCTGTTAAATGAATAGCATTTACTGTCAGCTCCCAGGCTTAGAGAAGACATGGTCTCCATTTGTAGGGTATTCCATCTACTAGGACAGACAGGTCGTAATTCCAGTGAAGTGGGAAAGAAGTCAGCTCAGAGATCAGAAACGGGCATCAGGTAGGATAGCAGAACAGCCATGCCAGGCAGGCAATCAGAAAGAGCATTTGAAAGAGTTAGCTTTGGGAAGTGAGCAGGAGTGGGCTTAGCTCATTAGAAGGCACTTCAAGGGCAGACGTAAATCTAGGCAGAGAACAAATACGAAAAACCCATGGAGGAAGTCTACAGAGACCACTGTCACCAAAGTCAAGCATGTGCATTTGTGTAGTAAATAGGGCAGGCATGGTGAGGATGAAGGTGGAGAGAAAGCCAAGGGCAAATTCCTAGGGGCTTTATCTACTGCCTGGTTTAGTTTACATTTACCTTGGAATCGCTGAGAAACCAGTGAGAGGTGTCACTTACAGGAGGCAACAGGACCAATTACCAGAGGAGCATCACGGAAGATGCAATGGAGGAGATGGGTGGAGAGACTTATTTATGAAGAGACTATTGCATTAATTCAAAAATGAAGAAACCATGAGCAAGTTAGCAGTGAGGACCCAGAAGAGGGAACGGGTGTGAAATAAGCCAAGACAGCTACATTTAATAACTCACCAGAGGAAAGTGGAAAAGGACAGTCTAATTTAAATTCTGTTTCCTGGCTTGCCTCTCAGTCAGCATTATAAACAAGAGTGAAAAAAAAAACGGTACTCTGGGAGACGAAGGAAAGTATACTTACATCTTTTATGCCCCTTCTCTGACCAGCCACCCACCTGGGTGTTCTACATAGGATTTTACATTCTAACCCAGTAACAGCTATGGTACAGGAGAATGTTAATTCTCCATGTGCAGATGAGAAAGTGGGGAACGGACCATTAGCTAGCAATGTATATAACTCCTCAAAGGGTTTGGTGGTCTCTTGAGCAAATGAAAGGTTTAAAGAGAGGAAGCAAACTAAAGAGTTTCTTTCTGGATTTCAGATAGCATCTGTAGCTTGCTTCCTACAGAGCTGGCATTCCCAAGCACACGCATATATTTCAAACAGTGTCTTTTGTGTCTCAGACTTATTTCAAAGTTAGTATATAGCCAAGGGATGACCTTGAACTTCTGATCCTCATGCTTCTTCCTCCTCAGAGTTAGGAATCAGTTGATTCAGTGCTATGGGTCAAACCCAGGATGCACACTAGGTAAGCACTCTGCCAATTGAGCCATATATCCTGGCTCTAGGATTGTATACTAATCCTCCACTCCATGCCTTCTCAGGGCATGCAGAAGAAGTAGCAGGTGAGCAGGCCTTTGTGGAGAACCTGCTGCTATTTATTCAGCTGAGAAGGATGAAAAAGATTGGGAAGGTACATGCCAGCATCCAAGGACATGGATGAGTATAGTGTGTTCTGGAAAACCCCAGTAACGTCTTTGGCTCTGTCTTCTGGGACAGTAACTAAACACATTCGCATGTCAGGGTTAATGACTCTTGTCCCTATTATGCAGAACATTTGCAGCAAGGGTAAGATGCTGGTTCGTATCTTCAATCTGTTCAATGGATATTAATTGCTCAAGTAAGGAAACAGAAGTGAACCAGACAATGCTTGCTTCATGTTTCCACCCTGCTTGCAAATTCCAAGGCTTGCCAATATTTCCCACCAGGCCCACTGAGTCACGGTACAAGGAACTGAAGAAAGGAGAGGCCACCACACCCTGCATTTCATTCCCTCTAAGGAGTTCTGCTTCAGAAAATGCTATATTCTTGCAGACGTAATTAAAATGGAACTGGCTTTCTTAGTCCTCCGTGATTCAAGTCAATGAAATTAATCACCATTGGCCAGTCTAACAGCCTGCCACGGCCTCTCTAGGAAATGTATTTCAAGGTGTCTGCTGCAGCAACAGCAATTAAAATCTATTGAGCAGAGGGCTAAGACGAAGCAAACACTTGGCACAATAGCAGAGGTGCAGGATAAACGAAATGAGTGTAATTAACAGATTGCTTGAAACCGAGATGGAACCTCCACGAAGACAGACGTTTCAGTGATTTTGATAGACACCACCTGATAGCGAAAAATTGCTTTATTAACTCTAGCTGTGATTTATTTCAACATTTGTTGAATCTATCGGTGACTTCTGGTGTGGGATGTTCAGTCTCAGAAATATCTACTTTCATTTCCTTGCAGGGCATGTAATGCTTTAATCCAAAGAAACAAAAGGCAGGCGGATTTCATCTGTTTTCCCATCAATGGAATGGGGCACAGATTGGCTGTCAACCCAAATCAAATTTATGTAGGAGTCTGTGTAACGTCTGAAGTCTCCATTCTCCTCTAATTGAAGAATTGTATGTAGAATACAATATTCCATGAGACCAAATTACTTCCCCAGTCAATGGAGACCAAATTATGTGTCTGTATCTTAAGATCAGGTAAGAAGGAAAAATAATCAGAGACTCTTGAGTTTAAGTACTGTGCTCTCTCTGCATGGATTCCATATTCCCAGGGTCAATGGACTGTGGGTGGAAAACATTCAGAGACACGCCATACAGACTGGCTTCAGAGCTAAATATGGACAGGCTCTTCTCTGAGAAATATACCTTGAATAGTACAGTAGAACATAGTTTGTCCCATAGGAGTTACTTTGTATTCAGCATTTACAGTCATCTAGGGATAATGATTTGAGTTTGAAATGTGATATGCACAGGCTACATGTGAGTATGATGCCATTTGATATAAACGGCTTGGGCACCTGCAGGTTTTAGGGGATCCCAGAATCAACTTTTACCAGATCAATCATCTTTCAGGGCCAATCATCCTTCATGTGACAAGCAGTTTGCAAGAGATTACAAACCAAGTATCTCAGTCTTGCAAATGCTTTTTGGGGCTCTAACCTGTGTCATTAGGACTAGGTCTGACTGCATATGATTTAAAAATCAAGTATCTGCTTAAAGTAAGAATACATTTATTTTTCTCATATATAAAAAAAGTTTCTAGGTGGAGGCTGTAGAGAGAACTCAGTGGTTAAGAGCACTGGCTGCTCTTGCAGAGGACCCAGGTTTAATCTCAACATCCACATGTTGGTTCATAACCATTGTCCCGATATGAAAATGGGTAGGGGAATAGACTTAGCACGCATTAAGAGCACTGTATTTCATAGTGGAGCTAATCTATGGACTTTTTCTGAGTCCCTCTTTGCTTAGCACAGCCCAGTAGGCCTTTCTGTCTAGATGAATAGCTATTTGCAGAGTTGATGATTAACAATTACAGAAGCCGATCTCTTCAGCCCTATCTACTCAATCTTGGTTGTTCCAGATAAAATTCTAGATATTTTGGGAGTTCTTCTAGAAGTCCTGACACTTACCCCTAAATGGAACAGAGGTCAAGAAAAGTCAGTGCTGCTGTAGTGTGATCTGGGGGAGGGCAAGGAATTCCAGGGAAACAGCTGTCTCCAGTTCAAAGGGCTACAGATCACAGATCCTGCTGCAAACAGGGGGTGAATTGTGCTGGGAAAGTGAGATCTTAGGGATGTGAGGGGACTAGGTTGTTGTCAAACAGAGAGCAAGAAGTAGGGCAGTCTTCCTCAGCAGTATCCAGTAGAAGACTGGAATCTCTGGGTGCATGTGGTTCCCATCACAGCATAGGCCAAAAGGATGATAATACAGGAACCAAAATTCAAGAACGTTGTTTGTGGAGGCTTTATCTCTCTTTCTCTCTTTTTCTGCATGTATTTTCCTTCTTTCCCTATCTCCAGAGTGATGATGGTAAAGCCCCTAAGTCACCTGGAGCCCAAAAGGAAATGCCCAGTCATTGAATCAGGAAATATGAAATGCCTGGGTCCAATGGAAAGTGTAGGAAGAGAATTGGGAGACCAGAGTGAATGGGGAAACTCCTGAAAGAGACGCAAGTAGGCCATGTTGAAGGAGACTGACTGGAGCAAGAGATAGTAGGTTATGACAGGACCTGCCACCAGTTCCCAAATCCCATGCCAGAGATTCAGCCAGTGTGTGGAAACAAAATATGGGTTGTGAATTCTTAAGGCTTGGACTTGAATTCTTCATTGGCTATCTATGGGCATAGAGGCAAGAAACTGCCTTCCTCCAAGTTAGAGCTTCCTTAAAGAGTAAGGAATGATAGCTCATTTTACAGGGTTACAGGGATTTCATGGGATCATTCATATAAAATGCTTCCCAGTCTGATTCTTAGTAACACCCCAGGAGTTCACCGACGGTATTATTAAAGTTGGGTCATCTTGTAGATCTGACAGGAACCCCTTCAGTCATTGTGATATCATGCCAACAAATGTGTGTAGAGTGTTATTACAAGCAAGTTTCCTTAAACAGATAGATTTTGCCCATGCCTGAATGAAGGAACCAGATTCATAAGTATATGCTAGAAGCTCCCTTGAAGAAGCCACATTTAGCCTTCATTCAAGACCAACCAATGCTTGAGGTGGACACTGTGAGTGCTTGTGTAGCATACTGATGCTTCGGTCTAGAGTGCTGTACACAAATGCTCCTATCAGAAAGCTCTCTGGGAAGAGTGACCTGTGTTTGATTTCAAGCCTCCATATGTCAGTTGCTATTATACTGTTTGCATGACCTAGTGAAGCTTTGTAAAACTGATGTGCTATGAGAAAAGAAAGGTGCTATTTATGACTTCTTTGAAAAGACTCATTAAAGGCAAGTTGTTGTACAATTTAGAAAGAGTAAGGCAACTATAAAAGATGTGGAGAAGAAGCTGGGTGTGGTGGTACACACCTTTGATCCCAGCACCCAGAAGACAAAGGCAGGTAGATCTCTGTGAATTCAAGGCCAGCCTGGTCTACAAAGAGAGTTCCAAGGCAGCCAGAGCTGTTACACACACACACACACACACACACACACACACACACACACACACACACACACACACACACACACAGAGAGAGAGAGAGAGAGAGAGAGAGAGAGAGAGAGGTGACATGGATTGGGATTTTGCTCTCAGATTGCTCTTCTCATGTTTTTAAGTACCAGATACCTTTTGAAAAAAACCTGGAGACTAAGAAATATGAGTTATTAGTATGATATATTTATGATTCAAAGTATATTTGCAGGGCCAGTGACATGGCTAAGTAAAGGTGCTTGCCATGCAAGCCTAGAGACGTGGGTTTGAGTCCTAGAATCTCCACCCCACACATGTGCTGTGGCGCATGCGTATAATCACATCATAAATAATAAATATATATTTAAAAACTACACTTATGTAGGTGAAAATGAAATATTTGACACACATGCTTAGTTATTCCTATAATTTCTTGTTTTAACACATTCTTGTTAGGCCTCAGTAATCAGAATAGAGGGCATCTGCCAAAGTACTGCCCCCCCCCACACGATGTTCGATCTATACTCACTATACCTCATTATAGATCCTCATTATAGATTTTCAGCAAAATCTTCATTGCCTTATTAGCATTCTTTTTCAAAAAAGCCATGAAGAAGGTTCTTGATAATGCCTGCTTTACAAACAAAAGTTTAAACAATCGAAGAAAGTAGAATCAATTGTATGACATCTCAGAGTTAAGAATCTACCATGGTTCTAACCGTTGATTGCTCTAAGTCACTATTTTGAATCCATAGAGTTTTTTTGTTTTCTGTTTTTTAAGCCTTAACATTTTGAATCATCTTAGCACGTGTCATTTTGTAGTCAAATAAAACTCCCAAACAGTTAAGCTGGGCTCAGGCTAAGCACAGGTTGTTCCATGCTCAGGGGTTAAGTCAGGGTGACCAGGACACACAATAAAAGAGTGCACTGAGTGCTGAAGAGATTCTGTGAAAGCATTCAACACGGGAAAATCTGTCAACCAAAGTGTCAAGGTGTTATCAGTCTCTTTCTCACTGAGAACTCTTCCAAAGCATTTGCACTTAAGGAAGTAATAAAGGTGTAAGATTGGGTTTTCCAGTATTAATTAGCAGTGTAAACAAATAGCAAGAACTATGTCTTAAGGATGAATGTTTGAGCAAATGCAGTCACAAAGACTGACTTCTAGCTTCAAAACACCCCAGCCCAAGGCTGACTCAGAGTGATCTGCTGCCTGAAGATAGTGAAAGCCAATATTCTCTAAGGACTGTCAGCTAGACTTTGCAATACTTCATATTCATTTATGGTATTAAAATGGATACACAGCAGGAAAATCATGGAATAAAACAGACAAGTGAAACAGACCTACAGATAATGTAGATAATTTGATTCTTTAGCCCCAGCCTCACTTCTTTGTCTATTATGATGCACAAGATGGGATCAGCAATGTTCATGGTGCATTTTGAGTTATCATAAAATCCATCAGAGGAAGAAAACCTCACTGAATTTTGGCATGGAGGAAAGTGTCATCTCAAAAGACCTAACAATGCTTGTGGCCATGATCACAGATCGTAAGCCAGATGTATACATACTTTATATTTGTGCTGATTTTAAAAAGACCTTCTTAATTAACTCCTTGAGAATTTTGTACAATGTATTTTGATCACATTTACCTTGATCTCTCTCCAAAACTTATTTCACAGTCTCTCCTGCCTCTCTTTTCCTAACTTCGTGTTCTTTCTCTTTTAAAAATCTACCATTAACTCCAGTTTTCTGCCACACACGGATGGGGTAGGGGCCATCCACTGGAGTGTGGCTGACCAGCCAAGGGCCACATCCTTAAAGAAAACTGACTATCCCTTTCCCAGAAGACATCTAATGTTCATAGCTCCATACTAGACTACTGATTGGCTTGACACTGTGCAGGGCATGCCTGCTGTAGGTACATGAGTGCAGTTACCCTGTAACGTCCAGGCTCTTAGAATTTTCTGCTCCATCTTCTGGTTCCGGAGCTTTAGGGAGGGAGTGTCATCACAGCCACATATTCTCTGTACTTTGATCATGCATTAATTTATAATAAACATTCTGGAGGGGCAAATAAATCATGTCTGCTCAATGTAATATTTATACACCTGTCAAGGAATTTTCAACAATATATATACTTGTGGCATAAAATAATCTCTATATGATGTTACCAGCAAGCAAATATTCTTATATTTTCTGTTCTCCACTAAACAAACTTCTAATAAGTGTCAGATGCATTTCAAGGTAATTATAGCCTTATTTCAGTTCCCCCAGCGGCACCCCAGAGAGCTACTCTCAGGAGCTGCAATTCCCAATGAATAGGCTGCCCATAACAAATGTGGATCAATGCCTTTGGAATAGCATTGCTTTCTAGTTAATAGAGTTTTGATTTTCTTTACCCATTGATTAACGAAGCAATAATTCTGTTTTTGAATTAGAAGACAAATTAAAATGTACTGTAACTGGAGCCTATTGGGAAATAGGTGTAGCTTGGAGAACTGACAGTAGCTATGGAGACAAAGCAGGTAGAGTGGACGACTTCACCAGAGCAGCCAGGGAACTGTTGGGAAGCATAGGGAAAAGGCACACACTTCAATTGAACGGATGCTTCCTACTGTATTATAGGCCACCAGTGTTTCGGAAGCAGCTACAAGATGTAACCCCCATGCTCGTTGCCCATCCTCATTGTGAGCAGGCAAACTCTTCATCTTTGAAAAATTGGCTTGTGATGTTTTGAAGCAACTCATTTTGAAACAGAGTTTTCTGGAGCTGTCCACTGTCCTTGTCTGTAACTACTCTTTCCTGTCCCAAAGGCCCATGTGCTAACAGTGTGATTGTTAGCCTGTGTGCTACTGGGGGAGCCATCAGAAGGTGAGACCCAGTGGGAGGATGTTAGGCCATTGGGGTGTGCTTTGAAGCCCACTCCTTTATTTTTCTCTTCAGCCACCCGAGGTGAATTCTGACAACTGCTTGCAGCCATGGTATTTTTCTTACCACAGCCCCAAAGACTGTTGCCGATTGATCATGGGCTGGAGACTCTGAAATGATGAGCCGAAGATAACCCTTTCATCTTAGAGGTTGCCTATCTACTCTATAGTAAAAGCCGATTAACACCACAGTCTCTGTGAGGTGATGTTCCCGTTTTAGACTTCATTTGTGTATTTGCATTCTAAAAGATGTTATATTTTCATGTTAGAGAATAAGGTGGGGGGGTTGGAGAAACGCATTCCCCCTGCTTTTCAGAACAAAGATTAGGTGGCAAGTATTCACTAGAAAGTTGAGCTTAGATCCTAAGAAACATAGAATCTGGTGAAAATAAAGTACAATTTTCAGGATACTGGGTTAATGTATATACTTGGATGACATTTTCAGGAATGCCTCTTCCATTTCTCCTTTAGTTCAAGAGAGGGAAAAAGTCAAGAAATCTGTGTCGTACATATGTCTTGCTATTAGGATTTGAACAGTCGAATATATACTTTGTAAACCTTAGTTTTTCTTTCGAAAATAAATCAGGTGACCTGCAGCTGTTGGTCACCAAAATGAGAACAAACCAGGACGCTCACTCATATGCCTTCTTCTTCTTTTTTTTTTTTAAATTAAATAAGATTTATTTTTATGTATATGGGAGGTTTGCCTGCATGCGCCAGAAGAAGGACCAGAGTTACAGAAGGCCGTGAGCCACCACGTGGGCACTGGGAATTGAATCAGGTCCTCTCCACTGCTGAGCAACATCTTTCTTATACAATCTTTCTAAGGATTCCCCAGCTCCGGTGTTTGTTGGTGGGTTCTTAAGGATGTAGATTATAAAATAACCACCCTTTGAACCAGCAACACAAAACATGATACAATTTTCAAAAGGCAGAAACCAAATTTGGCAAAGATCTCCTCTTCCTCTCCCACAGGTGGTTAGGTCCTCACCCAACAGGTGACTAGATATTCTCATACAGCCTTTAGAAGATGTCATTATGCCATCCTTAGAAAGATGATCCAGTGGAACACACAATGGTTCTCTGCAGCACACGCTCTTTTAACAAAGCCGCCTATCAGTCTTGGAAACATCTAATAGCAGATTCATATTAAATGGCTCCCTATTCAGGGATATTTATGATTCTGTGGTGGCTTGAATGAAATGTCCCCTACAGGGCAGGTATTCGAAAGCCTATTTCCCAGTTAGTGAACAGTTTGGGGAGGTCAGGGCACTTTAGGAGGTGGAGCTTTGCTGGAGGAAGTACATCATCACAGGGATTATAGCTTTTCTTCTCCCCATTTGCTCTCTCTGTTCCTGTGTGGATGGAGATGTGATCTCAGCTCCCTCTCTGTCTGCTGCCAACCTTTCCCACCATTATGGACTCTCTTTCTGGGAGTAGAAGCCAAAATAAACCTTCCCATAAGTTACTTCTAGTCATGGTGTCTTATGGCAGAAGAAAGTAACATACCCATTGTGCGCGCACGCGCGCGTGCATGCGTGTGTGTGTGTGTGTGTGTGTGTGTGTGTGTGTGTGTGTGTGTGTATGTGTGTGTGTGTGTGTTCCAGTGGTCAGTAAGTAGTATGTGCTTAGATATGAGTATGCCTGTATATGAGCTGGCTACAAGTCAGAAGAATGTGCTTTCTCCAAAGTCAGTGGCCAGCACTGTCACAATGTGTGTGTAGAACTGTCTGTTTCTCTGGGCCACTGGCAACAAATGGCGATCAAAACCTAACAGGTCAAAAGGGATAGGTTTCTGGAATCAATTTGAATTTCTGTAATTGTAGATGAATTGAGTATCTTTTAAAATCATTTAAAACCCATCTTGTTTCTTTCTGAGGCCTGTCCATGTGTTTACATTTTCTTGTCATTATGTTTGTTGGTCTTAAAAATTGACATGTTTTGTGTCCTGGCATTTGCCTGTAATCCCATCAGGTGGGAGGTGAAGGCGGGAAGATCAGGAGTTCAAGACCAGCCAGAACTACAAGATATGAGACTCAGTGATTCTCAACCTTCCTAATTCTGTGACCCTTTAATACAGTTCCTTGTGTTGTGATCCCCAACCATAAAGTTATTTTCATTGCTACTTTATAAGTGTAACTTTGCTACTGTTATGAACCATAGTATAAATATTTGATATGCAGATGGGCTAAGGAGACCCCTGATTAAAGGTGTGTGCCACCACTGCTCAGCCTAATGCCCTCTTCTGACCTCTTCAGGTACCGGAACTCGTGTATACATACCCTCACATAGACGCATGCATAAACATAATTTTTAAAATAAAAAATATTTTATATTATTAAAATGTTTCTTTTTTGTCTTATACAGAACTTGACTCGATACTAAAAATGGATTTTTTTTTCATGTTTTCGCCTGTGCTGATGTATTTTACTTTAAAATATTTAAGTCTTCAATACAATCAGAATTTATATTTTGGTTCAAAGACTGAGCATTGAAAGACAATTTTCTAGGTGTTTCCAGTTCTTCCCCTGCAGTTTATCACACGGCCTGCTACTTCCCCAGGTGGAAAGAAAGTGCAGTCTCATGTCCTTAGTTAACAGTGAACTCAAGTCTATTTTGGGACTTTGCATTGGATTCTGGTGACTCGTCTGCTCATGCTCTAGTTTTGTCATTTTCGTCGATGCTATTTGATGCTGTTTTAATATTTGCTTTGGTCTCGTCACTCTATCATCTTCCCCCAGACAGTTAGCATCTATTTCTGACTGCTTAGCTCTTCATTTTTACAGGATCAGCCTCTAGAGTCAGTAAAACAACTCCATATTTCTTGGTGGAACATATGAAGTTTGTAAATTGCGTACTTGTGGGGGATACTCGCTTTTTAAAATCCATGTTTTGTTTGTTTTAGTACCGTTCTTGGAGAAGGTCCTATGTGTAAAAAACTGAAGCAGCACAAAAGGGCAGGTAGGAAAATGTGAGCAAATCGTTCTGTTCGGAGCCCTACCTTCCTGTTGGCCTTAGGGGCACAAGTCTCTGGCATGTGTTTGTAGTGGGATTCAGGGGTTGAGAGAGACCTAGAGGCGTAGCTTTGGGGTCTCAGGACCCTGAATGGGGCGTGGTCAGTCCCTATTGAGAACCATGTTGCATGCAGACTTTCCTTTCTGTGTGTTCCTGTGTGGTTGGGAGAGAACTGGCACCATCACTTCGTGAGTCAGCTCCACTCTCCAAGAATTGCCTTAAGGTTCAATTTATATCAGTGAGTGTGTATGTAACCTCTTAGCATATATTAATCCTTTATATAATCAATTGTTAGTAAATAATTCTGCGATATGTATTCATCAATATAGTCTGGCCGCAACTGAGTGTGGGTACTTATACATATAGTCCTAGTTTTGGGGAGGATGGAACAGGAGGATGATCAGGAGTACAAGGTCATCCCCAGCTATATTTTGAGTTCTAGCCCAACCTGGATGACAAAGTCCCTTCCCGTCATCAAAACAAAACAAAACCAAAAAACCTCTCTGTGTGCACAAAAGAGGTTCACTCAGACACAGAAGCCTTTCTCCCCAGATAGCTACATGCTACAAACCCAGTTTTATATTTCCCTACCTTAAAATATGCACTGGGGAGCATTTCATGCCAGCACAAACAGATCTGCCCTGTCCCTGAAAGAGCTTCATGGTACTTGACTATATGATGTAGTTAGAACTTAAAATGTCCTCTACTGATAAAATCTTACGGTTTCCTCCTTTCAATTTGTAAACAACATTGTAGTGAATGTTTTTCTTCATACACCTTTATGTGAGAACATTCCTAAAAGCAGTCTCCAGGTACGGAATTACCATCCAGACCGGTGCTCTCGGCCTTCCTGGTGTGACCCTTCAGTACAGTTTCCCGATGTGACCTTACAGTACAGTTCTTCAGGTTGTTGTGGTGACTCACAACCACAAATTTTGATACTGTTATGAATCATAATGTAAATATTGTTTTGGAGAGAGAGGGCTGATAAAAGGCTCACGACTCCCAGGTTGAAAATCACTGACCTAAGTGAACTGATGATGTACTCATAACTGACAGGCATGGTGGTGTGTGGCTGTATATCCAGTACTTAGGAGCCTGAGGCAGGAGGCTCCCAAGTTCAAGGCCAGCCTGGGTATACAGTGAGATCCTGTCTCAACAAAAAAAAAAAAAAAAAAAAAAACAATACAAACAAAAAAGTATACTGACAATATGAGTATCTTTAGCTTGTCTAACTGTGCCCTTACAAATGGCTATAGTAGAAACAGATGTCTTGTTTTTATTGCTACAGTAAAAGAGACAGCGTACAATCTTAACAAATATTGCTATTTTGCCCTACACATCTTAAGACAATTTAGCAATTACCTCTCACTTGAATTTGCCTTCCAGTTGAACTATTTTGTTTCAGTTATTGTAAAAATAGATTTTTCTATGACTTAAATAGTGCATAAGTTTTGATCAAATAAATGCCCATCCCCCCTCTCCCAGATCAGAATTCCCATGAATTGGTGATGCTGTTGGGTAAGAGTTTGGGTGTGAGAGCTTCTGCTCAGAGGAGGGCTCTGCAATCTTCCTGCCTGGGGTAGCCTATGTCCAGCCTGGGATAGCCTATGCTACTGGGATTTCTATTTGTCTTCAGCCTCAACTGAAGCAAGATTGTGACTTGGATGTTCCCGCCCCCAGCACCAGCTGTGGAACAAGTGCCACTGGGTATAATTTTCCTCGTCTGTGCTGTTCTGTTTTACACAACAGCAAGCAATTGAAGACACAAGTGCCACAGGTCTCGACTAGATGTTTCCTAAGGAGGCTGCAAAGGAGAAATCCCATCATGCAGTTCTACCGAGCACAGGGCTAAAAATGCTCTTCTGATACCTCTGCCTCCTCTTTTCGGAAACAAGTTCACCTAGTCTTCTTTGGTCTCCCTTTCTCCCCCTGTTTTTCAATCTAAATGGCAGCTGTTTGACTAAGCTTCTTCTCATTCCTGAGAATTCTAATACCATCTTGTCTCCTTGCCCTGCTCGTCCTTCTCCAGATTTTATTCCAGAACTTTTTTTTTGCACACCATTTACCTCTTTCAGTTATGTTCCTGCCCTATTAAACCAAATCATCCTCTCTGAAGAGGGATTACAAATACTCCTCATTCACTTGTATGTCCTAGTCATAAGAAAAAGAATGTCTATACCAAGCTAAGCACCACTCACATGCTATTTCAAAGCCAACAACTATGCCCCACAGTGCCAATATCACCATTTGGGGATGGAGACACTAAGGCCCATTGGGGTTTGGTCATCTACTCAAAGCAACAGAATTAAGTCACATTAAAGTTACCCAGTGGCCCTGTTTCGTTTCCTGGGTCCTTAACAATGTGTGGCATCAAGTCTCAAAGGCTCAGGAGTAGTCTCAACAGTGTTTCTTCTTGGTGCCCTATTTTGATCTCTGCTTCTCCAAATCCAATGTACTTCCGTATACTAGTGCCCTTTGGTCTCCACCTCAAGCGCTCAACCAACCTCTAGACCTGGCATCTTGTCACAGGATTGAAAAGCTCAGCAAGTTGGGTTCTTTGAAGTTGAGTTCTCTGGCTGGTACCACTTCTCCTTCAGCATCCCTTCCAGCTGCAGCGTTGACAGGCTTCCAGAGTTCCTGGGGCTCTATGATTCAGTCTAACCCTTGCTTGTCTATTGCTTCCCTGAAAGGCATTTCCTTCCAGTTCCGTTTCCACCATGAAATGCCCTTCTGGGGGAGTCTGTATGCATCCATAGGCCAGGCCACAGATGTTGATCTGCCTGTTTCTGTTGTACATCACCCATGCTTCCTAGCTGGCTGTGGGAGAATCACATGACCAAAATTTGGGGTCCTGGGTACCTGTCATGGTGGTGGAAACTGAGGAAAGAAAGTGCCAGAAACAAGCACAGAAAGTTCATGTGACTCTGGGTGGCATGGAGGAGGGGAGAGTAACAATGATCATCTAATTGGGAGCTCTTCTGGGCTGTTACAGGCTTGTATCCTCATGGGTCACACTGTCTCCTCAAGCAAAGTTCCTTTGGTATTTGCGGCTTTGCCATCATGTTTTGGAAGATGTTTGCTTTTGGCTGCCTCGAAGCCCTGTTCTTAAAATGGCACTGTCCTAGCTCTTCTGAACATTTGGATCAGGTTTTTCTAGAGAGGGGGTTGCATGGTCCCAGAGGCGAGGTGAGAATAAGCCTAAAGCTTTCCCCAAATCCTCTGCTTAGTGTGGTCACATTGCCTTCTGCAACTTTAAGGTACCCTGGGAGCTGACACCACTGAACAGAGGTAGAGACTAGGGACACAGAACATCAGGCAAAGGATTTGCGGTCTCATCCTCTGGGGCCCTCAAGCTGAATATCACATGTTGAACTGGAATAATTAGAATCATTGTACTTTCAGGATCCTGGAGGGGCTCTTGGGCTGTAGGACTAATGCCTAATTTTTCTGATGAAGAGACAGAAGTCCAAGAATGCAAACAGAAACGATGGGTGTGACATTAACTACCGAGTGATGTGAGAAAATCTTTATGCTGTGAATAAAGGACTGTTTTGGCCCATGACAGGCAGCGGTAGGCAGGAAATCAGAGCATAGGTAGGAGAAGGAGGGCAGAGTCAGACAGGGAGATGAGCCCAAGATTCAGCAAGTAAGGAACACAGGTGAGCCATGGGCCACATGACAGGGCAGATTAATGGAAATGGGTTAAATTAAGATGAAAGAGCTAGCTAGCAATGTGCTTGAGCCATAGGCCAAACAGCATGAATTTAATATAAGCATCTGTGTGTTTATTTGGGACTTTGGGATTGCTGGTCTGGATAAGCAGCAGCAGGTCTGGACCATGAAACCACTTGTTACAATTAAGCACTTTCTACAGGCAGGCTCTGCTCTAAGCATTCGGTATATCTCAGAATTGTCATGATTCTACAAGGTTGATATGACCATCATCTTTGCCTCATGAAAGAAGAAACTGATGTGTAGAGGGGTTCAATAAAGTTACCCAGGATCACACAGTAAGTCATTTATAGAGCCAGGATTTGAACTTGGGAAACCGTGAATCAGAGCCAAAGCTTTTAGTCATTGTACATCACTGCTTCTGATCAGCAGAAGACCATTAGTGCTTTATTATAAATAACAAATAAAATCTGTTTTTTCTCCCTCCACCCTTGTGTGTGTGTATGTGTGTGTACATATGTGTGTATATGTGTGTGTACATATGTGTGTATGTGTGTGTATATGTGTGTGTATATGTGTGTGTATATGTGTGTATATGTGTGTATGTGTGTGTATGTGTGTATATGTGTATGTGTATGTGTGTGTATGTGTGTATGTGTGTATGTATGTGTGTTTATGTATGTGTGTACATATGTGTGTATATGTGTGTATGTGTGTATACATATGTGTTTATGTATGTGTGTGTACATATGTGTGTATGTGTGTGTACATATGTGTGTATATGTGTGTGTATATGTGTGTATGTGTGTGTATGTGTGTGTATGTGTGTATATGTGTGTATATGTGTGTATGTGTGTGTTTATGTATGTGTGTGTATGTGTGTGTACATGTGTGTGTGTATGTGTGTGTGTATATGTGTATGTATGTGTACATATGTGTGTGTGTATGTGTGTGTGTGTATGTGTGTGTATGTGTGTGTATGTGTGTATATGTGTGTATATGTGTGTATGTGTGTGTTTATGTATGTGTGTGTATGTGTGTGTACATGTGTGTGTGTATGTGTGTGTGTATATGTGTGTATGTATGTGTACATATGTGTGTGTGTATGTGTGTGTATGTGTATGTGTGTGTACATATGTGTGTGTATATGTGTGTATGTGTGTATATGTGTGTGTATGTGTGTGTATATGTGTGTATATGTATGTGTGTGTGTATTTGATTTTTGAGATAAGACCTTGCTAGGCAGTTGAGATTGGCTTGAAACCTACTTGTTAACCCAGGCTGGTCTTGAACTCATGACCCTCTCTGACTTCCATCTCATGGGTGTGCACTACCACTGTGTGATGGTTTTAATTAGAGTTTCAAAAGCAGAAACTGTATGAACTCTATGGTTTGGCAGATGTGTGTAATTTCTAGTGACTAAGAGGAGGTGAGAAAAGAGATCTAGGTCCCACAACCAAATGCACAGTTTTAAATTAGAAATGGTATTTGCTTCTTGATTGTCCTGCCATGGATGGCGTGAGACTCCCATTGGCTGGTTGAAAGAATCTCCTAGACCAATCAGTCAAGCCTGTATCAGAGCCCACCCTGACCTGACCTTTCCTGCCAGGGGAACCCTCAGAGGTCAGAGAAGCTTGAACAATGAAGGGACTCTCTAGAGCAGTGGTTCTCAACCTGTGCTTCACGACCCCTTCTGAGGGTTGAATGAACCTTTGGCAGGAGTCGCCTTAGACCACCAGAAAACACAAATGTTTATGTTACAATTTGTAACAGTAGCAAAATTACAGTTACAAAATTACAATGAAAATAATTTTATGGTTGTAAATCACCACAACATGAGGAACTGTATTAAAGGGTCACAGCATTAGGAAGGTTGAGAACTGCCTCTCTAGGGCATTACCGGGATTGGTGGACAGTCAAAGCTCACAGGTGTCTGTAGGAGCCAAGTAGAGCTGGATGCTTAGTAAGGCACTTCAGATACTAGTTGGATGCTGGAGACATCTGGATTGACAGAGAAGGAAATGGATGAAAAAGGTTCCCCACACAGAACGGTTGGACAAAGACATCAAGACGCATTTCTAACATCACGACTGGTTATAGAACAGTTGCCTGAGATGAAGAGAAAGTATAACTGAGACCAGGAGCCAGAGTGAGGAGCTATCAGGCCAGGGCCTGGGACACAGGCTCTAGATCAGAGGCCAGAGTTTGAAAGTCCATGTACCAAGAAGAGAAAGGCCATCTCACACTGGTGTGGATGAGGCATTGGATGGCACTCCTACATATAAATGGATGCTTTGAAGGACTGTCCCATTTGTGAACACGGGACAAGAAAAGCCTCCGTCAGGCCTTTGGGGATGTGGCAAGGGGGCTTTATGACCTGGATCCTTGAGTTCTCACGTGCTCAAGGGCAGAAGAGTATGTATTCCAACTGTGCACCGCGCAGTCCAGAGCTAAAGGATATAAGACTCGGTAAGACCAGGAGAAGGAAAAGCAAGGTCACTCTGTGTAGATGTTTTTCATCATAAAAAGAAAAGGCCCATGATTTTTTTTTCTTTTTGTCTCTCTAGATAAAAAGAAAATCCTGTGAGAGGTGGACCAAGCACCCTAAAGCAGAAGGAAACGAAGTGGTTCAGAGGAAGTTTTGCCCCAGCATCCAGCAGAAAACCAGGCATCCAGGAAAAATTTGCAGCTTCTGACTCCTAAGTGTTCACAGTGTGGTAAATTGTCCCTAAGCAGTGAGCTTGAATTGTCTCTCTTGGACTCCACTCCCACCTGGAGTGATCTTCCATTTCCTCCTCCTGCCCGGGTTATCCATCCATGGTCTGCCAGACTAACCAGAGCCTCATATATCTTTTGTAAACATTGTTATATTTTTATTAGTGTGCATATGAATACATTGCATACAGTGTGCAAATCAAAGCCCGTCATGGTCTATCTCCCTTCCAACCCGCTGCTCATCACTGGTCTACATTAATTCAACGCCCTTCAGTGCCTGCGCATGAGGGAACATGTTGTATCTGGTTCCTTAACCTTAACATAATGTCCTTCAGTCACACATAAACTCTTCTCGTTCTACCCCCAAACCAACTCCAAACAGATCAAAGACCCACAAATAAGACCCCAAACTAGGGAAGTTCCAGGAGAAGACGGGAAGAGACACGTCAAGAAGCAGTCAACAGGCCAACCAAATGGCATTGCACCAAATGAGCAAAGTCCCACCTTGAAGGAAATAACCAACGGTGCAGATAGTCATCTACAGAATGGGAGGAAGCTTTGCCAACTGTTCATCTGACAAAGATTGATATACTCACTATTTAGGGAACTCAAAAAAATTCTCAACAACAAATCTATCAAGTTATCCAAATTAAAGTTCAGAAAATAGGGTTGGAATGATGGCTGAGCTGGCAGAGTGGTCTCCTCAGGAATCCGAGGGCTTGAGTCTGATCTTCTGCACCCACATAAAAAAGTTGGTAATACACTTGTGATCCCAGGATGGGGAGATAGGAACAGAAGGAAACTGTAAGTTACTGGCCAGTTAGTGTAGCCTAACTGGTGAGCCCTAGGTCTTAGAGAGACGCCCTGTCTCACGAAACAAGGTGATGGTTCCAAAGAAATGATACCCAAGATTGCCACTTGCATGTACATACTCCTGTGCGTATTTGTGAACTCTCTCTCTCTCTCTCTCTCTCTCTCTCTCTCTCTCTCTCTCTCTCTCTCTCTCTCTCTCTCTCTCTCTCTCTCTCTCTCTCACACACACACACACACACTCATCTGTAGAACTCCTCAAAAGAAGAAACACATGGCTAACAAAGACAATTATGTTACTTCCAATTCTCAGGACCCATTAGGTACCAGGCATTGACTTCTCTTCTCCTGAAGAGGGGGTGCAAATTCTGGCCCCCTGTCATCTCTAGCCTGTAGCATCATTACTGCCAATGCTTCTGCAGTAATTTGTCATCAATTTTCTTGGGACTTTACAGTTATAGTAACAATAAGGTTTATACCCAAAAGAATTATTATAATTCCTCACTACTAATGTGATTAGAATTTTTGCTCATTTGTGTTTGAAATCCATTAGCATAAAATTTATATGCAATAATACTCGTTGTGGTTTTTTAATGCTTGTGACAATGGCTGTGAGGTATAAGTCCACAATAAAGAAAGCACAAAATGCCTTTTGTGGGAAAAGAGATTTTTAGTTGCAGCATGGCTGGATGGGGATGGGGCTCTTTGATAGAAAATATAAAGTATTAAGGGTTAGGAATCTGTTCAAGTTTGTCCAAGTTTCCAACAAGCCCTGTGGTTATGCAGAGGACATATTTCTATTCAAGGAGGATCCATCTTCTCGCTCCTTTTTATGTTGTTCTTCCCTGACTTACAGAAAAATGTAAGTTGTGTGCTTGCAGGGAAGGATATTTAAGGCCATGAATCTCTTGGTAATGAAGGGACCTTGAAACTACTGAAATCAGGCTGGATTTTCAAAGAGCTGGGAGATGGGTAGCACTGCCAGCTGAGGCTGTCTTTAGAGCTGGTAGCATTGGGATGGGGGTGTGTGGTTGGACAGGTGCATAAGTAGGAAGTGACTGTTCGGTGTCATGGGACCCATGCTGTGAAATTCACAGCGTTTTCCATCTTGAAATTCTCATTATATGTGAAACAAGGGTCCCATGTCTGCTTGGAGCCCTATGATTCATACACCAGATTTTGTGCATAGATTTTAGAGACAGACACACTTGGGCTTGAAGTCCAGAGTTTTTCTGTGATTGGCTGAACCTTCTCCTCATCTAGAGAACTTGGATATTAACACGGGTCTCTCAGACTTGGATGCACATGGGAGGCTGAGGAGCTGGTGTTAGTTGAGGAGCTGGTGTTAGGTGGACACACAAGCAGGGAGACTCTCCAGCTGGGTCAGGTGGGCTCTCTGCAGCAAGCTGGTTAAGGTCACACCACACACACATTTTCTGAAGTGGGCTATTCTTCTAAGTAATGAAGTCTTGCGCATAAATTTTAACCTTTTAACTGTCATGACTATGAGACTTTGTTCACAAATAAAATATAATTCCAATTTAAATTTCTGAAGATTTAGTGTGTGTGTGTGCGCACGCGCGCACGTCACAAGACATGTCTATAGATCAGAGGATAACTTTAAGAAGTTGGTTTTCTCCATTTTTACATGTGTTCCAGGGGTTGAACTCAGATCTCCAGGCTGGTATGGCAGGTGCCTTTACCTGCTGAGCCATCTGCCTGGCTTACAACCTCAATTTCAAATGATTTCTACATATGTCTCTCTTACAGAAGCCTCTTAAGAACGTCACCAAGTGAGACTGGCCCTGTTGGGAAGATACCTCCATCTTGAATTTACTTGCCAGCTTTACTATTTCTTTGTGACAAATGGCTTTCAGCATCCAATTCCTCAGGGCTGGATAGTCACAATTTCATGCCTGAGAGTTAGGAAGTGGTCCTTTGGGATTCCAGACAAAGGGTCCCCAGTGGCAAGCCAGGCACACTAGCACCGATATGGAGGGGACCCTCATGGTTTGACTGTAGCCTGAAGAGTTATGTCACTTGCGAGGCATATCAGAGGCAGAGGAACCAGACAGAAGGCTGACAGTGCGGACTGGGGATGTGTAGCTCAGTTAATAGCATGTTCTCTTAACATGCGTGAAGTTCTAGTTTTGATTCTGAGCACTGCACAAAACTTGGCATAGTGATGCATGCCTTCGATCTTAGGACTCAGGAGGTAGAGGCAGAGAGATTCAAATTCCCAGGTCACCTTCAGTTACAAAGAAGGGTGCTTGAATAATACCATGCAGTATTAAAACAGCTAATCAAACTTCTTATTGTCTCAAACAAGTAGAAGAGACCTTGAATCAAATTGAGGAGAAACAGAAACTTATTCTGAAACATGCCTGCTCCCTCTCCACCAGCTTATAGCCCACGAGGATCCCCCAGAGCATTATGGAGCAGGGTGACCAGTTACATTTAGTTCACAATTGTGGACAGCATGGAGTCCTTATGGTAGACTTCAGGGAAGCACTGGCTGTGGCTCTGCTTACCCCTTCAGTCTATTAAGACCTCTGAGCACACCCATCAGAATGCAGCAGGAGAACCACGGATCTGGAGTTCCCTCCATAGTCTTGGGAGATGCAGGGCAGAAGGAAGGAAGCTGGTGGCCTCTCAGAGACCTGCACTGTGAAATGGCCACATCCCAAACACAGCTTGCTTTTTCTTTGTCCCAGAACTGCTGGGATCAGGAAAATGGTTTCAAACTACCTGAATAGCTCTCTCACACCAGAGGGGCTTCTTTGGGAATGACAGCTGAGGTGAGGTTATCATCTCTCAACAGCAAACCACAAAAACTGCTACTCCTCCAAGACCTTCTCTATTTGCTATTAGCTAGCCCAGGCTTTTGATGAGGAATGGCCCATTGTCAGGTAAATACACTGACAAGAATAGTTGGTCATTTATCCTGCCTTCCTCAGTAGATGCTAGGGCCTGGATAATGGGACAGCTCCTGGACCCCTGGGCTCACATGATATGGCTCACAGAAGTTATATCAGTGCAGGATGATTATGACTAATGACCAGCAAATTTATCAGACACTTCTACACTGTTGCAAAACACCACATGCCAACACATAAAATGTCTATTTTCAGAAGCAACAATTTGCTTAGACAGCTTGAACGTTATCCTCTACCCTCAAAAACCATAGTATGAAACTATAAATCACCCTTTTCACGCTCAGGAGACCAGAGGTCTGTCATTCCAACAACCAGCCTACAGCAGCGTTTAGGATACAGAAGCTAGAGGATGCCCGAGTTCAGGGAGAGAAACTGAGACTCTCCAATGCCGCCCATAGAGCCCCCTTTAAGTACACTCTACAGGACATTTCAGGCTCCTGAAAATGAAACCCAGGGATGCTCTGACCTCATTTCTAGTTTTTGGTTGATCCGGGAATCTGTTATTACCTGTTGTCGAATCTCTTCCTCCATTTTTACTGGCGAGCCCAGTTCAGCAACTTGTTTGACACCTTCGCTGGCGTACCCTCCATACTCCCACAGCACGTAGTTCTTGGAATGGGACCCACCAATGATGGCAGACCAGTGATTGGCCCGACCTGGAAGTCAATCAGGATGCAAACATCAGTGTAGCTGGGGCTGAAATTTGAACCTCTTCAGTGATGGAGAGGAGGGGAAAATGATCTTTTGATAGCTCAGTGACTAGACAGAATCTCTACCCACCATAAATCTGGAGATCATATAGACAAATGAACAGCTGGTGCCCCAAGGAGACAGATCAGGACATGTCTGTCTAAGGGGTTCCGGGGAGGGGGCAGTTGAGAGAATTTGAAAGGCTGGTCAGATTTGTAAGGCAAAATAGAGAGGATGGGTTATTTCTGGCAGCTCAGAAACTCGATGTGCTTGGAAAGCCATCAGTAATTCAGCACTACCGTGTCACTGTCAACGGAGGATTAGGAGATGATGCCATGGAGGTAGAGGGGCCTGCTCACAGACAGCATTGCTTGAAATGCTCCAGGAGTGTGGACATCATCGGAAAAGATCTGGAAGCTACCGATGGTGGCTTCTGATCAGGGGAGTTGACGTGATGGCAAAATCACCCAGGCATCAGGGGAAGAATGAAGTGGAAATCTTGGGAGAGAGCAAAGGGCGAAGCTGACGGGTTTGTGGGAAGCGGTTGTCACTCTGAAAACTAACCACGGTGTTCCTCAGCTGACTTTTATGTACATTCCCATACGAGGGGTGAACAGGGAAGCCACATACAGAGGATGGGGCAGACAATCTGGGTGTGTGGAGGTGGCCAGTCCACAGTGGCTTGGTGTGGATCCCAAGGGATGGTGGGAGTAGTGGGGTGCAGGAGGAATCTCATCTACAATGTGAGGAAACAGCAATATTTGAACTAGACCATGATAGAACGCGGCCTGAGGGTTTTCTTTTTTGAAGTTCCTAAGAGAGAGGGAAGCAAAGAGTTGATACCCAATACCAGTACTTTTTTATATGTAAATACTACAGCTATATCTAGATTTACTATTGACTAAGTCACATACACTTTATAAGACTGGCTTAATTCTTAGCCACTCTTTGGTTGGTTTTACAAAGTTTCAAATTAAAGAATATTTATAGGCACAGTGAAGGGGAAAATCTGAATTCGATAAACCCAAATGACACTTTTGGTTAACCACTGTATGCCCCAGAGTAGACAGAATTCTTCACTCCATCCTACCATGCTCACAGAGGATTCTGAGCAGGGCCTGGTCCTCTTTATACAGACTCTGTTGCCCTCCACCCCACTAGCTTTCTTCTCTAGGAGCACTTCAAGTACATAAAGGCAGGTGGCACCCTCCAACCCAGGCAGATGGCATCACTTTGTGGGTCAGCCCAATGGTTATTATTTCCTACACATCAGAGAAATGCAGTCTTCATGTTTACCCTAAGAAACCATAGGTGAAGATGTGGCCAGCTATTTCTATAACTTGTTTCCTGGGTAGTAAAAAAAGGCTTAGCTATGGCCACACTTGTGAAGGCATGGCCTGGTAATCCATGGTGGCCCTTTGTAAGAGAAACACAGGGAGACCAGCTTCAGCATCTCTTGCTCCCCGCTATGCTGTTCCACTGAGATGCCCTCTATGCCAAGCATTGTCCTAGCTGAAATTCTGTATTTAAGGACCGTTATTGTGTCCTCTGTACTGTCTCACTTGGCTTGGGTTATTTTTATTCCTCCTTCATGATTTTCCTAATTAATCTCGATTGTCAGCTTGATAAAGTCTAGAGTTGTCTGAGAGAAGACATCTCAGTTGAGTGATTACCCAGGTCATAGTATGGACATGCCTTGGGGGGACTTCCTTGATTATTAATCGATGTAGGATGATCCAGTTCACTGTGGGAGGCACCCTTCCCTAGGCAGGCAGTCCTGGGCTGTCTAAGCGAATGGTGAGCCAGCAAGCAGCATCCCTCTATGGTTTCTTCTAGTTTCTCCTTGCTTTATTGTCTGGACCTCCTTCAGAGCTGGTCTGTGACATGGACGTGTAAGCCAATGAGGTTTGTCATAGCAACAGAAAGGAATCCATGACAGTGACCACTCAGAGACTTCCAAGGACCACTGATGGCTGACTCAAGTTCCTGCCTCCTGTGACCTCAGTGTATAGAGCATCTTTACCATTACTGTAGTCCTACTAGGTGAAGACTCCATGAGGAAATCTGTATTCATCCCTGTTCCCAATGTGCACTTTTATCTCATGCTTCCAGAAGCATTTTACACAATCAAATGGGAAGGTGCCTAAAACACTGGGGACACATGGGGACAATTTAATTCAACACAATTACATTCAAGTTCATTTCAGCATGGCTCCTGATGCCTACTAAGCTAAGGACTTAGCCTTGCTCTATGCTGTTGGGAAACAGAGAGATAAGAAGGAAGAAAGGCATGGGGCCAAGAAACAATGATTCCATCCCAGATTTCCCATGTCCTATACTCACATTTCAACTTCCCCTTTCATACAATGAGAATGCTAACCACTGACCTTTATTTAGGAGACTTAAGTGAAATTATTAAAAAATGAGACACTATGTATGATATCACCTCAGCACAGAACAGACAATAAATATGACTCCCCCATTTTATGGTTTGTTGGAGCGGCCTCAAAATTAAGAAAGACGTGAAGCCTACCCTTACTTCACCATGAGAAATAAACATATATATTATGGGATGTGATAGAAAGAGAATTGGAATGAGCACAGTCATGGGGCATCAGAAGATGGACCCAGATGTCTCATTCTACTTTATCCATGCAGCTTCCCTTAGCTAAGTGCCAAGCTCAGTGGCAGGCATGAGGATTGACAGGAATATGAGATGGCACTTACCCTGAGGGACTCACAGTCTGGGGTGGAGAAACAGATGGAGGAGCAGATTAGCTATGATCCAGCTCATCGGGGTTATCATACAATAACACAGGGGATGAGAGAGCCAACTCCAAATTCCTTAAATTCAACAAATCAGGGTTGAGAAGCTGGTATGCAGAGAAGCAGGCATTCCCAAAGGGGGCTCTGTCTTTGACTCTCTTACTCTCTTGAATAAAATTTCACTCTATGCATTCAACCTGCTAAGCACGGCAGTTTTTGGTTTCCTAGAGCGACTTTGCAGCAGAGCACCTACCTTCAAATTTCAGCACGGTGTCATCAGTTCAATAAGATCTATATAAAGCACTTCGCTAGGAGGAGGGGTGAGTCTACATTCTGGGGGTGGGGACAAGGCAAGCACCAGTGGAAAGACAATTGGCATTAAAATGGGCATCCTTGGCAGGTGAGCAGCAGTCACTCGGAAGCGGTACAGGGAAAGCGACACAGTGATCCAAAGCCAGAGGCTTGTGATTATGAACCATTCGGTAAACATCCAAGAGCCTGAGTTTCCTTCCACATGTTCATTAATGTCATGTGGTTCTTAGAACAAAACTCAGCACCTCACAAATTCTAGGCAAGTGTCCTATCATTCTCCGTGCTAGGGTAACAGCTATGAGTTTGACCATCTCCCAGAGTTGTACTGGATGGCTTTGGAAGGAATTATGAAAGCCGTAAGATGTTCTCAGCGTCGTTGGAAATAGAGAGCTTCTTGGGGGATATTCTCAGCACACTGGGAGTGGCGGTGGGGGAGGAGAGAGTGAGAGTCCATGTGCCCCACAGGAATGCTCAAGAATCAAGGGCTAGAGGGGTGGCTCAGTAGTCTTAGCTAGGGGCATTCATGGACACCCCTGGGAAGGGGAAATAGAAAAGATCTCCTGGAACATCTGGACCATAGGAGGTGGGTAGGAGGAGGTGGGAAGAGACCATGAGGAAATGGAATGGTTGAGTTTGGGGAGGGACAGTGAGAAGAATAACAAAATAGATATCTTGATAGAGGGCGCCATTGTGGGGTTAGGGAGAAACCTGGTGCTAAGGAAGTACCCAAGAATCCACAAACATGACCCCAGCTAAGACTCCAAGCAATAGTGGAGAGGGTGTCTGAGCTGGCCTTCCCCTGTCATCAAATTGATGACCACCCTAATTGCCATCATAGAACCTTCATCCGGCAACTGATGGAAGCAGGTGCAGAGATCCACAGCGAAGCAGTGGGTCAAACTCCCATCCATCTAAAGAGAGAATTTGGGATATTTGGGGTCAAGATTGTGATGAGGAGGAGACCCACAGAGACAGCTGACCTGAGCTATTGGAGTTCACTGACTCTACACTGACAGCTGGGGAACCTGCACAGGACTGAACTAGGCCCTCTGAATGTGGATAAAAGTTGTAAGGCAGCTGCAGTTTGTGGGGCCCCTGGCAGTTGGACCAGAATTTATTCCTGATGTACAAACTGGCTTTTTGGAGCCCATTCCCTATAGAGGGATACCTTGCTCAGCCTTGCTATTAGGGGGAGGGGCTTGGACCTGTCTCAACTTGATATGCCAGACTGTATTGACTCACCCTGGGAGTCCTTACCCTTTCTGAGAATGGACAAGTGGGGTGGGGGGAAATCGGGGGGGTGACCGAGAAGAGAGGAGAAAGGAGAAGCAGTGGTTGGTATGTAGAAAAAAAAATCTTTTAAATAAAAAAAATAGTTGGCTGGTCTTGTAGGGGACCCAAGTTCAGATTCCAGCACCCACGTGATATCTCACAGCTACCTGTAACTCTAGTTCCAAGGATTCTGTCACACAAGAGACTCAGACGCCCCCATTAGGATGCTGCTTTTCCAATGGTATTCTCATTAACCTATCTTCATGTTCTGCATAAGAAAATAAGTCTGTTAGGGCTTAAGGAGTCCACTCAGTTTTTACAGACCCAGGAAGGGGGAAAGCTAGGCTTCAAACCCAAGTCTACCTGACTCAAGAACACGTGCTTTCTCCCTACATCCCACTGTGGGGTCAGGAAATGAAAGAGAGCCTTGAGTGGACTGGAGAGTTAGAATAGCAAGAGATTACACAGGGCAGAAAGTCAGGATTAATTAGAGAGGTCTCTATGAGTCTATGTGGTCAGTGGCCCTATCGAAAGGGGGCAATATAGTAGGAGATCTCTTGGTTCATGTGTTTGAACACCAATCCCTCAGCTGGTGGCCCTGTTTGGGAGATTATGGCTCCTCAGGAGGCAGTATCTGAAAAGTTGAGGTAATCACTGGGGCTGGACATTTGAAGGAGTAGCTAGACTCACGTTTGGTCCCATATCTGGCAGACCAGCAAGCTCCCATGGACAGATATGCACCAGCTGCCAAGCCTTCTCTACCACGTTGGAGCATTCCCTCTGAAACGTGAGCCAAAACACCCTTCCCTCTCTTTAGATCACTCTAGCATGTCATTACAATGAGAAGAAAGGTTAGCTAACACAGGATGCTGTCCGAATTCCTTCGCATGAGGGAATAAGGGAGTTCCGCGTAGATTATCCAAAGAGGTGAGTGAAGACCTCTCTTTGGAGTCAGGAGCACCTTGTGTGGGGCTCTTCTTTATTTATTATATCTGGTGAGCACACCCAGTATAAAAAAGGGACAGCATCTAAAGGTGAGGAGGCAAAACAGGAGGCAGTCAATATTCCTTGCTTGAGCCTATAGGGTTTAATTTGAGGTAGTAGTAAAGGAAGTGGAGATAAGGGCTAGGAGATGGGGTAATAAGACAGAAGACTGTGGACTAGGGATGCCACTAAATGAGAAACTATTTATCTGTCTAGTCTATGAGACTCCCTAGTACAATTCTCAATCACACACACACACACACACACACACACACACACACACACACACACACACACACACACACAGGACTCTGGGATGCAAGTTTTGGTAAAATTGTTAAAACTCTTTTTCTTGGGATCAGATCAATGCAGATGGCAGTCTTGGTTCTGGAACATTCTAAATGGAACAAGACAATCATTCTCCACATCTGCAGATGAACACCTGCTGTATTAGTCAGCATTCTCCAAAGAAACAGAAGCAAGAGGTTGTGGATGCATAGACACAAGATTTATTAAAAGAAATTGACTCATTCAAACATGAAGACGGTGAAGTCAAATACACAGCTAACAACCTGGAGACGGGGTAGGGGGCAGACAGTGGTGAGTTTCTATCCTGCTCTGAGATCCTATGAATGTCTAGTTTTAGCCTGCAAGCCAGAAGTTGGCTCCAGACCCGGGAAGATTATTGTTATCTCTCAAATCTAAAGAGGTGAGAGAAGGATGATGTGGCCAGACTTTTATTGTTATTCTCAGGCTGAAGCCCTTTAAATAAAAGTAGCCAATAAAATTAAATCTGAATAGGGTATGACATAGCCAAATCAGTTTCTAAAAGGCCTGATGGCCAAGGAGAGTGTGTCTGAGCAACTGGGTAATGGTTAGAACTAGTAGGCCAAGAAGACAGGAATGTCAGGTATTAAAAAGTCTGAATCTGGAATCATCCAGATGGGACCCAGTAGCATAGTGTTAGCAGAATGAGTTGGTCAACAGATTTCAGTTAGCTGGAAATAAATAAACTCTTAAATAAGGGAGGGAAGAGAAAGAAAAACCAGGCATTAGAAGGTAGGATGATAAGGCATAAGATTAAATGCTTGTAGATTCCTTAAAAGAATAATCAGGATGTTGCCCTTCCTGCCCCCAGTGAGACAGTTAGGCCTCAGCGTCAGAAGTCAGAGGTTTGGTTTGGAATGTCCTTCACTGGTTCCAGTAGTGTTTAAGTGGCCTACACCAGTCTGGGTGTTGTGCAGCTATTTCCTTGGAGTTAAAAGAAGCTCAAAGGACTCAGGAAGTAAATAAAACTTACAAGTCCCAGGAAGCTTCTAAAACCTGTAAGACTTACAGGGCCCAACCCCTAATGTTATACAAGCAGTAATAACAGCTGTGGAGAGAAGAGACCCTGACCTGCAGACCTACATGCAAGTCAAGCAGAGTGCCAGGGACAAAGCTTACTTCCTAAGTTGTCACCCAAGCTGAGGTGGAGCCTTTAGTGATGCTGCTGCCTTTCAGTTACCAACTACGAGTTACCCCCTTGAATGATAAATATCATTTACAGTCCCGGGCATTTGAATACTTGCTCCCCAGTTGGGAGCATTGTTTGGGGTTTTTTTACATGATGCAACCTTGATGGAGGAAGTATGTCACTAGGAGTGGGCTTTGACCTTAAAAATCTTGTTCTACTATGTTTTGCTCTTTCTACTTCATGCGTATAATTGAAGATCTGAGCTCTCTGTCCTGTCTCCATCACCATGCTTGCCACTTGCTGCCACAACTCCCTGCCATGATGGGCTCATATCCCTCTGGAGTTGTAAGCCCAACTAATTCTTCTATAAGTTGCCTTGGCCATTTTTTTTTAAATGACAGCAACAATAAAGTAATCTTTCACCCATACTCCTGTAAGCAACTAGAAAAGTCATGCAAATCAGGCCTAAACATAAAACTTCTATAGGACAAGCATGTGAGGAACTGTGAGGAGAATAATATTACATTTGTAAATTTGTAATGCTGATGACTAACCAAGTGCATTTGTCTAAAAAGTCACCTGAGGTTGATGCCTTGAATATATGCATTCAGTATGTTATACACGGACACCCTCCTTGGTCTCTTCTCTGCTTCCACTGTTGATACTAAATTATCAGTGTTTACAAGGATGCCAAAAAAGCCAGCATCGGTCATAGGTTAAGCACATCTGTATTTTGTCTGGTATTAGGGGAGGCATGGTCCATGATGGGTGCTCTGAGGTGCGCTGCACATAGCCTGTATGATGGTTAACTTAATGTGTCAACTTGAATGGGTTAAGGAGAGGCCAGACATTTGCTTGAACATTATAGATGTGACTCTGAGGTAGAATTGGTAGATACACTAAAATAGATTGCTCTCTCTGACTGAGTGGGCTACACCCAGTCAGCTGAAGTCCTAATTAGAACCCAAAGATTGATTCTGTAGTATTACAGATTCCCTGCTATCTGCCTCCAAGCTGGGGAATCATTTCGTTGTTTCTTCTTTGGATTTGAGCTGTAACACTGATCTCCCTGGTTCTGGAGCCAACTGGTGGTTTGCAGGCTAGAACTACACATTTATAAGGATCTCAGGCCCTCAGAGCAGGATAGGAACTCACCATTCTCTGACCTCCATCTCCAGGTTGCTAGTTGTGTATTTGCGACTTTATAGTCTTCATGTTTGAATGAGTCAGTTCCTTATAATAAATCTCCTTGTATCTATGTACCCATAAACTCCTGCTTCTGTTTCTTTGGAGAATGCTGACTAATAGAGCAGGTGTTCAGTAACAGCCCAGATTTTCCGGCCAGTTGCTGAGGTCTCCTGCCAAACCTAGTCGTGTACAAGCCACCTATTCATTTTCTTAATACCCATTCATAGTGCTTCATAGAAGAATGTACTAGTCCTTAGAGACAGGATTGATTCAACCCCTGCTGCTAACCTCAGCCTCACCCATAGCCCTCTCCACACATCTTTGTTCCGGGTCTTTGCTGGGCCCTTGTGTAGTAGCCACACCAATTGGTACTCTGATCTCTATGTTCTGCCTTCTCTCAGTAGGACTGAACTTTAACTCTTACTAGGTGACCTCATTATTTACATCTCTTCAAGATGAAGGTCAAGCCATCTACGGACTCATGCATGCACCATGTGGCGGGCATCTAACTGAAGACTGTTCAAAGCCTGACAGTTTTATATACTGACATTGTATTGGGGCTCACTCTCTGCTTTTCTTTGCAACAGTCTCCCGAGGCCTGGGCCTGGGCTCTGGCTAATTTCCAGTGCTTTGGACTTGGCTTCAGAACTTGGCCTCCATCAATCTGCCTCTGGGTGCTGTCCAGGACACAGCTTGTATTTGCCCTCTGGCTCTTCCCGCTCTTGGCCACTCCAGGGACTCAAGCCATTGTGCTTCAGGACCCAGTCCGTGTGTGGCAGAAAACCTACATGAGAAAGGTCTATCAACAGTCTGGAACTTTCTTCTGGTCTTTCTGCTTTCTCCACTCCAAGGCCATCATGTTTTTTCCTTCTCCAAAGACTCTAGCAAAGTTCATTTCAGTCTAGAAAAACCCTGTTCTTAGGAAATAGATTTGATTCACCTCATCTTTTCCATCTCCCCTGATGCCTTCAGTAAGATTCCACTGCACCCTATTACACTATCATGAACACTTACTTGGCTACCACATTACGCATTCAGCTCAGGACCATCAAGCTAGAGCTGCTTGCTTTTGTTCCAATAATGCTTTATATTTTATTCATTACCTATGTATTGCATTCACACTACAGGGGCAAAGTTGAGTAGTTTGGCTTGCAAAGTCTAAAATACTCACCACCTGGACCTTTATAAACTGTTTGCCAAGATGTGTGCCAAGTCATGGCAACTTTGAGGTGAGTCAGACGTGGTCGTTGTCTTTGAGGTGCTCAGCTGGAGGTGGGGTGAAGGGTGGGAAGGACTGGTCTTAACAAGACAATGACAACGAAGTATGCAATGTTGATGAAGGTGAAGAATTCAAAGGTCTAAAGGAGCAGATGCTTAGCTTAGATGATGCTTTCAGGCTTCCTGGAAGAGGCAGATGAGATAGTCTAGTGGCTAGAAGTTAGCAAGGCAACTATGGAGTTGGGCAAAGACTATTTTATCCAGAGGAAAAGTTAGGTGTAAAAGTAACAGTTATCTGGTAAACAATGAATTCATTAGGATAATGCCTCTGCATTAATAAAGAATGAGCAATCTGTGACGAGACTAAGAAGTCGAGTAGATCATGAAGGAATACAAATAATATTGTAATATGAATTTTTAATTTTTCCTAGAAGGTAATGTATAGAAGTGAATAAATCCACCCACCCTCCTACCCTCCTTCCCTCCCTCCCTCCCTCCCTCCCTCCTTCCCTCCCTCCCTCCTTCTCTCTCTCTTTCTCTCTTTCTCTCTTTCTCCCCCTCTCTCTTGAGTAGTAATTAGAATTGAGCCCAGGGCCTCACATATGTAAGAGGTCAACCACTGACCTATACCCCCAGCCTTCCAACCTTGAATTCCTCTGCCTCAGCCTCTGGAGTAGTGGAGATAACAGGCCTTATCTCTGAGTTCTAGCTAGAATAAGTTAATTTTATCTACATTCAACCCATTAAACCTATAGGCTCAGTTGGCTTCTGCTTCTGAGGGAACTATTAAAAGGAGAAAATTATACAGAGTCCCGGTTTGCAGCTGCTCAGAACACACAGCAAAGGTTTCAGCCCCCGAGAAAGGAGAGAACAAGAGAGCTGAGTTCATGCTTTCCTGGCTTGCTACAAAAGATGCTTTTGGGTTTCTTGTTAAGGCAGGTGGATTGGAGTGGAGGATAAGGTAGATTAGCTGACCTGAGGAGGTACGGACAGGGACTGCGACTGTTGAAGCAGACGGATTTGTGGGCTAGAATGCCAGAGAGAATCAGGCTACAAAAAAGGAGCTTCAGAAATAAGCATAGATGTCCCCTCAACTGTCTCCAAATTAAGTGCTTGTGTGTAGGGCAAGGCTTCACAAGGCACGGAAGAGATAAGAAGAGCTCAAAGGGGAGCCGGAGGCTATAGATTCTGGAGATAAGGAACTTCTAAAACGCCTGTAGCACAGAGGCTTTGCTGAACACTCCAGGCGCTCTTCAGAGAGCCTAGGAAGAGCCACAGTTATAGTAAAACTACTTTGTCTTAATAGGTGAGGTTTCTAGACTAATTTTAACCAAGCTCAGGAAACTGGCCTTGATAGGGAATCAAGCAGATTCACCAACAAATTAACCATTAACCAAAACAAAGTCACATGTCTCTAAGCGAAGTTCGGCGACCCAGCAGTAGAGCCTTCATTGTAGCCATCATTCAATAAAGAAGTGATTGTATTAAGAACTAGATGCAATGTGGTGGAACACATCTGCAATCCCAGTGCTAGGGCAAGGGTGATGATGGTGGTGGAGTTTGAGAGACAAATGGGGACACTGGCCAGCCAGCCTAGCTCAATCAATGGAACCTAGATTCACCGAGAGACTCTGCTTCAGAAAATAAGGTGGAGAGACTGAAATAGACACCCACTATTGACTTCTGGCACCCACATGCACATAATGTGTAATACGCCCTAACACATACACCCCCCCACCCCCCACCCCCCACACGCACACACATGCACAATTAGAGACATGTAGAAACAATAAACTATGGCCAAGGGCCTCAGGAAAATTAGCTCATATAAGGAAATCCTGAGATTACAGATGGACAGGAGTGACATGCAGGGATTGTCAAGTAGCTATTACCAATTTTAAAAAATTCAAAGAAAAGATAGATGCAGTGAATGAACAGATAGGGAATCTTGGCTGAGACGTATTTTGAAAGACCAAATGGAAATCTTAGAGCTGAAAATGATAATACTGTATTTGGATACAGCAAAGGAAAATATCAGTAAACCAAAAGAAGGTGATAGAATATAATTCAAAATGAAGCAAAGGAGGACAAAGACTGTAAAAACATTACACTGGAGTCCCAGTGACATGCAGAATAAAAAGAAAGTGGTTTAAATGGAGTCCTGTGGGGTAAGATAGAGAGGTAACTGATCAGAGGTATATCTGAGCAAACAATGCTTGAAACTTCCTGAAATCCTAAGAAAAATACAAACCCTCACACCCTAGAAGATTTTCACTCCCCACACCAAGGATAACAAAGCAAAGCAAATTACACCTAAAAATAAAGCAAAGACCGAATAAAATAAAATAAAATAAAATAGGGGAAATAAAATGTCACAGAAGCCATCATCATCCGAGAGAGACGATCATAAAGGTCTTAAAGAGCAATAAAAGACACATCACAATTAGAACAGAAAGGAATAATCCCCCCTGGCTCAAAACCAAGGCAGACCCAGAGACAACAAAATGACACCTTTACATTTTTTAAAAGAAATAAAACCCATCATCTTAGAATTCTATTACCTTGTAAAAATATTCTTCAGCGATGAGTGTAAAACAAAGCACATTTTTTTTGATAAATGAAAGCTGAGCAAATTTATGACTAGCACATCTGTAGTGTATGAAATATTAAAGGAAGTTCTTCAGGCCGAAGGGAAATGAAAACAGACGGCAGAGTGCATATCTGCATGGAGTGATGGAGAGTTCTGGAAATGGTAAATGCATGGGTGAGAGGCATCTTTCAGCTCTTCCCTTAGCAAAAATTCAAGTCCCACTCTCTAAGTGAGCACTTTCCATCCCTGTGCTCTTCATTTCTACAAAATCCATCCTTCTTTCCCTGCATGGAGCCTATCTTCTGTTTTGGCAGCTTGTAAGCCTGGGAAAGACATTGCTACCTCCTCCCGCCCCTCCACTCCCCACTGCGTGCTTTTCCTTGTAGCCTGAAGCCCAGCTCCCCCTCCACCCCTCCATCCAGTCTTTAAGGCTTTGTCTGTCTATTCTTCAGATGGACAGGTGCTGTGGACAGTTGGAGGAAGATTCTGTGTCTTCTCTATTTCTCTTTAAAATAAAAGTATGTTTTCAATTCAGTGACAGTCCCCCTCTTAATATACTGGCTAGCAAGTTTTGGCCACAGCATACTGTCAGTAAAGACACTTCACCACCACCCTATCTTTGACAGACTCTACCCCTGTAGTTTTATCCTTTTTAGATTATAAGTGGATGCACACAGTATTGAATTGAACTTATCATCCATAATATCCCTGAGATCATCTTTGTAGATATAGTTTATTCCCTAGGCTCATACATAGTCTTCATGTCTGTGCATAGGTCTACAGAGCTCCACAGAGGGATGTCATCTCAGTCCTTCCATCCAGATTACCTCTGCCAGCTCTCCACCGTAGCTCCAGAAGCAGGAGCCTTAACTATGCACCCCAGTTATGTCAGGGCCCTGCTGTCTATCTGCAGGCCGACTCATTCTGCTGCCACTCCCTCACCATTTGCTTCTATCCCCAGTGCTGGCCTGCCTGAACCCCAGGCTACATCAATCCGCCTCTTAGCAAAGCTCTACAGGACAGATCCCATGTGCCTTGGTAGCTCACAGTCCAACGTTTCCTGGAGAAATAAAATATTATGCTAAAATGTAACTGGTTACAGAGGTTTCTGCCATGGTAGGACCCATGCCAAGCGATTCTATACTGATTTGCTTGGATTGCCTAGCAATAACCTCAAGAACTGGTTTCTGCTGTTATTTCCATTCTACAGATGATTAAATTGACTCTGACAACTTGAGTTCATACAGCAAGTGTGTTTTTTTCTGATGCTTTGACAAGTGCCTTGGAAAACAGGAGAGCTACAACTCCTAAAGACACCCCTTGGCTCATGGGGGCAGTGAAGATGCTAGGTGACCATTTGGAAAGATAGAGAGCTCTGGACCACAAACTGTACACTTCTCCAAGGTCTAGTGACCTCCAGTGACCTCAACAGTACATGCTTAGGCTAATTTCCTCTTTCTCTCTCTCCCTTAATTGTTTGCTCTCTCTAAACATTATGGGCAATTCTTACCTCAGGTTATGCTTTGAGGGAGGCAGGGCAAAGCTTTGATACAGCTCAATCTCGGTTAAGCTCATGTATCTAGGCCCAGGGTCTATATGATAATTGTGTTTATTAGACAAGAGCTGGATCAAGTACTCCTTTGCTTTTGTAAAAAGAATACAGATGATCTCTACCATTCTTCCTCCCAAAGTGAGGGATGCGGCCCTCGCTGTCATTATCATCCATCAGCATCAGCACCACAGCCACTGTCGTTTACTGAACATGTTTTCCTTGCATCATACACTTCATAGACGTGAGCAAGTTTCTTCCCATTCTCACCGTGGTCCTGTGAGGCAGGCATCTGTTATACTTTACATTATGGCTGTGAAAACTTAATTTCTAACAACGAGTAGCCAGCCTGAGATAAACTGTCTGCCAAACTTCAGTTAGTCCATTTCTACTTCATGAAAGACTCACCGCTAGAGCCAAGTCTAATTTTGTACGGAGGTCAATAGGATACCACATATGGCTCTTGCTGAGAGTCAAGAATAACAGGATAAGTGTGATTGGTGCTATTTGGAGCACTGGCTTTTAGTGTTCAAAAGGTTCAGCTTTCTGCTTGGCAGTGGTGGCACATGCCTTTACTCCTAGCACTTGGGAGGCAGAGGTAGGTAGTTCAAGGCCAGCCTGGTCTAGAGAGTGAGTTTCAGGACAGCCAGGCCTACAGAGACAAACTCTGTCTTGAACAAAACAAACAAAGCAAAAAAAAAAAAAAAAAAAAAGTTCAGCTTCTTTGGCCTTTTCTGCCCAGTTCAGAACGTCAGCCTCTAGTTTCTTCATTTATAGCTAAAGCCCAGTCTACCACCTGGTCCTCATTTCAGATGCAAAGGCCGTAATTCCAAGAACTCTGAACTCTCATCCCCACTACTGCTCTAGGGACTGCATAATGGTTTAATGTGCACTGGAAAATAACCCTGGAATTACATTTGTAGAAAGAGACGCTTTATTTGAAAGCATTCTCCTGTTCTTGACTTTGACACATACTTGCTGCTTTATATGGGAGAAGGGCTGCATTTCTGCCCATTCCAAATGGCCAATGCACCATTACTACTGAGTTTAAAGCCCCAGGGAAGGAATTTGTGGCATTGGGGATGATTATTAATTTTCAAGGTCTAGGTAGTGGTGTTTAAAAGTTTTGCAAAACACTACAGAACACTGCAGACTTCTCCTGCCCTAACTGCATTTTCCACATTTGAATCTTAGCTCCCAGCTGAGCCCTGTAAACATGGAAGGCGATGTTTTTTCTGTGTATGGAAGTCTTCGCAGCAGAAGGAGGTGGTGAGAAATAGGGCTCACTGGGCATCTGCCTGTGCCTGGTGCTTTCTTACAATTTGTCTAATTTACCTCGTGATCTCATGCCATCGATGCAGGAAAAGGCTGAGTGGATCTGGGATTCACCAGCGGACACATGGCCACTGAGTGGCTAAAACAGGACTTGGCTCAGAACTGTGTTATCTTTGGGAAAGCTCTCTGCTTTAATAAGAAAAAGCCTAGAAGCTCAGTGCAGTTTGCTAAGTAATAATACAACCAAAATCTATTGAAGGTTTTGTGTGTGTTCCTACCTACCTACCTAGGAGTAATAAGTCAAGCTGTATTTTTTTTTTTTAAATCCACCACAGAATTAAAGATAAATATGAAAACGTGGGGCTGGAGAGATGGCTCAGTGGCTAAGTGCACATTGCTCTTCTAAAACACCTGAGTTTAGTTCCCTGCCCCCCCACATTCAGCAGCCCACAACCACCTCTAACTTGATCTTGAGGTAATCTGTCACTTTCATCTGGTCTCTGTAGGCACCCACATATGTGCACCACAATACCCCACATACAGAAGTAAAATAACATCTTTTAGAAAGTAAAGGCAGAAGCCCAATCGTTTTCATGACAGCAGGAACAGAAAGTCCATATAAGACATTCCAAACTACACACCAAGACATTTAGGAAGCTATTCACCATTACAACCATGTGAGGTTTATTCTGCTAAAATAGGGGTGGTTTAACGTTCCAAACTACAGCGCTCAAGTTATGTTAACAGAAAACACATAGCACCAACATCTGATGGCATTTACTATCCATTCATGGTAAAAGAAACTCAGCAAACTTAGACAAAAAAATATTCATTCTTTGCTACAAAAATATCTAAAAACCCTATAGTGTAAATCATACTAACTGAGAATAGTTAAAGAATTTTTCTATAAATTTTGGAACAAGATAAAATTTTGGAACAAGATAAGAATGTTCAGCATTAAATGTGTTACTGAACACCACTGGTGGTTCTATAGAGTATATAATAAGGCAAGAAAGAGAATGTGTAAAGATGAGATGGGAACTATGCGTGTACAAAATTGTGCATATAAAAAGTACATATATATATATATGTTAGAAGATTTATGATATAAAGTTGTCAAACCTCTGCAAATTTGTCTCTGTGTATAACATAATCTCAATAAAGCAGAAGTGTATCTACACATTGACCAGAGGATACACACATGATATATTATCCATAATAGATGTGAATCAGAAACTAGACCAATATTCAGCGAACAAAAGAAACCTGGTCTATGTCATGCAATGGACTCTTCCATAGCCACTATAGTGAAAACAACCCAAAGCACTACAATCACATGGATGCGTCTCCCAAGCTATAAAGTTGAGACAGGAAGGGGCACACTGTAAAATCCCATTTATAAAGAGTCGTGAAAGAAACACAGTGAAGCTGGGCTACAAGTCAAGACGGCTGCTTTTAGGATGTGACGCGGAGACTGGAAATAGATGGGGCCCTGGTCATTTCTGACTTTCATATTGATCATGTTAATATGAAGGCAGCCTGCCTTCCTGAGGGTGGTATGTGCCATACAAAGTTCATTTGGACTCTGGAAATGTAGCTCAGTTAGTAGAGTGCTTGCCCAGTAGGTGTGAAATCACACGTTGGCAATCCCAGCACTTGGGAGGTAGAGGCAGGAACATTAAAAGTTCAAGATCATTCTCAGGTACATATTGTCCAGGCTATCCTTGGGGTACAGGAGACCTTATCTCAAAAACAAATTCTGAAAACAAAATCAAAAACAAGTTTATCTTAAAAGTTTTAAAGTTTATGTAGTGTGTGTGTGTGTGTGTGTGTGTGTGGCTTGCAGGAGTTGGTTCTCTAGGATAGAATTCATGCCAGATACCTTTATCTGTAATATTAAGTTTCTGGCTTAGCCTTTGTAGCCTAGCCCTGAGGGTCTGACCCGCTGCCCCACATTTTTTTTTAAATTTTATGCTGATCAGCCTATGGCTCTGGCATATTGCTCTTGCTCTTAAATTAACCTGACTTGTTCAACCTTGAGGCTTGGTACGTTTCCCCTGTGTCTACTGGCATCTTCCTGGCTTCTCTGCTCTGCTCTTCCTGTTCCCAGAGTTTTCCCAGCCTGGTAGCTTTGCCCATACTTCCTGTTTGCCTTTAGCTAATCAGCGTTTTTATTAAACCAATAGGTAAGATAACTATTTACAATGTAACATAATCCCACTACATTTACCTGCTGAACCATATCAGCGTTCTCAATTGTTTTTCTTTTTATAAAGGTGAGGTGAACTGCTTTCTTGTCTCTAGAGCTGTGCTCTGGCTCCCCAGTGCTTGAGCTAAGTTGGATGGAAGGTCTGGGAGCAGGGAGATGGTAGAGATAGAAGTGGTGGCTGTAAGCTCGTAGGAAGTGAAGTCAGAGGTCAAAGGTTACATCAAGCATGGAAAATACTTTTAAATTAGTTCCCAGAGTTTTGTGCGGTGTATTTTGATCATATTCTTCTTCCTCTCCCAACTCTGCCCACATCCACTTTCCAAGACCAGTTTTTTTGTTTGTCTATTTGTTTGATCAGTTACACTGACTCAGGAATGTCTGCCTGGAACGATCAGGAAAGATTTCAAGGTTGGAATTTTACTCACGTTTGACCCATCAGGAGGGGGCTTCTGGGAGTTTGGTCAATCTTAATCTAATGCATACTCACTGTTCATATATTCTAAGAACCACACGTGGTCTGAGAACTCAGAGAAAAACCAGATATAGTCTCTGCTCTTAGAGGCTTCCAGAGTATTAGAGGATCAAACGCAAGGATGGGGATTTGTGCATGTGACTCAGGGATGGATAAGGCTAGCTACAGAGCAGAAAAGAGGCAGTCACTGATCCAGATGGTGGTTGGGAAGGTTTCCGGGCAATGAGGCTTATGCTGGGATCAAAAGACTGGCTTCAATCAGCCCCATGGAAGAGGATTGTGAGCGTGAGAAACACTCTTTGTGTGCATAGGTCTGGAAAGCAGAACAGAAAGGACAGGGGACATCTGGGAAACAAACAGATGTGGAGTGGAGTACAAGTTTCAGAGGGCAGATGAAACTGGCACAGGCTGAGTGCCAGTGTACCAGTCAAAGAATTTGTGTTTTAACTCGAGTTGACAACTTAATCCTAGATTTGTGGCTTCTCAGCTCTACGGCTCTGGACCAGTCACTTTTGCTTTGCCTCCATCAGAACTATACCAGTTTCACCTTGAATACGAGCTTTCATCCAATATTCTCATGCCTATGAGTTGGGGTAGGGGTGGGTGTCCGTATGGAAGCTGTCCTGAAGCCAGAGATCAGGCTCAGAACCATTCCCCAGAAGCAAGCTACATTGGTTTTGGAGTCAGTCTCTCACTGGTCTGAAGCTCACTGACGTGGCTGGGTTGGATGATGGCCAGTGAATCCTAAGAATCTGCTTGTTTCTGCTCCCCCATGCTGAGATTACAAACATATGCCCTCATGTGGGATTTTTTATTTTTTATTTTTTTTAAATTTTTTGCACAAGTGCTGAGGTTCAAGTTCAGGTCCTTTTGTCTGTTCAGCAAGCACTTTATAGATCAAGCTTTCAAAGACAAGGTCCTACAAGGCAGCCACGAGCTGATGATCCTTTGGCCTTAGCCTCCCAAGGGCTGGGGTTGCCGGTGTGTCTCATTTGCCCACTTCCCTATCACCTTCAAAACACAAGAGATGCCTCTCCCGAAGGCTGCACACTGCAGGTACACATAGGAAGGCTGAATGGCTAAGTGTCCACCGTAGCTAGTTTAGAACACCAAAGTCGGCTCAGACCCCATGTGGGAATTCTGCAAAGGGCAATAATATAGATGGAAAATTCCCTTTCTTCCGTTCCTGAGACCCGAAGCCTAAGATGACAGCAGATAGTTTCCGCATGAGTGGAAGAGTCCGTTTTATGCAGATCTGGACAGGAGAGGTCTGTTTTCTCTTGCTGGAGAAGAGTTTACAGTTGCAGGATTATTTTCTTGGACATTTTTTCTCCATCTTAGAGATAAAGTTCTTTTCCTTTTCTCAACGTCTCCTGACAGAGTCTCCTGTATCTCGGGTTGGCTTGGAACTCAATATCTAGTTGATGATTACTCTGAAATTCTGATCCCACTGTCTCCTCCCTCACCTCCCCACAGGACCCCCAGGGGCCAAGTGCTAGAATTATATGCATTTATCATCAATGATGGCTTTATGCTGTTCTGGGAATCAAACTCAGGATTTCCTGCACGCTCAGCAAGCCTTCTGTGGACTAAGGTACATCCCCAGCCCAAGATGACATTATTGAAGAAAAGGGGGAAGAATGAATTCCTTTGCCTTGATGATAAGGCTCTTCCTTAGAGGCAAATACAAGATTCTTTGCTCAGGTACAGCTGAAGGGTGCAGTAAGGGTCCCCGGCAGACGAGGCAGCCCAACTTAAAGATGAGATGCAGAGAGGAATAGGGATGAGTAGGAAAGACAAGAAATTGGAACAGATGGCCTCAGGTGAGGCTGGCAGCATCAAGGCAGAATTTGAGGGCTTGCAAGAACCAAGGGAAGGACCGGCCCCGTGAGGTCTTGTGCATGGGCCTCAATGGGACAAAAGGCAATAAAAAAGAACAAAGATGTGTGCAGAGCAACCAGTCATCAAATAGCTAAAAAAAACAAAGCATGCACGGGGGTTTAGATTTCATTATGAGAATGGTGGTCAAAAGTAAGAAACAGATCTAAAGAGCTGAGTTATAATAGTAGCAAGCCATTGTATAAAATGCTATATAACAGGACACAATATATGACACCTAATACATAAAGGGCTCTTCTGAACTCCATCTCTCTATCTGTCTATTCGTCCATCCATCCATCCATCCTATCTATTCATAATCTATTTATCTATCCATCTATCTATCCATCTCCTCTCTCTCTATATATATATAATAATATAATATATAATATATAATATACCTTATATTTTCTTTTATCTAATATAATAGTCCTGAGTGGATAGCTCAGACTCTTCTCTTTTAATCAGGGCTCCAGGGACTCATAGGCCACCAGCTGCCATCTTGGGCTGCATGTCTTAGAAACTTGAGAAAAGAGATTTTCTAGGTGAGGACACTGAGACACAGATACGAGCGAGCACCAAGTGGAATGTAGATTCACTGTAACACCAGAGCTCCTAGGCTTCACCAATTGCTGACCATTGCATCCTTGTTAGAGCAGCAACTGGACCGGGATGCCAATTTCTTGGAAAATTCTTCCAGACATGGTAACTTGCTACTTCTAGAACTCAGGGCTGGATTAAGCTGGAATGATTTTCAGCCATCTCATTAAAAAACAAAACTAAACAAAGAAACCAGAACAAAAACAAAAGCAAAAACCAAGCTTAATTGATTTACCTCATTTTCCTTGTATAAAAATACTATCTGAAAGTCGAAGTGGGAGTCTAGTCCTGTATATATATTAGGTATGAGTGCTTTGTCTACACATATGCCTGCATGCCAGAGGAGATCACCAGATCCTATTATAGATGGTTATAAGCCACCCTGTGGTTGCTGGGAACTGAACTCAGAACCTCTGGAAGAGCAGCCAGTGCTCTTAATCACAGAGCCACCTCTCCAGTCCTAGGAGCCTAGTCTTCTGCAGACTCTAATGTGTGCTTTTATCATGTAGTCAGTGAAATCCTGACAGGGAGAATTGATGACCTTAGTCTCAGAGGTCAGGGATTTGGTGTTAAATGTTTTGAAATGTCATGAAAGGTGGTCGTGGAAAAGTTGCCCAGGGTGGCATGGCAGCTCTGCAGGAAATGAGCCACTTGCCAGATGTGGTCTTTGAGGCTTCTTGCTCTGGCCTTACTTCCCATTCCCTGTCTGCTTCCTGACTTGGATGCAAAGTGACCAGCCACCCCATACTTCAGCCACCATACCTTCCCCACGACAACTGACTGTATCCCTTTGAACTGAAAGCCAAAAGAAACTCATCCCTCCTTAAATTGCTTCCTGTCAGGTGTCTGGTTACAACTAAAAAATATAACCACACGTTTATTCATTCCTAAGCTCTTAGGTTGAAAACTCATGACATTTTGTCAAATAAAGCAATTGTTTGAAAACAGGTAAGATGTTGCTCTCCTCAGGGTAGCCCACACACTAATGAAGAAAAAAAGCCATGTAAGTTGTATTGGGAAGAGGTTTAATACTCTATTTGCATCATGAAACCCAAGAATTCTGGCAATCAGGAAAATCTTTGGTGGAACTCAGTTTAGCTGGCACAAAACTCATACGTCAGCTACGGCTGAGAACAGTCAGCCTCACTTGGCAGAAACAGTCCTTTAGGGTGTATTTTCTATTCATTGTTTAGAAAATTTAAGCCCATAAATGCTAGAAGTTTAAGCAGAGTTTATTGGTATGATTCTGAGTCATCTTCTTCATGGTTTTAGAACATATACACTATCGTATGATTGTTTTAAATACTTAGAATATTTTCTTCAAAGTAAGGACTTTTTTTTTTCTTCAGTAGCATATCTGGTGCTGAGGCTAAGGGTACAGTGAGGGTTCCAACAACTCTGTCTTTCCCTGGGGTTTGTCAAAAATTATTGTAGAAAGGTCTGAGTTAATTCAAGCATCGAATAAACTGGATATGGTGGTGTACACCTGTAATCCCAGCTGGAGACAGAAGGATCAGAAGTTCAAAGTTATTTTTGGTATAGTCTAGAATTCCTAAGTCTTTTTCTAAAAAATAGAAGACATCATAGAAGACCAAAATAAAAAAAAAAAAGAAGGATCAGAAATTAGACAGTGGAGGAGAAAGTATGTTTTCTACATGGAAGGATTTGCCCAATGAAATTCCTACTGTCTGATTATCTTTAAAATGCTAAGTATAATCATAGGCTCCAGGGTTGAAGATAATACAAGGGAACATCTCCAAAGCTTTATAGATTAAATAGAGCAGAATGCATTTAACTAAAGGAGCTTGCAAGGGTCTAGATTTTGTCTTTGCAAGAGTTTTTCAATTCATTATAAAGGGTGGACTTGGCCCAGGAACCTGGTCCATCTATTCATCCCACCCTCCCACATTCATCTGACAGGTGTCTATTCTGTTTTACATAGGCTGAGTAGAAATAACTCTGGTTATGAACAAGATAATGTCATAATCCTGAGGGAATAATAGTCTAATTGTAATACAGAAACATGCCAAGCATCTTTGGCATCAGTCAGGATTAGTCGGGATCCTAGCTGCGGTGTGGTATTGAGTTGACAGGACACAGTCTCCTCTGAGTGATTTCCAGATATTTAGAGGGTCAGGTGTTGGCTTCCACACCATTACTGCGCTCTTTGTTGCTGTGTTTTCCTTATTTCGAAATAAAGTAATCACTTAAAAATCAAGTTAAGACGTTACTACAACCAGTGTAGCCTAAGTTTAATGAAGAAAAAAAAACATGTAAATTGTGTTGAAAGGGAAGTTTAATAATAGATTTCCAACAAGAAACTCAATAATCTCTGTAAATTGGGAAAATGTATCCGTGACTGCCTGGAACTTGCTGTGTATTCTAGGCTGGTCTCTGCCTTGGGGTCCTGTTGCCTTTGCCTCCTGAGGAATATAGATACATGCCACGGTATCCAAACCTCATAGGTTTCTCGAATATTTGTCACAAATTAACGAAGCCCTTCCATATGCAAAATATGAGACAATGCAATGAAACCATTCCCTCAGAGCTGGGTCAATTCTAAAGTCACTTTTACTATATAGTCATCCTACTGTACAGTTGGTTTGAGAAAGCAGCCTTAATCTTCCTTCAGGATTAGTCTTGACTTTTGTAAGCTTTAAATTACACAACCATTCCCAGGAAACCAGCAGCTGCTGAGCTAAACTGTAAGCAGTAAGTACCAGAAAGGGTACAAAAGGCTAAATGAGGCTCTGAGAATTGGAATAGCCATGAAGGGATGTCAGAGAAGGCCCCTTGTAGAGGTGTTGGTTCGGAGTGAAATAATAAACCAAGTGGGACCCAGTTAGACACACAAAGAAAAATCATCATAGATCTTATCTCAAGAGTTGTGTTGTTCTTGTGTGTGTGTGTGTGTGTGTGTGTGTGTGTGTGTGTAATGTATGCATATATATATGTATATGTGTGGTGTGTGCACGTGTGTGTATTGAAGGTTTTTGGATGTCCTACTCTGTTACTCTCTACTTTATTTCCCTGAGACAAGGTCTTTCTGTATCACTGAACCTGAAAGTGAGGTGGCCACATGGCAAGTCCTACAAATTCTGTCTTTACCTCCCACAAGGCTGAGGCTACAGGTTCCTGAAGAGACCCCACTTAACCTTTTTATGCGGGGACTAGGGATTTGTACTTGTACAACAAGCCCTCTTATCCAATGTGGTGGTTTGAATACAAATGGCCTCCATGGCCACATATATTTGAAGGCTTAGTCACTAAGGAGCAGCATACTGTGAGAAGAATTAGACCATTAGAAAGTTGTGGTCTTGTTGGAGTAAGTGTGGCCTTCTTAGAAGAAGTGTGTTATTCGAGGCAGGCATTAAAGTTACAGAAGCCTGTACCAGGCCCAGTCTCTCTCCTGTTCCCTCCATAGACCAGGACTTAGCTCTCAGTTACTGCCCCAGCACTGTGCTGCCATAATGACACTGGATTGAGCCTCTGAAACCATAAGCCAGCCCCCAATTAAATGTTTTCTTTCATAAGAGCTGCCATGATTATGATGTCTCTTCACAGCAGCAGAATAGTGACTAAGACATCTACTGAACCATCTTTCTAGCCACTGGGTTGATTTTTTTTTTTTTTTTTTTTTTTTTTTTTTTTTTTTTTTTTTTTTTGCTATCACCCAGCTTTGCTTTTTCTGTAACTGATTGTTATGTGGTCTCCACTGAAGAGCTGCTCACACATGTAGGAAAGCTGGGTAAAACTGACCTTGACTAGTAGAAATCACAGAACATACAAATACCAAACTCTTGTTTATGTCCCATTGTTCCAAACAAACAGGTCAGTGACTAGTAGCTTGCAATTCAGTTAGCAGACGGGTTCCATGTGTTTGTTTGAGTTATTGTGCAATATGTATTTTGTTATTAAATTCCTTTCTGGTGTGGACTAGGTCATTTTTTCCACATTACCAGTTAGCTTTTATTATGGGACTTTCTCTTTTATACAATGGATCTCAACTTCATTTTACTTATCTTTTAAACAGAACCGCATACATCCCAGATTGCCTTGAACTCAAAATGTAGCTGAGAATGACCTTAAATTTCTGATCTTCCTTGTCTCCCAGACATGTGCTGGCCTTGTAGGTGTGTACCACCACACTCAGTTAACACTGTCTGGGGATGAACACTTAGGCTTTATATGTGCCAGATGAATGCTCTACTAACTGAGCTGCATACCAAGACTTTGCCTTTCATTTTGAGTTTATAAAGTTAGGAATGATAAAATCTCTCAGAAACTCAGATCTCTCTCTTGTTTGAGACATGAAGGAAGTAGAGACTTTAGGAAAAGTTTTCACCTGATGACTGAAGGACGTGTCTAAGAGAGCAACATAAGAGCAGAGCCAACACATTGGAAAATTGAGAATTAGGATACAATAGTGATAAGATTAGAAAAACACAACAGTCATGAGACTCAGGAATCATTTGTTGTGTGTGTGTCTGGCACTGAGCTAAAAAAAAACCGTGTATACATAACAACACTTGATAAACTCGTACCATGTGCCAAGGCTGTTAAAGGCTGAGCAGTGTTTTTCCAATGTTGGTCCACTTTGAACCCAGGTTATTCTTAAGACATTTCCATATGGTGTTTGGGCATATTTTGCTTTGCAAATGAGGAAACTGAGGCACAAAATGAGTAGGTGATCTTCATTAAGCTTTCTCGTAAGTCTCCAGTTGAAAACTGCAAGATGCCTCTGACCTACAGATTAGTGTAGATTGCATGGTATATTTTGTCTGTCAGTGGCAGACTGCTGGAGCCCTGGCCACTCTGGAGCTATCAATGGTAGAAGAAGCATAAGATTCCAGACCCTCATTTCTCTCTCTGTTTCCATGTTGCTCTGACATTTGGTGTTGAGATGAGGCCCAGCAGACATGTGCTTGTTCCTGTCTTCTCACTCAAGCTACTTTTTCTGGTTTTTAGCCTATGTATTAAAAGCTTTCTTTACTCCTCTTGATGAACTTGCTTTCAAAATACAGACCCACAGTGACAAAGCAGGCAGAATTAGCCTAGGACCCTGAATGGAAGACACGTTTACCAAAAAAAAAAAAAAAAAAAAAAAAAAAAAAAAAAAAAAAAAAAAAAAAAAAAATGTAGTCAATGGACCAACGGTAGAACCAGAGACCAGAGAAGCAAAGTCAAAGGAACCCATGTGTGCTGGTGAAGAGGCAGTCAGACAGATAGACAGCTGTCTTCAAAGGTTGCTTAGGGACCCAGAAATCCCCAAAAGACTGTTCTGAATCCCAATGTGGGTGGGCAGATAAAAGCACATTATTCTCTCCTTTTGGTTTTCCCAGGGTGTGTACAACAAAGCAGATGCAATTTGCATTCAGTGACTGAAAGCCACTCACATCTGTAAACAGTAACTGTTCCAGCCAGTAAAACCCTCCAGAAACCTCTTATCCCTGTTTCAAGGAGCCAGATGTTAAGAGGAAGCCTTCTGCATCCCATTGTTCTTCCCACTTGAGCTGCAAGGACCCAGAGTAGCTCCATGTGGGGGAGAAATGTGGTACAGTTTGCTCAGGTTTGAGGCAAGCTTATAATGTTAGAGTTTAATTAAACTCTTGCTGGCTATCCTCAAAATTTTGTTTCCTCCCAAGCCTGCCTTTATGCATTCCCTGTAGGAGGTACTGACTTTTCCCCTCCAATGAGGGTCATTAGACCACATAAATAAGTACAGATGAAGGAGGGTTCCAGGATGCTCTCGGGGCATTTGGCTCAGAACTTTCAACTTAACCAATCAGCTCAGTAGCATAGTAAAGGGATTACAAGAACCCCACTCCCTGGTCACACAGACGATGCATCTGGTACAGGGTTGCCTGTGTTGAGATTTCTTGTTATCGTTTGCCCCCTTGGATCTTCCTCCATTCTGAATTTAATTGAGGTTGGGGAAAGCTGCAACTATTTCTTTGTACTTGTGTTTTGCTTCCAACCCCTGAGTAGTAGAGGTCTTGCAAATTGAGAGGGATGCTTGCCAGGGCCAGAGTGCCTGGCACCAACCTTTGTAGAAACCCTATTTGTGCTTATAAATATCGTGCCTTTCTTGGAATAAACAATTCTTGAGGGTGTATTTCTCAACAAATTGTTTGGAAAAGTTAAGTCCATAAATGCTATTAGCTTTAGCAGAGCTTTGTGTGCAAATTCCTGGGTAACCATACGGAAGGCTATCGCTAATGGACTTTGTGTGCAAATTCCTGGGTAACCACATGGAAGGCTATTGCTAATGGACTTTGTGTGCCCCTACCCTCAATTTCATAAGGCTTTTTTGTGTTTAGAATAGTTTCGTGCAGAAGAAAAATTAAATCTGTCTTTCTTTTTCTTTTCTTTTTTGACACAGGGTTTCACTATGCAGCCCCGACAGGCCTGTAACTCACTATGTAGAACTCATAGATCCACTCGCCTCTGCCTCCTGAGTACTGGGATTAAAGACACATGCCACCACACCCACCTAAGTCTTTCTTTTTAGAACCACATTTCTTGAAATCACATCTCAAGGATTTGCAAACAGGCTTGAAGGAAACTGGCTTGGGGTCAAACTTCACAGTCAATGCCATCCTTTTTTTCTCTTCAGGAAACCTGTAGTGTTAGATTATACAATAATAGACCCATGACTGGCCAATGAACTTTGTTCCTCCTCTACCCACACTCAAATCATTATAGAACAGGTGGCCATTTAAGCTACATGAACGATGATGCAATCATGTATTCTGGAAACTTCCAGGCAGCAGGAATAAGTACAAGAAAGTAACAGTAGGCTAGATTACTCCTCTAATCCTTGAGAAACAAAATTATTTTATACAAGACAGAATTTTGGATGTCTAGCTCTAAATAGTTGCATCTTGTTTAAGAAAAGGGATGCTTGAAAAATTCTGTATTTGAACTTCTAAGAGAAGGTTGGGGAAAGAAAGAGGCCCCAAGCCTTCCAATTTCAAGACCCACTCAAAGGCCAATGAAATAATTGGAAAAAAAGGTTTCAGAAATGATCACCACATGTAGTGGTTTAAACGGAAATGTTCTCCATAGGCTCAGATGTTCGACTGTATAATCTCCAGTTGGTGCTGCTGGGTAGGCTTAGGAGGTGTGGCCTTGCTAGAGAAAGTATATCACTGGGGGTGGGCACTGAGTTTCAAAGCCACATGTCATTCCCAGTTCTCCCCACTTCCTTCATAGAGGTCAAGATGTGAGCCCCTAGCTCTGATCCAGCGGCCATACCTGCTGCTTACTGCCATGATTCCTGGCCATGATGAACTCTGACCCTCTGCAACTGTGAGTTCAAATAAGCCCATCCTTTTACAAGTTATCTTGGCCATGGTGTTTTATTACAGCAACGAAAAAAAATACCATATCATCAAGAAAAAGTCAAGGAAGGCCGAGTAACAGCAAACAAGAAACTATGAAGTGTTTGGCAGAATGAGAGAAGAAAGTTACATTGAGAACCTGGTATAGAGTAGGGTGGGTCTAGGGGTAAAAATCAGCAAACCATGAAATGGAACAAGAATCAAAATATTATTAAGAAAACTTAAAAAAAAAAAAAAGGTGTGTGTTAAATGTATAAGAAAACCACTATGTGCATTTCACATATGGGAGGAAGGAGCAGTAAGCTCCTGTGTGGGGAAGAGCGTATCTCTTGGGGCCTGATATATGATTGAGCACTGTCAGAACTGTGCCCAGAGTGTCATATGCAGAATATGAAGTAAAATGGAAAGACAGAAATGGAGAATGGGGCATTCTGGGAGAAGCAGGGATTCCTTAAGCAAGAGGAAGCACAAATTAAGTGCACGAAGTGAATAAGCAAATAGCAAAGAAAAAAAAGGAGAAAGAAAGAAAAATAAAAGACCAACTAGAAGAAAAATGTCACTGGTAATAAAATAGGTGGAGGTATGTATGGAGTCCTCAGATTCATTTAACACAGCCGAAATAAGCAAATCGGGGAGTATTTCAGCTGCAAAAGAAAAATACATCTCCCACAGGAAGCAAAGCTGCAGACGCCTTGCTTTGGACTCTGGTTGTAAGTGTGTGAAGACCATGTTTCTTCATAGAAATAGAAAACCATGCACAAAGCGTGCAGTAAAAATCTGTAACAGACACGTTGGGCTAATTATTTTTCTAGTTCCAACTCTGTCACTGACTTTTGTTGCTGGAGGAGGATAAGTGTGTAAAAAATATATTTAATAGTGAAAATGTAAAATTCAATACGAAGCGTCACAGCTTCAGAATGACTGCATAGAACAACCATATAGAAGTTCACCGAGATGTACAGACTCCGAGTCTGGCTAATTTGGGTATGTGATGTTATTTTTATTTGCAAAATTTTTATAATAAAACTTTAATAAAAAGAATTTGGGCTTTTAATTCAGTTCAATTATTTTCCAAGTGAAAATATTTTTACCGATGTTTGATTGTAAGAAATAAAATCACTCACGAATGAATGAGCACTGGCTTCCTAGTTTCCTTGAACTAACAGATCTTAAAAGAGTAAAGATAATACTGTAAAAGACTGTAAAAAATCCTGAATTAATAAGTATTTATTGAAGAGATAAATAACTAAAACTAATAGCAGAATTGTTGTTTGGAAAAGGCATTTCCAGTTAAGAACTGTCAGGATAAAAGCACATTAGTAGAAACAAACCAAGCACCACATTAATCAGTGTAAAATGGAAGCAGGAAGAACCCAGAAAAATACCTCAAAAGAATTCAATAAAGTGAAGCAAAGACGCTATTCTAAAGAGCAGTGGGCATATAGATAAACCAGCAATGAAATCCTTGCTTATTTTTATTTTTTTAAAGATTTATTTTTTTCTATTATATATTTATTTTATTTCCTGTATACATGTATGCTATGTGTGCCATGTGCATGCAGTGCCTGTGCCACAGGGCATCAGATTCCCTGGAATTGACCGTAGGTGGCTGCGAGCGAAACTCACATCCCCTGTAAGAGCAACAAATGCTCTCAGTTTGCTGAGCCATTTCTCCGGGCCTCTACTTATTTGTAATTAATTAATTAACATTTGCAAAACTGAGGACTGAACCCAGTGTCTCAAGCATGCAAAGCAAGTAAGTATTTGACCACTGGGCTACATTCCCCAGCCCATTTCTCATAAATTGACAGCTAATTAGACGACAGGGGAAAGGTGGGTGACAATGGGAATTAAACACACAAAATCTAAGCCAAACAAACGCACTGTCCTTGTAATACCAAAGAAAGCCTAGAATAAACAGTCATCCGGGAGACAGGAAGTGGACTAGCAGAGAAGAACTTATATATATATATATATATATATTGGCTTACAACAGGGTGAACTCAGTGATTTTCTAGGAGATCTTAGAAAGTCTGAAATTACAAAAGAAAACAGGTTAAGCAAGATATATAAAAAAAACAAAGGTCAAAGAAAACTAAAGGCAGGATATAACTTAAGGCACTGGTTACTAAAACAAGATAATTTCTTAGTTATGCAATGACAAAGGCTAGAGTTAATGAGAACATGATGAGATTGCATTTGCAGGGCCCACAGAGCACAGCAGTAAATAGAAAGTAACCATGGCAAAACACAGAAATCAATACACACACAATTTTAGAACAAGGTTATTAATACCCCCACTATCAGAAGAGCATAAGGATGAGGAAATGATAGATGTTTAAAAGCTAACCAAACATACTGTAACACAGCAGGAAGGGTAGATGTTCAGGATTAGAGTGTCCAAGATGGGATTTTTCTACAGGTTCCTAAGGAGATAAGGTGTACATGTAATATAAATCAATCAATCAATCAATCAATCAATCAATCATTGTAAAAAGAACTATAAAACAAGTAGAGAAAAAGAAAAAAGCCCGAGGAAGTGTTCCACCTCAAGGCTGATGAAAGATGCATGGCAGCTAACTGCAGTGTAAAATACTGGAGGAGATTCTGGGTGAAATTTTTTCTTTTCTTTGCTACAGAGCTGTTCTGTGCAATATGGTAGCCAATATTTACACATGGCTACCGTGTGATTAAAATATGGTGAGTTTGAATGCAAAATAGGTACCAAATCTTAGTACTGCACAAAGAATGCAAAATATGTCTATAATGAATTTTCAGGCTAATTATATGCTAACATGGCATGATTTGAGGCCTGGCTTCAATAAAATCATACATTAAATTTAATTTTATTGGGGGCTGGCAAGATGACTAGCAGTTAGGAGCGCTTGTTCTTGCTGAGGACTCAAGTTCAATCACCAGAACCTACACAGTAGCTCACAACCATCTGAAAATCCATTTCCAGGGGATCTGAGACCCTCTTCCGACCTCCAAGTGTACCAGGCATGTACATGGTACACATCTAGAACGCAGACAAAGCCTTATACATGTAAAGTAAATCTAAAAAATAATTTTATTGCTTCTCTTTACTTTTTAAATGCGCTTCTAGAACATTTAAAATTGCCTGTGTTACTTATATAGATATATGATACAGTGTCCAGAAAGAAGACAGTAGAGCATGGTTAATGTAAATTAAACAAGGCATCTAGATTAGATAGTAACATTTTATCAGTGTCAGTATTAAGTATACAGCTATTTTATACAAGAACGTCTTTCTTGGGGAGAATACACCAAAGTACTATGGGGTATGGAAGCAGACATGTATCTGCATTTTATGTACAACAGTTGAGACTGCCTTCTCAGATAGACGACTCTAGGCAGTGTCAAGTCGATAGTTACAGCTAGCCAGGGCAGAGACTCAGAAAAATAAAACAAGAGGAGGATGTTTGACAACAGCCATTTCTTAGGATTAAAGGAAGAGGCAAAAAGGCAAGATCTCATGTGGAAAGGATTTGTTAAAGAGGGAGCTCTTTTTAAAAAAATCTACACTTAGTGGTATTCACAGAAAGATGAAGAAGCCCATCAAAGAGACAGACAGACTTGAAAAGCACGAGGTAAGTGCAGCCCAAAGGCAAGAAACAAAAATCTGCCTGATGTGGACTCTCTAGACAGTGAGATGTAAGGATGCAGTGCTTAATAGTAGAAAAGAAAAATGCTTTTAAACCCCAGTCTCCTATTCAGCCCTGTGCCACATAAGTGTGAGAACATAACGAAACGGGCTTGTCCTACAAACACACTTAGGAAAATATCCTTGCAGAAAGCACCCGAGTGAAAAAAGTACCAAGGGCAGGGGCAGCCAAAACTTTAGGAAAGTTTATGACTGTTTTAGAAACACAAAGACCAAAGACTGAAAAAGGAAATTATAGCAATCAGGAAGTAAAATTTTAGAAATCCATTAATATAAAGCCTGTGTTTGGATTGAAAGACAGAAGAGGGAAGTGATGACATCAACACGTTTGTGAAGTTAACGTAAATATGTCTTACGTCAAAGGCAATTGCTGTAAGGAAAGAGAATCAGATAATTTTTCATTGTTATTGTTTTGAGATAGGGTCCTAAGGAGCCCAGCCTGGCCTCAAATTTGCTTTGTAGCTGAGGCTGACTTTGGACCCCCCGTGAGGTCCCCCACTCACCTGCCAAGTGCTGGGGTTGCACTACTGTGCCTTTACACTAGGCCCAGTTAACTTTTCAACCATAAGAAGATACAACAGGGCAATAGAAAGAAAAAAAAAGTATATAATTAAAAAGGAACAAAAGGATAGGATAATTAGAACATATAAAATAAGAATAGAAGATGAAGTTAGTATGGCTAAGCACAATAATGATGGCATAAGCAGAATGAGATCAAAAGCAAATAGTGCCAGAGGGCCTGACATGGTCCAGTGATGCTGTGCACCATGTGGAGAAGATTGTCCCTTTAGTATCCAAGGAGGAGTAAGAGACAAGGCTTGCTATGGCAAACATGCACTGAGTTATTAAAGAAATAAACTCAGTAAATACAACAAAGCAGGTGCTATGCATCACATACTCTTTTATCAAAACAAAATAAAGAAACAAAACTCAAGCCAATAATACAAATAAAAACCCCCAGCCTTTTAGAATATTTAAAATACTCCATTAATTAACAACTATGTCCAGAACATAAAGTGCACAAAAAAGCATTTTACCAACAGAATAGCGAACATGAGAGGTCTCTAGGAAGACCTCTGGGAGGGGCTCAGGGTCCAAGAGGAAAATTCACAGCCTCGGGTGCATTAATTATTAATAAAACGAAAGATACAGAAAGGAGGGAAGTCAGCAATAAAGTAAACAATATGGAAATTTATCAGCAGAACAAAGGGACCATCCAAAGAAATAGAAGATAATAGGGTACAAAAAAACGAGATATATGCAAATTAGAAGAGAGATAACAATGGCTTTATTTAAGGAGCCAACGAAGCTTATTAGATAAAAGCAATCCAGATTAGTCAGAAAATAAAGGAGGAAGATTCCCCCCTCTATTATGGTTGTCTGATAAGGACTGTGGAAGCCTGTGTGAAACCGGTGGTTATTAAGGAAAGAAGGAGAATTCTAAAGCTAGACACAAAAGAACCCATTTACGCCAACAACTGATGAAGGAATTGGAGAAGAATTTCTAGGAAAAGCACTAAGTGTTTGGGTGACTTTTTTTTTCTTCTCTGTAACAGTGCCGGCTGTCCTGGAACTTGCTTTGCACACCAGGCTGGCCTTGAACTCACAGAGATCTACATTCCTCTGCCTCATGAGTGCTGAGATTAAAGCCATGAGCCACCACCACCTGGCCTGTGGGGTGATTTTCTTTTTTCCAACTATCAAGTCTTTATTTTTGTTTTTTCTTCCCCCATACAGTACATCCCAACTGCAGCCCCTCTTTTCTCTACTCCTCCAGGCTCCCTCCCTCACAACCTCCCACCTCCCCCAGATCCACCCCTCCTTCATTTTCCTTCAGAAAAGGCAAGCCTCCCAGGGATGTCAATCAAGCGTGGTATAACAAGACATGAAACCAGCCACCAACCCTCATACCAAGGCTGATAAGGCAACCCAGTAGGAGGAAAGGGGTCCTAAGAGGACCTAGCACAGACCCACGCGGGTTCTTTAATTGCTCTCCAGTCTCTATGAACCTCTATGAGTTGATTCTGTGGGTTGTGTTCTCCTGGCGTCCTTGACCCCTCTGGCCCCTACAATCCTTTCTCTCCTTCTTCCTTGGAGTCTCCCAAGCTCTGCCAAATGTTTGTCTGTGGATCTCTGTGTTTGACAGCTATCAATTTCTAGTAGACACGTGTAGGTAACAGGTAGTTGATTTGAGGCTAACACCAGATAAAAACCCAGAAATGACTTGCTCTTTCCTGGGAATGCAGAGTTGAAGCCTGGGAATGCAGAGTTGAAGGCAGTATTGGTGAACTATTATTAAATTATTTATATGTACAGTTTTTAATTTCAGTGCTTTCTTGGTTAGCTGGAGACCTGATATCACATGAGTGGCCAATGAAAGAATAATTAGATGACTTCTCTGAAATAAGACAAGGTTGGGACTTATAGCTGTGAGAGAAAATTCATCATAAAACCAGGATTCAATGAGTTGGTATGATGTAGAAACTTTGTACATAACTAGATTAATAAAAGATAAAAATATCAGGTTGATACTGGTTTGATAACTTTTATGGAGTTGAACATAATTTTCCTGAGCAAGTGACCCATGGAGAAGATGGCTGAATGTCACTGTAAAATTAACTTCAAATATATAGAATATATTTCCAAGTGGGCATATTAATATTTCAGCCAATGTGTCATCAAATTAAAAATTGATTTTTGGAAAAATATTCTTCAGTATTGATTTGTCAAACAGTATTAACTGATACTATATCCAAAGAGGAGGAAGTTATGTATTATGGCTGGTCCGGAGAGCTGACAAGCTGTCTACAGCATGGAAGCATTTGTCAAGAACCCAGGATTTCCATGAGAGCTAGTGATTAAAGGTACTTAGCATCTAGTAGGAAGCTCCCAACTCTGTGCAGACTGGGCATGTGTCCAGCCCTAAAGACATCCTTAGGGCCTGGTCACCTTGTTCCTGAGAAGCACTGCCTCCCCTGGTTTCCACAGTGGCGCCAACGCCTAGGATGGATACCATGGTGCTTGCAGTAGGTTTCAGCAAAGCTATTTAAGCTCAACAAACCCAGACATGCTCTCTCTGACTTCTAAGTCCAGCTGTGTGCAGAACAGCAGGTGGGATGGTATAGAATTTAATATCACTTGACTTTGCATTAGAAGGTATTTTGTGTATTTGATGTTTAATTTGACAGCAACAGACAAGGGTGATTGATTGTCTTGTGATATCCCCCAAGGAAAGGCAAAAGAAAATCATTTGGATCTAAGCTTTGGTTTTGGTTCAGACATTCTCTGACTAATGATTGCTGCATGACAGATCCCAAGGGAAGAAAAAAGAGAATTTTCTGGTTTGAGCTTTGATTTTGGATCAGATATTCTCTGGCTATCTGAGCTTGTAATGCTACTTTTTTTTTGTATGTCAAGACTATTTCACTTACATAATTAAGAGGTAAAACTTACATGGTCCAATCTTAAAAGAGCTTGATTGGGAGTGTTTTGAAAGAATTCCACAATTTCCAGATGTTCGGCAGAGATGGATGGGAGCAGAGGAGGAATGCCAGATCTATTTGATCCACTCCCCTGCCTCCACCTCTGATCCACAACACCTAGCCCTTCCCAGAGAGAGCAATGCAGACTTCTCCCACGGAGAGAACTCCAGGATCATTTGGAATGAACTTTTTTGTGTAATGGTTAAGAAGAGACATATGCAGATATGGCTCACTATGACTGAAAGTATATGGTGGCTGTAGGTGTCTAGTGACTGAAGGTACCTGGTGGCTGAAGGTGCAGATTGATTGAGGTAGAGGGTGGCTGAGGTACATGATGACTGAAGATGCACTGTGGCCATGGTGCTCTTCAGTACCCTGTGGGAGTATTGTGTTGTTTTGTGGTAAATAATTGTCCCACCCACTGGTTTAATAAAAAGAGCTGATTGGCCAAAGGCAGGCAGGAAATGTAGGCGGGGCTACCAGACTAAGAAAATCTCTGAGAGCAGAATGCCAGGGAGCACCAGAGAGACCACCAGAGAGAAGCTGCAGGATGCAGAGGACAACCATGCAGCTTTAAAGAAAGGTACCAAGCCATATGGCTGAACAAGAGACATAGGATAGCTTAAGGGTAGAGAGTTAGCAAGTGATATGCCTGAGCCTTTGGCCGATTCAGCCTAAAACTATTGGAAGCATCTGTGTGTCTCTGTGGGACTGTGGGACTGCGGGTCTGTGGGCCTAGACATTGAGGTTAGGCCGGAAAGTCCGGGCCAGAAACCTCTTACTACAGTACCCCATGTAGCATCTACTGTGATTCTCAAAGGAAAGTTATGCAAAGACACCCAAGAGTTGACCACCCAACTTACCCATTGCAGAGGTTATCAAAGTGTGACCTACAGACTCCTGGGAACCCTGAAATCCTTTCAGAGACTCTTAGAGATTAAAACTGTTTCCTAACAAATTGAAGATACTGTTTGCTTGCTGTAGCATGTTGGCACTGTCATTGAAGATGAACCAGGGCAACACCGTGACCTACAGAAGTAGCTGATGTCTTTTTCAGGGCCACGTGCTCACTGTAGACAGCAAGAGATTCAATTTCATATGAGTGTCCTTCATCTAACCAGGGCAACACCGTGGCCTACAGAAGTAGCTGATGTCTTTTTCAGGGCCACGTGCTCACTGTAGACAGTAAGAGACTCAATTTCATATGAGTGTCCTTCATCTAACAGAAAAATGAGTCACTTGAAGTTTCTACTGCTGAATACACACCTTATTATTCACAGTGACTAACTGGGGAAGTAAAAAAGCAATATAAAATGCAAAGCAGTTCTGTTTTATAGACAGGAACGCTCTGACTGTCCTCAGTAAATGCACTTAAGGCTCCTTTTAGGTGCAAGTCAGACTAGCCACTTTGCACATCCATAAAACATCATCTTTCCTTGAAAGAACTAAAAACAGGCAAATTATGGGTATCTAGACTTGGGAATTTGGCAGACATTTTTCTCAAAAGTCTGTCACTTCAAGGAGAACAACTGACAGCATCTGTCGCCCGTAATAAAATCTGAGTTCTCAAGCAAAAATGAGAATCTTGTATCTCTTACTGTGAACTTGGTAGCTTCCCAGTTTTCCAACACTTTCCTGATGGGCTCTGTCCTCCTGAGAATGGGTGTCATTTTGATAGTGGGAAGTATTGGCATTTGGATCATCTGTGATTCTCAATAAGCTGCTGTTTTCCAGATGGTCAGCATCAGGGCTACAAATCGTGAATTTGCAGAAGATTCGTCCATAGTGAGGTAGCAGTTGTTTTCAGTCACAGAACACAAACCCATAGGCACAATTTCCTATTCCTTATTGTAACCGGACTTAACAAAATTCTACTTTTTGTAGACTTTGAAGTAGTTTGTGGTGCAGTAGCAAAGGTTATCTATAAGTATCTGGAAAGATTTTTAAGATGCTTTTAAAATTATTTTTATGAGTATGTGTGTATGCTTTCTCATCTCTATGTGCACCAGATGTGTGCAGGTGCAGCAGAGGCCAGCAGAGGGCAGCAGAGTCCCCAGAACTCATTACATATGGCTGTGAGCCACACTTTGTGGGTGCATGGAATTAAACTCGGAGCCTCGGTGAGAACACCAAATGCCCGTGACCACGAAGGCATCTCTCTAATCCTCCAAAACACTCTTTCTTTTTCCTAGTTACACATGCGTGTGTTCTAGAATTTCCTGCATGTACTTCTATCAAAAATGCATCACAATGAGGTTGAATGCAGAAACATGTGAATGACAGTCCATGTGCCCTCTACTCATTCAGAGAGACACTACAGAGATTTGCCAAAATGTAGAACAATTATACCCTTTTCATAATTTTTTGATAACATAATAAATTTCATTAGCTATAACATTGTGTGTTTTGTTAGCATGTGATAAATTACGTGATATAAATAGCATGTGATAAAAACAATAAATGTTTATTATCATGTTATTTGAAAGTTACTAATTAAAAATTTTCTCAACTTTCATTGTTTCTGAGGTGAGGGGAATGCTGAGAGATTTAACAAAAGTACAACACTACTTTCTGTGGTTCTTAAATACGTCAAAAGGTTGCAAAGACTGGAGAGGCCGAGAGCTACTGTCCCCAAATCCCCACTTGGAAAATGACATTTTAGATGACTAACTAAAAAGGTACAAGGGACTTGGCTCCTGACAGTTTGTTGTCAGGAAGCTTCTCTGGGCTGACAACAGGGCTGTGTATCAAGACAGAGTTATCCCTGCAACTGAGATCAGTAGAAGCCATCACTGACATTGCCTGTGTCCTTCCCAGTGGCTCCAGACCTTCAAGTATCCAAGTTTACTTATTGCCCTGAAAAGAAGGCCTGGTCCATGCTTCCTGCTCAGTTCTGACCATCATGATTCAGTGTCAGCCAAGATGGTAGCCTCCCAGATGGTAGCAAACGTGTCTCACAGTCGCAACCTAATTCTCAGGAAGGTACCAGGCATGTACAGGGACAAAGCCTCAAAGATGAGAATGTCATGGCTTTTATCTCAGAAGAATTCCTAGTCCGTGGGGAAGAAACTTCCCAAGGGGATCATCTCAATACAATGTGGTGCATGCTTTTCTGTATTTGATGATGAAATTTTTCAACAGGAAAATTAGAGCAGAGCCTGGCACTGTTATGTAATGCCTGACAATGGAACAATCCTGGGAACCAGGAACACACACACACACACACACACACAGAAAGAGACAGAGAGAAACAGAGACACACAGACACACACACAGACACACAGACACACACACACACACACACACACACACACACACACACACACACAGACAGACACACACGATGTATTTACTAAGCTCTCAACAACACCACAGAAATTCTCTGTAGGTTTGCGTGTGGTTTGCCCCAGAGGCCCAGAAACAATGCTTTGGTTCCCCCCCACCACCTAAACTCTGGGAGAAAACTGAGGCCAAATGGAAATGAGAAAAACTCCTTAGGACCACAAAAGATGAGTAACGGCCTCTACCATTCTCTCTCTTCGGTTAGTGGAGACACTGCAGGGCATTACCTCCACATTCTGGTTCTAAGTGCCCCCTCCCAGACAGACAGGCTAAATTTGTTCACTTAGATCTCCCACCCAGCTGGGACTAGAGCAGCCTGAATCCTGGAGTCTGAGGAAAAACTTAGCCAGGGGCTTTTAAGATCCCAAACTTCAACTTTATGTGGGTTAAATTAAATTATAAACCTCTTGATCTATCCAGGAATGTTGGGGTCCCAAGTGGGTGGGCAGCTTGGGTACCAGGGAGGTTCTGATGTACTCAGGGTTTACTGAAGTCCCTCCCCTGTACCTTTCTCTCTTTCTCATCTCCTCTCCCGTTTTTATAGTTCTTTCTAGCTGTGGTAACTTCGGAGTAAAATAAATGCCTAAGAACCAAACAGACCAGGCCCAGACACAATATGCCCAGTGCTACCCACAGACATCCTGCTTCTCATGGCTAGAGAATGGGCCCTTCCAGGTCTTAAAGGGAACACAAAGCAAAGGCAGGGCATTGCGTATCTGGACAAATAGTGAGTTCTTTATCATCTTTAAGAAGTTTATCCATGGAACAGGTTATTTCCGATTCTAGGATACGTCATTGGTAAACATGCTTAATAATATGTGATAAACCCACTGCTCACAGGTACCAATTTCATGTGATTATTGGATTAATGTCTATCTCCCATAGTCCCTAAATGGCATGGGACCTGACTGTCATATATTTAAGGCTTAGCACAGTGCCTGGCTCATTTCAAATTTGTTGAGACAATTGTCTGACCAAAAAGAGTTGAGGACCAATCCTATTTTGGGATCTAGTCCCTCACATAGCAAGTTTGGAACCTCCTGACAACTTTCATAGATTGGTATTGGATGCTCTGGTGTCATGCTGCCTTAGAAGGTGACATCTGGAATCAGTAGAGAAATGGTGTACTGGTTGATGGAAAACACCTTACTTAAGGATACTGGGTAAATGTTACACTGTCTGTGGAGTTAAGAGAATCCATTTCCTAACTATTTCTAACAAATGGTTTATTCCATAACATAGGTACAGCTGTTTTAGGAGAATTGAGGCTACAAAATACTTGCCTTGAAGATATAGTAACTTGACTTCAGGAAGTATTTTAAGAACCATGGATAAAACCCTTGGAACAATGTTATACAAAAAGATGCAAACACATACCAAGTTTGTGTCTGTATGTGTCCATGAATTTACTTTCTTGAAATGCAAGTTTCATGAATCAGTGGTTAATAATGAGCAGACTCAACACAGCTCAGGATATGAATCCTGTGATCAGAACATTAACAATGTGCTTCCCCTGACCCATAAAATAGCTGCTGTACTCACGAGGGTAATCCTTTGGATGAGTCTTCTCAGACCAGTTCCCATAAAACGTGAGTCTGTACTTGGCAGTTCCACAGGCACAGCAGTCTAAGATAGGTCTGTCCGTCACTCCATCAAGTGTGGGATCTGGAATGGGAAGTCAAGTTAGAAAGCAGATGGAGGCCTCGGAAAAGGCAGCCTGGAAGCAGCTTGCCATAACCTTGATCCCTGCATAAAGAAGACACATTGCAGTTGCCCTGGTTTGTAAGACTCAGGATCTTGCTATAGATTTTATATTTATCAGCTATGAATATATAGTTTGCAAATAAAAAAATCCGACCTTCTTGCTCTTATAATCTGAGGTGTTCTATGGAACAAGAGTGAATCTAGAATCTTTAGGATGGGGAGACTTTGGAGAAATCAATGCTGACTTTTACTCAGTTATTTTATTTTAAAATTTTATTTTGTTTTTATTTGTGTGTGTGTGTGTGTGTGTGTGTGTGTGTGTGTGTGTGTGTGTGTGTGTGTGTGTGTGTGTGTATGAATGCCACGTGTGTGCAGATGCCAAAGAATACCAGAAGAGGGTGTCAGATGCCCTGGAGCTGGAGTTACAGAAGGTTGGAGACCGAACCGGGGTCATCTGTAAGAGGAGAAATCCCCGTTAACCTAGAACTGCCTCTCCAGTCCTCACCCAGTTCCTTCTGTGTCCTGGCTCCCCCCCCCCAACATTCCTTTCATCTTAGCATTTCTTTTTTAAGAGGAACATAAATCTATTTTCCATAAGAAGTAGTTTTCAGGGCTCACATGCTGGACCAGAGTGGAGGCAGCGGTGAAGTTTTGAAGGAGAAAAATGAGAGTGAATAGAGCCTTTAAAATTGCTGGAAATTAAGAGGAGGGAATCTTATGCAGCTAGGTCTCTTATCATGCCTCCAAAGACTGCAGGGGGCGGGGACTGCAAATGTGTTCTAAAGTTCAAGTTTACTTTTGAATGTAGAAGCAGCCAGGAAAAAAAAAACTTAAGATTCCCTTTCCACCCCCATTTTTAGCTGTGAGTAGCTGATAAGTGGGGAGAGAGAGATTGCATGAATAAATTCAGCATTTCTGATTGTTAAGCACACAGCCCTAACTGCCTTAGCGCTCCCAGTCGGCTGGGCTGCCTGTGAGAGGGGACAATGCTGACAGATGCCACTTGCTGTAATGCCTTTTCTGTACCTCTCCCAACCGTGTTCACATCAATCTTCCTTTTTTGCAAGTTGGACATTTTTTTTCTTAAATATTGTACAAAAAGTCCTGAAACCAAGGGGATGCGAACCATTTTGCACGTCAGAAACAGCACTATTCAATCTCTTTAGGAATTTGCTGAGCTTGCCAGGTTTGAACATGCAGAACCAACAATGGCAGAAGTGAGTTTGGGGATGGAGACAAAGCATGAGACACTGTCGTGATAGCAACAATGTGATGAGTCCCTGGATGTGCTGATCCCTTTCCGTATATTGTTAAGGAAGTCCTTTGGTTATCCTTTGAGGTTTGAATGTGAATACCCCCCATCAGTTCCTGTGTTTGGATTCTTGGTTCCCAGCTGGTGACACTGTTTGGGGAGATTGTGGAACCTCAGAAGGTAGAAGCTTGGCTAGAGGAAGTAGGTCCCTAGAGGAGGACCTTGAGGCTGTATTACTCAACCTCATTTCCTGTGCACTCTTTGTAGATTCAACTAAATCAGGCTCCTGCTCCCGCCACCATGGTCCTCCTGACACCATGGTCCTCCCGCCACCATGGTCATCCCGCCGTGGTAGACTGCAACCCCTGAACTGTAGGGCCAAATAAATCCTTGGTTCTTTCTGTTGTTTTTACCAGGCATTTAATTACAGCATCAGAAAAGTAACCAAGACAGCCCTGTTTCACAGATCACCAAAAGGAAGATGAAGGCTGGGTGACTTGATTAAGCTTACAGGGTGAATGAGTCATGCAGACAGAAGTGGGACCCAAGGCTATGACCTCACTCTGAATTCAGTCTCTCAGGAAAGACCCACTCTGGATAGTCTGCAAAAATAATACCTAACTTAAAAAAAAAAAACAAAAAACAAAAAAACACACAACTTGTTTCTGTTTTGTTTTTTCCAAATGAAGTACATTTAAAAAAATTCTCTCCCTACATATTTCAGAAATTTCTAAAGAGGCCCAAAGAAAAAAGGCTGTAGCCACCCAAAGCAGGGATCATGGGTAGAGGCAAGAGTACAGACTATGCCCTGGAGGAAGCTGCCCACCACCACATGTGTACAACTGGACTTGATTCCTGTGTGAACCATTTGGACAAACCCCACCTAAAACATTTTAGGAGAGGTAGCTTGAACCAGCACTCTGGTCCTTTAGCAGCTCCACAGTGATGAGCTGTATTGTAAAATACAACTAAATTAGTTTTGGAAAGGGGACTCAGAACTGAGATTCATGCTGGGATTTCAGTCGTAACTACCAGGTGCTGTTAAATGAGGCAGCAATGATCTCCAGAAGATCCAAAATAAGACCAATTGGGAGATTTACTTTGTCATAAGGGCTTTTAGATTTAGTTAGCAAAGTTAAAGATACTGCTAAGACTTTACAGAAATGAATTCATAACAGATCTTTGGAAAGTAAGCTTTCATCTAAAAATTAAACTTCTAGGTTTGGAGGGGAAACTGTTTCCTACCAAGGACAGGCATTTTGCTAAAAAGCAGGCTTTTAAAGGGCAGTGATGGCAAGCACCAACTCCCCGTGTTACAACAGTTGAGGTTACAATAGCCAGGGAACCTCAGTTCTAGTGTGGCCTCAGTTTTTATTCTTCCCATTTATTATATACGTTAATACATACATACATACATGAATAATACATATGTGCAGACATCATTTTTTGAGATGGGTTCTCACTGTGTATCCTTTGCAGCTTGGAATTTATCATATAGCTCGGGCTGGTCTTGAACTCACAGAGATCCACCTGCCTCTATCTCCTGGATGCTGTGTCCCAAGGTGTGTGCCACCACAACCAACTTTACTTAATTTATCTTGTGCAGTCCTGGGGTCCAAACCAAGCTCTTGTTGTAATAGACCACTGCTGTATCACTGAACACACCCAGCACCAGATTTCTTTTTAAAAACTGAGTTTCACTGTATAGCCCAGGCTAGACTTGAATTCACAATCCTTCTGCCTCACCTTCTCAAGTTTTGAGTGTACCACCTTGGCCACTCCCATCACACCTGACCTTCCTCCTTATTTTTATCCTGACTTTGTTGGCCTTTGAAATCCTTTTCTGATATTCCTAGGTCTTCTTTTTTCCCTCATCATAACGCCTTTCCTTCTCTTTTTTTTTTATTTGAATATGTGTATGTGTACATGCGTGTGTTTGTGTGTGGGTGCGCAGGGGTGGCGTAGGTGCAGGGGCCAGTGTAGAAGAGTGTTCATAGGCGTGGACACCAGAGGACACCTCAGCTCTCATTCCTCAGTGGCCAGACACCTTGGATTTTTTAACTTTAAAAGAATTAAAAATGATGCACATGCATGTGTGTCCATGTATAAATATTTGCGTGTGAGTGTAGGTGTCAACGGCGGTCGGAAGAGGGTGATGGGTCCCCTGGAACTGGAGTTACACTGTGGGTAACTGGGTCCTCTGCAAGAGCAGTATCTTGTTCTTAATGCCAGGTCACTTCTCTCGCCCCAGGGCACTTTGTTTTTAAGACAGGGCCTCTAACCAGCCTATAACTCACTAAATAGACTGGGCAGGCTGGCTGGAAAGCGAGCTTCACGATCCTTATGTCTTCGTTCTCCGGTGCTGGGCTTACAAGTGGAGTCCATCACCTCCGGCTTCTATGTGGCTCTCGGGATTGGGAGATGGCACTTGGATCCTCACGCTGGCAAAGCAAGCGCTTTCCTGACTGAGCTTGCTCCCCAGCCCTCCTCTTCCTCTTCTTCCCCCCTCTCTCATCTTCTCCCCATCCTCTGTCTTCTGCCTAGATTCTCCTCTAATCTCTGGCTTTTCCATCTCCCATCATCTTCTGTCACTCCCCTCTGATTGTAACATGGTGTCCAAGTATGTGACTATATATCTACCACAGACCACCTTCTGAAGTAGGTTGCATTTCTGTTTTTTAATTGCAAGTAATTTCACATTTATGGTGCTTTTAAAAATCAGAGGCTGGAGGGATGAATCAGTGGTAAAGGTGCTGCCACGCAAGCATGAGGACCAGAGTTCGAGTCTCTAGAATCCATGTAAGGTAGTCAGGTGTGTAGCAAAAATGCCTGTCATTGCACTCTTAAGAGAGATGGGAAGTAAAGACAAAAAAATTCCCTGAAATCTCACCAATCACCTAGCCTGGAATGTGTGCCCATACTTATGCATACAAATGCTCACACACACACATACACACACACACACACACACAGACACAGACACACACAAATACACACACATACACACACACATACACACTCATACACACTCACACACACATACACACACACTCACACACAGAGACACATATATACTCACACATATACACACACACTCATATACACATACACAAATACACACATACATACACACTCATACACACACCTGCACACACATACACACTCACACACAGAGACACACATACAGACACATACACACACTCCTACACTCATACACACATACACAAATACACACACTCACGTGCGCGTGCATGTGCACGCGCGGGCACACACACACACACACACACACACACACACACACACACACGATTGTTCCCTGATTTTTATCCCCTGTGGCTATGTTTTATCACCTATGGGTTAATGGCTGTAATTGGGTGCAATAAATGATAGTTCTAGTTCTGCTATTTCTCTTTTTAACAAATTTGATTTGATTCAATAAGGAAGCAAGGAATGTAGGGACTTTGATAAAAAGCTGGAGTTTGCTAGGTGATTAAATACATTTAAAAATCCCTTTGCTCTGCTTATATTTAAGCGATTTTCTTAATGTGATCACTTTGCTGTTAGTTTTCTCATGGGTCTGCTGTTTCCAGGGATCATTTATAAGCATACAAAAGCCAACAGCATGAGGACTTGCTGGACCTTTGTAGTCCATCAAATTGCAAGGAGTCTTTGTGTAGATGGTGTGATTAGTCATTTTCCTAGGCACTCAGCCTGAGACACTCTATGCTATTTCATTATCACTGTAACGACTGAATTTTAGCATATGCACAGCTTAGACAAGGCTTCCTAAGTCAGCACTAAAGCTCCGGGAAAGATTTTTGTCAGTGCATGGGGGTATCTGTGAAGTATCTCCTAAGAACTTTCAGAGCCTGAAAATAAGGCTGGCCTCTGACAGCCCAGCTAATGGAGTCTCACCGTAATGGCTGAGCTCAGATACCTAGGGAAGATGAAGACATAGCCTATGTATGAGGCAGAATGCCCTGGAGTTCAGCTCATGGAACTGGGTATCATTTCATGGAGGGAGGGTTGAGAGAGAAGTTATCACTTAGGAACCAAGAGCCTAAAGAGAGGAAATGCTCCTGGTTTGGAGAAAAGCTGACTGAACAATTTGTCTACTGAATGGCGTGGAGGGAACACCTCATCCCTTGTGTAGTGTTGCTCACCAAAAAGTTAGTAAGGGTCTTGGTCAGAGTAGCTAGAATTCCCACCTTGAGGCCAAGCATCTAACTCTCTCTACAGATGCCCACTTCACATTTTGATTCTAGCTTTTTAACAAGAAGACGGCGCATTGTTCTGATTTGGACAGGGCTGCAAAGTACTGACCACAGGAGGATGCAGTACTGAGAGCAGGGGGTGGTTCAGAGCATGGGCTCTTGGTGTCAATTCATATCCTCCATTGCTGCCTTACAAGATCTGTCTCTATCTCAGGCCCCTCATCGACATGAGGGCTGACCCAACAGCCTTTACCATACAGGGCTATTGTATAGATTACATAATTAAGGAATAGAAGGTGTTTAGAATAGTGCCCGTCATCTAGCAAGCACAAATTATTATCCATAATTATTGTTATTTCCCCAGTAGAACTCTTTCCAACCTTTCTTGGTAGTTTATGACTTGCTACAGTTGGAGAGGATTATTCCTTCTGAAAAGACTAATGGCTAAAAAGGTGAATAAAAATTCTGCAAAAATGAAAAGAAGTGAGATAGCTAAGCTGTATAATTATAGAGCATTTTCTATTTTCATTGTGTTACCTAATAACTTCTAAACTGGCTTAGATGTTTAAAGCCTTATTTTTAATGGTAGATTAAAGAACAAACTTTTGAATACAGATAACAAAACCTACTATTCAGGTACACACACACACACACACACACACACACACACACACACGCATGCACATTCCATCTTGTGTGTATATGTGTGCATGCCTGGGTTGGTGTCTGTGAATGCAGGCACGCTGTAGCACTTACAGTGAGGTCACAGGACAACATTAAGAGTGTTTTCATCTGTAGATTTCTGAATAGCTGTCCTGGGAGCACCTAGGGACACCCATCTCCCCCCCCCCCCCCCCCCCGCTCTGTTTCCATCTTGAATGTTACAGGTGAATGATTGGATTGCAGACTTGAAGCACCACATCCACCTTTCTGTGGATTCTGGGGCTCTGAACTTAAGCCTTCACAGTTGTGTGGTAAGAGCTTTACCCATTGAACCACCCTGCAGCCCTATTGTACATTATTAACTCACATGGTTCAGGGAGGCAATATGGGCAGATATAAGCTCCAGCCTGATCTGAACCCTGGCCCCTTCTCTAGCCCCCAGTCTACTTCATTAGGATGCTCCAGCCTGGGGAGGGGTGTGGCTCAGTATCAGAGTGCTTACCTAGCATGCACAAGGCATGGGATTGGATCCCTAGCACCAGAATCAAGACATTTATTAGAATGTTTTAATCCAAGGAGAGGGGGCTATAAGCTTGTGATCTGAGGACCAGAGACTTGAACATGGTAAAATCACAAGGTTAGCATCTCCTACCTTCCCACACCTGATATCCCTATCTTCTTCTGGTCTCTTTCGGAGAAAATCTCTCATATCACTCAGATTCCATACAAGTTCTGGGGGAACAGAGAGCTACTGTAGGCTTTTTTAAGGTACACAACTGTGCGTTCCTTAATTAAGTCCTGTGAATTATTCCAAGGAACCTCTTCAGAATAATCACTGTTTCACAAAAATAAGAAGACAGCACCAATATAAGGTACATTATCTCCTACCCAGGGAATCAAGCCGAGTAATTAGAGCTTAAGGCGGATCCAATTATCCATAGCACACAGCCAGATTAAAAATCAGAGCTACGTGAGGCGGCAGAGCCCAGGGGAACTGAGAAAGCTCCATCGCCTGAATTCCTGCATGCTCTTACCTTGTTCACATAGCTTCTTGGTCAAAGAGCCCTCGTCTTGAAAGTAAATAATGCGTTTCTGTACGATGCTGGCCCTGTGGGGGAAGAAGATATCACATAATGGTGAGAGGGCCAGGTAGAGGGGATGGTTGAACCCAGGCTTTGCTTGGCCACCCAAAGCGTGGTAGCTCTGTGTGTTCCACACCCTGTTCCCTGTGCTCTGTTTCTTCATCCATTAACAGTCAAGCAATACATGCTCCATGATGTCACCATGAGAATGGTCAGAAGACGTATGTCAACAGCCCAGCAGGGGCCTAGAAACCACCCTTTTACATTAGAACTGAGCTGTTATCAGTGGAACTGCTTTGAGGTGAAAAAATAGACTAGTGACGTCTTCAACATCCTTTCTCAATGGCTGATTTACCTTTCTCTTCCTATTAAATGATGGGGGGGCATTTATAGATTCACAACATTCAGATTCTAGAAGCATGTCAAATCCTTTTCCTGAAAAGAAGAATGTAAAAATATGCTTTGATTTGTTCTAAAAATGTCATTCTATATCATTTCCCAAAGTCTAGACAAAAACTCTCCTACACTCGGAACAAAGACAACGTCAGCTGTGATCTTTCTCTCTTGAACACGTCAAACATGGGCTCTGAGAATTTAAAACACATATTTTGAGGTTGCGAATGATTTAGCTTTGGTCAGCACATATTTTCTCTTTCCTCTGGGATAGAGCAGACATGCTGTTTCTTCTTTAACTCAGTCTCTTGTTTATTTCCATTGGCCTTGAAAAGGTTGAATCTTGAAACCCAGTGTTCCAGCAATTTAAGAGTCTACAATGTTTAAAATTGAGCTGGTGCCGATAAATCTCGAGCCATTTCTATTGATTTTCTTCAGCAATGCTACTCAATCAAAAGGTAATTTTCACTTCAATTCACCCTATTTAACAGATAAAGGCATCCCTTGACTCCATTACAGCTGACCACACTGAATAACTGACTCTCATGATCCCAGACCTAGAAACTGGCCCACACTCTCCACCGAGATCTGTACAGAGTAGAGACAATTTCCCCAATGGTCTGGGCAAAGGCCAAGCTGACTTTCCAAAGGAATGTCTATTCCACATCCAGTCTTCCACTGAAGAATGCAATTCTGACCAGCTTTACAGATGTCTTTGACAGTTTCCCCACCAAAGAGAGACAAGATGTTGAAATAAATAAATGAAGTATGCTCCCTGTCTGCACAGAATGACTTTAATCATTTTATCCAATCTCTTGACCATTAAGTGGGAAAGTTCCCTCAGGCCACGAGGGTAATAGTCATCCCTACCTCAAAGCCAAATAATAAAGCCTTTTGTTCGTCAGAGCACTCTGCCACCTACAGCAGTACTTTTCAGGGTATCCTCTTGTGCCTGGGGGGACCTCTGCAGGAGGGAAAAGAATAGACCTCCTAGGAAGTGCCCAAGATCCCCAGTTCTGGTTCAGTGAAAGGCTCTTTCCTCATGCCAACCATAGGAACTTCCCCCCTTTTGACTTCTTGTAGTATTTATGGGCACATTTTCAACAAATTATTGCCAGAGGGCATGCTTAGCGGCTGGCACTGGGGAGGCACCAGGGCTATTATCATGAACAACGGAGATGGGGTCACTCAGCTCATTCCTAAAGTTCATATCATGGGGAGGCGGGGAGAGCAGGAGACAACCAAACACACAGCTAATGATGGAGGCTAACTGTGACTGAGTGCTACCATGGAAACACCTACAGAGTGCAGTAGGGAAGCCTGACCAAGCTGGGAAATGCTTCCCTGAGAAATGATAGCTCAGCTGAGACTGGGAGAGATGGCAAATAATCAGGCAATTAGAGGGAAGAAGAAGAAGAGAGGACATTGTTTATAGAATCCCTGAGGTAGGTGGACGGGGCTTGCTGAAAGACACATGCGTAGAAAGTCAAGGATATGATGTGTGGTATCACCCAGCATCCCCCAGCGCCTAGTGGAAGGTGGTTAAGACTGAGTTTAATGAATGTCTTTGAGGGACATATATCAGGACTGAGGTAACCAGATCTGCTCTGTCAAAAGGCCCCTTTTGAATCAATATGAGTGACGATAGGTTGTGTGAATCACATGGTATATCGGTCCCTGGCAAATCAAGTTTTATTGTAATAAAGTTCTCTTCCAACAAATGTTTGAAAATGACTGGACATAGGGGCATTTGTTTCTCTGCTGGATAGTTTTGTGATAGCTTAATACAAGCAGTGTCATTTTGGAAGAGGGACCCTCAACTGAGAAGATGCTTCGATCTGACTGGCCTGTAGGACAAGCTCTGTGAGGCATTTTCTGATTGATGGTTGTTGTGAGGGGACCCAGCTCATCCCTGGGCTGGTGGTCCTAGGTCCATACGAAGAACAGCTTGAGAAAACATGAGGAGCTGGCCAGTAAGTACTCCCCCATGGCCTCTCATTGTTCCTGCCTTCACATTCCTGTTCTGACTTCCTTTCATGATGGACTACGACATATTAAATGAAATAAACCCTCTCCTCCCCAAGTTTCTTTTAGTAATGGTGTTTAATCACAGCAATGGATACCTACTGGGGTGGTTTCTTTTCTCATTTCTTGAGCAAAATCCCTGATGAGAAACAACACGGGGGAAGAGCGCTCTGTGTAGCTCGCAGGTGGAAGGAACACCATCCATCATGGCAGGCAAGATGTGGGGATGAGGGCTCTGTTTAGGCAGAAGCATGGTAACACATGCTTGCATCTTAGTGGATTGTTGGCAGAGGTGGGTCAGGAAGCAAGGCAGGGCTACAAACTTCAACGCTACCTCCAAAGATCACACCCTGAAGCAAAGCTCACCTCCAAAATGTTTCACGATCTTTTGATAGAGCACCAAACATATCAGCTTGAAGGAGACATTTTACAAACTTCACCAGGATAATAGTCAAGCATGGTATTGAAAGCTTTTTGATAATTCCACCATAAACACCTTTAGCTTTATTTATCACCATTACATGCTAAGCTCCCTGGGTTCCAGAATTTTGATGCTATCCTGCCTTAGCTAAATACTTCACCCACAGTCAACTTTGCAAGTACCTGTGAAGAATGCCCTGCATGCTTTTCAATTTTCTGTGAGTAACACAATGGTAAAATTTATTTCAAAGCATGATCATGAACTTCAGAAGAATACTACTGTAAAAATTTATAGAGACCACAAGTGGAAGGCATGTATTTCCTATAAGTGGTCCAGGTTCTTTACCCCTTGAGACTACAAAAAATGTAAGGTATATTACTCCCTTAAAAAGTTTTTATCTTAAATAAAAAACAAAAACAAAGCCAAACACAGGAATGGAGAGCTGTCTTGACAGATAAGAGCATTTGCTGCACTTCCAGAGAACCCACGTTCAGATCCTAGACCCATGTCAGGCAGCTCACAACAATCTGTAATTCCCTGATACACTCTTCTGTTTTCCACAGGTGCGTACACACACACACACACACACACACACACACACACACTAGTTACTCGCAATTCATAACCAACAAAGATGTTCCGTTTTCCCTGTTGGTTCCCTGTCTTTTCTATGAGGACCAGAGGTCTTGGGATACTCCACACACAGCCTTGACCAACTCATAGTGTCTCTGCTTGCTCTTTCCCTGACTCCTCTGCTGAATTGGGAGTTGGGATAATTACCACTATAGATTTTACTATAGTTTCAATATTAGGATTTGAGGTTGAGAAATAGAGCTTGTGGAGAAGATGAGAGTCTGAGATTAATGGACTACACGGTGTGAGGTGATCTGTCTGGCAAGTGTTAGATACAGAGACCTTTAAAGTGGCAGAGGTCTGAGGGAATCTGAGGGTTCATGGGGGAGAAGGCATAGGACCCAGGACAGTGTTGTAGTATTGGGGTAGTTGGTATCACTCAGGAAATTATTCAGACTAAGAAAACATCCAAATGAGCCACAATTGCTGAGGTAGACAAATACTCGTGCACAAATGTGTTCACAGAGACCAAGACTCTGGTCCACTTAGTTGTAGAAAGTAATGTCATTTGGTCAGATCCTAAGAGAATTTTATATTCTGAGAAAATGCATCTTTTACTTTGAGACTATTCCCATCAAAAGTATAAAATTCAGCTGAGGCTTATAAATCATATTATGGTTCAGAAAAAATAATAGTTTTACAAGATGAGAAAGCTGTTAGTAAGAATTCCCTTAGCATTTCAAAATGACAAATTTTCTCCATTCTGTGTTGCAATTTGGCAGTCACGTTGCATCCCATTTATATACTGAATGCTCGCTTATCGGGAGAGAGCATGTTAAAGAAATCTAAATTAAATTTCTTGGTGTGCTGGCATTTCAGACTTTGGGGTATCAAAGTCCTAAGTAATTCACTGATCACTTCCAAATTTTTCTTTTAAAACCATACGAACATTTTCAGAAACATCATTCCCAATTCCCCAAGGGTTTGATCCTCTTCTGACTAAAGGGTTTATTTGATATCCCCCACCCCCCATGGGATATTTGCCTGCTGGGGTAAAGTTAGAATTTGCTATGATGTGGGTTTGCTGTGTAGTGTTGAATAGGGCCAACAGAAAAAGATCTCAGAAAATGATGGACTTGGGAGATAACAGATTATCGAAATGACTTTGAAGGTGTATGACTGTTTCCTCTGTGGCTTGTTCATTGCCATATAGGGACAATTCCTGGAAGGTCCCACTGTAGTGTATTGCATTCAGTAACTAGTTAGCAGTGGTGATGATCATTACTGCTATTGTTAAAGGCCCTGGCCCATGCTTAATAAAGAATCCCTATTATTATGATTCATGTCAGCTGTGATTCAGTTGTGGAGGGAGGGCCCTGAGGGAGCTACCTCCCTGAGCTGCTTTAGACAGAGATAACAGATGGCCAAATGAAGCTTGAATTTGTTGTCTCCAGACAGCATTTGCCAACCTTTCCTCCAATTCCAGTAAATTTTCTTTTACTGGACATATTTTGGAATACTTTATAAAATTTCTCTGTGATCTCATGGCTGTTTTCCATGGAGGTGGTCCAGTGGATACTCAGCAAAAAATTTATTTCACCTTACCAGTGAAGAATGACCGTGGAAAGACCTGAGAATAGATATGGAGCCATGGTGGAAGTAGCATGAGATTGCAATCTTACTTCACAAAGATGTTCAGTGTTAGCTTGATCATGGCCTCGCTTTCCTGAGGTGAGCCCCTGCCATTGTGTAGACTCTTGGCAACTTTTTATCTGACTTCAGAACTACATCCCGGAATCAGTAGCTATCCTGGAAGCCTATGATAATGCATTCAGGGGAGAAGAAAAGCAGAAACATATTTTCAAGACCCTAGTCTGCCTAACAGCAAGGTCACAATCTCTGCTTAGGGGTCACAAAAACATAGATTCAGAGACAAATGCAGCATGCTGATTTGGTTTTTTGTTCATCTGATGTAAACTAGTGCCACATAGGAAGACAGAACCATAATTGAAGGGTGGGGGAAGCATCTGATTGACCTGTAGGCAAGTGGGGTGATGGTGACGGTGTTGTGCCATTTTCTTGATTAATGTGGGAAGGCTCAACCCATTATGGGTAGTGTGAGTTTTATAAGAGATCTAACTGAGAAAGTCAGAGGGAGCAAGAAACAGCATTCTTGAGGGTCCTGCTTTCAGTTCCTGTCTTGATTTCTCTCCTTATCGGGGTGAGTTGGAAGTAGTAGATGAATTTAGCCCTTTTGACTCTGAGATGTTTTTAGTCATGGAGTTTTGTCATAGCCAAAGAAGAGAAACCAGAATAGAGGATTGGAGTTTAAAGGCCGTGGTCCATCGCGATGAGGAACATATGGCAGCAAGAGTGTTCAGTGGCCAGTCACACTGTGTCCGAGTCCGAGACCCAAGAACAGATAGGGAGAAGGGCCCCCAGGGATTCACTTCATCCAACAAGGCTCCACCTTCTAAAGGTTCCAACATACTCAGAAGAGCTTCACTGTTGGGGACCAAGTATCTAAGAGTCTCTGGATATTTGTGATAACGTCTATGAGATAACTACAGATTAGTTATCATTCATTCACAAAATGTTTACTGGGAGAAGGTACTGGAAACAAAGACTCTGCGAGACTCACTCAGGGAGAATGTATCAGGACCCAGTAACTTAACCCCATAATTTGGACCTGGGGGCCAAAAAAGAAGAGTAAGATTTATTTTATTTATTTTTTATTTAATAAGCCTTTTCCATGTGCTTTATAAATATTAAGATGATGGATGTCCTTGACTGTCAACTGACTCTACCTGGAATTAACTGGAACTCAAAGGGTATACCCTTTAAGAGATTTTCAAATTAAAATAATTTGAAATAGGAAGATCTACCCTTAATCCAGATCTTTTGAGGTGGGACGATCCTCCTTCAATGTGGGCCACACCTTCTGTTGGCAGCCTGTACGAAGGACATAGAAGAAGGAAGTTTGCTCTCTGCCTGTTCATTCTCACTCTCACTGGGAAGTCCTTCCCTCACTGGCCTTAGAACCTTCTTCTCCAGGATTCCAGCATATACTGAAATTCAGCTGAGACATCCAGCCTCATGAACTTAACAGATAATGGATTATTGGTCCTTCTGTTGGTAAATAGCCATTGTTAGGCTAGCTGGACCAAAGCCTGTAAGTAATTCTAATAAATTCCCTTTCTCTTTATAGAGAGAGTTTTATTCCATCAATTATGTTCCTCTAGAGAACTGGACTAAGTGGTTCTAGCACAACAGAAATATAAAAATGACTTTTAAAAAAGTATCTGGACTAGGCTTTCCAATTTGCCAATAGCTACAGTTAGTGATGCCTCTCTTAGAAGCTTGGAGAGTACTGAAAACCCACAGTGTAAACTATTTTGCAGACTTAAGGAGACACATGCATTTGATTATCCTGATTCACCAATTGTGAGAGGCAAGAAATGTGGTGACTCTGCACATAAAACTTGAGACAATTTGTCGAAAAACAAGGAAGAAGATTGATGCTGGTTGGTTGCTCCTAGCCTCTCTGAATACACTGACAAAGGAAAAGAATATGCTTCATGATACAATTAACCAAATTCTAAGAATTTCAGAATAAGTAAAGAACAACAATGGACTTAGTGATAAAATTGACTGGCTCCAGAGGCGTACAGTCTAAAGGTTTCTAAGAGTGCCCTGGAAGAGAATCTTCTCTCCAGCGCCACAGAGCTCAAGCAAACCATTATAAGGTTGGCTAAATTACCATGAAAATTCAAGTTCCAACCCTGTGGTGATGAAATTGAGGGCACTGATTGGTAAAGGATGGGCTCCTGTAGCAGATGGGGATGTGCAGGAGGACCCTATCAAAGCTGAGGACTTTGAATCCTCAGATTCTCAAGGGCTTATCTTACCTGAGTAAGTAGTCTTTCCACCTCAGCAGAAGATGTATTCACCCCTCACCCCTGAAATGCTACCCTTTTCATCTTTGACTAAGAAAATTAATTCTTCACTGTCTGTTAAACCACCAGTGACATTCTCTGAAGGAAATGGTAGGCAAGACAGAACACTGATGTCCCTCAAGGACCACCAGTAGTTGTCCCAGACCTATAGCCAGACTCAAGACTAAGCAGCCTCCTAGAGGAAAGCTAGAAAGTATAGCCAATGAGGAGACACACTACTCTACTAAAGAGCTTAATGAGTATGCTAATTCGAGCTAAGTCAGGGGAACATGTGTGGGGATGGATTTAAGGGTGTGCAATAATGGTGGTAGGGACATAAAACTGGACTAGGCTGAGTTCATTGATATGGGCCCAATGAGTGGCGATCCTAGATTTAATATGGAACCCCACACAATTAAAATAAAATGAGAAGGGATGTCCAAAGTTTAAATGGTTGACTGACACATTTGTCAAAAGATGGCCTACTCTAATAGAATTGGAGATGCCTGATATTCCATGGCTTAGCATTGATGAAGGGATTTTTTTTTAAGTCTCAAGGAAATTGCAATGCTAGAGTGAGTACTGTGTGTAAAACCCAATCCTCCATAATGGGAAGGCCTGGAAGACATTCCCTTCACTAATCCTGTGAAATGCAAAATGGTTAGAGGGACATCAGCATATATGGAGAGCTTTGCTGCTGCCCTTTCCTAGGGCCAGACCTTAGGGTTGGAGACATTGATGCTCAATTGGATGAATTAAATGCAATGTGTTTAATTGGGCCTCAGAGTAGCAGGGACTGGTTGGCAGCACTGAATCACCAAAAGCAAGGTGAGTATAGTTCTGATAGTGGGCAGGATAAACAAAGCAATTTCCATAATGGCCTAACCTATTATGGGCAGCACGGGCAAAGTGATTTTTATGGTAACATGACTCATAACTCTGAAAGCTTATAGCTTTGTGTGGGGCTTGAAAGAGAAGACATTTCAACAGGTCCAGGCTACTGTGCAGTATGCTCTACACTTGAATTACATGATTTAGGAAATCTGATGGTACTTAAGGTGTCAGTAGCAGATAGGGATGCTGCTTGGAAGCCCCTATAGATAAATCACAGAACAGACCTTTGAGATTTTGGAGCAAGGATCTACCATTATCTATCCACAGACAACTATTCTCCCCTTAAGAGAGATGTTGGCCTGCTATTGGGCCTTAGTAGAAACTGAACATTTGACAATTGGCCACCAAATTACCATGTAACCTGAGGTGCCCATCATGAGCAGGGTGTTAACTCACCCACCACATCATAAAAAGGACATGTACAGCAGCAGTCTATCCTTAAATGGAAGTAGTATATACACTATCCAGCTCAAGGGATTCTTAAGGCAAAAGCAGGTTACATGAAGAAGTAGCCCAAATGCCCATGGTTTCTACTCCTGTTAATAATGCTGCTGCCATGCATTCACATAGAGCCCCATGCGGTGTTCCCTGTGACTGCATGACAGGAAGAGAAGTCAAGGACTAGTTTACTGATGGTCCTGCACATTTTGCAGGCACCACCCAGAAGTGGACACATGCAGTATTACAATCCCTTTCTGGGACAACCCTTACATACACCACTGAAGGGAAATCTTTATGGTATACAGAACTTTGAGCAGTATACATTTCTGGAAGCAGAAATGACCAGATATGTGACTGCACATTTATTCATAGACTATAGCCAATAGATTGTCTAGATGGTCAAGTACTTGGAAGGAACATAATTAAAAAGTTATTGAGAAGGACATTAGAAGAAGTATGTGGATAGATCTCTCCAAATGGGAAAAGGATGTGAAGATACTTATATCCCATGTAAATGCTCATCAAAAGATGACTTTAGCTGAGAAGAGGTCAGTGATCAAATACATAGAAGGACCCATTCTATGGACAGTCAGCCTCTTTGCCCAGCCATCCTGTCATTGCCCAATGGACCATGAACAGTGTGGCTATGGCTGTAGATACAGAGGTTATACATGAGCTTGACAACATGGACTTCTGTTCACCAAGGCTGACCTGACCACAGTTGCTGCTGAGTACTTCTACCCATCCAACAGAAAACTAATGAGGAATTGATTGTTACATCTTAAGAGAGGTGTTAAAAAAAAAAAAAAAACAAAACACCAAAAACAAAAACTGGATTTCATTTAGATGTGAGAGGCATTCAAACTAGACTTTCATTATTCATGAATGTGTTTAATAAGGTAGGCAAATGTGTTGAGACTTAGAGGCACAATAATAAGGTGGTGTGTGGGGGGGGGGAGGGCCTGGAGATGAACTTGTAAATGAAATCTTGAGTCAATAATACATAGCAAGTGCCAGTTTATCTATTTCTTTTATCTTCCATGATCAGAGAATTGTCACTTAGCTTGGGCTGGTACCAGGCAAATCCATCGTGATAGCCAACCCCTGATTTCCCAGTCCTCCTGCAGATGGCAGGCGGGGGCGTAAGACCTATAATTGTCCTTGGTAAGATACAAAGGTGGTTTCTGGGTAAAGAAGAGACTTCCTGAGCAGGGTTTGTTTTCCAGTTAGAAGACACTTATGAGGAACTTAACCTGTCCCTCTTTGTCTGCTCTCGATTCCAAGCAAACATATCAAGCGAGACAACCATTTTGCCACTGTGAAGTAAAGGTGAAGAGAAATTGAACAGGGTCTAGTCTTGACATCATGTTGTGATGTCAGTGCACACTTCTCAATTTTGGATTTTTGCTGAGGGCCATCTCCAGGTTTACCTCAGTGGAGAATGACACTGAAAAATTACCTATCTCTGTTCTAGGAACCAAAGGTCAGCAGGCCTCAGCTAACCTCTTAGCCTTCGTTAGCATTGACTGTTTGTGTGGACCTTCCTCCAGCTAGCCTGTTTTCTTGGTGTCCTGTTTGTCTAGAACCCCCCTCTGGCTGGTTACCTTTAGCTTCTATTAAAGTTGCTCGCTTAATGCTCCTTCCTGTGCAAAACCCTTCTTGGATCTGCCAAGGGTCTGAATGCAATCTCTGCCCTTAAAACCCTCATATTATGGACATGTGGGGTCAGCCCCAGCTACCTGAACACTTAATTCAGCTGTCTGGAATGAAGACTTTCAATTGGCTATACACTGTGTTTGACTGGTCATCTCTGTTTAGCTCCCTGTCACAATGTAGCTTCTCAAACAGTACCAATGTTCACACTAGCTGGTTTTCCTACTACACGAAGGAAGTAAACCCAATTTGTTGAAACCATTTTTAGTTAAAATTTTTAATGAACCCTGCCCTCAACATCATGCTTAACTGGTAGAAAGGGGTAGGGGTAGAGGGATGTGAGGGTACAGAAAGTGAAAATTCAAAAGGGTGGGAGGATCTGGGAGCATTCCTGAGCATCAGCTGTGATTAGCTACACAGAGGAACATGAACAAGGATCCTGCTTGGTTGCCTGTCTCATTGCTGTGACGAGATAACCTAGCAGAAAGCAACCAAAGGCTTTCTTTTGGCTTACAGTCAGCAGTGACACAGCAGCCACTGTGGGGAGAAAGGCGTGGCAGCAGGGGTGTGGGTCGACCTGCACATCTGGGTCTATCTAGAAGGAGAGAGATGGAATGAGTGCTGGGACTCAGTTGACTTTCTTCCTCATCCTTCTTTATTCAGTTGGGTCACCGTTCCGAAAGGTGGTGCCACCCATGTTTTGGTTCGAGTCACCTCTTCTTAGCTAAACCTCCTTGGAGATGGTGTCATAGACCCGCCCAAAGGTGCATCTCTTAGGAGATCTTCAAGAACGTCAAGATGACAGCGTAGATGAATTGTCACTGATGCTTCCACTGAAAGATGAGGAGGACAGCTGTGGGTGGGTAAGACCTAGAAGAGGGCCTTGATTCCAGGACCAAACAGGAGTTCCCTGCTATCTTCTGCCAAGACTGGCTTTCAAGTATACACCCTGGTCCAAAGAGAGATGTGTCCAGAGAGAGGGAAGGGGAGACACAAGTGGGGGACTGGTCTCCTCCCTCCATAGCTCTCTTGGGTCTGGAAGGCAAGACTAAGGGGAAAGTAGAAATCTTTAGAGGTTCCTGCTAGATCAGGGCCTGTAGGTTTGTTGGCTGATAGAAGGATTTCTAAGGTGCATGGATGAAGCAGATTTAAGATGACACCCAGCTTTGTCATAGTAATGAACAGGTTGGCAATTCTGGGTGGTAGACAGGACTGGATCTCACTTCCAAGGGTTGTCCTAAGCTAAACTACTGTAATTTTTAAAATATCATTTGACTGTTAATGGTTTCTTCTCTGTGGCTGAAATTAACCATGATGCTTCTTTGCTTTGCAAAGTATTATGGGTTTAATTCTGAAGCATGGAGTAGGAAAGACACGATCTCATATACATCATTTTTCCCTATATTTCTCTTAGGAAAACACAAACAGTTGGGAGTGGAGACAAGGCTTGGTGGTTAAGGGCACATATTGTTCTCCCACAAGACTGCATGTACCTTCAGCTCCAGGGGATCTGATGCCCTCATCTGACTTCCACTGGCCCTTTGATTCACAAGTACACACACACAGGTATATGCCCATATTCATAAATAAAAATAAAATCTTTTTAAAAAGATAAATGACTTAGAACAACATCTATACTTAGCAGATTCTTCAAAAAAATACACAAACAAGGGGTCAGTCAGATGTTCTTGAAGAAAAAAAATGATTATTTTCCCACCAGCTTTAGTGTTTGATATTCATTCTTTTGCAATATGATTATTGGTACCCTGGGCATTCTTGGCCAAGGGACAACAGGCAGGCTCACTGTTCTTTGATATGATCAGCTCATGATTTTTAATGCCCTCTACAGTTAACCTGCCTCTTGGTGGTCTCTCTGGAATCCCCCTTCACCTTTTCACAACTATAAACTGTCACTAGGCAACCGAGTCCAGGGATCTGCCTCCTTCAGCTCTGTAGCCCTGAAACCTAGCAGAGAGCTGAAATCGGGATTCCTAACTCAATTTGTCCACAGATTTTATGTGTTGTGGTTTATAATTTCTACCTTTCAATCTACTTCTCAGAGGGACTCCTCTAAATTTTAAGAGACATCAGCAAGTCTGAAATTTTGAGAGTAGATATAAAAGACAGTGTGACTATCATTCTGCTTAATAGTCTCCAACTAAGACATATGCCATTTTATTCCCCTCAAAGATTAAGGTTAAGTTTTATATTTCAAGTACTGATGGTTTTACCTGATTTCTCTTCAGAGCAAGCTTAGATCTAAAGTGTAACCTGTGGGAGATTATGTTGTTCCATTGTAAATAATTATCCCACCCACTGGTTTAATAAAAAGCCCTGATTGGCCAAAGGCAGGCAGGAAGTGTGGAAGCTGGAAGAAGCAGAGAACAACCATGCTGCTCTAAGAAAAGGTACCGACCCGAATGACTGAACAGGATGAGAGTCATGGGTTAGATTAAGGGTACAGAGTTAGCAAGTTATATGCCTGGGCCTTAGGCCGATCAGTTGAAAACTATTGTAAACATCTGTGTGTCTCTGCGCATCTGAGGGTCTGTGGGTCTAAACCTTGAGGCTAGGCCCAAAAGTCAGGGCCAGAAACCTCCTACTACAGTAACCTGTCTGAGTTGGGAGACAAGAAAGAGAAACGGAAGCTTCACTCTTGAGTTTCTCAGGAGATCTGGGTAGTGTCCTTACTCTGCCACCATAGAGTGTGGGCATGATCACATAATTGCCCCTGGTTGGAAGAAAGAGAAAATGTGATCTCTGGCTGACTTGACCTTACTCATTACTCTGAGGCTCATACAGATGTGGCTTTGTCTACATCCTCTGCTATGGGCTGGTAGCCAGAGCTCTGTCTCCTCACGTGTAAGAAGGCAATCCAGGTGTCAGTACAAGGCTACCTACCATTCTTCCTGTTTCCAGGAAGCCTTCTCCTCAGCTCCTAGTTTCTTATATAGAAATGGGAGTGTCCTGTGGGACAGGACCGAGTATGAGGAGAGGCTTTCTCCTGTGGGCTGGGCTGGGGGTATGGTGGTGTGGAATTGTTCAATTGAGAGTCTGTGGTCCATCCTGGGTGTTCAGAGATCTGAATCCCTAAAGAACATGTAAAATGAATAGAACGAAAAACTGTAAGCACCAGTGACATCATTTGCATACTTTAGTACCTTCAGAGCCCTTTCCAATCATGCCCAAAGGAAAGTCAACGCTTCCAATCCCCTCCTAACATCCAGCTTGCCTACCTCTGCCCTAGGAGTCACCTGTCACTTCTAGCTCATGATCACTTTCTCACATAGGCAACAGCAGCACAGACTCCTAGCGTAGTGCCTGGCTCAGAGTTGGTTCTCTTCCAACAAAGCCTTTCTGCCATCCATACATCACAGTCCTGAGCAATGCGGCCCAAACCACCTTTGAGAGCTGACAATCTCCCACTATGGTTTGGGACTGGTTTGTCTCCAAGGGCTTGTTTGTTAGAAGACTAATCCCCGGCAGGCAACAATAAAATGTGGTGGAGTCTTTAAGAAGCAGTGTTCCATGGGAAATGGCTGGGGGCAATGTCCTGCAAAGAGATTAGGAGTGTCCTTACAGGCTCTCAGTATCTTTCTGAATTCTTGATTTGCAATATGATCTCTACTTCTCACATGCGCTTTTGGCATGATGTCACCACCCTTGATCCTTCAAAACCATAAGCAAAATAAATCTCACAAAGTTTCAGACTAACATGCGTCCTTCCCATAAACTCTTCTGTCCTTCTGTAGAGCATGTGCCATATGCCTCCTCCCCTCTAGTTTGTCTTTCTATTATCATGATGAAATACTTATCAGAAGCAACTGGGTCTGAGGAAGGTTTATCTCATTGAATAGGTTACAGTCCATTATTAACGGAAACCAGGCTACATCTTTTTCTATGGGATGTAACAGGCAGGAACCTAGAAGCAAGAACTGAAGCAGAGGCCCTGGAAGAATACTGCTTACTGACTTGACCTCTGTGGCTTGCTTGGTCGCTTTATTTTATTTAAGGATTTTTTAAAATTCATTTTACATACCAACCCCAGATCTTCTTCTCATCCCTCCTCCTGCTATCCCCTAGCCTTCCCTTCCTGGCCCACCCTCCATCTCCCCTACCAAGAACATAAGGCCTTCCTTGGAGGGGGGAGGACTACCTGTCTAGGGTAGCACTTCCTATAGTGGATGGACCCTCCTTAATCAGTCATCAAACAAGAAAAATGCCCAGACTTGCCTCCAGGCTAGTTGGATGAAGGTAGTTCCCCGATTAAGGTTACCTTCTCCTACATGATTCCAGGTTGTATGAGTTGATAAAACTAACAACCTAACCAGCACACCCTTCTAGGGTGTTCTTGAGATACCCAAAATTCAAGACTTCACATCTGTCTCTTCCGTCTTACCCATGTTCATCTGATGTATCTTCAATACTGTACTTTAACTATCATTCAGAGTTTGTAACCACCACACAGTTCTGGGTGTTTCTCAATACTGGCATGGTTTGGCAAGAAGCACAAGGTCCTCAGCAATTCTCAGAGCCACACCCAGGGTGTCAGGCTATCAGTGCAGTGACTGGTCTGAGCCATGAAACATTTTCCACTGCAGAAAGTCCCACTCACATCTGTTTTGCTTCGTCCACACCAACTAGTTGGCTGATGGAATCATTGTTCTCCAAAGGAGCCCTTGGGACAGAATTCAAAAGTATTTCACCATGTTGGCCATCAACAGGGTGGTGGCCTGTTACCAGCAGGAGAACATGCCAAAGACAGAGCTTTATAGGGAAGTCACTTGCTGATTGCCTAAGGTATTTTACTTCCTTCAGCCTGTCCCACAGGCTGTGTCTCTCTTATCAGTGTCTACAACCTTATGTCCCACGAGCTCATCAGAAATGAGTGACCATCATTCGGGACCCCATGGGATTCTGGACCAATGACACAAGACCTCATGAAAGCTTTAAAATCTGGGTATGGCCAGTTATTTATTTTCCTAGTCCTTTTAGAGAATCCTTTCAGAGACAAGAAAGACAGAGGGGCAGAGGGAGAGAGAAAGGGATGGAGAGAATGGGGTGAGGGTGGGGCAGAGAATATGCCCAGAGCTCTAGTTTTTTTTAATGTAAAATGATAAATTAATGAGAACTTATTTAAATACATAGTAGAATGTAAGAGATCAGAATTTAAAAAAAAAATGGTAAAACACTAATGTTTGTGATGGGGACTTGGGAAGGGTGCCAGGGCTTCCCGCCTTGTTAAACAAGCTGCAGTACTTCAAATCCTTTCAAGGAGTAAGAACTAAATTAAAACCCAACAGATCTTAAAATGATCTATCTTAATGTTGCAAAGTAATGGAACATATGTACACCTGCTGCATGCCTCAGCGCAAGATGTTGGGGTGGGGAGCTACAGAGCTTTGTTCCTGGGGAACAGCGTAAGAGTTTCATGAAGAAGGAGTCTGAGAAGTCAGAGTAGAAGACAGGGTAGAAGGAGAGAAATGCGAGAGGCCTCAGCTTATTCATTTTTGTAAGGAAATAATATCACCAGACACTCAGCACCTCCATGGGGGCAATACAATGAACATCCTTGACATACCTTCACATGGTGGATCCAAAGGTCAAATTCTTTGCAGGGTCTGTGTCCTGGTCAGTGGTTTGTTTTGTGTTTGAAAATAAATGCATTTTTGCCATCAGATTGAGATATGCATTTCTGGAGGGTTCTGTGTGAATGTTTCTGTTGGAAGGTATCATACACTGCAGGAAAATGAGCTGGTGGGATTGTTATCTTTGGAGGCTACTTGGTGATAAATTCATCCTAATGAGACTGCACCAACTTAATGTGACTCCATCTAAAAGCACCAATATGCACCATGCTTCCTTGGGCTGATGTAGCTTTTTAAAAAAAAAAAATCTGTAATTTAAATTAAAATCCAATTAACTTGGATTCTTTTCTGTTCAAGTTTAGCTGAAGAAGCCCAGGAGGCCCTTTGGCCAGAGGTCTGATGCTACCATCTGGCCCAGTTTACAATGCTATGGGCTGGACAGTCAGCAGAAAAAAAAATAAATCCTCATCCTTAGGAGGGATAAACTGTTTACATACAGATGGGTAAACTTTTCTAACGTTCAACATGTTTTGGTGAAACCAGTTAGTAGCAACTGGTTAAGATAACTGGCCAATATATGAGGCAAAGACATCAATGGGCTGGATGTAAGGGATATTTACCAGGTCTACATTGTGATAATGATTCCCCAGAGAGACTGTACCTATTGAGTGGTACAAATTGACCAACTTGAATTCTTTATTTCTCAGAGGAAAGGGATAGGAAATGTTGCACGATTTGCTTACGCTGTGTGAAGATGTGTCATTGTGATTGGTTTAATGAAAAGCTGAATGGCCAATAGCTAATCAGGAAGAGGTAAAGAGTCGCATGGCAAAGTGGGTTCATTTAAGTCCATTTGAGAGCTAGTGGGACAAGTCTAAGCCAAGACCAAGCTTTCATAATTAATAAGGAGTCACCATGTCATTGTTTGGGAGTGGGTGGCCACAGAGAAAGTTTGGCTACAAAGAAATGAAGAGAATGTGTTGGCCAAGTCTAGGGCCAGTAGAAGGGGCAACGGCCTAGAATACTCTTCTCCTGTGACCCACTGCCACAGTTGCTGTCTGGCGTGATTGCGCTTGAGCAACAGACTTCCGGCCCCAGAGGTCATCGGTGCATGAGAAACGGCAGCCTATCGCGAGTCACATTTCCCCTCAGATCCATTTGGGCTCATGTTGTTGTTGTTGCTTGGTCTCATCAGCATGAAAATGAACTTGTTTTGATTTGCTACTGTCTGTCTTCTATTAGGAAACTGTTATTAGGAAAATCACATTAATTAGCCGCAGCTGAGGAGAGACTTGGCTATTTTGGGACCGCAGCTGCAAAGTCTCTGCCGTCTTGAGTACTGACTACATTTTAACAGCCAACAGAATAAATAGTCTCGGGGTACATTTAATCACATTAATTTTGTTTTCCTCTATCTGTATTGCTGTTTGGGATTGTTGGTTCATCTACATTAAATAATCGGATGCTATTAGCATACTTTCGAGCAACCCCATTTCTCTTGGTTTTGTGATATATTATAAAGCTTAATACTAATTTTATTAACTTTATTCATGAAAACAGAACATTAAAAATTTACCCCTACAGCTGGCTTATCAACAGAAGGATTTGCTTAAGTTGAAAATCTGATTTTACAGCTATGCAGGGGAACAGGATTAGATGGGTGTAGAATGGCAGGCAGGAGAGGGCTAAATATGCAGGACGTGGGCTGAGATGTGAAACTTCCAAATTCTAATCCCAATTAATTTATCCCTCATTTTTATCAATGCTATGAAACAGAAGTAGTAGATGTAGATATGATATCGTACACCTCTGTGATCGGGCCAATCGAGTTTGACTCTGGCTCTGTAGTGGGTGAATGATCACCTGGAATCTGTTTTCTGCCCTTCAAATTGGACTCGGTGTCTATGGTGCTCTCATGAGCACTCAGAATGAGCTGGTGTAGAAACTGCCTGGCCTGTGGTAGGTACTTGAAAGGTGTTATCTCTCTTTCTCTAATTTCTCTATATAACTAGAGAGTTAGCTATGGGCTTTCTCTCATGTGCCTCTACACTTATCCATGCTGCACTGCCCAGTGGCTGGGGTCCACTGGTGAGTCTTACTGTGTCCTAAGAATTCTCAGCCTGACCAATCAATGGAATCACTTGGGAGAGTTCTAATTGATGCCAACCCAAGATCATTTCAGAACAGAATTTCCAAAGACAAAGAATCACTGGAAATGAGAAGTGATCGGGGTTAAAGTTAATGCCCGTGATTTTCAAGTGCAAACATGACTGAGAAGCATCATTATGCCCTTGTTTAATTTTTCCACCTGTAATGGAGCTAATTGTCCTTCCTCCTCCTGACTCCCTAAACCCCATTGCAGCTCCAGAGAAAGCAAGATGCTAGGATGTGGTTTCTGCCTTCTAAAACCTCATGCTGTGAACAGTTAGGGCTACACTTAGGTTCTGAATACCCGAGTGTAGTCCCAGCTGGCAGACATAAAGACTTTCAATTGACTCTAAAGGGTGTCTGGTGTCTGCATGGTCATCTCTGGTGGTTCCCCATAACAATGGGCATATACCATCAGAGATATGCAGTGCTGAGGACTGTACCCAGGCCTTACTGCATGCTGGGTAAGCACTCTACTACATGAGCTATAGTCACAGCCCTTACCTGAACGTTATTTGAAATTCTACAACTACCTTGAACCATGCAGACTTATGCCAGAAACTAAATAAGTAGGTCTTTGTCTTCAGAGATGATGATGATATTTGCCTTATTTCAGATATAAAACAATCCACAGTGGCAATGGCATCGGTGATATGGCTTTGTGTCTGGATCCTGTCAGATGATATTTATATACAAGAGCTCATCTGACCCTGGTAGGACTTCCTGAGGCAGCGACTGCCACTATCCCCATTTGACAGGGGGATAATTTGAGGCACTTCAAGTGCCTGAGGCTATTCAAGATGGTTGAATATGGGCACACAGAACTCACTGCTCTGCCACAAAGATTAAAACGACAGGAGGGCAGCCTCAGAGGCATCAAAGAACCCACTGGAAGAAAGACAGCGTTGTCATAAATGTCCTTGAGAGACCCAACTAGCCCTGCAGATGACTCATCTTGATCTCTATTCTCCCCTTGTAGAAAAGACAACACAAATTGGAGCAATGACAAGGATGGACGGATGGGCGAGGGAAGGGGACTTTAACGTATGGGGTAAGGCCATGGCTTCTTGGGTAGGACTCACGAAGCAGAGGAAACAGAAACACAAGCTGGCAAGGACTATTCCTGAGCAGAAATAAAACAGCTGACAGAATGAAGACCTGACAGGATGGGAGAAGGTGTCTGCCAACTATTGGGGTTGCTGGGTTAACATCCTGATATGGAAGGAACAAAAAAATAATAAAAGTTAAGTAATCTGGTTAAAAATGGACAAATGATTCAAATAACTATTTCTCTGAAGAAGAAATAAAAATTACCAATAAATATATGAAACATTCATAATGTCATTGACCACTGAGGAAATACAAATTATAATGAGGGTAAGTCTAAGCTGGGAATGTGCCATACCGCCAGGGAGGCTGAGGCAGAAGGACTGCAAAGGTCTGCCTAGCAGCTTTCATGCCTTATCTTTAGACAAAAATCAAAACAAAGACAGGGCCAGTGAGGTGGCTCAGCAGGTAAAGCTGACTGCTGCCTGTCCCCGCGGGCTGAGGTCCACTCTTCAAATCTACATGGTGAAAGAAAGGGACAGGCCCCCATACGCCTTCTCACTTCCACACTTATTCTACATACACACACACACATACACACACATACACACACATGCACACACACATACACACACATGCACACACACATACACACACGTGTACACACACATATGCACATGCACACACACACAGGCACACACATACACATGCACACACATACACATACATGTACACACACATATGCACACTCACACACACAGGCACACACATACACACATACACAAACATGTACATACATACATGTACACTCACATGCACACACACATGTACACACACATACACATACATGTACACACACATACACATACATGTACACACACATACACACACATGCACACACACATACACATGCACACATGCATACACACACATGCACACACACACATACACATGCACACATGCATACACACACATGCACACACATGTACACACATACACACATATGCACACGCACACACATGCACACACATGCACACACATGTACACACATACACACACATGTACACACATACATACATGTACACTCACATGCACACACATGTACACACACATACACACACATGTACACACACACATACACACACACGCACGAGTGCACCAATATAATAAATAAAAAAAATTTAAAACAGAAGCAAACAATAACAGGCGCTGTGATGAAATACTAACTAAGTCTAGTTGGAGTGACTATTATTTTAAGGAAGTAAACATATGCGGAGGTGTAGACAAAACAAAGCCTTATGGAGTACATAGACTAGTTCTGCTGCTATGATGAACAGCATGGGGAGTCCCCAAATACTGAGTATATCTGCATTTGACACAGCTCTCCTACTTCTGGGCTCACAGCTGTAGGAAATAAAATCAGCACATCAAAGAAACATCGGTGCATTCTTTGTGACTGCAGCACTGTTGGAAATAGCTAAGATAAGGAGTCAGGCTAAGGCTCATCAGTGGATGAGTGGAGACAGAAAATGTGGTATGTTTACACAATGGAGTAGTTTTCAGGCATAAATAAGAGTGAAATCCCATCATTTGCAGCAAAGCAGGTAGAAATGGAGAACATTATGATGAGAGAAATAAGACAGAGAAAGACGAGAATAATGTGTGGGAACTGACCAACTGGAAAACAATGTAATGATTGCTATAGACTGAGAAGGGGGGAGGTTGGATTTGATAAACACGTGCTATATGCATTTATGGAAATATCAGATGGGATCCCACTAGTTTGCACAATTAATTACACTAGCAAAATTTTTTTTGCAGAGCTTTGTGTCAGCACTAAGTGGTAGGGTAGGGTTTGTCTTAGCTCTGGAAGCTCACCTTTTAAAGAGCTAAATAGATAACCCGGGAGGAAACTGGGTCTAACATTCAGAAGCTAGGGCTTGAACAGGGACACTCTTTTTGGAAAGAAGGTTAGCCAAGGTGTTTGATGCCAAGAAAGTGAGTCAGATGAGAAGCTGAGGAAAGAGGATAGATATTCTAGGAGCAAGCCTGGGCCTCTGGGTCCTGACAACAGCCAGACCTATAGAAGGTATCCAGCTGGGTTTTCCTGGGAGTGCTTTGGGCTTCCAGTCACATCTCCCTGGCCATCAACATTTGTCCTTAGTTGTTTGGGTATTAAGGGATGGCTTTAAATTTTAACGTGGAGCAGAGGCAGAGAAAGCAGTACCTGGGTGTGTGACTGAGAGACATAACAGTAGTCCACGGTTTTTGCTCTGTGTTATGGCTTCTCACAGGTCCCTTTAGAATACTTTGGAAGTCAGCCTAGCAGAAGCCTGGTCTTTCTATAGCCACAGAGCAATTAGTCCCTAATGAAACACCTTCACTTTCCATTTAAAAATCAGAAGAGCCAGAAGTTCTGGGGTCAGATTTGCTGTGTTCATGGCTCTGTTCCAAGCACCCACTACTGTCTCTATTGGTCTAGTGACACTGTACATCACCCCTCAGTCAGACTTTGATTTTAGAGCTGGGCTCCAAGATATCTTCTGAAAGGCTGCAAATTACTCTGGCGGTGGTATGTTAGTACTTTTTACATTGTCATGCTGAAACACACAACAAAAGCAGTGTATGGAGGGAAGAGTTTGTCTGGGTTCACAAGGATACAGTCCACCTTGGTAGGTGGCAGAGCTAGAGGTGACACTTGGCGCTACAGCCAGGAAGCAGAGAGACATGAATGCCAGAGCTCAGCTTGTTTTCTTCTTTTTACGCAGTTTGGGACCTGAGCCCATGGGATGCTGCCACCTATACTTGAGTCAGGACTTCCAGCCTCAGTTTTTCCAAACCAGAAACTCCCACACAGATATGCTCAGGTTTGGGTGACTCTAGAGCTTGCTGACGTGACAATCAGAAGTAACCATGTGATGTGGAAATATTTTCAGTACAACACACATAAGTTATTGACCGACGAAGCAAAGGTGTATCTTCCATTTCAATGTTCACAGTAACAAGTTAAAATGTGCAACAGCATACTGTTGCCTTTATTGCAGGGTTTCTAAAGCCTCCATGACAGAGGCACAGCACAAGGTACTGGAGGCTATGGATGGGATATTACAACCCTAAGGAAAAAAAAAAAAAAAGCCAAATCTAAGTGAGATTACTGAAAACATAGAAAAGCAAAGGTAAAGAAAGCAACCCGGGAATCGGGCTAGTTAGGAGCGCAGCTGGTTCAGAGGGGGTCCTGCAAGCAAGCAATACGGATGGACACAGCAGGCTGACCAAGTGGGTCCTCATTCACCAACTTCATCAGCCACAGATGTGCTGAACTTTGTACACCGAGACCAATTTGCACACTGCAAAAGGGCTCAAAGCCAGCTGCCTGACCACATGAGCATGGGTGGGGAGCCTGGCTGCTGTTCTGGGAGCTCTGTCCATTCCCCCAGTGTCCTGATGCCAGAGCCGTAAGAGAAGTCCAGCCTTGTCGGATTCATATTGGGCTCTCTCTCCTCCTTTACCGCTCTCTGATTTCCCCTGCATTTTGGGAGGCTTTGCTGGGAAGCTGAGAACATTGCTCAGAGCCTGAGTGTAATTACTGCAAAATAACCTCTCACTTTAGAAAAAAATTAAAGAAAATGAAAACTGGACTCTGGATCATGAAGGAGATGATAGCTAACTGGTCCTGAACCCAAAACTGTAATTAGAGTAATTCTTCTGTCGTTGTTAATCATTCCATTTATGTCCTGAAATGAAACCGAATGATGGATATAATGATGACTTTTGTTTCTGCTTCCCCTTCTCTTTTGCTAAAAAAAACTGGCAGGCACACTAAAGTCAAATTAAACATCTGTTTGGAGAAGAAGCTGGCGTCCTGCTGACAGCTGCCATGGACTTACCAATGCACCGCGGCTGTCAACCTCTAAATTAACAATGATTTTCATTTATGAATAGCACAGAACTAAGGCATGAAGGAGCAATTCCCCCCCTCCCTGATTTTCTGGCTTCTGGGGGATGTTAAATGTGAAGTATTAGGAAAATGCCCATGGAAAAAGTAGAGGTGAAATCAGCTCACGATAATTAATCATAGAGGGAGGGGGAATTCTTAGGGCATTGCATTTTTCACTGGCTTCAAGTTGAGTAGTCTCTGTAGCAAGCGAGCTTGGAGGGAGGCAAATAATTCAGGAACAACCTTTTGATTGGTAGTTAGCAATGACCAAGTGAGTGTTACTGGAGGAAGGTGGTTCTCTGAGGGTCTCGTTTTGTCTTGTGCAAGCATCAGTGTGTGTCCAGCTTCAGCCTTTGCTCTAGCCAGCAATGTGTGGCTGTGTAATTGTTACACTGTGGTCACATATGAGGGGAAAAGATCTAATCAGGACATTTTTAGTCACAAGATAAAATGTGCCAGGCTGCTTCCCACTTACCTCATCACCATGAAAGACAAAGTAAAGGCATATGCTTCATAATGATAGCTCATTAACAAGAGCACATATCCGATGATGATAGGCCTGGAAGATTACATCACATAGGGCTGCGGTAGCCATCGAGTTTGTGCATGTAAACCATGGGGTGCTTGGAATACACCCCCAATGTTGAGTGATGTATGATCATAGATAAACAACCAATTTGTCCTGTCTTAATCTTGTCTAAGAGACACGATTGTCTTTCCTAGAGACAGACTGAGGCTCGGGTGTGGGAAAACATGCTAATTGTGTATATGTGCATTTCTGCTTTTAAAAAATGAATTACAGGTATGGCTCCAGATGGGACTTTCCAGATGTTCCCATTTGTATCCCTTGAAAATCTCAGGTCGGAATGTTCACAGGAATAAATCAATGTGGTATAAAAACACCATGGAATGTGCTCTAGCTGTATAAAGGGAGAGCTGGCCCTGCAAAGGTCTCACCACCACAGACTCAACCAACCATGCATCAAAAAAACAAGCCAGTTACATCTATACTGAATGTGTACAGACATTGCTTGTTTCCATTACTCCGAAATAATGCAGTATTGCGTTACTGACACAGAATTTACACCGTACTAGACATTATATATAATCTAGAGAGGATTTAATTATATAGGTTAAATTTAAGCACTGTAGCATTTTATATAATGGGTGTGAGTGTCCTTACACTGTGGTGTCTTCCAGGGATCCTGGAATCAAAGTCCCATGAATTCTGAAGAACAGCCACGCCTGTGCTGATATGCACAACATTGAGGAAGCCCCAGAACATTACACCAAGGCCCCCCCCCCCCCCCCCGCCCGCCAGACAGAAAAGGCTGTATATCAGAAGCTCCCAATTCTGTAAAAGATTGAGAAATCATTCACACAGATAAAATGCAGATAGACAGCTGCCCTAGGCTGGGGAAGGGAAACATGGGAGAAACCGATGTGGAAAGAGTTTCGCTTTAGAATGATGTAAATATTTCATAAACAAATAAAGATGGTAAGGATTTCAACATTGAACATGCCATAAATTCCACTAAATTGATAACTTTTAAATGGTTAATTTAAATTATTTACCTATTTATTTGTGTATTTGGTCCATGTGTACAAATGTGTCAGGTGTATGATGACCTGTGTGCATGTGCCTGGAGGTCAGAGAAGGAATTGGGTGCCCTGTTTATCAATCTCCACACGAGTCCTCTGACACAGGAGGAATATTTCTCACTGAAACTGGAGCCAGGGTCGTAGCCTGCAAATCATGGATATCCCTTTGTTTTTGTCCCCAGAAACACTGAAGTTATAGATGTGCATGGCCAACCTTGACTTTCCACATGTGTGTCGCGTGTGTGCAGGATCTGAACTCAGGTCCTCATGTTTGTGCAGCAAGAAACCTTACCCACCAAGCCATTTCTCTAGTCCTGAAATACTCTAACTTCACCACCAACAAGAAAGATCACAGGGTCACAACATTCTTGATGAATCTAACCTGACCTGAACCATAGTATCTAGTGGTAACTTCTCCATCAGTTGAAGAGGGCTGGATCCATCTCTCTGCTTCAGACCTGGGTCCTGGTACACATGTGAGACAGGCTTCTCTGTACTTCTGTGGGCTGTCCTCCTGCAGTGACCTGCCAGATCTGCACGATGTTGGCTCTGTCAGGAGATCCCGGCTTTCATTTCCCACCTGGGTTTCAGTTTGCTTGGCACTCTGTCTTCTGCAGCCAGAATTTCCTGTTTTGTCTTTGCCAGCTTCCTCCCATGAGGACTGGATCCTGCACCTGGGTTCCCAGCTGCCTAATGAAACTAAGCTGTTGATGGACTGTCCCCTCCTGGAGCCATGCCACAGCTGGCCTTCCAGGAACTCCTAGCATCTGGATTCCACCTGTTGGATGGTTGGTCCTGGGGATCCAGGGCTTTCTCCGCTAAGTGTGTTGCCATGGCATTGCTGTTCCTAAATGTTCTCCCAACAAGCTGCCACAGTAGCCAGAGCTGGCTCTCCCCATCTCTCATGTGTTGTAGTGAGGTCATAGCCAGCAAGCCAAGCCTCCTTGTCTTACAACAAACAGGCTTGTGATTCTTCTCATTGCCTAATGCCATTATGGAGTATGCTTTACTTCAGCCACAACAAATCCTCACAACCTTGCTGTTCAATCTAAATCACACACTGTCACCATATGTGGAGTTTCTACGCTATTTTCTCTCGGATGAAAGGAGTGGGTGAGCCATATGAAGTTGCAAAGTATTGAATACTATCTGAGTCCCTCCAACAAGCCAGCGTCTTGCCAGCTTCTTTCTCCATTTTCTGAATGGAATTTAGGAAACAGCCTCTTCTCTCACAGGTAATCCCTCACCTCTTGGTTCAGAAAGGACTCTTCACTCTCACAGATCAAGAGGCAGAGGGTGAGAAAGACGACCTCAGCCAGTGTCACTTACTGCTAACAGCAAGTCTTGTGGTTTAAGCGCCTGCTACTTGACATGATTGCTTTATTATCCAGAATGGAGACTCTGCGCCTCAGTTTGGTGACATCCTTACAGAGATTTGTGAGATAAGGTGCACGGGAGCTGAAGAGGTGATTCAGCAGTTACAAGAGCTTGCTGCTCTTGTAGAGGATTCAGGTTACATTCCCTTCACCCTCATGGCAGTCCCCAGCTGCCTGAGCACCAAGGATCCAACCCTTTCTGGCTTTTATAAGCACTTGCGCTCATGTGCACAGATAGACAGACACATGCACACACATACACAGCATACATTAGGACTGCTGTCAGAAAACATTATCAACTAAATGGCTAGAAAATAACAGGAATTTGTCTGTAGAGGCTGGGCGGGTCAGAAGGAAGGTGCTGGCAGACTGGGTATCTGTCAAGCACCCTCTTGCTGATGCAGACGGCTGATTTCTACAACCTCGCCCAGTATTGAATACAGAGAGAAAAGCTCTCCTGTCTCCTCCATAAGGGCACTGGTCCATTCACTGTGGCCCCAACCTCATGGTCCAATCACCCCAAATACGATCACACCGTGGATTCAGAAGTCACTCCTAAATATCTCTTCATATCCTCCCAGTCCACCTCTGACTACAACCATCGTCACAGCGACCAAATGTGTCTCGCTGGGATTGGATGGCGCTCATTCTGCCCATCTGCTGTACCTCTCCCTTTCTGCTTCTTTGAAGAAGAGATTGGCTGGTCCCTGTTTTAATGCACATGCCACCATGTGTGTCCTGTGTTCACAGAGATCAGAAGAGGCCATTGGATCTGCTGGAACTGGAATCACAGGTGAATGTGAATCATCATGTGTGTGATGAGAACTGAACCCGAGTCTTCTGCAAGAGCAGTCAGTGTTCTTAACCACTGGGCATCTCCCCAGCCCCATGAGGCTTTTTGTTCCACTGCTGAATGATAGAAACCATTCTAAATAATAAATAATAAAAGACTATGGCTGTGCTCCAATAGGGGTGTGTGTGTGTGTGTGTGTGAGAGAGAGAGAGAGAGAGAGAGAGAGAGAGAGAGAGAGAGAGAGAGAGAGAGAGAGAGAGATTTGGCCCATGGGTTGTGGCTTCACATCTTCTACATTAAAACCACAAAGTAAAACAAAGGGGATGCCTGGTTTTGTAACCCTTATAGTCCTGTGTGAAAGATGGGACCACCTAGAAACTAGGTTATAAAGATGGATGGAGTAGGGCTTGGAAGTAGCTCAGTGGTGGAGCACATGCTTAGTACGTACAAAGCTCTGAGCTTTATCCCCAGCACTGAATGTGGGCTGACCAAGTTGCGAAGGGCCTCAAACTCTGCTGGGAAATTTTGACTTCATTGTTTGGCTGCACAGAACACTGAGTGAGTGCTCAGAGCTTACAGCAGCTGCAACTTGGGCCAGGTTATTTCACTCATGAAAAATGAACCCCCTCTTTTAGGGATCCTACACACAGCTTTCTCCTCTCTCTTCTATATTTCCCTGGTGAAGCTTCCAGAACGCCACTCTGAATTACATGAACAAGGCCACATGCACCCTGGAGGCTAGATATGTTTCAGAATTGAGAATATTTTGGGGTTCCGGAAAGACAACACAGTGTATATTCTACACCCACAGGGCTTGGGGCTGTATCTCATAATTACACTTATTTTCACACTGAAGATCATAGTCATCTCAGTCCAGAAAGATCTTGGCCTTAAATGAGTAATGAAAAATCTTTCTAATTTTAGTGTTTGAATTTCAGGACGGCTGCGCACCCGATTTATATTATTTATAGATTGTCTTTGGGTCAAAGGTATCATCCCATGTCCTTAGTGATTGCATATGAGAAGTGCTCAATAAATGTTACCGAAGCAATTAGCAGAGGAGAAAGGCTGTCGAGCAGGGTTCACTGAGTAGTTCCGAGGAGGCTGATGGGTATCCCGCTGAAGAGAATAGGGAGACTTACATGGCAGGATCAGGATTTTCAACTGTATCTTAAAGTGATAGGGAGCTGTTTTTAGATAGATCTTGCATCAAGGTGAAGAGGGGTCCGAGGTTCCCGTGACAGTAAGATACAAAGTGTCCATGGATAAGACAATGGATAAAAAGTGACAATAGAGAAAATAGCATACACCCCTTCACTCCTACACATAGCATTTGAAGATGAGATGCAGAATCTCAGCTTGACTCACAGCCCCTGTCTGGCGCTGAAGTACAATGTTGGAATCCAGTTCTCTGGAGCCTCAATGTTTATAGCTGATGTCACGTGCTCTATGACCTTAAGAAGTTACCTAGCCTCCATCCTACCCTCCGGGTGCCTCAGCTTTCTTCTTGGCATCTACATTGAGAGGCTGGTTTAAAGAGGAAATGAGTATTTATAACCCGGAACAGTACGTGGCTTGCTTGGCTATCATCTCCATTGTTTTATAAAACTGAATTTCTCCAATGGTCCTCCTTGCCCTGAGAAGAATTTCCACTCTGACCCTTCCTTGTAGGGACTAGCCAGAGCTGGAATTCTACCTGACGGTAATGAATGTCTGGAAAGAAAGGACCACTTCAAGACACAAAACCTGGTCAGGCAGAAGGGGACAGGCCATTCTTCCAAGAAGTCTGGAAGCATCAATCCTACATAAGGCATTTTTCTTTCTTTTTCTCTTAATTCCCTACTTGGCTGTAATGATTAGCAGCAGCCTTGCAGCATTACAGTATGCCAGGCCACCTGAAGGGCTGGAACATTCATCGGAAGGGAAAAGAAAGCTTTGGAGAGAGCTGCCTGCAACACCAGTACTAATTCAGAAATTTGTATGCAAATGCAAAGTGGAAACAGCGTCAGGTTTGCCAAGAGGAATGTCACCATGACTATGTGCTGGCCGTCACAAGCAGCCAAGTGGGCCTCAGAGCAGACTCCAGCTTTTCCTACCAGAGATATTAGTCTGTCATGGCAACATAAACGCTCCTTCTTCAAATCAGGGCTCTGCAATACACATGGCGCCTTCCTTCCTTCCTTCCTTCCTTCCTTCCTTCCTTCCTTCCTTCCTTCCTTCCTTCCTTCCTTCCTTCTTTCCTTCCTTCCTTCCTTCATTTCTTCCTCCCTCTCTCCCTTCCACTTCCTCCTCCCCTCTCATTTACCCTCCCCAACAGGGTTTCATATATTCAGAAAGGGCTAGAACTCCTTTTGTAGCAGAGAATGACCTTGAGCTCCACCCTCCGGCTTCCAAGCACTGGGATGTAGAAGAGGCCAAGCACAGCCGTTTTATTAAGGGCTGGGGGTAGCGCCACGGGCTTCATGTGTGTTAAGCAAGCACTCTTCCAACTGAGCCACATCCCCAACAGAATCTTTCATTGTTCTTATTGAATTTCTCTCTCTCTCTCTCTCTCTCTCTCTCTCTCTCTCTCTCTCTCTCTCTCTCTCTCTCTCTCTCTCTCTCTCTCTCTGCCAGGAACTCTGTGGCTAGGTCTTAAATATCCTTGTTAGCTGTCATGAAACTTCCCACGGTACAACCTCACTGTTTAATAACCACTACTGTTCCCTTGATGCTCTCGAATCAGGTTGTGTCTGTTCGTGTTGACAATGGATGACATCTCTGATATGTCAATGGATTTTGGCCCCTAGAGAGCTCCTGATCATCATGCCTGTCTGATAACTGTCTCTCAGAGCTGCATTCACCCCCAAGTCCTCGCTGAGATTTTGACTCTGATGCTCTCTTACCCTGGAATAACCGCTTCCCACCCATTTATGCAGACTCACTGCCACCGGGATATAAGTGCTGACGGTTTCAGGAAGGTCTGCTTCCTCCATTCCTTGCCTCTCTTCTCTCTACGCTCTAACTATGCTGAGTTTGTCCTTGTTAACTTGGGGTTTCTAAATTTTGCACACTTACTTTTATTTATACCACACTAGACTAAAAGCGTTGTGAATGTTGGGATCATTATTTACATCTAAGCTGAGTTTTTCTCAGTTTCTGGTATACAGTTTTGGTATCTGGCAGGTACACTGGCTGGTTGGTCTTGCAAATGCTACCTTCAACAAGCAAAGGAAGGAAACTGGCCCAGCTAGATAAATAGTCCTCCTAGGCTTCATTTATGATATCAACTTGAAACATGTTTTAAACCAAACAAAATACTTGAAAATAAAATAGGGTATATTCCCACTGAAATCAAAATATAAAAGAAATAAAAGGTATAAGTATTCATTATTATAGTTTTCAGATATGAACAATTATACTCAATCTCCAAAGAATGTAAGAACAAACCTTTAGAGCTACTGAGAGAATACAGTGTTGTTCAAGTTGAAAACTCTGGTCAGTAAGTAAATGAGTAATCAGAAAGTGTAACCAGAAAAGAGACCCCATCCACAAAAGTTGTTGTAGAATATGACTTTAGCTATGCAAAGAGGCGTTACATTTGTTTAATTATGTAAAGATGTGTTGCTGTTTCACCTTCCTGCCTAAGGCACCTGATTGGTCTAATAAAAAGCTGAAACAGCCAATAGCTAGGCAGGAGAAGGATAGGCAGGATTGGCCGGCAGAGAGAATAAGTAGGAGAGAATGAAGGACATACTGAGGAGATACCCAGGGCCAGGCAGGCAGCTACTTGCCAGCCAGCCAAATAGTAGGACATGAAAAATGGAAGAAAGGTAAACAAAAAAAGTTCCAAGGCAAACTGCAGACAAAGACAAACAGGTTAATTTAAATTGTAAGAGGCAGTGAGACAAGCCTAAGCCAAGGCTGAGCATTTATGATTAATAATCAGTCTCCATGTCATGATTTGGGAGCTGGTTGGTGGCCCAAAAGAAAGCCTGCTACGGAGAGGGACAAAGTTTGAAGTTGTCCATGGGGAAAAAGCCTGTGTGTAATATACAATTTAAATGAAACAAACACACAAGACTTTATAGAAGAAAAGACACCTGGGCAAGCGAGGAGATGGTCTGGTTTTGACTGGAAAACACATAGCAGGGAAGGTGGCTTTCCCCGTTAAACTATTAATTCAGTGCAGAACCTGTTTAACATCCGGACACCAGGCTTTATTGGGCAAAGCACGCTTATTTTATGACTCACCTGGAATTATGAGTCTGTTTGAATAACTATGCACACTTTGAATGCTTAGAAGACAAGCAAGGACTTGTCACCAAAACAAAATTTTACTAAAAACAGTGCAGAATTCACGGAGAGAGGGCAAGATAAAAAGAATGGCCAAACTGAGGAGAGCAATGCACAGATTTTGCTTTTTATGGAGTAGCAATCCATGCCTTCAGGAAAGGAATACGTCGTTCAACAAACGGAAGGGGGCTTCTAGCTCTACTTTGTAAAATCAATCAAACACAAACCTGCCTTCTGATTCCCATCTGTGCTGCTGTCTTCCTAGAGAACTACCCAGCTCTCCACCCCTGGGCTTCACTTGGATAGATGCTCTTCATGGACCACTTAATGGACAGTCGCGCATGGGTCAGGCCAAAGGGAAAACCCAGAGGGAAAGAGAGAAAGCTAGAGGACTCGAGTCTCTGTGGGGTTACTTCAGGCTAGCTGCTCCTCTAAACAAAGGCCTCAGCTCCAGTCAGGGCGTGAGCATCCTCCCGCCCTCCCCTAACACCCTGTGTGGTGTAGGTCTCTCTCAGATAGATGTTTCCCCGCAACTTTGCTCTGGTGCCTCATTTTGAGCTGGGCAGGCCATGCATTTTTCCAGCTGCATCCCACGGATACCATATCATTAACAAACTTAAATCCTATGAAGATAAAAAGGTCAGAGCCTATTTTGAAATCTCTAAAAACATAATTATGAAATATATTTATAACCCTGGGTATAGAAAAGTGTTTTTTTATTTAAGATGTAAAACTTAAATTCCTAAGGGAAAGCATAGACGCATATCTTTAAATCTAAATGTCAAGTTTTTTTGGCATGTGTATGTAGAGAAAGAGAAAACAGGGACCTACAGAGATGAGTATTCACATATGTGGCGGCATAATGTAGTGCAAGGGTGTGTCCATGTGTAAGTGTATGTGTGACATCGGTCGTGCAGAGTTTCTCTCAACCTTACATACCGAGGCAGGGTCCCTTGATGAGCTTGCCCATTCACTACCCAGCTTGCCCCAGGGAGCCTCTGCCCATCCCTCCAGAGTACCAGAAGTATCGCAAGGCTGTCATGCCCACAGAGCATTTCCTTGGCAGCTGAAGGTGTAAACTCCATGCCTCACAATCGCACAGTAAGCCTTGAGCCGCCTAAGCCATCTCCCCATCCCCAAATTTCAAACATTTGAATGGCAAAACACCAATAGAATATTACTGTCTAGACTACATAAAGATCAATTTAAAATATAAATTACAAATATATAATTTAGTATAAAATAAAATATTTTTGAAATGTCTGTATCCTTATATATATAGTAAATGTATTTTGTTTATTCATTCATTCATTCATTCATTCATTCATTCATTCATTCATTCATTCATTCATTCCCTTGTGTTTTTCAGGCAGGATCTCATGTAGTCCGTGCTGGCTTTAGTTGTGTAGCCATGGAAACCTGGGTCTTTTCTTCTGCTTCCAGCCCCCAAGTACTAGGATGACAGGCACGTGCCACCACGCCTGGCTTTAGGAAAGTATTTTAAAGTATACATATGATTTAAAACAAAAAAATAAATATGTAGGATCACTTACAAAAGACACATTATTAGAAAAAAATGGACAAATATTACAATTAGAGCAGATATTACGTTAACGGTACAGGAATAGCAAGTGAATTAATCTGAGAGACTATTTTAATTCTCACACAGAAGGTTCTTAAGATTGGTAATGTCAAGGATTGCTAAACAGGTAAGGATATAGGCTCCTTTATCACAGGGAGCATGTCTGTCACTGTTTGGGGGACATGGTGGTGTCTGTGGGAAATCACTAATGTGCGTTTCTTGTCATCCCATGCTTTGCCATCTACTGTGGATAAAACTGAGTTTTTACTCAAAAAGACATGTACTTGGATGTCTATTACAGATCATTACTTTTAACAAGGAAAACACAACAACAACAACAAAAAACTGTAAAAGAATCTACACGTGAACTTCTTAGTGAGTAATTAGCATATTCATGCCACAGATTATATACAATAGTTTAAAGAGCAACTATAAATATGCATATGTATTCTGATACATCTGCACTTAGAGTAAGTTCTACTGAGTGAACTCCCATTCAAGTTCAGGGCATTGTGCATACATGAAGCTTCAGATATAAATAAACAAATTAAAGTTTAAAACACACTCACAAAACTGATAAATATTGCTGCCTTCCTGTGGGGAATGCTGGGATTATTCTGAGGAAGAATGTCAAGAATCTGTTATCTCACTCTTTTTTGTATTGTAAAGTTTAGAGTGTGACTGTGTAGACATCTCACCTATAGAATTTTAAGTTTTTTAAACAAAAGAACCGTGGTTTAGAAATAATTCCTTCAGGAGAAGCAAAGAGTAAAGACTCCCAAATTGCCTTGCTCTGGGGAGCCTGTCTCCTCCTGTGTGAGTCTTCGATGCAGATCAATTAGCCCAAGCCTGCCAGGTGTCAGGATGTGCATCTGAGTTCCTGGTACATAGAAAACATGGCTGGTTGTTTTCTCTCCCTTATTTGATCTGTGAGATGGTGCAGAGCTAAACCCTCCCATGCCTGGGTATCCCAGAAGGTAGGTAAAGAAGAGATCGGTTACATTTGTCGAAGAAGTGAATGAACAAGCCACATATGTTCATTGTTAAAACAGAAAAACATACATTCATATTATGTTGTCAGAGGGTAAACAAAGGATGCTTTTCTGGATTCCACCAGAAGATCAAATATCTCTGGTTTGGGAAAACAAGAAAATGAGAACCAAGGCTCTGGGCCAGTTGAACGAGGGCTTTGAGAACAGGGACACTTGGGACCCAGTGGGCAGTTTTTAAGCTATCCTCTTTAGAGTCACAGGCTCTGTGGAGGAAGCAGGCTACCACAGATTAGGGATCTGGGTACAAGGATGTCAATCCTGGAACCCAGTCTCCAGGCTGAGAGACTAGATGTACACAAAGACCCTATGTAACAAAAACTGGGGAATTCTGATACCCCACCTCCACACCAGCACCCCAGGAGTTGACTGCCAAGTCTCCACTTTCCCATTACCTCCCCTACTCTCAATTTGGGGTCAACTAGAGAAGCCAAATGTACCCTCTACACTAGCCAGGCAAGTTGGCCTGCCACCAGCTTCCTCATGGCAGCAACCTCCCAGCAGAGTAGACCTAAAGCCTTATTATCCACCCCCACAAACACACACCCCAAAGGCTTCCCCTCTCCCCCTCTGCCTTTCAATCTGCTGAAAGCCAGTGATGGCAAGTGATTCGAGTACCAGCCAGCTGCAGCACACACTGCCTCCCTTCTCAGTGGCCTTTGGTTATTTTCTCATGACTCGCATTCAGCGCATGCTTAGTATTGCGATTTATAGATGCGGTTTCATTAAAAAAACAAAACAAAAAAAAAAAGCCCCCAAAAACCTTCCCTAGAGCTTAAGTTAGCTTAAGTTTGTAGACCATCAGTGTAAATAAGAAGCCAGATTGCCAAGAAATTGGAAAAAAGGACGTTTAACTTGTGTTCAACTAAGAAAGAAAATATGTGTCGTCGGAGGGAGGCCAGAAAGATGAGGCTGAATTTAACAATGGACAGGTGTTCCCAGAGACCTCTGTGAGTTTCCTTTTCATTGGCTAGGCACAGCTGAAGTCATGGAAGATCCTGTTATTAGGCACTCTTAGAAGTGGGCTGGATCACAGGTGGGTCTACGTGTCTACATTTACAAATGAAGCAAATTCACACCCACAATAAAAGGCCTTTGGGGATTCAGGACAGAAACATGGCTAGGAAAGTCCACCCCACCCCACCCCCACCCCCGCCATGAAAACAATCATACATATAGTTTTTGAGACAGGGTCTCTTGTCTTATGTGGTCCAGAGTGACCTGGATCTCTCTATGTAGCTGAAGTTGACCTTGAACACCTGAATTTCCTGGTTCTACTTTCTAAGTGCTGGGATTACAAGTAAGTACTACCATACTGAACCCAAAAATAAATGATGCCTTAGATGCTTGGGCCAGAGCCCGGCCACCTACTCATGACCATTTGTGTATTTAAAATCCTAAAATTCTCAACATCAATTGAAATGGGCCTTTAAATAACTGAGCTGTAAGAGCATTTTTTTTTTTTTTTTTAAAGGAGGCTTTCCAGTCAAGTAAGTTTGGGACACACTACTGAAATGATAAACAATTTGGTTTGTTAGTTTTTGGTAGGAGTTTGCAAAAACCTTCAACCATGCTAGTATGTTACCAGTCTGTAAGATGGAAATGCAGTATATGGCATCTAATAAACGCATTTGACTACAGAAATAATTGTCTTTCTCCCCATCTGTTTATATCTTAAAGTTATCACTCTGTAGTTCATAAGTTGGAGATGTAGCTTTGAGACAATGCTGCCTTTCAGAGGAAATGATTCTGGCTGGTGAAAGCTCCCCTGTAGGAACTCACCCAGAGGCTGCCTGGGAAATGGTGACAGAGAGCAATTTTATTTTATTTGAGACTTGGTCCTATGTAGCCCAGGCTGGCCTCAAACCTTACTCTGTAGCCAAAGATCTCCTTGAGCATCTAATCCTCCTGTCTCTATCTCTGAGTGCTGGGATTGCAGATGTGTACTGCTCACAGTGTGTGCAGTTCTGGAGATTCAACCTAAGGCCTGGTGTGTATTAGGCAAACATCTACCAGCCTATGTGGAAGAGGTTTGTAAAGAAGAGCCTGGGCAAATGGAGGCTGCAATTGGGCATCAGATCAGGCAGTTTAAGTATGCTAGTTAATGAGGATCCTCGGAATTACAAGAAAAAAAAACAATGTGAATTCCAAATGGAGAGAAGTGAGGCATAGATTATTCACCTGGTTGGGTTATGTTTTTCTTAATTGGCCCTTGCATCATCATCTATGGATGCACAGAAAGGAAAACTCATCACATTGGATGAAGACAGAGATACATGATTCTTTATCTACTTAGAATGGAGAAAATGGAAGCCCCAGAGAAGTGTTTGCCTGATGCCCCAGGAGCCAGACCTCTTCTTGCAGATGCAGGAAAGTGGGTGAAGAGTTCATGCTCACTTACTTCAGGATCACACAGCCTGTCCCTGTGGGTGGTGCTATCCAAAACACCTGGATCCGAGTCCTCCTCCGAGGGGTGCTTTCAGTGACTGCCACGGGGCAGTTACTCATAAACTGGGTCTCTTCTTCATCTATGATCTGTGAAAAGCAGGGGAAAATAAACACATTAAAATGCAGTGTCCTTCTGGGGGTGGGGAGAGCAGTTCTGGGGATTCTGAGTTGATTCCATTTTATTTCTAGACCCATCATTTTGCATTAGCAGCTTCTGATCCCCAGATCCCAGAATAGGGCCTGGCAGAGAGCCCCAGCACAATGTGATTACAAAGATCTGGCACATTTGTGCTCTCTGGGCCCAGACATGGTTTCAGCACTTGGAGGAACCGACCACTACGTGATGATCCTGCTCACTGCTCCTCAAACACCTGTGTAGGACCTGCTTCAGAAGTGGAGGTGGGGAAGGAGGAGGAAGAGGAGGGCGTGCGTCTCTGGAGCAAACTGAATCTTGTTGATTAAAATGTTAAAAAAAAAAAAAAAGTACCTCCCCCATGTGGAGGAAGTATAACAAAACCCAGAAGTCACCCAGCTTCCTGCAATACCTGCTAGAGTAACTTCTTCTTAGCTCCTTTATTTAATTGGTATTCTCCACATTCTCCCAAATATAATCCCCGTGACTTTGAAGGATTCTATGAAAAGTATGAAAAGATTGTAGCCATTCTCATGCCTCCAGACTGTTGCAGGGCAGTTCTTCTGCCTGCTTATAGAACTCTCTCACGGAATTGAAGTATGTAAGAATCTTTTTAGTGAAAGCCATTGTATCCAGTTGTATTTATCTTTATCTTTAATTCTTTGGCAGCTTTATATGTTTTTATAATAACCTTTGGTTAATGTCAGTCCCCATTGCCCTTCCTTTCTTATTCCACAGACATCCTTTTTTCCAAGTACCTCTCTTGCTTTCATGGTGAGTGGTATGTGTGTGTGTGCCCTCTGGGTTTAATTAGAATAACTTGCATGGGCGTGTGTAAAATTATTTACTGAAGCATGAGAAACCTATCAGAGGTCAATGTACTGTCCTAGTTAGGATTACTTTTGCTATAATGAAACACCATGACCAAAAGCAAGTTGGGAAGGAAAAGGTTTGGCTTACAGTTCCATATCATAGTTGTGATAACTAAATTTGTATGTAATGGCCCTGTAGTGGATTTATTATGTTACATTGTAAATAATTGTCCCGCCTATGAGTTTAATAAAAAGCGCTGATTGGCCAAAGGCAGACAGGAAGTGTGGGTGGGGCTACCAGACTAAGAAAACTCTGGGAACAGGAAGAACAGAGCAGAAATGCCACAGAGACTCCAGAGAGAAGCAGAGGACAACCATGCTGCTCTGAGGAAAGGCACCGAGCCCTATGGCTGAACAGGATAAGAATCATGGGTTAGTTTAAGGGTAAAGAGTTAGCAAGTTATATGCCTGGGCCTTAGGCCGATCAGCCTAAAATTAATGTAAAGCATCTGTGTGTCTCTGTGGGTCTGTGGGTCTGTGGGTCTAAACCTTGAGGCTAGGCCTGAAAGTCCAGGCCAGAAACCTCTTACTACATGGCCCCCATAAAATCACCAGGAATGGCACTACTAGGAGGTATGACCTTGTTGGAATTAGGTGTGGCTTTGTTGGAGGAAGTGTGTCACTGTGGGGATAGGCTTTGATTGTCACCCACACTCAAGCTATGCCCAGTGTGGCACACAGTTGCTCCCTCTGCCTGCAGATCAAGATGTAGAATCCTCAGCTCCTGCTGCAGCACTGTGTGTGCCGGCACACCATGATGATAATGAACTAAAACCCTGAAGCTACAACCAATTAAATGTTTTACTTTATAAGAGTTGGCTGTGGTCATGATGTCTCTCCACAGCAATAGAAACCCAAACGGAGACAGTAGTCCATCGTTGAAGGAAGTCAGAACAGAAACCCAAACAGGGAAGGATCATGGAGTCTGATTCAGAGGCCCTGGAGGGGTGTTGCTTACTGGCTTGCTCAGCCTGCTTTCTTGTGGAACCCAGGACCACCATCTCAGGGGTGGCACCACTCATAGTGGGCTGGGCCCTGTCTCAGTCACAAATTATGAAAATGCTCTATGGGCCTGCCTGTTGGCAGATTTTAAAGAGGCATCTTTCTCAATTAAGTACTGTCCTGGCAGATGACAATAACTTGTGTCACGCCGATAAAACTAGCCAGTACAATGACCCTTGTCGACGTGACACACAAACATCAGTGTTAAGCCATAACCTTCCTTTAGCTGTTCATCCTCAAGAGTACACATTAATTTAACATCACAAAATAAAATAGTGCCATTTTTAAAAGTCCCACCATCCTCAAAAATTCAAAGACTTTAAAGTTCAAAGTGTCTTTAAAATACCCAAACTCTCTTTCAAAATCCAGTCTTTGTAAAACTCCAAAATCTCTTTAAAAGTTTAAAGTGTCTCAACTATGAGCTTCTTCCTGTAAAATCAAAAATAAATTAAATACTTTCTTACTTCAAAAAGGGAAGAACCAGGGCCCAGTCATAATCGGTAAAAAGTACAACCAAACTCCAACTATGTAACTAATTCATATCCAATGTCTGGGATCCAATCATAATCTCCTGGGCTCCTCTAAAGGGACTGGGCCATTTCTCTGGTCCCGCCTCTCTGTAACACATACAGCATGTCTTCTAGGCTCTGGCAGGTTCCATTCTACTGTGGATACTCCTCTTCGTGGTTGTTCTATGTACCAGCATCTCCAAAATGCTGGGGTTTTCTGCTGCCACTGGGCTGCTTCCACCAATAGCCTGTCTCCTGGGGTCTCTTCAGGGTCTCTAACCCTGTCACACAGTGCCAGACCTCAGCTGCTCTCTATGACCCCTTCATGCCTTCAAAACTAGCACCACCTGGGTCGCTATTGCATTACCACTCAGCTGCCGGTAGGATGTACAAACTTGACTGCCTCTAGAACACAGTTGTGTGTGTGTTGACCCTGAGGAAACACTTCCCAGAGGACTTCATCTTCAATGATGACGATGCTCATCTCTTAATCACAGTTGATCCAGCCCCAGATAATTAGAACCACAGATTCTTAACTCAAAATAGCAAACTGTACTAATGGAGTCATTCGGGGATTTTTCAAACTTGTCTCTGAACCATCACAAGCCAGGCCTCGTTCACAGACATTGTTTTCAATGTTTGTTTGTTTAGCTTTGATGCAGGGCTTCCCTGTGTAACAGCTCTGGTTGTCCTGGAGCTCAGACATCTACCTGCCTCTGCCTCTCCACCCACCCTCAGTGCTGGCATTAAAGGCGTGACCACCACTGTCCAGCTGCTTCCAACGTTCTTCTCCTTCAAGCTCCCACAGAACATTTCATCAAGGTTTGAACACTCATGGCTTTTCCAGCCCAGAGTTTCACAATCCTCCCCAAAGCACATGGTCACGTTGTCCCAGCTATAGCCCACAACCCAGGTACCAATTTCTACCTTGATTAGGGTTTCTATTGCTGTGATGAAACACCATTATCTTTTTGCCCAAAAGCAAGTTGAGGAGGAAAGGGTTTATTTGGTTTACACTTCTGGTCCTTACTGAAGGAAGTCAGAACAGGCACTCAAGGAGGGTAGGAACCTGGAGGCAGGAAATGATGCAGAGGCCATGGAGGGGAGCTGCTCACTGGACTGCTGTTATAGCTTTCTCAGCCTGCTCTCTTATAGACCCCAGGACCACCAGCCCAGGAACGGCACCACCCACAATGGGCTGGACCCTCCCACATCAATTCCTATTTAAGAAAATGTCCTCCTATAGGCTTGCCGACAGCAAGGCAGAACTGAGGCATTTTACAAATAAGGTTGCCTCCTCCTGGATGATGATAACATGTGTCAAGTTGATATAAAGCTATCCGGCATAACTCCTGAAAAAAAAATCATATTGAACAATTCTTTTAAAAGAACTTTTTGGATTAAATTTTATATTTTGTTGAGTTTTTAAATTAAATTTTTGAGAATTTCATATGTAAGAATTATATTATTTCCACTTTCCCCCTTCAACTCCTGCAGTTTCTCCTCCCAACTCACTCTCAAATTCATTCTTTAATTATTACTGTTTTTATATATGCATAGGCAAATATGAACATAATCACCTGTTCTATGGAATGTTGATAGATGTTTAGCGCTGACCACTTGGGGTCAGGTAACAGATCAGGGAACTTGTTCCTGGAGGGTCCCCCTCTCTCAGCAAACCAGCTCTTTATTTAGGGGTAGGGCCTTGTGAAATTACCCCATCCATGTTGGCACATCATTACCCAGGTCTCCTCTAGGCAATCTTATTGTTGGAGTCTTATGGGTGCAGCTTCTTTGTTAATTTAGAAGGTAGCACCACTCTGCAGACATCCTGACCATTTGGTCTTACACTCTTTCTGCCCCCTCTCACATGATGTGCCCTGAGCCTGGTGTTTAGAGGATGTGTTGTAGATGTGTCAAATGGAGTTGAGCACTTCATGGTCAGTTGTTCTCTGCATTGTGAGCAGTTATGAACTTCTGTAATGGGTTCCATCTGCTGCAAAGAGAAGCTTCCTTGATGAGGGGTTAGAACTACTCCTATCTGTGGGTTAGAAATCATAGTGTTTTAATAGAATAAATAGTGGAATAGTAGGTCCATGGCCTCACCAGCTATGGCTGGTCAGTCAGTTTTACAGTTCCAGTAAAGAATTCCCGCCTACTGAGTGGGCCTTATGTCCAATAAGACAGCTCTTGGTGACTTGCAAGATGCCACTATTGTACCTGTAGATACATCTTTCTATTCTGGTAATTATTCTAGTTTGTGGGTTTTTCAGCCAAATATGACTACTAATCACTTTTCTGTTGAGAGTCTTAAATCTATGCTCCCAAGAGCTATTGATCTGTAGTTTTCTTTTGTGGAATATCTTTGGTTTTTGTTAATAAAGTAACAGTTTTTTAATAGATGGAGTTAGGACATACTCCCTCTGCTTCTGTTATCCAAAAGAGTCTAGAGACTTGGTGTAATTACTTCCTAAACCTTCTGAAAGTGTTCACCAGGGACTGCATCTAGGTTTGTTGTTTTCTGTTTTGAGAGATTATTAATTATTGATTTAATATCTTTAATGGACATAAGTTTATTTCTTCTGATAAGACTTTTGGAAGATTATGATTTTTAAGTAATTGGATGGTTTTGATCTAGGTTATAAAATCTGTGGTCATAAGAGTTGTTCACATTACTATTTAAAATCTTTGTAGTACTTGGACATGTAGTGATGCCCATTCTTTGGTTTCTACTTCAGTAACTGGTGTCTTTCTCTCCCAGTCTGGTTGAAGGCTTTTAGATCATTAATCTTTAAAAAGAAACCACCAGATTTCCCCTTGTTATCTTTTTCTACTAATCCCATATTTTCAGTTCCATTGGTTTCTACTACTTTAAAAAAATTACTTCTATTTTGGGGAATGTCCTAGATTTCATTTGCTATAATATTTTTTAGTTTCTTAAGGTAAGACCTCAGACCATCGAGTTTTAGATCTTTATTGAAGAAAGATTATTTAATGCTATAACTTTCCCTCCAAGCACTTTTATAACATCACACATATTTTGATAGGCCATGTTTTTCCTGTTCATTTATTGAAGTATTTCAAGTTCTTAGAAACAGGCTATTTGCTCTCCAAGTGTTTTAGAATTTTCAAACTTTTTTGTTATTGGCTTCCTGCTTAATTATTGTATAGCTTAAGAATGGGCATTGTGTTATGGCTGTTCTTTTAAATTAGTGAGAACTTGTTTTGGGGCCTGGGGGGGTGCTCTAGCTTGGCAAATGCACCACATAAACCTGACAATGTGGAACGCACTGTTAGCAGGTGGTGATGCTGCTGAATTCAGCTAAGTTCTTTGTCCTATTTCCCCAGCTTCTTGGATCTGTCTGAGCCTGTTAGAGGTGTGTTGATGTCTTCAGCTCTAATAGGGCTTTGGCTTTTCCTGGACATTTTAGCCTAGAATGTTTTCAATCTCTATAGTTAAACACATAGAAAAACTCTTGTGTCTTCTTCAAGAACTAGCTTCTTTAAGCCTGTATAATGCTCCACTTCCCAGCCACCGTTCTTGCTCAGATCTGTCTGGGACCGGAAGTCCCATAGCAAGCCCCGCTCTATTCTCTTGACCAGCACTAGCCCGTGTACCTTTCTCTCATGACCTTTGTCCAAACAACTGACACCCGAAAGTGATTAGTGGATCGTTAACATTTATTATTCCTTTCTAAGCATTATCCTCGATTCCCGCCCATTTTCCCTTTCTCTTTTGCTCACTTTTGTGAGGTGAGTACACCCAGCCCATAGTGAACATACTTTATCTCATTTTCTCCCCTTTTGTAGCTGAACAGTTTTAATTCTTAAAACCAAACCAAACCATTTTGTGGGCTGGAGAAATAGATCAGTGGATAAGGACATCATTTTTTCTTGAAAAGGATTAGGACCTGAGTTCAGATCCCTAGTACACACATCTGTAACCTTAGTCTGGGAGAACATAGACAGACAGATCCCATGGGTTGTGGGCCAGCTTGTCTATCTGCAGTAAAGAGGTCTAGGTCAAAATGAGAAACACTGGCTAGAATACAAGATGGAGAGTAAACACCTGTTGACCACTGACCTCCCCTCCTGTCCACATATGAACACTTGTGTGTGTGTGCACGCGTGCACGCACACACACATGTGTACACACACACATGCATACACACACGCACGTGCACACACACATGCATACACACACACACACGCATACACACACACACACATACAGATACCACATACATATAAAGCAAAGATAAAAATAAAAAACTTGCTTTTATCCAAGAACCCACAAGATGTCCCTGGCTAGGCCTCCAAGCAATAGTGTAGAGGGGACCTAAACAGGACTTCCCCTATAATCAAATGAATGACCACCCTAATTGTCATTATAGAACCTTCATCCAGCAATGGACGGAGGCAGAAGCAGCGATTGATAGCTAAGCATCAGGTCGAGCTCCTGGTCCAGCTGAAGAGAGGGGTAGAGGAGAGAATATATGAGCAAAGGGGTCAGGACCATGAGGAGGAGACCAGAGAGATGGCTGATCCTAGCTATTGGGAGCTCACTGACTCTGAAGTGTTAGCTGAGGAACCTTCATGGAAAGGCACTAAACCCTTGTAATGTAGATGACAGTTGAGCGGAGTGGGCAGTTTGTGGAGCCTGTTGCAGTAGGACCAGAGTTTATTCATGGTGCATAAACTGATGTCTCGGGGTTCATTCCCTACCGAGTAACTCCTTGCTCGGTCTTGATACTAGGATGAGGGGTTCAGACCTACCTCAGCTGGATATGCCAGACCCCAAACTGACTCACCTTGAGATTCCTTGCCCTCCCTGGGGAATGGATGGGGAGAATGGGGTGAGGGAGGAGGCTGAGGGAGGCCTGGGAGGAGGGGAGGGAGGGGAAGCAGTGGTGGCTATGGGGAGATTTTTTAAATTAAAAAAAAAAGATAAAAAAAAACCTATTTTCAATGGGTACCCTAAACTTTGCAGCATATATTTATAGTTAACCAGAATCCACCTTCAAATTGCAGCAGACAACGTCACAGTACTGTGAGTGCCTTATAATAACAAAATGCTCCCAACTCCAACCCCATCCTTCATATTATTGACATTCATTTCAATTAAACATAATCTTGCAGGTGAGCACCAGGCATGCACACACAGAGTACATTGCTGATTTTACTCTGAGCAAGCTGTCACCTGTTAGAGTAATTAAGACAAAGACAAGCGAGGATTTTTGTCTTCACATTCCTGTTCTGATGTTCTTCTATATTATTTGCCTTCTCTCTGAACATATTTTAAAAACCATTTTTAGAAATGCAATTCTAACTGGAAACAAACACCCGTAATTTTCATTTGTCTGAGAGAGCCTTTATTTCTTCACTTTTTAAGTATAATTTTGCAGGGTACAGAGCTCTAGGTTGGAGTTCTATTCTCTCTCTCTCCATTTAAAACATGTTATTTCCCTTCATTCTTTCCTTATTTTCTGCTTCTTTTGTTTTATTTTTATTTGGGCTTTGTGCGTTTGTTGTTAAGACAGGGTCTAATTATTTAGCCCAGGCTAGTCTAAGACTTCCTGGCCTCTTCGGTCTGGGATGTGCTGCCCAGCTTTATTTTTAAGTCACTCTGTTCCCCTTTCCTCTTTGTTCCTCTCTTGTACAAACCCTAATTGATCTTATAGTAAAGACCTGGAGCCAGATATTGGGGTGAATGCTTAAAGATCAGAGAAGCAGAGTAATAAGCCACTAGAGAGACTTCTCACCACCACTGATTTCTCAGATGGAAAGAAGAAGATCCTGTCTCCAGCCAAAAGGGAAGGGCAAGGTAGGCAGGGGAACTACAGAGGAGGGGTGTAGGAGGGGGAAATGGGGGGTGATGAGCTCCTGCCTCCTTCTGCCTTATATCCCTTTCTCTGCCCAGCCATAACACCTCCTGTCTCAACTTCCCTGATGCTAGGATTGAAGGTCTGTGTGTGTGTGTGTGTGTGTGTGTGTGTGTGTGTGTGTCTGGGAGCAGAGGCATGGGGGTCCCAAGTACTGGGATTAAAGGTGTGTGCCACCACTGCCTGGCTCTGTTTCTCTTTGTATTGAATTAAGGCTGGCCTTCAACTCACAGAGATCCAGACAGATCTCTGCCTCCTGAGTTCTAAGATTAAAGATGTGTGTCACCACTGCTTGACCTTTCTGGCTAACTCTGGCTGACTCTGTCCTCTGATCTTCAGGTAGGCTTTGTTAGATGACAAACAATACATCACTAAATCCCTCTTGCTCATATTCCATATTCTCATTATACACATTTTGTGTCTTTTGTGTTCATTCTGAAATCCTTAGATACTGTGTTCCCCCATCTTCTCTTCCTATTTTCCTTCTCTGAATTTCCAAAGATGCAGCTCTAAGCCCAGAGAATCCTTCCTCAGCCATGTTCTAGCAAGTCCATCTAAGGCATTCTTCATTTCTGTTACACTGTTTTTGATTGCTAGCCTTGCAAACATTCTCGGGACCAAATTCCCATTGCCTTCCCACCCTCTGCTTACATCACCCATCTGTTCCCACATGTTGTGCTCTTGGCATTTTAATTGAACTGTTTTAAAATTTCTACTCTAATTCCAAACTTCCTACCATATCCTACTCTGTCCTGACGCTGTTCAGTCTCTTTGAACTATTTCTTTTTATCTTTTAACGGATATTATCCTTTCCGGTTGGAAGACAGATTTGATAGATGGGGTCAGTGGAGCTGCCAATTATAGAGCTTTGGTGGGATGGGAGAGGATGGGAAGTGGTCCACTGTCCTGGGGTTGGGTCTCTATTCTCTATCCTTCAGTGAGCCAGTAGCCCTGGCCCAGGAATGTCATCTGAGCTTTCCAGTTTTTTGTTTTTGTTTTTGTTTTTTTCTCTTGGATGGAACAGGGGCTTAGAGCTGTGTATTTTCTTTGCCTAAGGCTGGCATAGCTCCTCCTACCAACAGGCATGATTATGAGAAGAATATGTGACTACTATAAAATACTAGAAGCATGAGACATTTTCCTTCAGTTTCTATTTTGAGAGCTCGGTAGACTTTCTGGTATTAAACTCACAAAAGATAGTAGGACTTTCTAATACTTGGGTCTCTCTGATGTTTTTAGCTCTTGAAAGGATGCTCAAGGAGCCCCCAGTAATTCCTCTGTCCCAGGGCAGGTTTTTCCCACCCTGGGCAAGATTCCCATGGGGATCTTTGTTAAGTGGTAATTCTGTAGATCTACTCATCTGCCTCTTTGATATTAGGAGCAGAAATTAGGGACCTTTCTCTTGGTCCTTTGAGGATATAACAGTAAAATACTATCAGCCAGGGGCTAATAAACCCTAGTGGCATATTTCTTACTGATCTGGAGGAGGGTAGGAGTCAAGGTCAAGGTGCTGCTCTTCACAGAGGACACCATTATACCACATTCTCACACAGTGAAGGGACAAATAAACCCATTGGACCTCTTGTAAAGGGACATGAATCAATTCCTGGTGGCTCCTCCTCATCTACACACTCGAAGTCTATCTTCTAATGCAGACAAGTTGGCGAGCAGGAACAAGCATATGAACTTTTCAGCAGTTAGAGCCACTCAGACGCTAGTACCCTGTGACCTCTTTTATCTGTGGGTCCCCGAAAGACTTGGTCTTCCTGTTCATTCAGAATGGAAAGTATGGCATCTTTCAGCTGCTTAACACGCCAAACCAGCAGCCAGAAACCACCTTCTTCTAATGGCATTTCCTCTGCATTTTTCCCCCCATGGGTGAACATGTAATTTATTATCCAAATCAAATTTTAAAAGGTCCTTTTTTCAGCGCTGAGATCCAGTCCAGGCTCTCTCACATGTTCAACATTCTCCCACCGAGCTACACTTCCCCATTCCCAGAGCTGCTATTAATGGTTCTGGGCCAACTAACAACAGCCAGTGAGGGTAATTTTAACATGTACCAGTCCCCCCGCCCAAGTCATTTGTTTTTGCTCTTTCAAGTCTGTTCCCCATGCCACCATCCCCACATTGTATTATAACATATTCTGACATTTAGAAAGTGATGGCAAGTCTTCCTTGCCCACTCAACTTTATCAGCATATGCTAGCTGATTGTGTCATTCTCTAAGGGTATATGCAAGCCCCTTATGTTATGGTTATTTTATCTTTCCACTATGATAAAAAAAAAAAATCTTTGTGCTGTTTGAAGGAGCTTTGGGATCTGGTCAGTGAGTCAAGCCTCATTGTCTTCCAATCTCGTCTCTGCCCTGAGACACCGCTGCACACATATGGCGAATCCAGCCTCCTCCCAGTCACAGCAGAGGCTTAAAATAGTTTCTTACTTTCTCCTTTTTCTCACAAAAACAAAGAAGCCATCATCAGGAAAGCCCCGCCTTTCCCACACGTCGCCACCCTGCTCCCTCATTTCTGTGTCGACAGAGACACATTCCTTCTCTCTCCTGTCTGCCCTATTTCCTGACACCAACACTTACCCCTTTTCTAAGTCCAGATTCAACACACTTAGCCCTTTTCTCAACGTCTGCTGTAGCCAAATCCTTCCTGAGAAACGTTTATGCACTTCCACGCTCTCCCATTTCAAAGCGAAAAGACCCCCTCAGCCCTCCATGCCCCCGGATAGGATTTGCCTATCTTCTCTCCATCATAATCAAATCACTTGAACAACTAGATTGAACTCACTGTCTTCACCTCCTACTCTCTCTTACACTCAGCCCTGTGTATTCTCAGCTCATAACTCAGCAGATCCTTGGTCCGGTCCTTACCATACCCCTCCCAGGCCTGCACTGTGCCTTATCTCCATCTTGCTCTCTCTCTCCTTCCCCTATACTGTCTTCCCCCATCTATCTCTCCTTCCTCTATCTACTCACTTCCTCTTTTGGCCTTCAATCCCTCAAGACTCTAAGCCTCTCTTCTGCCGTCTTTCTGTCTCTGCAGGTGCTCTCATTCAACGCAAATTATCACCTCTGTGGAAGGATTCATGGGTTGACATTTCCAGTCTCAGCGGCCTCACTGAGCTCTATGTTCAGCCTTCTATCTTTTAGTTCCATTTTCTCTGGGATTTATTTTACACCCCCCCCCCCCACAAAAAAAAAAACCCCAGCTCAAAGCCAACTTGTTAATAACTGATCAGTCTCTCTCGGATCTGGTCCTACTCCAATTATACAACTCAGAAACAACTGGTGTCGTCCTTGGCTCTGCCGTCACTTTCACCCCCACATGCACGTGCTATTTTATCTCCCAGATAGCGGGTAGCGCTGTATTTTTATCACCATATTCACTATTACTCGGGCTAGCCTGGACTAATACATTCTCTTGCCTTGCTCTGATTTTTCCATATTGAAAGCCAGAGGAACCTTTCAAAAATACACGAAAAGTTTTAGGGTCTTTCTCTTAAAACCAATGGCACAGTTTTTCATTGCTTCCAGAATTGAGACCAGCATCTTTGAGAGAGTTTGTTCCTGCCCTCCCTGCCCAGAGCCCCGCTCTGCTCCATCTCTCTCCTGGTTTTCTGTTCTTGGCTTCTCTGCTTGAGTGCTTTCTCCTGTCAAAGCCTGGTCAATTCCCACTTCCTGGGCCTTTTTAAAAATCCACATTTCCTCAGCACTTAGCATGGTGCCTGGCACATAACAGACATGTCCTCAAGAACAATGTATGCAGCCAGCCTCCAGATCAGTGGGGAACTGGTTCCAGCAATGTGTAAAACTGCACAGTATCTACATAAAATGTATGCATATCCTGCCTGTAGTCCTTTATAATGGGAATCATTATTATAGCCTATTGCTTGGAAAATAGTAAGAAGTCTGCATATGTTTTTAAAATTTATTTAAGAAAATAAAACGTTTTTGACCCTTAGTTGGTGCAGACATGGAGAACCACCTGAACTTGTCTCCTTTTGGTTTCAAGGTTGCTATGTTGGCTACAATCTGTCTGACTTCCTTTCATGGCAACTCCCTGAAAGTCTGCCTTAGTATTTTCTTAGATACAGTTAATGACCTTGACATTCATAAAAGCTAGTATTTTTCAGTGCTTCCTTCTGATAAGAGACATTATGTGCCACATTTCCACCCCTCTAGGACACTGAAAAAGCATTATTGGGAAAGCTACTACAACGTAGATGCTTAAGTCACCCGCTCCAAGCCCCAGAACGGCCAAGCTTCGGTTGGAGCGCAGCCTCCTTGACTTGGAACGTCCATTCCCCTCTCTATACATCAGTCTCCTATGGTGTCATTTCTCATCTGCTAGAAGCTTCTAGTCCAGCTTTTTCCTATGGAGTCACTTACACGGGAGGAGTCCCAAACAACAGAGTCCTCCCTCCCAAAATATTCAAGTCCTTAATTCACATAAATAGCCCTTTTGCTTTGGTTTCCCTAAAGGGTCCTCAGCGTCCCTGTGCAGTGTTGTGGATTTCTAAACCATCTGAGTTTCTTGGACTCACACAAAAACTCCCTTTGCTCATTGTCACAATGAACTCTGAAGGTCCTTTGAACCCTAAGTCTTTAAAGTCTTTAGGAGGGTTCTGGGAAAGTCAAAAGCATCAAATAGTTAATAAAAATCTACTGTACACCAGGTATTAAGCATGGTCATATCATTGTACCCTTGGCATGAAGCTCAGTGGGATCTGGTCTGGATTCTTATCCAAAGCTATTCTTATCCAAGACTTAGTTTGGTCCAACTGAACTCCAACACAGACTCTAGCTGGGGAGAAGACCAAGGTCTCTGGCTCAGAACTAGAAGAAGAAAGAATGTTTTCCAAGCTGTGGAAGCCACCTCAGGTAAATATGGCTGTTTATCCTCCATCCCGGTGGCCAGATGGTAATTAAGCATTGAACAGAAGGGGCTGTTTCCTTGGATTCAGAGATCACTCCCAACAGCACTTCAATCCTCAGAAAATACCAGCTTCTTCCAAAACAGTATTGGATCGTAAGAACCCTTTCCTCTCTACCTAACCCTAACCGACATCACACTTCAGCACTGTCCTTGCTGGACCTGGGGATTTTCCCAGGTTTAGTCAGTGTTTAAATGACCATCGCTCATTTCAGTCTCCATTTCTTCCCTCAACGCCAAAGATGAGAACATTAGCACCTATTACAATTGAATACAATGATTTTGTAAAAATTTATTTTCATCTTATGTTAATTGTTGTTTTCCTGCATGTGTGTCTGTATGAGGGTGTCAGATCCTCTGGAACAGCAGTTACAGATAGGGTGTGAGCTGCCATGTGGGTGCTGTGAATTGAACCCAGGTCCTCTGGAAGGGTAGCCAGTGCTTTTGCTCACTAAACCTCCTCTCAAGCTCTTATTCACCGAGCCTTCTTTTTATTTTATATGTTTTATAGTTTCTAAATCTATAATGATAATGTATTAAGCTAAGTGAAGTTTTTTTCCAAAGGACATCACTAAAACATTCTAAGGCCTATATGTCTTTTTTTGTATACAGGTCAAATAAAAGATTTTCATATTATTTATAAGTTTAAAGTCATTCTGAGAAAGGCTACTTGGTTGGCTCCCTACCGGAGACAAAGAGATCTCATTCTGTGACCAGTCTCCAGCCAACCAGGTAAGGCAGACACCCACCAAGGCCTGCGTGTGTACTTTCAGGACCCTTATAAATCTATTGTCAAAGCAACTGGCTGAGTATCTATGCTCAGTAGGCTCTTTCAAGTATTGAGGGTATTCTGTCTTTTTCTTTTCAATGATGGTTCTGGACTTGGGAATGGAGTCTCTGTATCACATCTTCATCCCAGGATATTCTAAACCACCTTAACATGTTGACTTTCCAGGCTTCCAAGATTTTCTGCTGGCCACAGCCCTGGTCTTGACCACATACCATGCCCTTCTGAAATGTCAAACATGACCCCTCTTTTATTCTCAGGATGTCTCCCTCCCCCCCATTCTATTTATCCTTCTTTCCAGACTCAAATACGTAACACTTGTTTCCTGAGTCTAACCCTGGTCCCATCCCTCAGTTCTGATCTGGATCCTTTGTCGTGTCTTCTCACACTAACATTCCTAGTTCAGCAAACACAGCCTTGAGAGATGCTGGCCCTGGTGTCCAAATGCTGAGTACGCCATGAGGCAACATGCTTGGGTGGCTGCCATTCAGATGTCCCTCTTGATGACGTAATGAATGTCTGCCTCAGAGAAACAGAGCCCCCAATATAAAGAGATTAGGAAGAGTAGTCACTCCCATGGGAAAACTGGGGAGGCACCTGATAACTGAGCAGGAAACTGGCCCTAGGAACATGGACTTGGCCATAGTTGGGGTATCATGATAATAGGTGTCTGCCCAGGGACAGTGATAAGATAATCCCCAAATAGTGACAGTGGCTGATTAAGCAGATGGTTCTTAAGTCTCTATTGGTCTGAGTTGTGGGTGAGCTGAGTCATTAGGCACAAAGACAAAGCATTAGAATTTTTAAGTATGGATTGCTGAGTCTGGGGGTGTAGGGGCATGGGCTGCTGCAGACAGGGATTAGATATGAGGCAAGAAGTGCCATGACACCCAGCTCCAATATTTCCTTTTTGGAGGAAAGAGGGGTGAGTAGAGCAGAAGGTGTTTTTTGAGTTCCGTGAGGCTGGGCTCAAACACAGCTCTGCCACTTTCTAGGTGGACAACTTGGGCTAAACTCCTGGAATGCTCATCAGTGTCCCAGAAAAATGCAAATAATATTACCGTCTTGCTTGTCTTAAGATAGATAGTTTTCATAAAGCATCCAGTGCATATGCCATTGGTTTATTGTAACTTCTCTTTTCACGGTGAGTACCTTTCTCCTAACCAGGCATGCGTCACATCTCTGAGAACAGGAGTTCTCTGAACACCAGAGCTTGACCAACACAGGAGACATCCTAAATAGGATCAAGAATGACCCTTATTATTACTATATTAGCAGCATCCATTCATTATAGGAAACTCAGAAGGCAGAGAGGAAAAAGATATTACTTGTGATTGTATCACCCCACAACAGTTATTGATGTTTTGTGTACACCTTTTCAGAGCGCGTGCGCGCGCACACACACACACACACACACACACACACACACACACACACACACACACACTCCTAGAATGCAGGATTATATTGTCCTCCCCATCTCATAATCTGCCTTTTATTTATCTTGTAATACATTCTTTCAATCTATAATATATCATAACCATCTTTATTTTTCATTCAACATATAATCTTGATACGGCTAAAATGTAATCCACTTTATTCATTTAACAAATAAATGTCAACATTTGAGTATATATTGTTCATAATTTGAGGCTACTGTGATCATCCTTAAGGGCTACATTTTATATCTGCAGGTGAAGTGAAGGTAGATTATTGTTGTTGAATCTGCCTATGATCAAATCTGAGAGAATCCAACTAAAATAATTACATCCACCAAATTACCTATTTCTAGTTTATCACAGGAGCCTAAGGTACAGTTTTGTTTTATCTGTGTGAATCTTTTGCCTGCTTGTACAGCTGTGCACCAGACACATGCAGTTCCTGCAGAGGTTAGAAGAGGGTGCTAGGTCCCTGGTTGTCAAGTACCACGTGCGTGCTGGGAATGGAAGCCAGGTCCTCTGTAGGAGCAGCCAGTGTTCGCTACAGTCCCCAGTACCAGAGATCTGTTTGCTGCTTGTTTCACTGTCTTTGTTTGAAAATGACAGAAGGAAAGATGGATACTACTATCTTTTATGAAGGCGCTTCAAAGTAGATTTCTTAATTGTATTGCTCCAAAAAAATAACATCTTTATGGGAAAGTTTATAGAGACATAACCTCCACTGTTTTCTGTGTTTCCTTGTAGCCTTTTCTCCATCTGTACTCAGAAACTTGTAACAAGCTGTGTTTGTTTTGTGTGCGTGCTAGGAACCTCAACACTTTGACAAGCTCTTCCAAACCCATCAGGAACAGTCTGAAGGTTTGCACTGTTGCCTTTGGGTAGACAATCCTTTTTTCTTTCTTGAGACGAGGTCTCTGCATGTAATCTAATAGGCAGCTCTCCAACCTACTATATAGTTAAAATGACCTCAAACTCAGATCCTTGCGCCTCACCTCCTGAATACATGCATGGCAAGTGTGCACCACCTCACCTGGTGTAACTGGGTCCCTCTGCTGGGCCATAAAGATTCAGGCCTCTGTCTCCTCTGCAAAGTCACCAGAATTCCTCCATTTTCAACAAAGCTTCTTCAAATAGGTTGTCTTTGTTCATCTTTCCTATTTTTTCCTGCTTTATTTTATCATTCTGGGAGGGATTATCTTGCTTCTACACCCAAGAAGCACTCAGGTATCTGGCAGGGAGCTGATTCAGCCACAGTCACTGCCTGTGGCCCTCTATAATCCCTGCCTGGGCACATGGCCTCTGAATCCACCAAGGGCCCATTCCCAGAGCCACCAGATCATGTTCCCATTAAAGAGAGATTAAAGCAGCCCTCTATGCTGTTTGGGTTGCTACACACAGGGGAGCCGACGCATCAGGCCAGACTGGGGAGCAGGGCTGAAGCAAGGCATGTGGGTGCACTGGGCAGACGTGTAACTTGGCCTCCTTTCAGAACGATGTTCTCTAAATATTTGCCCAACATTCACTTGGAGGAAGAGGCTGAGTGCTGCGTGGGAGAAGGAATCTGGAAAGATTGTAGGCTCAGCAGTACTTCTTATGCCCTCAAGCATAAGCCTGGCTCTGACCCATGCACTACATCTCAGAGGCCCGGATGCAGTGCCTGCACCAATTCTTGGCACTGGAGAGATCTGCGGGGGTGGGAGGGGCTGGGGGGCTGCTGCTTCTGCCAGCAGACAGAGGTGGAGGTGGAGGATCAGACAGAGCCCTGCAGCCCTGTTCACTGCCAGAGTTAACTTTTCCGGGCTGAGTCTCTTTTCTGTAGAATGGGTGGTAATGACAGCATCCCCTTCTGTGGGCTGGAAGGGTTTTAATGAATCAATCGTCAAAGTCACTAAGAGGTCCCTGGCACAAATCCACGACTGTGTGTGTGAGAATCACCGTGTATTATTATCATAAACACTGTCATTATCATTCTCCTGTCATGTTAGCTGTCAACAATTCTGGGAAAGAGCATTTCCCCATCTCAGTACATTTCCAGCCATGTTCTGATCCTTGCAGCCTGGTATCCAAGGCACCACTCATGCTGGCCCACACCTAAATCCAGTGTAGCTGGGGAGCCTTGAGTACAATGGGCAGCTCCTTTGGACCTGGGACAGGTGCATATATGTATGTAGGGGTATAGTGGTCTCCGCCCAATATTTATTTTCCTTTTAGTTTTATTTACTCATGTTTTAACTTTGTGAGTAGTGTGTGTGTGTGTGTGTGTGTGTGTGTGTGTGTGTGTGTGTGTGTGTGTGTGTGTGTTGCCCATGGAGGCCAGACAAAAGCTTTGAATGAACTATAGATGGTTATGAGCAGCCACGTGGGTGCTGGAAGTAGAACCCAGGTCCTCTGGAAGAGCAACCAGTGCTCTTAACCACTGATGAATCTTTCCAGCCCTTTCCATATCACTGGGTGTGACCTTGGAGAAAGGGGAATATACTAAGTAGAGCAGAGATGAAATTAATTACCAGGGGTGGGAAAAAATAGATCACTCTCTAGAAAAATCTGGAAGAGAAAGCAGAAATCTCCTTCAACCCAGTGAAATATGCCTCTTGGCCTCCTCAGAGGAAGCTTGGGGTGGTGGAGGGAGAATCCTGGAGTTGGAGATGTGCACACCGGGATTAGACTTTTGTTTTGGTAACTAAATGACCTTGATAAAGTTATCTGCCTCTGGTGATGCTCCTGCCTCCTTTTTTAGCATGCCACAAACCCACCTCTCTAAACCTGGTTATTCTGATCTGGCTATGTCTGTCTGCCTGTGTGCCTAGAGTACTGAGTTACCTCCCATGACTAAGCTCTGTCAGCACCCACAGTGCCTGAAATCTGGCAAGGGATTGAGATTCATGCTCTGGAAAGATTCTCATTTGCGGAGTATAAGAGCCAAGGAATCCCAGCAGTTGTGTTTAGTAGGATATGCCTCACATGGCTCCTAACACTTCATATTTATTTCACATAATTATCTCAATGGCCATGAGAAGTGGTAAAATAGCTCCCTTTTACAGATTCCGAAGTGGGGACTGGCAAATGGGAAGTCTGGGCTCACACAACACAGGGCCAGATAGCTCACTCACTTGTATAAGGGGCATCAGTTTCAACTCAGAGCTAGAAAAAATTACTCTGATAAATAGGTTTAAACAAATATAACCATATAAACAGGAAATTTTATACTAGGTGGCCTAATGCCTAGGAAATAAATCAGCCTTTTAAGTTTTATATCACAGTGCAGTCAAAATGTTTAATAATTATTGCCAGAGAACTGCATAATGCAATACTAAAGAATGAGTAATTGAGAAGCCCATCAAGGTAGATGAGGCATCTTCCTGTGGAATTGCTCTTGAATACTTTACATAATTATTCCACTCAGATTTATGATCAACTCAGCACAAAGTGCGTGTCTTCATCTTGCTCTGCCTGAGTAACTCAGACACCTTTGTGTATCCTATGAACATCTCCAGGGGTGGTCAAAGGAATATCTCTTGTGCATAAGTAGGGTTTGCAGAGGTCAGACATCCTTCAGTAAAGAAAATATTAGGAGTGAAAAATGGAGCTTGATGAAGTCCCTCTGTCACTGGGGCTTACATGCATTAAAAGTCTGGAGTCACCCTACGAGGAGGGACCAGCATCTCCCCATCTCATAAGAGAAAATGGTTGGATTCTCCAAACTCATAGTGAACTCCCAGTAAGAAGTTTGGCTTCAAATCAATGACCTTGCTACCACACTCCCACCATGGCAAAGCCCCTGGGCAAGTAGACAGGATCTGAAATTCTGCATAGAGGCACTTGTGAAGGCACGCACAGAGGAAAACTGATCCTGATCAGATTGTATTTGCAGCTGTACCCTCTTAAAGCTTTTGGGTTGTCCACACTTCCCTCCCCCCACCCCATTCCATCATTTTTTTTTCGATGATGTCAACACCTCCAGACAGAGAGGGACTATATCTGCCTCCTGAAGGGACAATTTCCCATGGACCCGGCCTCTCAGATCTACCACATCAGCTGAGGCTACAAGCTTTATCAGAGCACAGCTTATCTTGCCTCTCCTTAGAGTCCCAGAGTGGGAGTTGGCAGATTCAGCTCCCAGGCGAGTGTGGACAGATGGCTGCCTGGATGGGAAGGCTCCTGGTGTTTCTGGTCTCCCTCATATGTCAAAAGTGGGAGGAGAGGATAGCTGGAGGGGTGACTTCGCAGACAGGAAAAGTAATAGTTTCATTTATTTTTATTTTTTACAACTCATTCAGAAGATCACAAATAGAAGGGGTAACTCCCTCTGCCTTCACCTGAGCAGAAGGTGGTATCATTTCCAGCACACTTGCTAATCTCCTTCCCCACCCTCCCACCCCTCCAAACCCTGACACTTGCTTGTCTCTGCCTAAGTCCTCACGGGGTCACAAGTGTTCACATCCACCCCTTTCCTCCCAACCTTTGCCTTGAGACGAGCTGAGCTTCCACCAAGGGCTGTCTCATGATGGCTTTATTCTCTGGGACATAAAAGCATGTTAGATTTCTCTCTACTTTTGGAGTAGAAAGGGCAGACATCACACATAGATGCATATCTTACTCAATATGGTTCCCAGCTCAGAACTTCTCCGCTCCCTGGAACAACTTTGATCTAATTCTGTCTCGGTACTAAGAATTGCTCTTGAATCAATGGCTTTATAGGAATAATCAGTGGGTACTGGTCAAACACACCCAATGTGGTTATCAACCAGTGAGCACTGGTAATTTAGAAAATGGATTCAACACCCATAAGAGAAGGCATTTGGGTTGTGTGCCCCCGAGGGTGGTAGCCTCGGAGGGAAAGTCACAGATCCGATCATGCAGAAAATGGCGACTTTCCCCAGATCTGTGTAAAGCAAATGAGCAGTAGCTGTGGGTGACAAGTCGGGGAGAGGAGGTCACTCCTGCCTTGTTAGGAACTGTGGATATGAGGTGGAAGACTGGAGAGAGCCTGTCAGATAATTATTAGAAGCTGGATAAGCAACAGTCTTGTCAGCACGAGGCACAGTGAACTTCTGTAAGTAAAACGTCAGGGCTGCAGAACAAGGGGAGGAAACAGATGGCGGACGGTGCTTTGAGTGCCCAGGATCCGAAGACTGTGGTCACTGTTCATATCTGTGACTCATTCCGGCGTTGGGGGCCCTTCTGAGGGTCTGGTTTTCAGACACTGCGTCTCTTCTTAGTCCTGGCTAGTCTTTCTCATTCTTGCCATCACTCCTGAGAGCCCCAGCTTCTGGCCTGATGCCCTTTCGGCCACACACACCATTCTTAATCGTCACCTCCTCAGGGTTTTAAACCCAGACATGAGAACTATGAAGAAGTGGAGAAAAGTTGTCACTGGCCCCACCTCAGACAAACATACCCACAGGCTCCAGGCACGGGCCCAAAGACCAGTGCTTTACCTGAAAGGTCTGAGGTGATTTTGAAGAATACTTGGTATGATAACATCTTGAATCTAGTCCGTTTTATCTGAAGATGGATGCCAGAACTACCTTGCTCACCAGCATTTAGCACTGGACCTCACACACAGCCTTATTTTTACCTGTGTTTGTGGGACAAATACACGAACTCACCCAAATCAAAGGTGTATGAGCACCCTTTGTACAGAGAAGAGTAAATCAGCCCATGGAGGCCACTATGTGCCCATATTGGCCAAATGACTTTATCAGGAGGAATTAGTACAAGGGGCAGGGCTCTGTCTTTCGTGTTCCACTGTTCCCAGTGCCCAGAAGCTGGTCTAATACTGAGCAGAAGCTCTGGTCAGGCTGACTTTCTTCCTTTCTGGTCACCCAATCTTTCTTCCTTTGAAGATTAACTGCTCCACACTGCGGGCTTCCAGCATGTGATCATCCAAATCACTGTGCTGCTCTCGACTTGGTTTCCTAAGATGAGTTGAGTAACACGCCCTCCAGAAAAGTCCTTGCTGTCTTAGCCAGAGCAGACTGCCTGACATACCTATGTGTGTGTGTCTATGTGTGTGCAGTAGTGTGGAAAGAGGCTAGGGGGGAAAAAAACACCTTTATATCTTTAGATGTCTTTGGATATCATTCCTGATGCACCACACACTTTTTAAACTCTTTTCTGAGGCAGCTGAAAGTTGCTAATTAGGGCAAGCTGACTGGCTATCGAGCCCCGGGTCTGTCTAGCACCACCTTCCCAGTGCTGGAAGTATACGTCTATACCACAACTCTGCTTTTCTTTTAAACATTGGCTCTAGGGAATCTAAATGAGGTCCCTGTGTTCACAGGCGAGCCACTCTGCTGCTTGAGGTATCTCTCCAGCCTCCTGTATTGTCAGTCTGAAGCACACAAATCCAGTTTTTAATCCAGGACCTTCCACATACAGCAACTCCGCAGTTTTGTCAAGATACTCCTGGTTGGTTCCTTCTTTCCCCCTTCCTTCCTCAATTCTTATCTCTCTCTACATTCCCCTAGTAGGTGCCCCTACTAGCAGCCTGCGGGCTGGGAACTGACCTCCATCTCTGTGAGCCTTTCTCCTAATAATGAATCCACAGTTCAGAAAATGTACTAGTTTGCTTGCCACCTCCCTAAGCCCAGTTCTGATGGGGCATCGCTTTGTTGATGGAATTGTTGCATAAGGGACAGGCAGGGATCTTGTGCTCACTAACTGTCCTACATTCCTGGTACTTTATTCACATGATCTTGGTTAAGCCTTGTCTCTGGTCACCTTTCTGGTTTGTCCTCACACTTTTTCCACCCGTGGGACACCTAAACCCCACAAAGCAATGCAGCAACCTTTGAAGCTGTCGTCTGCATCTGTAAACAAACCCTGCAATTTCATCTTCCCTGGGAACCCAGTGTGCATGTTTAAAATAATAATAATAATAATAATAATAATAATAATAATAATAATAATAACAACAATAATAAAAGCATGTCATTTCCCCAGGTAGACTTCAGAGGTTTCCCATGGCTATACGATGCAATCTTCGCAATGTTGTCTTGGAGTTCTCTTCCTGCTCTGGGCCCTCTCACATTCTCAGGATTTACCTACCATTGCTGTTTGCTTTACTCACCAAGCCCAGTCCCTTAGACATGCAGAGCTCACTCTATCCCAGAGCCTAAGGGCCCTCTTGACTGTCTCCATTCTATAGGATCCTCCTCCAAACTAGAAGGATGATGGAGGGAAGGGATGAGGAGTGAGTTAGAAACACTTGAGGTTGAGGCTGCATGAGCCTGCTTTTAGCCTATCTAACGCGCATTTATTGATCCAAAGATGCACTGTTCAGTGCTTCTTGCCAATCCTTTATCAGGGTGCAGGTGCATGGAACAGCTCCAGGCATCTTTGGATAAAGTGGCACTTGTGTGTGAAACACGGATAGAGGACTGCATACACTGCTTCCCCTTTCCTAGTCAGTCATTTATAAGTTGGACTTTTAGATGGCCATTGAATAGAGGGATCAGGGGACCAGGAGCCTGTTAAACTGTGTATGGGGATTTTTAGTATAATTCTGTTTAATCAGCATAATAATCCTCTTTGTGGGTGAAGAAGGGCAGGGTCTCTTGTAGCTCAGTCTGGCCCTTAACTCACTCACTACATATCCAAGGATGACTTTGAACTCTTGATTCCCCTGCCATTGCCTTCTGAGTGCTGGCTGGAATGACAGGCACAGGGCACCATACCTGGGTTTGATTCCCATTTACATAGGGGAAACCCAGTTTTAGTTAAGCAAGGGCTATCTTGAAGAGCTTGGACACGAGAATAAACAAGACACACTGGTAAGCCATGATCTGAACTTGGAAGAAAAGGCTGATTTCCCCAGGAACACCCGTCCTCTGCTTACTGGTGCTAATTGTAATATCCCAGCAACAAGTTGCTTTTAAACATTCATTAAGTGGAATCCCCTGTGGGCCTGTGCTTGGGAGCTCAGCTGGCTGGCATTCCGAATTCTTAATGTACTTGAAAATAATCAAATGTAATTTCCCCTTCCCAAAAGCATTCTGCAGTATAGACCAGAAACCAACACACAAGAATCCTTTGCTCAGTTAGGATGTGTCTGTCTTTGCCTTCCATTCTTCCAATTATAAGGTCAAGCCAGCACATTATCACCTGCTGAGTTTCCCCCCCTCATTCCCTCTCCACTCTCTCCTTGTTGCCAAGAGAACAATCCTGAATTAAATAATAGAAGCCACAGTCAATGCCTACTCTAAGCTTTGGAGACAACGGGAGGCGTGGGTGAATTAGTTATGGTCTTCATCCCTTTGTTCTTTTCAAAGAAAAGGTGATGGTAGGTCAGTGAACTTTAGAGATGCAATTGTACTTCCAGGGACCCAGTTTCTTAGAGAATCAATGATGGTCCTCTCCAAATGACTTCATTATACCAGAAATATCCACCGTCTTTGCGAGCAAAGACAGCATTAGAATGTGAGTTAGCTGGTATAGGTATGGATGGTATATCCCAAGCGCAGTGGCAAGTCAAGGTCTCTTGACCATTCTGGGCCTTATTTTTGTGAATATAAAATCACAGAAAAATAAGCCACTGAGATTCTACAAGGTTGTTTGACTGATTAAAACTCTGTGGTTGTACAGTATTAGAATGCTGCAATTCAGAACCATGATTATCCACCTGTGTGCCAAGTAAAATCTTTTGGAATATCTTTTAGACCATTAGCTTCCACCAAGCCCAAAGCTGAGAATGTCTTCAGATTTGCCTTGCCAGTGATGCTCCACAGAACTGCGTTAAAAAAAGATGATAAGCAAAGCTGATGTGGTGCTTCAAACAAGAATGACCCCTATAGGCTCATATGTTTGAACTCTTGGTCTCTCGTTACTAGAACTGTTTGGGAAGAATTAGGGGGTGTGGCCTTGTTAGAGGTGGTGTGTCACTTGGGTTGGGCTTAGAGACTTCAAAAGCCTATTGCGATTCCCAGAGCTCTCTCTCTCTCTCTCTCTCTGCCTTGCTGTTGAGGATCAAGATCTGAGCTCTCAACTGTTCCTTTGCTACACCATCATGGACTCTAATCCTCCAAAACCATAAGCTAAATTAAACACTTTCTTTCATAAGTTGACTTGGCCATGGTATGTTATCATAGCAACAGAAAGGTAACTAAGACACATGACTTGATTCCACCAAGGTATTTAGAAAGTATCATTATTTTGATAACTTCCTTTTGTTCTGTAACCATATAAACTTCATGATATAATTTTCACACTGGCTCTTGTCATTCAGGACAGTTCTGTAGCTCCATGATGATCACAATAGTCCTTTTAAAGCCAAGGAAACTGAATCTCAGAAAGTTTCCTAGAACTAGGAGCTGATAAATGACCAGTCAGAATTCAAACTCTGACTATAGGAACTGAGCGCTTAATCTACTGTGCCTGGCATTCCATGGGCAAAGCTGTGGTTTAATTAATTTTGGATGATGAATTTTAAATGAATACTTTCCTTATTTTTTGCTGTAATCAACAAGGCTACAATCAACAGCCTTGTATCTATATCAGCCTCCACTTGTCTAAATCTACAGATTGGATTAATTCCTGGTTGTGAAATTTCAGAATTAAAGGGCATGAGCATTTAAAATTTTGACACACAGTGTCAAACTGAAAGAATTTCTGGGTTAATTTATAGTCCTTCCAAGTGCATGGAACAGGGGTTACTGCTCCCTTCCTAGCTCTGGGCCTCACTGAATTGGCGCTAGCAATGGTCACTCCTCACTGCCAAATTCAACAGCCTTTTACAGTCTCACTGTGCCCAAAGTGCTGGCACACAAATTCCTGTAGACATGCTTTTCCAGCACCTCTTCCCAGGGTTCCCCTGGGGACTCTTTTGTACCTACTTTTTCTGTTTCCTTGGCATCTGAAATAATTTTCATGGTCCTTTCATGTAAACTACAATGCCACAGGGTCTTGGGTCTCACCTCCTTCTCTTCTTGCTCTAAATGCCCCCTCTTCCCCAATGTACCAGCTTTCTTAGTTTCTAGCTACCAGGCCTTCCCTCCTTTTGCCTCTATAAAAGGGTCGTTGACAGCAGGATGTCAGCCCAACATTGATACTCAGTACAAGGAAATCTGTCCCATGGGGATGTTTACTCAGGTAAGGTTGAGTCCTGGGGACAAAAGAAAGAAAGTTTAGGACAGGTCAGAACTGAAAAAAGTTAGTTTATAAGGTGAGCTAGAGATAGTAGCATATGCTCTAAATGCAAGCAGGGCATTAAGAGAGAATGAGAGAGACCCCTTAATGCACCTAAGGCATGAGCATGGGCTTCTTACCAAGAGAACTGCCCCTTAAATGTCTTAAAATAGCTCTACATATGCCTCTGTGGATTTGAAGGTATATTGCTTGAAGGATATACTTGGGAACCAAATTCAAAGATTGAGCAAATTCCACAAATTAAGTAAATATATATATAAGCTTCTCTACTCATTTCACTTAAAGGCTTTCCTTTTTACAAGTGAAATTGTAAGTGGTTTTAGAAAGTGCATTGTTTGGGCTTAAAGATGAGAGACAACAGCAGGTGTGGTCAAACTCAAGGGTTATACATTCAGGCCATAAGTAAGCGTAGTTTCTTCTGGTTTGGATTTGTGTATTTTTGAGTTTCATGTGTGAAGTCTGAATTTGTATCATTTGTACCTCACCCTCCCGACTCCAATTCTTCCCATATCTCCACCACCACCTCCTCTTGAACTCATAATCTCCCCCTCTTAATCATTGTTGTTACCTGTTACACCTTCCTGAGTTCAATTAGTGGTACCTGTGTATATGTGTTTAGAGTGACCACTTAGCATTGGGATTTAGATCCTGAAAAAAAACCAGTTCTCCTTCCCCTAGCAGCCACTGACTCTTCATCAAGGGGTGGAGCTTTGTGGAATTTCCAGCCATCCTTGCAGGCATGTAGACTGGTGTGGGTTTTGCAGATCATATGCAAGTGGCCATATTATTGAGAGTACATGCATGCAACATCCTTGTCCTGTCCAAAAGAAACTCTCACAGAAGGCATCCTGGTACTACTGGTTTTTAACACCTATGTTTGAGATGTCTTTAGGAAAAGGAGATTGTCTCTGTAGGCAATGTTTATGTTGAAGCTAAAACTGCCAGCCTATGGGATTTGCTCTAGATCTTGGAATGAAGAACCTCTTGCCATTGCGTGGTCATAGTTTTGTTTTTCTCTCATGCTTCAGAAGGACCTTAATTTTATTTAGGGCTTAAAATGTCTAGTGAGGCTGAACTAGACCCAAAGATCATTGACTATCCTGTTCTCTTAGCTGGAGCTATAGGTGACCATGTGACCCAGTTCTGGCCACTGAGATATAAAAGTAAATTAGATAAGGGAGGGGGCGCTCTGGGATTTTCCTTTGACAAAAGGGTCTTGTGGGAGCGCACCGCCTCTTACTTCTGCTGTCCAATTCTACCTATTCGGAACACTGTGGTGAGGGTGAGATGTGAGTATCTAAGGCAAACACAATACAGAATAAAAGAGGAAGGCACAGTCACAGATTCAGAACCCTTCCATCACTACAGAAAGAACACCAAAGCCATTGGTCACTAAGGTAGCTAGCCAAAAACTTGGATGAAGGTCTTGATTCAGTATGGCTTTCTATAATTCAACATGGTGTCATAGAGATCTTATCCTAATGTTCCACCTTCTGAGCCTCATGGTAATTGATACTGACTATGAGCAGGCTATTATTCTTACTAGAAGATATTCTAAACTCACACACACACATACACACACACACACACACACACACACACACACATACACAAATGTAAATTGGGCTGGAGCGACAGCTGAGTTGGTTAACTGGTAAAGCTTATAACTTTCAAGCATAAGAACCTGAATTCAGTCCCCAGAATCCATTTTTTAATGTGTGCTGTGGTGCTGTGTGATTGTAACTCCAGTGCTGGGAAGACAGAGACATACAGATCCCTGGGACTTTCTGCAAGTTCCAGTTCAATGAGAGGCCCTGTGTCTAAAAAGGTAGAGGAGCAGAATAAGGATGGAGTCTGGAGAGTGATACCCAAGGTTATCTTCAGGCCTCTATATCCCTACACACCTCTCCACGGATACACAAAACAAATAGGTGTGATTTAACATCTCTATCGCTCTGTCAAGAAGTGCTTGAATTATCATGATTCATTTCTGTTTGAGACCAGGGGTGGATTCCTATGGAGCTGAGAGGTGGAAATGGTTGTCTGAAAGGTGGCTCACCTTCCAACAGCAGTGTTCTGGCCATCTGCACATTGATCTCCATGCCCTATAGCATCTTACCATCTCAGCCTACACATTAACAATACGTCCTAACTAGTGTAACTAGAACCTTACTACACATAAGTGCCCCACCTTGAGAAAAACCATAGATTCATTTAGTAGCCTTGACAAAAATCTTTGTAGAACCAAGCAGAGGATAAGTTAATCAATTAGACGAGTGATCAATAAAATATAACAAACGGAGCATTCAATAATAGTGAGCTGCTCATTGCAAATAGTTTCTGACTCACAGATCTGATCAACACATGACAAAGATTAACATGAACAAAAACACGGGGACCCTAAAAATACTTCCTTGATATAGTGCATCCATCCTCAGAATGGATACGTTCTTCAAGACCCTCAGCCCCCAAATGCATACAACAAATTGTTTTGTAATAGCTGAAATATAAATGGGATTTGAGTGACGGTCTTCCAGTCACGTGACCAGTTTTGAAACAATGGTGAGAAGAGAATATCCTCTTGAAATATGTCTTAACTGGGGGTTATGTCATTCTGCAGCTGTGGGTGTTGCATGGGACTGTCCTCTGAGCCCAGGTGCTACCATCTTTACTAAATTAGCCAGTCCTATTGATAATCATCACAGATGGGCTTGTTGACTTCTGATGTCCTTTTATGGAAGAAGAGGCGGAGAGAGTATCCAATCAGTCCTACAAACCAGTTGCACATAATTCTGCTTCAACTGCATATGGTCTCAGGGAGGACCGAGTATTCAGGCCATGAAAGGACAGGGCTCCATCTATGAGGCCAAAAGGAGTCACCATCTATTCTGGGTGTGAACCTGAAAGAAGTCCACCCATGCTCTTGCCTGTAACTCCTCACTCATCACTCTATAATAATCCCAATACACTCATCGGCTCCCTGGAGTAAACCTGATTTCTTGTGTGGGTCTTCTTTCCCATCTTTCCCAGTGAAGGAATTTTAGCAACAGTTTCTTTAGCACTAATGAGTGAGCCTAGGATCTTGTAAGCCCTAGGGCTTTAATGCTCTCTCTACTGCAGAACCTAGTCCCTGGGTTTTGAGAATTCCTCTGCAAAATCTGAGTCAGGACCTACCCCTGCCTCAATCATAAGGCTGTGGTGGGTGAGGCTCAGGAGAGGAGGAATCTGTAATGACTGAAGTGACATGCTCATCAAAATCATGAGATGGATTTTTTTGTAACAGCCCAGTCCACCTTGGAGGGAACCCAAAGAGCAAAGAAGCTTTACTCACAGGTTACTAAACAAAATATTGAAGTTGAGCTAATTGAAAAATCTTTTAGTTAATGCTCAGTTGAGAATCAATGGTCTTAATTTAAAAGATAAGGTGGTACAGTTCTCAAACAAGGCTGGTGGGACTGTAAAAACTCATAGTCACCATGGAAATCAATGAGGCAGTTTCCCAGGAAGAAAGGAATCAATCTATCTCTAGATCTAGCTATAACACTCTTGGGCATATACCCGAAGGACTCTTCATTATACTACCAAAGCACCTTCCCAGTCATGTGTCTTGCTTCTCTATTCATAATCCCCCAAAATTAGAAACAATCCAGATGTTCCTCAGCAGATGAACGAAGAAATGTGATACATCTATACAACGAGTGTTACTCAAGCTATTTAAAAAATGGCATCATAAAATTTATAGGCAAATGGATGGAACTAGGGAAAAAATTATACTGAGTGGTTCCAGACTCAGAAAGACAAATATTTGCTCATTTGTGGATATTCGCTGTTAAATTAATGATAACCAAGATACAATTCATAGAACCACAAGGGTTAGGTATAGAGGAAGGGACCAGAGGGAACATATAGATCTTGTTAGGAGTGGGAAATAGAATAGATAATTATGGATGGACAGGGTGTGCTGGAATAGGAGGATCAAGTGAAGAGGGGCTGGAGGGTTTTGGGAGGGAGTGTGGGGAGGGTCAGCTAAAACTAAGGGGCACTTGAGGGATAGTATGGAAACCTAATACAGTAGAAACTTCCTAAAATATATGCTTATTCAATGAGATTTAAATGAAACTGCCATAATGGGGAGACAGAGACACAGCTGGTCATCTCTTGTCACCAAATGAAGTTTTCAATCTCAGGGAGCCCCATGGGAGTCCCCAAACAATCTAGGTTGTTCCCAAGACTTTAAGCTGCTCTCTACAAACTGACTGTAGGCCCCACACAACTCATTGAACATGGAGATGTAGAGTTGGTACCTATACAGAGCTTCCACCTCAGTGTTTTAATGTCTTTGATACAGGAAGGTACTCTGCACCTTACCAAAAAGAAATGTAAACACCAAGCCTGCTACAAATCCTTAATCTACAATGGTGTCTTTCCTGTAAGATGTGCTAGGGCAATGGTGGCACAAAGCTTGTGGAAGAAAGCAACCAATAACGGATTTGACTTAAGGCCCACTCTATGAGAGGAAGCCAAACCTGACACTGCTTGGGTGACCAAGAACCAGAGACTAGATAGCCCAGGGACCTGGGATAAAACCAAAAGATACTGGTCTAAGAAAAAGAAAGAAAAACAAACAAAAACCTTCCCAGACAACAATAAAATGGCTCCTTGTAACATTCTGCTATACTCATAGATCAGTGCCTTGAAACACTTAGCCCTCAATGTGATGTCTTCATCACATCCCTCCCCTCAGGGATCAGGGGACCCTTCAGAAGAGGAGTGTAAGAAGCAGAGGGGATGAAGGAACCAAGAAAACAAGGTCGGCTAAATCAGCATGAGCAGGGCTTATAGTATGAGCTCACAGAGACAGATGTAGCATCTATGGGGCCTGCACAGGTCTCCACCAGGTCCTCTGCGTATATATTACGGTTTCCAGTTTAATGTTTTTATGGAATTCCTGAGTGTGTGAACAAGTGGGCCTCTGATTCTTGTGCCTTCTCTTGGGCTCTTTTCTTGTTAGTTTGTTCTAACTAACTTTGATGCGATTAAAAAACTTGGAAGAATGAATGAATGAATGAATGATAATCTAGCTACTGGGGTAACTGGTTACAACTCAAAGGTCATTTATATATATGGAAAATTAGTTTTCTCTAGTGGAGGGACACTGGGTATAGCAACCACTCCAGGTTAGACCTCATGCTCAGGAGTAGTTAGCTAACATATAATGGACTCCACAGGTTTTGTCTGTGTACTCTTAGTTGGTTATGGTTTGGTGGTTATTTGGGAAGGTGGTTTGTTTTCTAAGCTTTTGTTGTTATATTGGGTTGTTTTTTTTATTTTGAGAAAACTTAAAGTTGGTTGGGGGGGAGGATCTGGAAGGATTTGGGGAGGGAAAGAATACAATCAAAATATATTAAAATTAAAATTGTTCTAAATGCCAAGAGGGAAAAAATAAATTGGTTTATCCCCACACACACACCAAAAGTTCCTTCTAGTAACTAAAGGGCTAAGGATTTCTTAAAAACAGATTTTCACTAATTGTGGAGACCTCAATGGCTTTAAATTTTTTTTTAAAAAAATGACTTTTTAGTGGCATTGTTTTAGAGGACCTAACTAATTAAAACTAGTTATTTGTTGAGTCTAGGCATGCAAAATGACTTGTAATTTTTTTTTTACTAACTATAACTTCCCAAGCTTCCTGACTTCTCCAATTTAAGACTCTAGAGCCTCCCTAGAATGATCATTTTAAAGTTCTATTTTATGAGTATTAATTTTAGATTAAACCAAGTATGAGTTATCTTAAATTCTTTTTGAACGAGGTTGGGTATGTGTTTCTTTATTGATGGGAGTATAAAAATGTATTAGGGAAGTGAAAAACCTACTATGAACTCGTCTTAATGCACTCATTGTCAAATGAACAGGGTGTACAGCTGACTGGGAGTTGAAGTCAGCAAAGGCAAGGCTGGGGCTATGGTTACTAGGGACGTCTTCCAAGCTGACTGCTGTTCTGATATAAGTGTCCACCTTGGTGCCTATGTTTCTATCTTCTCACTGATATGTGGCTCACACAACCAGCCCTATCTGAGACAATGTTTTCTCCACTCCACAGCCCTCACAGCTTGTACAAGTGAAAACGCACAGACTACATAATTCCTGTGCGTGGACTCTTGGTGTTGAGGCGAAATGGCTTCAATAAATGAGGCAGGGTGTGAGAGTGCTTAGTGTTGGCAGCATTCCCGTGGAGAAAAGATCCTGGTATGAAACCCACCAAGGAAAGAAGTTCCTAAGGCATGACCAACGATGTCTAGACACAGGACACAGCCACTGGGGCCTCAATCCATTGGCTTCCTTTCTCGTCCTTCTAAGGACATATAAAAAGAACCACTCCCCAAACGGATGGACTTGATCTTGGGAGGAAGTCATTGATTTCACAGCTCTCTGTATCTGCCAGTATTTGAACTCTAGGGAGCTGAAGCAGTGTTCGATGCTTCAGGATCTTTTGTGGAGCCCTGGCAGCATGGATCCTTCCTCAGCCTGCTGTGAGTGAGTTAGTGAAGTCAGTTAAAACCTAGAACTTGGATAGTGTCTGAGAGGTGTCCCTAAGACCCAAGGCCCTGTCACAGTTCACATAAGTAGGATGGCTGATCATAATAAAGCAGCACAGACAGACACAACGCTATTTTAGACTGTCTTTTGTTCTATGACAGAAAAAACACAAGGCCTTTATTACTGAGCATAATTTTATCCAGTTATAAGAGTCTATCAACCAAGTGTTTGAAATATCAATGTACAAATTATCAAAAATCTTAAGCATGTTTATAATCCTTCATTCAGCAATTTCACTTCCGGGTCAACAGTTTAACAAAAACTCTAAAGTGTAATAAGGCATTTCTGGTTGCCATGTTTGAGTGTGCCTCAGAATCAATGTGTTAAGTAATTGTGAGAGTATTAAGATGTGGGACCTTTAGGAGATGACATCACAGATGTGAAAACCCAATGGTTGTGACTAACACTCCTAGAAAATAGCTTCAATGGTATCAGTTCACCCTTTTTGTGGCACAAGGGGTCACAGCAGAATTTCCAGTTCCTGAATGAGCCTGCTCTGTGTGTTTGAATGGAAGGTGAAGAGCCAGGATCTAGGAGTCACTGGCAGACAGGGTAGGTCAGTGGCAGCTTGAGCCGGGAGAGGCACACAGGATTGTGTCAATCACCCAGAACTTCTCCCCTATCTAAATATCATCCAAAATCTTCAAAAGAAAAAACTTTGCTAGGTGTGGCAACACACACTTTCACTCCTAATACTGGGGAAGCTGGGACAGGGAGGTGGGGAGTTAGAGACAACCTGGCTATGTAAAAAGTTCCAGGTCAGTCGGGGTCCTATAACAGACCCTGTATCAAACAAAACCAGAACCAAACAAAAATAACTAATTACGTCACCACACCTGACATTCTCCTTTCTCCTAAACACCCAGCAACAAGCCTTAGGCTTGGTCCTTCTCCCTATACAAAAGCACCTTCCATGTTGGGGAGTTGCTGCTGCTTGAGCAAGTAAACAACATCTCTAAATCTATTCTCATCAGTAAAGCATCACAGCTCGCTTCTCTTAAGTCTGCTCGTGACAATTAGGATTAAAATAGACAGGTGATACAATGTAGCATCTGGTATACAGTAGGTGCTCAGTAAATGCTGCCATATTTGAAGTAGTCTGAAAATGAGCACCTTATGAGCCTACAGAAAAACTGCACATTTCTGTCAATGATGCACCATCTTAAAAGTTGGCATGTCCGGGCATTTCTGAGCGGTTCCTTGCCCTCTGTTTCCTGAGATGGAGTTCAGTGAGATGCTGGAGAAGGCTATTCAGGGCCGAGGACTGCCCTCTGTGGCAGAGCATTTGCCTGGCATGCTTACAATCCAGAGCTGCTCTCCTGCACTATGAAACAAACATTATACAGTACACAGGATTCTCCAGCTGAGCGAACTGGGCACCTACAAGGCAATGTGCTTCAGAGTAGCATCATGGCCTCCACAGAGGGGCACGTGAGCTGAATCCTCCCCAGGAAGACCCAACCAATATCCAGGCAACAAGTTAATGGAACTTCTGGCAGGAGAGATTGCAAATCCATCAGTGAGTCAGAATTTGAGGGAATAATAGTTAAAAAGTCCCTCACTCTCTCTCTCTCTCTCTTTCCCCCCAAAAGAGCCAAATTAGATTAATTTGCCTTCTCACCCAGAGTGTGGCTCTGCAGTGACTAATTATTACTCCATCAGTCATAGTCAGGGTTTGTGTTCCCAAATTCAGAGCAAGCTGAAACTTGGCCGATTGAAGCAGAGTAGCGACTCACAGGACTGGGCTTGGAAGAACACAGCATTCAGAGCAGGGGGTCTCAGGACAAATCGGTTCCCAGGGGGACAACTGACAATGACTGGGAACGTTTGGACTAGCATAGCCGCTGAAGCATAGGTGTTTGGAGACAGGGATGGCACCATCCATTCTGCAATGCACAACACAGTCACCACCACCAAAATTACATGACTTCACACACCAATAGTACCAAGTTTAGACCACTGAGATCTGGTAGGAAAAGAAAAGAGAGACGCACATAAAGGAACAGATAGAAGATTTAAATTTAACAAAACCTGGGAGAGGAGAAATGAGTAAGGATGTAGGAAGTGGGTGGTTTCCTGAGAGGACATGTCAGGGGACAAGAATGTGCCCACCAACATCGGGGAGGTCACTGAAGATCTACTTGGGGAGGATAATGGGGCTACATTCATTCCTTTTCCCACTGTTAGGTCAAAATAGCCGACAAGAGCAAGTGGGGAAGTAAGGAAATATGTGGGCTCACAGGTGAAGGGTGCAGTCCATGGTGGCTCGGTGACGTCATTAACAATGGAAGCAGAAGCTTGCTGTAGCTGGTCACACCACGTTCAATGCCAGGGGTCAGAGAGAGGGAGCTAAGTATGAATGGTAGCCCACGGGACGGTGCTGTCCACATTTAGGGTGGGGCTTCCCACCTAGTTAACCCAGTCTAGAAGTTCCTTCACATCCATGCCTAGAGGTTTGTCTCCGGAGTGATTCTAGAACCTGCCAAATTTTTAGTCATCATCACTAGGGTTAAATCTAGAATGATGGGAATCACAAAGTGAATGGTCAATGAAAGCATGGGGAAACACGTAGGTCTGCCTCTCTGGAAGATGGGGCTCTAAAGAGGGACAGAGAAGGCAGCAATGATTGGAAGAAGTGGATCCTCGGACTTCTTTCAAATGATATGATAGTACTGACTATGACCCTAACTATCTTTCTAAATAGTACTCAGGTTCTCTTTCACCTCTGCTGGATTTTTTTAGATGTATCAGTCTGTTCTTCATCACTACAGTAAAATATCTGTGATTTATTAGTACATAAATAAAAGAGGGTCGCTTCTCTAATAGATGGCTGAGCCTGGAATCAGTTATCCCTTTCAGCTTCTGTTTGACCTCTAGAGAGGGTTCCCTGGGCTGCATCACATGGAGAAATGGAAGAAGCTAGAGCCTTGTACACAGGGGCCCAAGTGCAAGGGATACACTTACATTGCCTTGTCTGTATATAAGCTATCTCACTCTACAAAGTCAGCGTTGGTCCTCTCTGATGGGATGCCTCACGGTCTAATTATTTGCACTCGGTCCTATAACCTCAACACTGTCACAGTGGGATGAAGTGTGTAGCACATGCCTTCTGAGAGACAAATTATATCCAAGTCAACTCTGTGCAAAGCACACCATCAGTTCACCCAGCTCTAAACCAAGTTCTTGAGACCCAATGAGGAAAGTCATCACAGGTCCAGTTTAAGGGTAGCCTCTCCCCCAGAGTATGTACTTTCTAAGATGGGCGTATCTGTCAGGTGGTCCTTCAGGACTTCCATCTCCCCCAGATCCCAGCCCATTGTCCTTGTACTCTTGTTCCCAGGCTGTCTTCAGCCCTGGCTCCTCCTCTGTGCAGATCAGCTTGTTACTGCATCCTTGAAAATCATCTATTGAACAAATTTCAGGTCAGGCTGTGACCAACATGGTGATAATTTATATTATTTTAAAAGCAGCCTGAGAGGTACCAGATACCCACAGGATAGCTTTAAAAAGGCAGAGTCCTCAGCCCCGCCCCATTAAGTGGACAGAATCAAATTCTCTGTGTTGGAGCCCGGAGAGGTACACTCAGGAGGTTCGGGCAATCACTGAAAATCGTTATTGCTTATTATTTAATCTGAATAATCCTGTGAGGGCAGAATTACTATAAAACTTGGAATGATGTGTAGAATACCCACTGAATTCTTCCTCCTCCTCCTGCTCCTCCTCCTGCTCCTCCTCCTGCTCCTCCTCCTCCTGCTCCTCCTGCTCCTCCTCCTCCTGCTCCTCCTGCTCCTCCTCCTCCTGTTCCTCCTGCTCCTCCTGCTGCTCCTCCTCCTCCTCCTGCTCCTCCCCCTGCTCCTCCTCCTCCTCCTGCTCCTCCTCCTGCTCCTCCTCCTCCTGCTCCTCCTCCTCCTGCTCCTCCTGCTCCTCCTCCTCCTGTTCCTCCTGCTCCTCCTGCTGCTCCTCCTCCTCCTCCTGCTCCTCCTCCTGCTCCTCCTCCTCCTGCTCCTCCTCCTCCTGCTCCTCCTGCTCCTCCTCCTCCTGCTCCTCCTGCTCCTCCTCCTCCTGCTCCTCCTGCTCCTCCTCCTGATCCTCCTCATCCACCTGCTCCTCTTCCTCCTCCTGCTCCTCCTCCTGCTCCTCCTCTTCCTCCTCCTCCACCTCCTGCTCCTCCTCCTCTTCCTCCTCTTCCTCCTCTTCCTCCTCTTCCTCCTCTTCCTCCTCCTGCTCCTCCTCCTCTTCCTCCTCCTGCTCCTCCTCCTCTTCCTCCTCCTCTTCCTCCTCCTGCTCCTCCTCCTCTTCCTCCTCCTCCATCTCCTGCTCCTCATCAAGTTATCATGTATTTTGACCACTTTACTTTGGCCCCACCTCAAGAAAGAAGACAAGAATCAGACATAATGATAGCATTTCTAAAATTCTAGAGATGGAGGCATAAAAATCTAGAGTTTGGTCCAACCTGGGCTGCAAAGTGAGAACCAGATAAGAGAGAGAAGAGAAGCAAAATGAAGAGAGGAAAGAGAGAGAAAGAATGTTGTTGTCATGAGTAAGTTTTCTTTACAGACTTGTCTTTCACTAAAGCCCTGTCTCTTTCCCTAGTTCCGTAGCCTATCAGTTGATGGTGACGGTGATGACTGATAACAGCATCTGCTGATGACTCACTATGAGACAACTACTCACTAGGTCACTGTTTTACTTCACTATTCGTGTAATCTTCACCTCTTCTCTCGTTTCTTTTTATTCTCATCATCTGTAAAATGAGTCTTCTATAATTTCTCCAGTTTTTAGATGTTCTGTTTATTTTTTCCCTATTCTTTAGTACTTCCGTTTGGATGTACTCCCAAATTCTGTGGTTCTTTCTTGGTCAGGGACAGATTGGGGAATCTTTCAAAAGTTTTATTCATGTCTGATTTCTAGTATTGCCTTTTGACTGTTTCTTAGTTTTAAACTGTCTGCTTACATCCCATGGGTTCATGCATGCTGCCCACTCCTTTCATCGTGCAACTAGCATGCCAATCATAGGATTTTGCTTGTGTGTGTGCATGCATGCATGCATGCGTATGCATGTGCATGCGTGCGTGCATGCATGTGCGCGCACGTGTGTGTGCATGTGTGTGTGTGTGCGTGTGCGTGTGCGTGTGTGTGTGTGTGTGTGTTGGAAGTGGTGTCTCTAGTTGAAACTGGAGCTCACCAATTCAGACTGACTTGTCAGAAAACTCCAGGGAACTACCTGTTTCTGCCTCTCTAGTACTGCGATTATAGACATGCACCACATCCGGATTTTTACGTGGGTGTAGGAGAATCGACCTCAGGCCCTCATGCTTGTCGGGCAAACACTTTGCTGCCTGAGCTACATCCTCAGCCCTCCCCCCAACTCCTATAGTTATTTTAAAGTCCTGGTCTGCTAATTCCCAGACCTCTGCTTCCCACACACACCTTTGTCTGGATCTTCATCTCTGTAGCCTCAATTCCCTTCTTCTTTCCTCCCCTCTCCTCTCCCTCTCCTTCTGTTCCCTCTTTCTGCTGTGGGATGGCCTTTCTGTATTCTGTGACTATGCGTTGCTACCATTGGTTAATCAAGAAGCTGTTTTGACCTGTGGTAAGACAGGATACAAGCCGGGTGGGAAATCCAAGCGAATAGGAGGAGGAGAAAAGTAGAGTCTGGGCAGACACTGTAGGCTGCAGAGGCATAAGACATAAACCACAAGACATGGTGATACACATGTTCATTAAAATGGGTTAATTTAAGATGAAAGAGCTAGTTAGTGATAAGTCTGGGCCATAGACCCAACAGTCTGTAATTAATATAAGCCTCTGAGTAGTTATTTTATAAGTGGCTGTGGGACCAAGGGTGGGAGAGGTTCGTCTGAACCATGGAGCTAGGCAGGACCAAGAAACTTCTGTCTACCCCTCTCCTTCATCCCCTCCCTTCCTTCCCTTCCTCTTTTTAACTTCCTTCTTTCCTCTCTTCTCTTCTCTTTCTCTCTCTATCACTCTTCATGTTAGCACACTTTTAACTTTGTGAAAAAAGTTAGTCAGAGCACAATAGGGTAAGGGATCTAAGAGAGACGTCTTTGGGTGAGGCATTCATGTTTATCTGAGCAGAACTGGGTATATTCAAGTTTGCTATTGCATTTCAAGTCATAAGTTTCAGGGGTCATTATTGTGGTCTGACATTGTTCTTTCTTCGAGAAGTTCCTTCGTAAGTAGCATTTGTACCTCGCAACTCTCTTAGTTATAACCCAGTGCTCTGTGCTGCTGGGAAGGGGAAACAGTTTCTAATCACGTGATTCTGCCCCCCTGCATCACTGCATTGGAGTCTCTGGGCTGTGACCTTTAGCCTTTTTAACTTCCTTGTAAGACAGGAAGGCAGAAAGGATGCCACTGGCTAACTACCCCTCCTATGGGGCAGAAAAGGCTGTAGCAATGAAATAATAGTATTAAGAATCTCATCAAATCTTTACAACCCCTTGAGTTAATGTGATTCCAAACAGCTGGGCAAGGAAACTGAAGCTCAGCAAAGCACATAAAATAGCTGAAGTTTGTATATCAATGTCTGACGTGTGACACTGCCATCCAAATGGTGAGATTAAATTGATTCAGGTAGAATCAACTCTAGGGCAAAAAAGATATATAGGGTCTGCTTTGGAAAGAGCCCATATGATGATGGTGGTGGTGGTGATGTGTACATGTATGTGTGTGCACATGCCCATGTATATACATACGTGTGTGTGTCCTGTTTAGGGTTTTTTGTTTTTTGTTTTTGTTTTGTCAAGTTTACAGAAGCTAGAGGTGCCTGGGAAGAGGAATTTAAACTTGGAAAAGCCCTCCACCAAACTTGTCTATAGACATGTCTATAGGGTATTTTCTTGATGAATAATTGATGTGGGAGGGCACAGGTCACTGTGGGTGGTGCCATCTCCTTGTAGATGGTCCTGGATTATATAATAAGGCAGGGTGGCAAGCCAGTAAGCATCATTCCTCTATGGCTGCTGCTTCAATTCCTGCCTCCAGGTTCCTGCTCTGTTTAAGTTCCTGGCCTTGGCTTCCCTCAGTGATGTCCTGTGATCTGGACAAGCCAGCCAAATGAGCCCTTTCTCCTCGAGTTGATTGTTTATCATAGCAATAGAAAAGCAAACTAAGACATGCAATCCAGCCACCCTAGAAGCAAGATGTGAAGAAATAGGTAAGCCACAGATCTCATGGTAAGACAGATTGGTGGAAATGGGTTGAGTTAAGATGGGAAAGCTAAGTGGCAATGAGCCCTAGCCATAGGCTGAACAGCATATAATTAATATAACTGTCTGAGTCATTTTAGAGGGCTAAGCAGCAGTGGGCAGATCCAGACCATGGGGCTAGACCAGGCCAGAGCCACATAAATCCTGAGAAAGCCTTAAAAAGCAGTTCTAGAGCACAGAAAGAAGCCAAAAGCAGCTTCTGAGTTTTGTCTCTGATGTGGGCCATGGTATAGAGACTCTTGGGTGTGGCATACCGGCTTGAGTTACAAAATGATGGGCTTTTGGAGCACAGCTTAAGCTACAACAAGGCTGGTTCCTGAAGACTCACAGGAGCCTCAATGTGTAAGCAACATTGTGCATATGACAGATTTAAGGTTTCTGCTATATGGAAAAAAGGGAACAGAGTTAAAGATGGCTTCTTAATAGCAACATTTTCTTGGGTCAGCTCTCTTTGCTGAAGGTGAGATGAGGTGTAGCTTTCTTAAGAGAGACTTCTTGACTCAGTCTTAGAAGCAAAAACTGTGTAGCTCCTTTAAGAGGCCCCGCTGTCAAACAGTTAAATGAAGTTCATGAGCAGCAGGCAGCAGTGTTCTACTTGGTGGCCATGTGGACCCTAAGATTCCCCTGAGTTGGGATGGTAAATAGTTTTATAATATTTAATATTGCTTCCCAAAGTTGGAAAGACAAGCATGGCTCTGGTACCTCCGCCATGTTGAAAAGTCAAGTGGAGCAGAGTCAGTACAGTGCTTTACACTCTAGAATTTTAAAAGCTCTTCTGGTTGGAAAATGATTAAGGATACACAATAAAACCGATTCAGATGGAGGAAACCTCCAAATGGGTTACAATGTATATGCAAAAGAATACCAAGAAAAAAGGGTATGGAAAGTCTTTGAGAAATAGAGTAATAAAAATACAATAAGATATGTAAAGGTGGAAAATACATAGTCTGGATTATGTTTATTATTGCATTTTATTTTAATTTTTAAACTGTTAATGAGCTAACTGCAGAAAGACATTTGACTGTAGAAGCTGCTAAAGTAAACCAACGTATTTATTTTAAAGGTATCTTGACTTTGAAATTTGGGTCTAAGGATATGTTGCTTTGGAGAAGAGGTTCTGCTTTTGTTTCCACCGAGGATGAGAACCTGTGGATTACTTCCAGGATATTATGGTTTGATCAAGGAAGAACCCCTGAAAAAAATCTCTGATGGGAAGCGATGGCAACATCAGCTTCAAGGCTGTCAACTAAGACAAGCTAGCCTCAGGACCCCATAAAATTGCCAGCACCCTTCAATCAGCAGGAAGTAGTAATGGAAAGCTATGCTCAAATTCCCAAAATTTTGTTTATAAATGTTTGTTTTTATTATAAATGGTTAGTGGTCATAGTCAATCTTTTTCTAAGGAAAATAGGGTGATATATAAAAAATAACTTTAAAAGATAGATTATTGAATCTACTTTGATCCAAAAAACAACTATTAATCTCAAAATATTTTACATTGGCATGGATTTTGGTTTATTGCTACAAATTTAAGGTCAATTTTGCTATATTGTATGTATGTTTCTATTCTTGTTTAAGGTATTAATGATATGGGATACCTTTTGGTATACTGTGAATGTAACTGGTTAATAAAAGAAGTGTTTTGGCCTATGGCAGGCATCTTAGAAGTAGTAGTGACTAACAAACTATGCCAGGGTGGGAAGAGCAGTCCTTCAGATTTCCTGCTTCACTAAAGGGTACACCAGAAACTCTAGGCCTATAGGTTGAAGATGGATGCCCCACCATTACAAATGAATTTTTGGGTGACAGTCCAGGCAGCTAGATGTCATCTCTGTCATTTCTAGATTTTGGAAGCTGCTTGCACTTCCTGTTTTCTTGGGAAATATAATTTCCTTCTGTGATCTTTGATGTAGTTGAAGATTAGATAGTTATAAGTATACTTTTCCTTAGTTATTATTATAAAAGGTAAATTTGATATGAAGCTTTAGAGTCACAAGGATAAGGTAGATGATAGAATATTTTAATTTTGCTACATACAAATAGACTAGATATTGTAACTGTAATTCTTTATTGATAGCTGCTTTGTTATATGTAATTTTGCTATGTTCAGATTAAAACCTTCCTTTGATTAGACAGAAAAGGGGAAATGATGTGGGATGTCTTTCTGTACGCTGTGACTACCACTGGTTAATAAAGGCATTGTTTTGGCCTATGGCAGGACATCTTAGAAGCAGGCAGGAAAACTGAACATAAATAAAGGGGAAGGAGGGCAGAGTCAGGGGAGGTGCAATCCTGCTGCCCAAGGAGCAAGATGTGTAGAAATAGGTAAGTCATGGGCCATGTGGCAAGACAGATTAATGGAAATGAGTTAATATGAGAAAGCTAGCTGGTGATGAGCCTTAGCCGTAGGTTGAACAGCATGTAATAAAAAAAGAGAAAAGAAATGGAAAAAACGAAGACAGTGTGTGTGTATATATATGCATGCGTGTGTGTGTGTGTGTGTGTGTGTGTGTGTGTGTGTGTGTGTGTGTGTGTAGGTATAGGTATGTGTATTTGTGCATGTGTCTTTATATCAGTACATATGACATAATTCTGGGAAAATCAACAAGTTTAGGGAAGGAAACTGGCAGAAAGTGGGTACCAGAGTCCTTGTTTTACCATAGAATCAGGGTTATCTCATTGTTTAAAATTTTCCTCCTTAGGTTGCCTTCCAATAAATTGATAGCTAAACCTATTATGTGCCGAACATATAAGGACAAAGATACGGTGCTGAATAAAACAGTGTCCAACCCCTAGTGAAGTTCATACTGCTATGAGGGGAAATTGCTGATGAGCAATATGCATGTGAAATGCCAAGGAATTCTAAGTCAAATAAAACAAAAATCTGGGAAATGAGATTAAGAAGGATGAAATAAACTACAGATATAGCTTAGTGGGCAGAGCGCTTGCCTAGCATGCACGAGGCCCTGGGTTTGATTTCTTACACCATATACAGACCAGGCATAGTAATATGGACCTGTAATCCCAGAACTTTGGAAAATTAGACGTTCAAAGTTATTCTTTGGCTACAGAGTGGATTTAAGGCCTAGCTGGGACACATGAGAACCTGTCTAAAATAAAACAAGTGATGGGGTATTGTTTTTATAAATGGATCTTTAATAGAGGTGACACTGGCGCCAAAGCCTATAGAAGTGAAGGAGCTACAGTTGTGTGTGCCAAGGACATTCCAACCGATGAGACAAATGTTAATGGCAGAGGATGTAGGGCTCAGTTGCTCTTAGAACTAGTGATCAGCTATGTTGGATAGAAGATAACAAATCTTGAAAAATCTTGAAATGCTGACCCTTATTGAATAACTAACTAGTTCACCAGGGCAAGACAAAGGCCTTCAGCTTCATTCCAAGGAGGAGACGTCTAAGAATGGACTTTCTGGATCTGCTTTAGCAAGCATATGGGAGATCCGTGGGAATTCTTGCAGCCAACATCCCGGTGCCTTGAACATGGATAACTGTGAAACCTCAGGTATCAGCCAGGGCTCAGTGAGACACTTGAACATCCAAATAGGGTGAAACCAAAACGTGGAATCCTGGTAAAGTCTCTGCACCCTCTGTCAGGAAGCTTTGTGTTAGATCCCAACTGCTCAGGTGCAGAGTCTGAAAACTGCAGTGGGAAAATCCTACTCTAGCCAGTGAAGAAAATATTGAAACGTGGTGTGCCTTAGGGCAAGGATTTCAATCTGTTTTACTCACACCTACATTCTCAGAGCCTAACACATGGCTGGGTTCATTTGCTTTTTTCACAAATACATAAACAAATGAGAATGTTTTCTTTATGAGGATATATAATGCTAAATAGTTGTAATATTTAAACATAACCAAAATATCCTAGACTAGGCCACTTACCTTGAATTTAACTCTTTAATAAAGAAACAAACGTGGCTTTAAGTGTTTGCAAAACCAAACTGAAGACATATACCATCAAATGTTAGAACTGGAATAAAGATGTTGTCAGTTTTATTATACAGTGCGCACCCAGGCCCTCGCCCATGCTGATAATGCTCTACTACTGAGCTACACCCTCAGCCCAACTTACTACACTGTTAGAAACTACATAATAGGTACTAATATTGTGGTTATAAAAATTATATTTTACTATACAATCTTATCACAAACCTGAAAATGATTTCCAGACCTTTAGAAATCAATGTGGAAACAATGTTTCCCACGCAGGAAAGTATGAGGCCAATTTGTGCCAGCATGTGGGTAGGGCTAGACATTCCATTAGCATTCATCCATCAATTTGGAAAATAGTTATCAACTGACCAGCATGCCAGACCTTCATGAGACCATGGGAACAGAGAGGTGGCCATGGCCCAGCTTTGCCTCTGAACTGAGCCTTGCAAGTGAACGGAGAGTTAATGCATCAAGACAGTATAGTGTGCAAAGAATTAGCCCTCCAGATCTCAGAGATGGGCAGAAGCAGAGACCCTCAGTGAGATCAATGGAGACGTGAATGTCAGGAGAGATCCAACTTTGAAGGACTGAATCCTGTGGAATGGCAGAGATGTAAAGACCTGATATGGTCTTTGGAACAATCCATCAAGGACTTAGGAAACCAAGCAGTTTTCTCTGCTGGCTTTTTCTTTCTCATTAGAGCTACAAGTCAGAAGTGGAGAAAGCACCATAGACCTGGGGCAGCTGAATCCTTGTTCGCCGCCATTTACAAGTTCTATCCACAGATCAGACTTCAAATTCTGTCCATATTACCTAGCCTGAAAATGCAGGGAAGGATATCCTTGTTGGCTTGTCTTGCTGTGTGTGGCCATTTGAATGAGATTGGCTACCATAGGCTCATATATTTGTATGCTTAGCCAGCCCTCCAGTTGGCAACTACTGAAGAGGGATTAGGAGATTTAGCCTTGTTGGAGGAGGTGTATCACTGTGGGTAGGCTTTGAGGTTTCAAAAGCCCACACCAGCCCCAGTTAGCTCTCTTGCTGCCCTGTGGTTGTTGCTTCAACATGTGAACTCTAAGATACTGCTCCAGTGCCTGCCTGCCTGCTGCCATGTTCCCCATCCTGATAGGCATGGACTTGTTCTCTGGAACTGTAAGTCTCCAATAAACTATTTCTACTGTAAGTTGCCTTGGTCATGGCATCTCTTCACAGCAATAGAATGGTGATCAATACTGTTTTAAAAACCATGACCAAAATTAGCTTATGGAGGAAAGGGTTTGTCCAACTTACTGCTTACAGTCCATCATGAGGGGAAGTCAAGGTAAGAACCTGGAGGTGGGAACTGAAGCAAAGACCATGGAAGAGGCAGCTTATTGGCTTGTTCTCCAGGTTCACTTTCAGCTACCTTTCTTATACCACACGGGATCACCTATTCAGGGGTAGCATTGCCTACAGTGGGTTAGGTACCCCCACATCAATTCTTGAACAAGAAAACATCCCATAGACTTGCCCACAGGGTCAATCTGATGGGGGCATTTTCTTAATGGAGATTCATGTTCCCCAGATGACTCTAGTTTGTGTCAAGTTGTCAAATATATATATATATATACCTAACTAGCACAGAATGCCTACTGCATGGGAGCGATCTGAGAGAAGATGAATTCATGTTACATGACAAATATTTGCTGAGCTCTGACGGTTGCAAGACTCAAACTCAGCACAAATTTCATTGTTCTGAAGAAAGAAAGTGACAGCTTCTCTTCTCGTGGAACTTCCTGAAGAATTAAAGTAATATGGGGGGGAAAGAGCCAGAAAAGATAACCCCATTGCAGGTGTGGAGACTTTTATCATAATTTGATCTCCACTTCTAGAGATACAGCTCTAAGGATGTTGTCAATAACAGTCAGTAACTGAGCCAGATGTGGGGATGCACATCTGTAATCTCCAATTTGGAAGTGACTCCAGTGACACTTCTTTCTTTCACACCACTCGAGTTCCTGGAGGGAAGGGGTGGGCCTAGAAAGTCACCAATCTCTAGTTCATATATGTGTGTGTGTGTGTGTGTGTGTGTGTGTGTGTGTGTGTGTATTTGTGCGTGTATGCTCACACACATGTTGAGTAGGTGCTCTCAGAAGCCAGAAGAGCGCATCAGATCCCCCAAAACTGGATTACAAACAGCTATGAGCCACCTGTCACGGGCATTGAAAACCAAACTCAGGACCTCTGCAGGAGCAGTAATACTCCTAACCCCTGCCTCATACTGTAAACCTAGTCAGAAATTTATGGCCAGGAGATCATAAGCCCTATGGGGAAAATAGCATTATTGTTTAGCTAAATTCACACAAGATCAAGCTGTCCTCTAAGCGGTAATGTTGATATCCATAGACATGCTGCTCATTGTGCTAATCAGTGACACCTCTTTCCAATGTACATCAATGAATGCAGAGACTCATATCTGCTCAAGGTGCTGAGAATAAGTAATGCTTATGTGCTCCGTCCTAAACAGGACATGTATACCATTTCCTTAAGGCTCCGGGACACTGCAGAAGAAGTCAGGAGAAGGCTGATGAAGTGCTAGTCTCTGAGAAATACATAGCCGGTGCAAGCACAGATTCACAACAACTGTGGATGCCTACCCTGGCCTGCACAAAAATGAGCCCATAAGTAGCCAGGATAGAGGGGAGAATCGGGGGACCCTCCCCTTCTCTGCTAAATTACTTGCTATTGATAGAGTCAAGAGAAGGGGAGTCATTGTCCTCACTAGGAGCTCAATAGAGATCCCATCAGGCTCCCAAGATTAATCCCTAAACTAATAGTTACACAGATTTCCCTAGTCAAGTTAAATGGGACACACCCACACATACCCCCCACATACCCCCACACCCTCATCCTTCCCACAAACATACTCTCCACACATCCCTACACCCTTCCCCCATACCCTTCCCCCCACACACATACCCCCATGTCCCCCACAACCTTCCACACCCCCACAATACTCCTGTGCCCCCCACAACCTACCCCACACACATGTCCCTATACCTCCCACACCCCCCATACCCTTCTCACCCCCACTCCTCCACACCCTTCTTACACACACATAACCCCCACACCCTCCCCCACACACCTCCCACACACATACCTCCCCCCACATACTCCCTCATGCCCCCCCATACCCTTCTACAAACACACATCATGAATCTTAGAGAACAGAAGGGATTAAATGGGAATGACAGGGATAGGAGGCAAACAGAAGAGTGTGGTCGGAGAGAATAACCATAGTGCAGTGTGTGTGTGTGTGTGTGTGTGTGTGTGTGTGTGTGTGTGTGTGTTTGTACATGCACGAGAAAAAACTTTCAAAGAACTAAATTACATTTGTAAAAAGCAAGTAAAGGAGGCGGCGAGCTGAGCGTGCCAACATTCCTCTTTCTCTGATCTACCATGATGTGAGCAAGCAGCTGTCTGCCGCTATGGAGAGAAGGTGGCCCCACTGCCATGGACCTTTGCTGCCATGATGGGAGCATCCCAGACTCAAGCCAAAATAAGTCTTTTCTCCCTGAGTTTGCTTCTTGTCAGGTCACAGAAATGAGAAAAGTTTGCACTTCGCCTGCATACGCTAAAACCACAGAAATGCCCACCTCATTTGCATTTGTATCTGAAGTTCTGAGAATCTGTCCTAATAAAGACCAAATATGGAAACACTCTGTAGTTTTACTCTATTATTTATAGTGGTTAATATAAGTTCAAAAATCATAACATCCTTTAAAGTACAATTCTCAACAATTTCATACATAGGTACAATGTATTTTGATTATCTACACCCCCATTGCTCTCTCTCACTGAGCACTTTTCCCCACAAGCCCCCCAATCCCCTCCCCATGTCTGTGTGTGTGTATCTGGGTTTAATTATGGTGATGTGCACATGCATGGGTGGGAGTTCCTTTACTAAAGCATGGGGAACTAGGCAGTGGCCACACCACTGGGGAAAGAGCCTCCCTCTCTCCTGGTAACCATGAACTACCAATGGCTCCTTGGGGAAGGAGAAGACCTTCCAAGAACCTCCTCCTTCTATGATGGAATATTGTCAGGCCCAATCTTGAGCAGGTAGCCACGGCAGCTGTGAAGTCACAGTGCATTATCTGTGACCTAGAGACAGCATTTTAAATCACCCTTCACACCAGGCATGGAACGTTAATGTAAAGAGGAGAATTTTTTTTTTTTATGAAAAGAAAGACAATTTCTGACAACAAGCGTGCAATAGTATTTCAGCTTTAGAAAAGTGTGTCAAAAACTTTCTTTGGGGTTCTAAAAGGGCTCAGAACCCATTAGATGCTAATAAACTTTTATTGTTGGTGATGAGGTCATGGAAACATTTTAAGAATACAGAAGAATTGAAGACTTTTTTTGCAGGAACTGAGGCTCAGCTCTGGCAAATGTTCACAAAACTATCTCTATTTGACTAGTCAAACATAAAGCAGTGATTCTTTAGCACCTTCGACATTAGTGCAAAGTGTGCTTAAAATGTGTCAGTAAATATGTGTGTCCAACCCTGTGCTGGGAAGATTTGCTGAGGGTAGAGAATAGCAACAAAGGAGATAAACAAATCCCCATCTCCTGGGAGGCTGAGTGGAGGGGAAGGTTAATGTAGAGTAGATAAGATAGTGTGTCATTGGTAATACAAAGACCAGGTGCACAAGGTCAGGGTCACAGTGTGGGCCAGCGTAGGTTTAAATGGGGTGATCAGGACCCAGCTCCTTTTGAAAAGGACATCTGGGGCTGAGATCTGCTGGAGGCGAGAGTGAAGTGAACTGTTCTGGGCCTAGGACCAGGGAGCAGTTTGTTTTTAGTGAGCTGAATTGTTAAGATTGGCAAGTTACTTTTGTACAGACAGTACGGTCTCTGAAGTCCTTGTCACTTGCAATTAACCATGAGTACACCCAGCTAGCTCATAAAGAACTCCAGTGTCTCTCCCGCTCTGGCTGCTGGACACTCTCATGTGCCAATGCCACCACCCTGGAACCCACTGCTGGAACAGAGGAGGGCACCCCACCTCTTCTGCAGGAGCCAACAGAGAAGTAACCCCTTCCGTTCCTGCCTCTCTGCTAAACCCAAGGCAGCTCCATTGCTTTTACATGTGGTGGGTGAGTCTGTGCTTTCTGCTGAGTGCTCAAACATTGAGAAGTATAGTAAACTATCTGACACCCCCTTTGAACCAGGTCAGCAGGGAGGCTCAATAGGTAATAATGATGCTTGCTGCCAAGCCTGATTCAATGCCCAGCCCAGCTGTGGAAGGAAGAGACTAATTCTGCTAGCTGTCTACTAACCCATCCTCTCCACACGTGCCTGAGTAAATATTTGTTTAAGTATGTGATCTTTATCTAGAATTACACAAACATTTAAAAATATTTTTTTCTTTTATGTGTATGAGTCTGCATGTTTTTACGTGCACCACATGTGTGCCTGGTGCCCACAGAAGGCATTGGGTCCTCTAGAACTGGAGCTACAGATAGTTCTGAGCTGCCATGTGGCGTTATAAACAAACCTGGGTCCTTTGTAAGAACATCACGTGCTCTCAACTGCTCAGCCATCTCTTCAGCTCCAGTTTACTGAAATTTTGTTGATATGAAGTCCTCAGGGTGATTTGGGATGTCTTTCTCTGTGCTGTGACTATACTTTGTTACCATTTGTTAATGAAGAGGCTGTTTTGGCCTATGGTAAGGCAGCTTAGGAGCAGCTGGAAACCAAGCAGAAATATAAGGAGAGGGGCAGAGTCAGACTGCAGGCTGCCTCAGAGGAAGCAGGATGTAATGGGATGCAGCTAAAGCCACGGAGCCACATGGCTATACATAGATTAATAAAAATGGGTTGCATTAAGTTATAAGAGCTAGTTGGTAATGAGCCTGAGCCATAGGCTGAACAGTTTGTAGTTAATGTAAGCCTCTGAATAATTATTATATAAGTGGCAGCTGCAGGATCAGGTGGGAAAGATTTCTCCAGACCTCAGACCGGATGGTGACTTGACTCTGCAGCTGATGGGTAGAAGAGTCAAGTCACCCACTAGGACAGAAGTTAAAAAATGATAAACCTCACTTCCATCTTTTAAAATGCCATTCATGAAGTAGCAATTACTTTTATTTTATTTTCATCTACTACCTTCCCTCCCTAAAAACCCTGATGTAGTCTGAAGTTTCTGACCCAGGGATGTTTGCTGTACCCTCCTTGCCATCAGCCAGCAAATGTCCCCAGGTCAGGACAACTCTGTCTGACCACAGTCCCCAGTGCTAACATCAGTCAGGGCATGGCCCAGGGAGCACTCAATAAGTGTCACTGGATAAATGAATGACAGCTTTCAAATGTCTTCCTGCTACCATGGGAAAGTGCAGGAGAGATTAGCTGGGACCTGGTCTATGCTCCACCCCCCACGAACCTCAGGAGAACCAAATGGAGTCTGCATTTTAGTGGTTCAAAGATAAAGCAAGGATGAAAACATTCATTATGAGAAAAACATAAGAGTTTAGCATGTGGAGCTTTAAGGTGTCGGCCTGCTTCAGCCTGATCCCATCAAGATTCAGTTTTATTTTGTGAGAAATGATAATAGCATCCCTGACATGCCATGGTTATAAACAGGGACCTGGAGCCTATACTGGATTTGAATCCCCATTTTACCTCACAGCTTGATGGCTTTCTCTGAGCTCCCAGATGCCTCCACTGTGTAAAGAGAGCAACGGTGCTCACTTCATCTTGCTGCTATAGGATTAGTCAATACCTGGCTTCTAAGCACTATGGCCCATTAGCTGTAACATCATAATAGGTATTTTCATGTTCTCACCCACTCTGCTCCCCAGGGCTAATGGAGACAATGAGAGGATAGATAGCAATAGATGGATGTGTCCCTATTATGACGGATGGGTTTCTTAGTGTCTCATGATACCCAATGTTCTCAATCCACAGGGCGTCAGGTTCTCCAGGAGGCTTGTTAAAATACAAGGGCAGACCCTGCTCCGAAGTCTGACTCATCCAGTCTCCTTGGGCTGAGGTTTTGCATTTATAAGTTCCCACGTGCAGCTGATGCTTTTGGTACCATGGCCAGGTAACAAAAAACGGATGTCAGAAGCCCCAAAAGAAAAATCAGGAGGCGATACAAAACTCAAAAGAGTTCCAAGCTAAAGTAAGGTATGCTAACAGAAGAGATAGCTCAGTACACAGCCTGTATATAACAATCACTCTGCAGGCATGAACTTTGGGTAGCATTATTACTGAGTCACTCTTTTGTATGCGTATCCATAAAAGGTCATCTAAATGGACACAGAGCTAACAATTTCCCTAGACCAGAAGCCTTGACTCCCATGTATAGAAAAGAAGGTTTTAGCTGAGCATGATGATGCCCACTGTGACTCCAACACCCAGACGACTGAGGCCAGAAGATTCCCATGACTTTGATGCCAGCCTGAGCTACATAGGGCATCTAGGATTAAATGGCAAGACCATGTTCCCCTCCCCCAAACAAATAAACGCAAAAGAAAGAGATGGATTACAGGACAAGGACACTTGCTACCAAGTCTGAAGACTTGAGTTCAGTTCCTAGACCCCAAATGGAGAAAGATGAGAACCAGCTCCTCGTAATTGTCCTCTGACCTCCACATGCATGCTGTGGCACACACACACACGGGTGTGCGCACACAAACGAATCTATGTTTTTAAAACATAAAGTTTTAAGTCATAAGATTCAACCTATGATTACAAACTGGCCCTTAGTGATTAAAAGACACTGATGGACAAGATATTTGACGCAAGGTCTCCTGAGGAGCTTACACATGACGCCAGAGTCCCAAGCAGCCAGCTCTGAGTGTAAGCATTCACCTGGCTTCTCACTCTTCTCTTCTACATTTGCAAATGCCAGATAAAAAGGAATTGCAGAACAATGAAAAATGGGGACCGGAAATTGTCAGAGTAGATTTAGCCACCCCCTTGCCACCAGAATCACCTCAGCCCTTCTGAGATGTGTTCTGACATCTCTCCAGAGAGGGTTCGGTGTTCCTGCCTCCTCCCTTGGAAGAATATTCCATAGTGGCAGATGACTTATTGTCAGGGCCTTACCTTGAAGCTTCCCATTCTCCTCCTGACCCACTTTCATCTTGCTGTGGCCTTCTGCACAGTCATGAGCAGAGCTGCCCCACCCCGCACACCCTTATGGGATGCTGTTCAAGGTCTGACATTCAGAGACCACCACCTCCTAAACTTGCCTGCTCATTTAGCCAAGCAAAGCATGTGTAATTCTTTTAATCTTCCCTCCTAAGTCAGCCTCCACATCCTCTTAACATCCTTTTCCTGGGCTTTGAGCTCCCTCCAGCCTGGCTGTCCGAGCCCTTGTTCCAGTCAATCATAAGATGCCTGTTGCAGCCAGGTTTTGAGCACTCATCCCACGTTGCACTGCCTGCTGCCAAGGGTACAGAGAGCCCAGAGCCTGTGGGATATGCCAGAGTGAAACAAACCCTGCTGGGTGACCAAGCCTGCTCAGGCAGGCCTGCATCCTTTGCCACCAATTGTGGGGTCCTTCTGATGGGGCTGGCCCACTTGGCCTACCATCAAGGGAGCACAGGAGAAACCACACAAGATGCCTTAACCTCTCCTTTTACACAGACTCTTCCACATAGCTCATTTGGTGTCTACCCACCAGGCGGGGGTTGGGGGGGCCTGGAAAAGCCAGTGGCCGGTGAGTGGTGTCTTACCTGGAAGGTACCCGCATGGTCTTCTTCCTTATCACCTTCTCTGTTCTCTTTGAGGGCAATTAGTGTGAAGCCTCTGAAGTAGGAGGGAGGGGCAGCGGAGAGTGTCACTGTGAGAGACGAGAAAGCAGAGGCGTCATTAGGGTCTCATCGGACTTAGTGGACAGATTTGAGTGCTCTGTCAACGCTCCTTCCCCGTGGAGCACAGGGCAGAGGATGATGTGAAGGGCTCAGCTCCCATTCCTGTTTAAGAGCTTGCTAAATGTCAGCTCTGAGGTCTGATCTGAAAATTCTTTTTGTTTGTTTACTTTTGAGTCAGAACCTCATTGTGTACTCCAGGCTGGTTCACCATCATCCTGCCAGGACCTCCCAAGCACCCTTCAAACTTCCTGAACCACTCAGACAGAGGCAAGGTGAGCTCTGCCTTAATAATCTCAATTTGATAAGGCTAGCCCTGGTCAGAAACTACCCTCCTGCTACACTTGTATTAGAGTGACCCAGGAAGAATCCAGGTTCCTTTGGGATGTCTTGGGTGACAAAGATTGCTTTCTATTCTTCGAACACCTTCCCCTTATCTTTTGTACCCACACTACACCACCTTTTCCAACCCCTGCCCCTGGCCTAAGTTCTGCCCCAAGTATCATGGATAGACTCAGTGTATACCGACCTATTTCCAAGTCTACCTCCCACAGGCCTTATCCAGCCTTTCTCTCTTTCTCTCCTTTCTCCGTTTGCCAAATCCAGGAACCCAGAAGAAATTACTCAAGAGAGGGGCTGGGTTTCCATTCCCTCTGTATCTACACAATCCAGCACCAAGTATCTAAGACAGGTTCAAGTTTCCTCGGATGAATATGTATCTCTATCATATGTTCCAGGTTTATATAGGAGCTGAAAGACTAGTAGAATTTCTAGGGAGCCTCTATTTCAGGGATCCGATGTCACCAATGAAGAACCAAGACAGAGAGGTTAACATCTTCAAGGTCACTGACTGAGGATCACATCCCTAGCTTAACACTCTACCCAGTGTTTCATGCCTTAGATGTATTCATCACGATATGGCTTTTTTTTTTTTTTAAGTATTGACTGATTTGTCTGAAGTTTTAAAAAAAAATCAATACCTTTAGCTTATATCATTGACATAATTCTGTTATTCCACTTCCCTTCTAGGAGGAGCATGTGGTCCTCTAAACTCCCCAAATGGGTTCAGTAATGCAAACAATAAAACCACTACTTAATCATTCTAAAATTACAAACAATAAAATCACTATCTCAGATAACAAAGTGATGCTCGTGAGCCAATGACACAAAAATATCTCACAGAAGAACTTTGGAGGCATACAAAGTACAAATTTCGAAGCTGGAGAGATGACTCAGCAGCTAAGAGCACTGGGCTGCTCTTCCAGAGGACCTGGTTCAATTCCCATTTAGCTCACAATAACCTGTAACTCCAGTTCCAGGGAATCTGATCCCCTCTTCTCTACAGCCACCAGGCATATATGGTATACACACATATATAGAGGCAACACACACACACACACACACACACACACACACACACACACACACACACACACACACACGTACACATGCACGCACGCACACAAACAAAGAATAAAATAAAATTCAATTTAAAAAATTCCAAATGTCATACTGTGATTGGTCAGCTCAGCTCATGAAAGTGGAGGCACATCCTGCCTGGCTACGTCCATTTATTTCAAAAATGTAATAGAAAGTGGGGAAGAAGGAATGAAGGAGAAGTACAATGAGGAAGGAAAAGCGTAGGCCTCAGAGATTCAGTAGATCTGGGATCTCTGAGAGAAAGGATCAGAGATTCTAAAGGCCCAGGAATGAAGTGGGGACAGGAGGGGACAGAGTAGCTGGCAGCACGGATGTACCACCAAGACACCTCAATTCATTTTCACCATCTTAATGTGACTTTGGAATTGATGGACTTTGGCACCTGGTGCTCTGTTCTAAAAGACTGTCCCCAGGTCACCAGAGCCTCTTGCAGAAGCCCCAGCTCTATTCCATGGAGATCAGACACCTCCAGGGGTTCTTCACATTCATTTGAATAGGAATGGCCCATATAGACTCATGCTTTTGAATGTTTGGCTCATAGAGAGCGGCACTATTAGGTGGTTTGGCCTTGTTGGAGGAAGTGTATCACCATGGAGGTGAGCTCTAAGATCAAGTCTGGCCAGAGTGACACACAGCCTCCTTCTGCTGCCTGAGGAACAAGATACAGAACTCTCGGCTTCTTCTCGAGCACCACATCTGCCTGCATGCCACTTGCCATGATGATAATGGACTAAATCTCTGAGACTGTAAGCCAGTCTCAATTAAATGTTTCCCTTTAAAGAGTCACCATGGTCTCTTCACAGCAACAGAAATCCTACTAAGACACATTCAAAGCTGGCCATGGAATCAGGCTAGAACCACCCTCAGGGACTTTGCCTGGGAACACAGGCTTGTCCAGGTCCTTTATTGCACATACCCTTCCTGGTGTGCCCTGGGAACACTTATTTTGTAAGTCATCTGCATACAAAACTTCATCAGAAAGAAATGAAGGGCCTTGGGACAAGGAATGACAAGGACAGTTGGCAGCCAGAGGCCAGAGAAAGTTGACTTCCTCAGAGCCATCTCAAGGAGCAACATTGCTGACCCATTGATTTCAGGGACTTAAATGTCAGGCCTATGAGGCAGTAAGCTAGGTACCAAAGCCCTGATATGTGTCTATAGTGGTCCTCAGGAGCCCAGCCCACCATAGACAAGGACCTGTTGTTTAACAGCCACAGCCTCCAGGTAAGCTCAAACTCCCCGGGCTGGAAGCATTTCAGACTCTGCCTCAGCAACCCTGCCACTCACAGCCCACTTCCCTTCCCACCTCACTGCATTTGGTCCGGGATTCACCCACTGGCAGTTTCAGAAGAGCCCTGCCAGTCCACCCTACAGATGTTTTCTCATATTCTTCACATACCCGTGACTTTAAAGTTCCTCCATTCCTCTTAAAACTAGGTCAATTTTCACCCCTGTGGGACACTTCCTCTGACTCCACCATAACAACCTGAACAATGCTTACAGGTCTCCTCAGGTGGGGCTGCTGCCCACTAGGCTGAAGCAGGTCCTCACAGACATGGGGCCTTGGACCTCCTCAGGTATGCTTTTTTTCCTTCCTAATGTATGATGTAGAAAATTGCTAGGCCCAAGAAGATTGAAGTCAAGAGAACGATCCAGGAAACCACTTCCTTCTCTGTTCCCGGAGCCCTTAGTCCTGGAGTTCACACCACTGGAGCCATGCATGCCAAACTCAGCTCCAGCAAAATGTGACCCAAATGTGACAGGGAAGCTGTGACTGCACTATAGCAGCCCTGTCTAGGAAGCAAGACTAGTATTAAACTGACAGCGTCTCTCCTAGGACTGAGACCCCAGGAGAGTGAGGTAGTTGGCTAAATGGTGAATTTCTAGAAAACGTGATGAAACCAGTTGTACAAAAAGAGGCACTGGATTGTCGTCCCCCCCCCCCAAGGGAAGCCAAGAGATAAAATGCAAGAGAAAAATAAGAAATGAAAATTGCTGTCTGTAATTAACTCTGATCTGTGTCTGTGAGAAACGTGGCCAAAGCACCTTACGGAGAAAAGGGTTTATTTGCTGTACACTTCCAGGTCACAGTCCATCATCAAGGTGACTCTAGGTGGGAACCGGAAGGCAGGCCTGCCTGTTATTTCCAGCAGGATTACCCCTGTCCAGGGAACTCATTCATAGCCAAGGAAATAGAGCAGGAACCAGGCAGGGATGTGGCTTGCTGGCTGACTTACAGGTTCATGCTCAGCTAGCCTTCTTATACAGCGCGTGACCACCTGCCTAGCGATGAGCACACAGTAGGCTGGGGCTTCCTGAATCGACTAATAGTTAAGAACACCCCCACCACCACTACCACCCTGTAGGTGCACTAGCAGACTTTCTGACCAAGGCAATTCTTCAAAAGAGGTTTTCATCTCCAATGACTCCAGGCCAACTGTTCTCAACCTGTGAGTCACAACCCCTTTGGCAAACATCTGTCTCCAAAATTATTTACATTACAATGCATAACAGTACCAAAATTACAGCTATGAAGTAACAGCAAAATACATTTTGGTCACCACACCATGAGAAGTTGTATTAAAGGGTCACAGCATTAGAAAGGCTGATGCTGCTCTAGGTTGTGAGAACAATTAAAGGTAATAGAACATACCCTTCAGGAAACATTTTATTGCCAATGATAAAGAGGCTAGTAAATTAAAATATGTATTTGAATGCACATAACATATATATATATATATGTATACACAAATATACATATTAGGAGACTAGGGCTCAAAAGTTTAAAATACATAAATAAATAGACATTTTATACATGTAATACAAGTTCTAAATTCACTGACCCAAGTAACCCAAAGTTGCTGAACTGATCCCTGGCTCTATATGCTAATGACTTGACTTAACCCCTTATACTTTGTGACTAGACTTCTGATATCCAGAGCAGAGAAATTTATTCAGGTTCACACCATGAAAGGTGTCATTTGGAATCCAGCTGCTCTGCCCCTTAGTCGAGGGTATTTCTCCTCACTGTAAAGCACACAATATCTGCACGATGCTTCCGGAAGTATGGGATCGCCTTCTGACAGAGTTCATAAGGAAGAGAAGATTTCTGCCACTGCTTTGTAAAGACTCACCTCATATTTCCAGTTGTCTAAAGGCAGTAAATGCTTTTCACTGTCTCCCCACCGTGTGTGTGTGTGTGTGTGTGTGTGTGTGTGTGTGTGTGTGTGTGTGTGTGTATGTGTGTGTGTGTGCGTGTGTGTAGGGGAAGTAGAGAACAGAGACTGGAGATCCAAACTCAGGTTCTCATGCTTGCTCAGAAAATGACTTGCCCACTGAACCACCTCCCAACCCTACATTTTACATCTTTTACAGACAATATTGAAGATTTGTAGAAAAGTACATTTTTTTTTTTGTAAGGTTCCAAGACTACAATGATTATTTTTAAGAAGTTGCTGGATTTTTTTCCAGCCTTCTCTGATGATCTAAAGCCAGGAGACCCTGGGGCAGGAGAGATGGCTCAGTGGTTACAAGCATTTGCTGTTCTTGTAGAGGACTGAATTTTGGTTTCTAGAACCCCCATCAGGTGTCTCTAGTTCCAGGGGATCTGACACCCCGTTCTGGCATGCAGTGCACAAACATACACACAGGTGTATGTGCACTCATACAATAAAATAAATAAATAAAAAGAAAGAAAGAAAGAAAGAAAGAGAGAGAGAGAGAGAGAGAGAGAGAGAGAAAGAAAGAAAGAAAGAAAGAAAGAAAGAAAGAAAGAAAGAAAGAAAGAAAGAAAGAAAGAAAGAAAGAAAGAAAGAAAGAAAGGAGGGAAAAGAAAAAGAAAAAATCTCCAGGATGATGAAGACAATCTGGAAGCCATTTTCCCTGTGGGGGAAAAAGCCTATCAGAAATCACAACATATTAAAGCTGAAAAGGGTTATAACAGGCATGTTTTACATAAAAATACCCACATAATTAGCATGCCGTCTACGCTTATTTTCAAGCATCAGTATGCAATGTAAATGCATGAGTACATGTGCCATCCTTAAGCTCATAATTTGGCATATAGTAGACTGAGGTGGACAGTAGTACTTAGAGCTGGCAATATGGATCAGTGGGGTGCTGACTATGTAAGCCTGATGACCCGAGTTTGAACCCTAGGACCTATGTAAAGGTTGAAAGCAAAAACACAAGAACTGACTCCACAAAGTTGTCCTCTAACCTCTACATGCATGTAATAACAAGTACATGCTTATCTATACACATCACACACATACACACACACACACACACACACAAATAATAAAAGCAAAATACAACATTTTAAAACAAAGAGTTCTTTTTTTAAAAAAAATAGCAGCAGTTATTATGTTCCATAATAAGATTATCACAAGGCAGTGTGCTTTGTGTTTTCTGTCTGTCTTCAGACCTGTAAACTCTTCAAGAGCTAGAACTAAATCTGGCTCGGTGTAGTGATCAGCACAAGGTGGTGGGTAGCGAAGCCTACAGAACAGCGCTCATAGGCTGCTAGACTCAGCCCTGCCAGGAATGTCAATACTCTTCAAACTGCTATATAGATTTAGCACTGTGTAAATGAAAGTCTCACTCTGTGTGTTATTGACAACCTGCATCTAAAAGTCATATGGAAATGCAAAGTACTAAGAATATTCATGACAACCTTGAGAAAGAAATAGAGTTGTAGGGCTTATTATTGCCAGGTAAGAAGACTTACAGAGTGATAGAAATTAAGCCAGTGCACTACCACAGGCAAGAAAAGTGAGCCAATTAAACAGTGGAGGGCTCAAGAAAGTTCTGGAAAGCTGTGGGAACTATGGATGATAAAACATGCACAGCAGCATAAAAAAAATCACATGGCCGACAACCACATGGGTCCTCACCACATCATACCCAAATACAGCTACATGGGTTGTCATGTTACATGTGAATGCAAATGATAAGGCTTTTAGGAGATGGCATAAGGTGGTATGTCATGACCTCGGAGCAGAAAGTATTTGAAGAAGACATAATAAAGCTCCAGGCATAAAGTACAAGATGTATAAATGTGGCTCCAAAACTTTTCTTATCAAAAAACACTATGAAAAAGGGAAAAGGTGTAAGTCATGGTGTCAAAGATGTTTGCAATCCGATAGGCGGTATCTAACTGTCATCCAACATACATATAGTCTTCTAATCAAGAAGAAAGACAACAGGCAGATGCATGAACACGTGATGAAGGCGCCCTGTTACCAAAAGCCTGTGAAAAATTTGGAACCTCACCAGTCAACAAGGAAATGCAAATTAAATTCCAATAAAACACTCCTGCATAACTCCCAGATTGTCTAAACGTAAAGAATTAATACCAAATGTTGTTAACTGGAATGTTCACACGTTGTTGATGAAAGTGAAAATTAGCACACTTGCTAGAAAATTCTTCAGCATTTTGTTGAAGCTGACAATACACATACCCCAGGGTCTAACTACACAACTCTGAAATGCATGCTTGTGTGCACCAAAGACACTAGAAGGATGCTTAGAGTGGTGTCACTTGAAAGAGTATCTAACTTCATTCTGGCTACATGGGTTTCTTCACCATGTGATAATCACTAAGCCACATGACATGTGATTCAACTACTAGACTTTATTTTCTCAAATAGCCATCTTCCTGTACATTTATTCAGTACACCCGATAAGCTAATTATAAGCACAGTTTCCCAGAGTGCTATATTCCTGCAGGTTCTAGAAAACTTAGGTTATATCCTCTCTCACCTATTAAATATGTCCCACAAGATGGTGGCTACAGAGCTGAACGGAACTCTACATGAGGTTCCAGTCCATTATTGCCCCTGGAAATAATGGCATTCAGCAGTTTGAGTTGAGGCCCTACCCATCTGGTGGGCTCTATTAGACTCCTCCTGAGAGAAAGACACAAGTGTGCATCTCAGGAGCAACCAAAGATGACTGCTTAGCAATAAATAATAGAATCTTCTCTCTAATGACTCCTCCCAAGAGAGGCTGTTAAGAGATCCAAAACATCGAGAAAAAATGCTTACACAGGATTAAAAATACAAAATAAGAAAGGGGACTATTTGGTGTCATCTTGTAAGCGCACACAGGGAACGGGTAAAGGGCAAAGATTCAGGATTAGAGCTACAGAGTTCCCACTGGCTAATTATAAGGTGGCTGGGAAGTATCTAACTGCCCTGGTCCCTCATTAATACAATCCTACCTTTCTTATAGGATTCTAAAAATTAATTAAGTTCCTGTTAATTACAGTGATCAGCATCTGTAATCAGACGGTCAAGGATTACGGCATGCTAAGGGTGATGGTGTGGGGTGGTGCTAAGGGTGATGGTGTGGGGTGGTGCTAACTCCTGGATGGGGAAGATGCTAATGGCAATGATGACTCCAATGTTAAGGGCCATAGTAAAGAGGACCACGATAGGCAGCATGCAGATTAGCCAACAGTTGGTCCTCAGGGGAAACTGAGGAAGAAAACCTTTAGTCAGCACCATCCAAGGACCACTGCGAGGGACCACAGGAGGACAACTATCTCTGGGCGTGGTCTTCACAATACCAAGGTGTAGAACAATTTGGTTCAATCCTCGCAATATACTGAATAGTCCTGTGGTCCACCATACTCACATGTGTGGGTGGGCTTTGCTCCTCCTATTTCTATGTAATATGACACCTTCTGTGCTTCCTGAATACCTCTAGCTCAATCTTAATTAAAAACATATTTGTGAAATTATGTAATAAACACATGCCTTTCCTAACAACCCAGAGGCTTGAGAACACCAGCCAACTCTGCCTTCAACTATATCTTTAGCAACTACATAGTTCTTTTTTCTCTTATTTCATTTTTAGTTTTTCAAGGTGGGGTTTCCCTGTGTAGCCTTGACTGTCCTGGAACTCTGTAGGCCAAGTTAGCCTTGAACTCACAGAGATCTGCCTGTCTCTGCCTCCCCAGTCCTAGGCCCAGTTCTTAATGCTTAGTAAATACTTCTTGAGTGAGTGAGTAGTGAGTGAAAGCTTAATTATCTTCTGTGTATACTTTGTTTCTGCTCTTGTCCCAAGTTCTTTGGCTCATGGGAGATAGCACATCAGCCTTCCTCATCCATTTGCTCTGTTGGTTTTCAGTGCTGGATGTCAAACCCAAGCTGGGTAAGGGATGGTTAGTAGGTATCCCCACCCCCAGTCTCACCGTTTATTTTCTGAGCACCTGCTCTGTACCATCCCACTCCCACATTTATGAAGAAAAAAGCCACAGCCTCTGCCTCCTAGCAATACATAATCTAACAGCTGGGAAGAAAAATGTATTGGCAGATATTCTTGATTGCGTGCATCTGGTCTAGGGGTACGAAAAATGGGCTCTGGGATCTCAGGAAATCGCCCAGAGTACTTCAAATGAGGTGAAGGAGGCTTTAAAGCGGAGGAGGCCTCTGAGCCGCAAGGTCAGTGAGGAACAGGGGTTTGCTCAGTGGAGAGAAGAAACACATATGGGAAGTAAGGCAGGCATGTGGACTACCCTTGGCTGAGCTGGCCAAGATCTTTGGTCTAAGATGAACTCACCTATGATATCAAGATGAATGGATGGCCTGGGTGGCTCAGTTGTAAAAATGGAAACTGAAATCTACACTTCTTGGAAGCCTGCTGACGCCTTGCCCCCACTGAACAGCTTGACCACAGCCTCCTATTATCCAGAACCTCCCACCACCCTGTAAAATTTTACTTACTGCTGTCTCCTTTGCCTGTGACAGTTCATTTTTCTGTAATGTTCTCCCATCCAACAAAACCTCCAAATTCCTTTTGGGCAGGGCTGCATTCCCTTCTATTGGGGACAGTACTGCACTTGGTACCCTGAATAAGGCTTTGCCCTTGAGTCTCAGTAGGGTTCTGGTGGTCTGGTTTTCTCCTTAAGCCACATAAAAAACAGAATGAATTCTGGGTTTTCTAACTGCAGAGACTAGATAAGAGAGGCAAAGCAGGATACAAATGGTTGGAGACCTAGGTGTTGCTAGGAAGTGTAGATACCACTCTGGAGATGTTAAGAAGCACTGGGGCTGTAGGATGGGCAGTCCATTCAGATCTATAATCTAAGAAGGATGGAGGGTACTCTTCCTCTGAAAGCTACCTTGGTGGTCAGGGATTCTCGGACCTACCTTGTTTGTATGAAGGCTATCTCACATGGAAGTCTGGCAGAGTTCTCTATCCTTTGGTATACCCACCTTGTGAAACACTCTTACAGTATCTAATTCCCAAAGAGTCATCTGGGTCCTTCCAACATTTATGTGGGAACAGTCTGACAAAAGCTCTGTAACTATGACCCTTTTAGGTCCTGTGGGATTCCATCACCCTCTCACCTGCTTTCGGGAGTTTAGAACAACTCCAGATTCCCAGGCCCCTGGCTCCATCTAGCATCGCCATGTGACTAGCCCCCAGACATTCTCATTCTGAGTGTTACTAAGGTGCCTAAGACTTCATGTCACAGCTTCAACCACAATGGACCTCAGCTTCTCTCTCAACTTATATCATGGGCTCATAAAGATCAGTGAAGCACTAAGTAAGCCCCAGGAGTGAGGTGCTCCCCATCTACCTAACTTGAAGAGTTCTAGGAAGTCATGCACTTCATTAAGAAATTTGTCCATGTTCTCTACCCACCCCATTATGGCTGAGCTGCTAGGAAAGGGCTGGTGGGCAGGAAGGCAAGAATGGTAGCCTAGAACAAGAAAGTGTGGTTGTACCTTTTCTTTAAATTCCCTTTGTCATCCAATATTCTCAGTATTTCCGGGCAGAGCTGAACATCACCATCCCCCATCCCATTCCAAATGAGTTCCAAATGAGATTGTGCACCCTTAAAATTATAAAGGTCATCTTTACACAACATAAGTAGCCAAAAGGCCTGTTTCCAAATTCCCCTCTTTATTTTGTACAACTTTGGGCAGGGCACTTAAGTTTTCTTTGTCTAAGCTTCCTTAATGTAAACTAGCTGAAATATACACAAATACTGTGTATCTTGTGCTGTCCTCTGGCTAGCTAATGACTTCATAATCACAAGCCCATAGAAACAGAAACGTTTACTAAATCGATAAAATACATTGAAAAATAAATCAGTGTCCTCCATGAAATTGGGATCATAATTATCAGCCTGTGGATTTGTTGCAAGGATTAGGAGAGGTATCATATGCCATGTCACAATGAAACTGTAGTACGAGGTTTCTGGCCCGGACTTTCGGGCCTAACCTCAAGGTTTAGGCCCGCAGACCCACAGACTCGCAGACCCACAGACCTGCAGTCCCACAGAGACACACAGATGCTTTCAATAGTTTTAGGCTGATCAGCCCTAGGCCCAGGCATATAGCTTGCTAACTCTCTACGCTTAAGCTAACCCATGTCTCTTGTTCAGCCATGCGGCTCGGTACCTTTCTTTTAGAGTAGTATAGTTGTCCTCGGCTTCCTCTGGCTTCTCTCTGGTGCTCTGTCTGGTGTTCTTCTGGCACTCTGCTCTCCGAGATTTTCTTTGTCTGGTAGCCCCGCCTACATTTCCTGCCTGCCTTTGGCCAATCAGCTCTTTTTATTAAACCAGTGGGTGGGACAATTATTTACCATGAGACAACACAATACCCCTACATGAAACCTCATTCTCCTCCTCAGATGTCACCTCCTCACAGTATAGCTTAGAGCCATATGGAAGTCCTGAGCTAAACAAACAACACACTCACCAAATGAGACAGAATGGCTCTAGACTTTGGTCCATGTGGGGGTGTGAGGGGGTGATGGAATTTTAGGAGGTTCAGCCCAGTGGGAGGAAGTTCATCTATTAGGATTATGCTCTTATAGGCTACATGAAAACTCAGGGTTCTCTCTCTCTCTCCTCTCTCATTCCCTACACCCATTGCTATAAAGCAAACAAGACCCTTCTGTTGACACATTCTCCCGCCATGATGGACCAGGCAGAACCACCTGATCATGACTGAAGTCAACATCTCTTCTAGAAAGTTGATTGTCCCATACACATTGCCGCTGTACTAGAAAGCTGACTCCCAACATCTCTTCTAGAAAGTTGATTGTCCCATACACATTGCCACTGTACTAGAAAGCTGACTCCCAACATCTCTTCTAGAAAGTTGACTGTCCCATACACATTGCCGCTGTACTAGAAAGCTGACTCCCAACATCTCTTCTAGAAAGTTGACTGTCTCATACACATTGCCACTGTACTAGAAAGCTGACTCCCACACATGGAAAGGTCCTCCTGAGAGATTGGCCATATGTCAGGCAATACAGATGAAGGTAGGAAGCTGAAGGGGACCCCCCCCCCCAAGGCTCCTTCTATCCAGACCATGTGGCCAGTGACCTTTTCCTTCCTAAATACAGTCATGAGTGACTGAGCCCAGATCCAGCCAGCCTCCATGTCCTAGGCTTCTAGGATGTGACTCAAGCAGGACCAATGAGGATTCATTTCCCGGGATGTTTCAGCTTGGAGTTAAAGGGCAGGGAACTTTCTTGCAGTCCCTGAGAACTAACTGAAAGACTCCTCACTGAAGATTGTTGGCAAATATCCTCTGTCATTTGGAGAAAAATTATTTATAAGAAGTAAAACAAAGGGAAAACACAGAGAAGCTTATCTAATAGATGAAGAATGGAAGGCGCAAAGTAAAACTGATTGAAAAGAGACGAAGCCAGAGCTGGGGAAGACGTGGGGAACAAATCTGTTTGTGCTTCCAGCTCTATTTATGCCTGGAGCAAGACCCAACTCTGGGCTTCCCAAATTTGGGAGTCATTGTGCTCCATTCTTTGGCCCAGTTAGCTCTTGTTCCTATTGGTTGCAATGAAAAACAAGTAAACAAACAAACAAATGAAACACCACCAACAAAAAACTGCTGAATAATTTTGAAGCAATGACCTACTTCTTGACTGATCCAATGATGGAACCATGACACCATAGATAGGTCCATGCATGGACTGTAAGAATCCTCAGTAGTCTAAGTATGTTAGTTCCAGTCACTATGACAGAACACCTGAGGGAAGCCAATTAAGGAAGGAAAGATGTTGTTTAGGTTTGTAACCTGGAGGGAGTCTGTCCATCTGCATTACTTAGGCCCATTTAGCATGAGGCAAAGGGAAAGCATCTTGGTAGAAAGTCATGGTAGAAGAAGGTGATTACCTCATGGCCACCAGGGAGCAGGGAGGGGAGGGAGGAAACGGAGAGGAGAGAAGGAGACAGACAAGGCAGACCCCTCAAGAGCATCCAATGACCTTTCTCTGACCAGGCTGTGAGAGTTAATTTTAGCAGAACCTAGAACCAGAAGAGAGTCTCAGTAAGGAATTGCCTAGATCTGGTTGGCAAGTGAGCATGTCTGTGGAGAGAGATTATGAAGATCCAGCCACACAGTAGACAACTCTGTTTCCTGGTTTGGGGTCCTGGACTGTTTAAGACTAAAGAGAGCTAGCTGAGTACTAACATGCAAGCATCCATTCTCTCTCTGCTCTTGAATGTGATGTGACTAGCTGCCTCAAGTTCCTGCCTTGCCTTCTCACGCTGATGACCTATAACCGAGACTTGTAATCCAAATAGCTCTTTTCCCCCTTAAGGTTTTTGTTTTGGAGGGGGTGTTTCAGGGTATGTTCACACAGTAACAGAAATGCAAGTAAAACACAGGCCTCTCTATGATGTCATGAATCTATCATTGGATCAGTCAGGAAGTAGGTCAGAGTCTTCATGGTCCAGTTACTTCCTTAAAGCCCATCAGTTGCCAATCAAGCCCTAAATGCATGAAACTTCAAGAGCATTTTAAAGTTGTACCACAAGACTTAGGAAACTACATTCATAAATAAACTGGGGTAAATGACCAAGGGAGTAATTAGTTAACAAATGTGACAACAGTATATTTACTTCAAAATGCTGAATTAGTTGTAGCTTTAAGGAAAGACTGTAAAGGGTGGCTGGAGCTCTGCCCTAAGCTTTAGCCTGCTCATGAGTCTAACAAACTGCTTAGATGAAGGTTTATTGGGCCTGTTTATAAAAATTGTGGCTAATCTAAGATAACATTATGAAGATAAACTCCCCTGTGACATAATCAAGATTCTGTGAATGACTGGCCAGAAATCATGCTGGAAATTCAATGAGAAATCACATCAAATATGTTCGGGACGGGGGTGGAGGGCAGATGTCTGTAATCCCAGTAATGAGTCTAAGAGGTTCCTAAATTGGAGACTGATCTTGTCTCAATCTCCTCTCCAAGTGTTACACCAACATGCGTTAATCTATCGATCAGTTTTTTCTTACTATAGCATAGTAGCAGAGTCAATCAGTAGAGAAACTAGTTATTTTAGCTCATAGCCCTGGGAATATAGTCCAAGGATTCATGACACCATGGTTTGGGGACTACTACATTATGGCAAGGTCATGTGGTGGGAAAACCACCTAGAATCTGAACTAAGAGGGAGAGAGAGAGAGAAAGACTGTGGAGGGATGATACACCATAGTTCTTGAGACCCTATCTTCTAAAATGCCACAGCACCTTCCCACACGAGCATCCCAGAGACCAAGTCTGGAGTATCAGTCTGGGGGATATCATTCATACCTACACAAATCATAGCATTAGGAAAGGCAGTATGACCTTCCCAGAAAATATCAAACATCTGAGTTGGCTGCACACTAAGGGTGATTCCGGAGCACTACAGCACTGCCAAGAAAGCAAACACAAGCCCTGGCAAGCTCACACATGCACAGTGTCCAGGACAGGAAGAAAATCATTCTGTCCCTATCAGAGCACATCTGGAGTACAAAGTACAGGAAGAAGGAATGTCTCCTATAAGGACAGTTGAAGAAATAGAACATGGCATTTTAGTCAGAAGAGGAGCCAGGGTAGAGAGCTATTTACCCATATGCTCCTCAAGGGCTGACATATGGCCAAGGAAACACCTATTTTGTGTGATTTCAAAGACCATAAACTCATAAACGCGTGGAAATTCCATGGGAAACAGCAGAGAACAAATATGGAGTCGGCATGGCTCTGGCTTCACCAGTCTGTGGGTGTTGCTGCCCGAAGGGGCTCACGGTTCCCTCTGCACCCTTTCCATATGCCAAGGCAGAGGAACGACAAAACTGTACAAACCTGAGGGCATTTCAGGGGTGCGCTAGTCAGTTTCATGTTACTACAGTGTAATCCCAGAAGCAACTAACATATAAAGGGAAAAGGGGTATCCCTCAGAAACAGGATAGGGCAGTGGTGTGGGGTATTGAGACTGAAGTGGTGGCCACTGGTGTTTGGGGAGCATAGGAAATGAGAGACTTCCCTCAAAAGAAAAGATACAATCTTGGAATCCAGTTCTCTACTGGTTTGCCAATCACTATAGATGGTTCCGGGAAAATTCCCCTTAACAATCTGTGTCTGGGCTTGAGGGTCTGCCCTGAGAGTGTGGGCTGGCCACCCCTCTGCCTGCTGTTGCTTGCTGCTCACTTCTGCACGCCCCTGCTTTCTTATATCAGATCCTCCTCACCTTGCCCACAGACCATCTATCTGCCTGTCACCACCATCTCCAGCCTCTGCCCCAGGGCAATGGCTGTCCTTTCTCTCTGCTGCCACCATCTGGGCGGCCCTGAATTCTTCCAGGGACATCCAAGGCGCTCACTTTTGTGGCGGAGAGAGCATGATTTCCCTATAGTCCATCCAGTAAGAAGGGAGGGTGCAGATCTTACAATGGGACCTTTGGGTTTAAATAGAACTCTATCCCCCCAAAAATAATGATTTAGTGCCTGCCGTTCATACACGATTCTAGGTACTGGAGTTAAAATAAGAAAGAAAAAGGCTTTACTCTTATAAAGCTTGTATTCTAGATGGAGGAGGCAGATGATAAACAAGATAATTTCAGACAGAGCTTAAGGAATAAGAAGGAAATGAATCAGAGGAAAAGAAAAAACCCAACGGGAAGCATAAAGTGGTGGTCAGAGAAACTTCTTTATAGATGCGACTTAACACATAAGGGCTTAGAGAGGAGGAACCGGTCATACAGAGTTCTGGGAACAAATGATGCCTCTGGAGGCTCCCTGTTGGCTTGTAGAGAGTAATTTAGTAAAGTCCTGAGACAGGAAGAGGAAAGGGGTGGGGGTGGATATGTCCCTGTAAGCACCTGGACTTTATTTTGAACTGGGCTCGCTTCTGACTCCACCCACTTCCCCAAACTGCACAAGAGATGATTGATTCTTGAAAATCTTCTCCAATCTCTCACACGCAACCTTTGAAACCAGATTTGTGAGCCCCTAACCCCACGGTGGGTTCCCTCAGACCTCCAGGGGTAAGGCACAGGAAATTTCTCTAAACTTCTCAGTAGCTTAGGAATCCCGTGTACATGGACCTCGCTTGCAAAAGGGTTCTGGGGTGGGTGCTCCCTTCCTTGCCTTGTCCGGTCTAAGCCTCAGCTAAAACCTGTTGCGAAGATGGGACATTTTATGCCAACAGAAACTTACTAACAGCTCAAAGAGTTTTTGTGAGATCTCACTTGTAGGTGTTCCAAAGTAGGTGAATTAGAGAAAGAGGTGGGGGTGGGGGGAGACCGCCAAGTGATTCAAGGCACTTCCCACTCCACTTCCTGCAATCTGATGAGCATGCCATGTGGCCTCAGTTTCCCTATTCAGTTACATGGTAGGGACGTCCTGCTTTCCTGCCAGTATTTGAGGGGGAGAATTCAACAGTTTTCTCTGCTACCTGACTGAAGAAGCATAGCTCTTCCAACGCTGAAGGAAGAATAGCAATGGGCTTAGCACGGAATGCCTGCTCACTTCTATCCCTGCTAATGGAAATACCGAGGGCACATAAATCAGACCAGATCGGAGCTGCTCTCGGTGTTGTATGAGATAGGCCGTTTAAAGGGATCTTGAAGAGGTAATTTTGACTTATATGATTTAGACTTTCCATCTGTCCTTCGAATCTCAGCCTCAGGTCTGATAGGTACTTGTTGCATTCAAATTATTTTATTCTGAATGTCCACCATGGCGACCTTTTCTATTTCCTTCCCATACATGCCCATGGATTTCTTGTTCTCTTCAGTTCTTCCTTTCCGCCTTTTTTATTTTTCTTTTGCTGATCCCTCCCTTGTCAAGGGATAGAATAGGCTACCTACACACACTTACATAAAGACAACACTTTAATATGCATGGACTCACACAAACCACACACACATACGTACAAACACACATCCAATATGCCTTTCTCTGCCAGTGGATTTAGCAGGAATATCAGGTCATAGTTGCAAGGTCCCACCTAGAGGAGCCTTCACTAAACAAGGAGCTTTGACTGTCATTAAACATGGGCAGGGCTGAGAGATGTCTCAACTGTTATGAACAATGGCTGCTCTTTCAAATTACCTGGGTTTGGTTTCCAGCATCCCCATGGCATCTCACACCTGTCTATAACTACACTCCCAAGGGACCAAACACCCTCTTCTGGCTCTGGCAGGCACTGCATGCACAAGGTGAACAGACTGTGTGTGTGTGTGTGTGTGTGTGTGTGTGTGTGTGTGTGTGTGTGTGTGTGTGTGTGTGTGTGTGTGTGTGTGTGTGTGTGTGTGTGTGTGTGTGTGTGTGTGTGTGTGTGTGTGTGTGTGTATACAGGCAACTTTAAAAGATGGAACAGTCTCTAATTATTCCCCCAAATCTATTTTTCCTTCATGTTGACAAAAAATAACCCCTATCAAGTATTAGCAGCACATATGACCCCAAAACTCAATGATATATTTCTCAGACTCTCTTTGGTCACATGACTAAACCTTTATCAAGAGCACATGCTTAGAAGGGCTAGGTACAGTTTCAGAGGCACATAATTATGCTAAGAGCGCCCTCTATTTCTATCCCCCTCTGAAGCATTATGTGCCAGATACCATTTGGCTATGAGAACAAGTTGGCTATGAAGATCCTGGAGAGTTCTGTTCAATAAAAGAACCTGAAGCCCCATGAACTTGATCGTGTTAGCCAGTATCCAAATAAGAAACAAATGTAAAATGGCTGAAATTAATTTTAGCTACATCTGTTATTTAACCTAATATAATAATGTCCATTTCAATATGGAGTCCATTTGAAAATCATTAGTAAGAGCTATGCTCTTTTTTGCACACATTCTCCAATAATATTACAGCACATCTCATTTCAGACTAGCCGCACTTATGGTATGTAATAGTTTTGCTCCGCTCCTTCACCTGTTGGGTAGCAGAGTCCTAGAAGAGGGCAGAGTAACAAAACTGAAGGAACCTGGGTTCCCAAGTGACTTTACGAAGCCAAGAGCTCCATCATTTCTGGCCTTTCATTTTTATCTCACATGAAGCTAGTCACTCAAAGTCTCTTCTTAGCCTATATCTTGTCTAAAATAAGAATCCCCTGATAGAAATTTATCTTGATCCATATCTTGTATTCTGTAAAGAATATAAATGGGGAGTGTGGTTGTAAAAATCTCTTCATCTTAGCTCCTGTGTGTAGACATGACATTTCAGTCCACAGTTCCAGTTAAGAGTCAGCTGGAAGGAACGTAAGAAAGCACTCAGGTTGTCAACTTTGAAAAACTTTAATTAGCTACACCTTCTTTTATATGTTCCGATGTTTCCTCCGTTGCCTGACACTCAAAAGCAATAAGTAACCTCCACAGCCACCGAGCATCAGACTTGATGTAGCTTTTGAAGAGTTTTCTAGACATGATCTCACTATGTATGTCAAAGTTGGCCCCAAACTCGTGATCCTCCTGCCTCAGCTTTCTGATTCCTGGGATGGTAGCATGCACACAACAAACTTTGGCATCTTTGGGTTTTATTATCAATTTGAACTACATATTAAAAGGGGCAAGAATGTAAAATTTAAAATCACATAATAAAAGGAAAAGAATGGGACAAGAACCGAGGAAAGATGGGAAGGCTTGGGGTGTTTTTATTTGCTTGTTTGGGTTTTGGGCCATAATAAAAGAAACTGTGTATTTAAAAAGGTCTTTCTGAGCTTCAGTTTCTTGGCTCCTACATGTGCTCAAACATAAGCATTTACAAACCTGCTTTAAACAACTGTATGTGGATGAAATAGTTGGTCAAGTTAGGGTCGTTTCTCTCATCCAGATTATTCCTGCCTTCCCATGAAGGTAAACGACTAAAGACAGACAAGGTCCTTCATGCCCTAGATTGAACTTGTGCTGATGGAGAAATGGAATCCTGAAGTCTATAGGAAGCAAATGCAGGAAGGCTCCACTGCCTTATTATTCTGTGTCCTGAGGTTTGATTTTCTTAGTTTGTCAACATTGTTCCCCTTCAAAGAAGTCTCAGTAGCAGAAGTGAGGCTGGCTTGGTGAAATACGTCTACTCCCAAATCAGTTTATGGGTTAGCATAGAAGACTAGGGAAGAATATAAACTGAAGGGTCTCATAGTCCCAGGACTGGATCCTGATTTGCAGCCATGTGACTGTGAGTGAGGAACCAGGCCTTTCTGCTGCTAAGTCTCATCTATAAAATGGGAAGAGAATAAGCTGTTTCACAGAACCATGAGGATTAAGGGAGTCTAGTGGGAAGAATTTAATACAATGTGTCATGATAAGCATTTTTTTAATTTCCAAATATATATAGGTATATATATATACCTATACATACATATACATACACACACACACACACACACACACACACACACACACAATGTTGCAGCCACTATGTGTTGACTTCTTTTGACTCTTATTTCCATGCTTTGGGGAGTCCCTCCCCCAAAATGCTCTCACTTTACAGATGGGGAAATTGTGGTTCAGAGACGTGTAATGGATTGCTTACGTGGCACAGTGACTATGAAACCAGGCAGAAATCCAAACTAGCTCATGCATCGTGAAATCTCATGCTTTCTCTAGTAGGCTGAGGTGCCTGCTCTCACTAGCAGCCTGTGTCCCAAACTGAGACAAAAGAGAAAAAAAACAAAGCTGCTTTGGAGGTCTCCAAACCTCCGGGTTTAAATAAATCCCCCAATTATGCCTGAAGTTGCGCTGGCTTTTGAAATCTCTTGAATATTCCTTTCCATCAAGTTCCTTGAAATTTCCCTTTAAAGAGCATCTAGGAAAAGACACTCTCATTAGCTAGGGCCTGACTTTATTTTCCCCAATAAACAGACCTTCACTCAGACAAAAGAGCCTCTTTTATTTTCAATCAATTCGTGGACATTTCAGCTGATTTCTTGCTATTTGGCTTGAAATTGTGATCTGGGAAAGGCTGGCCCTGCAAATTGTCGCCCTAGAAGAGAAGCCCCTGGAGTATCCTCAACTTGTTATTTTTAATCACTATAATCGCCTTTCAAAGGAGGCTCTGGCCAGAAACAGAGTGGGTCTTTCAGGGCTTTCTAAAGCACAATTATGGCACTGGGGTGGGGGGCAGCTAGAGAAGGGGGGAGGGAGGGAGGGTAGAGAGCAGGGGTGGGAGAGAAGGGAAGTCAGTACAGCCCTAGTAAGTTGGAAAAGACTGAATAACTGGCCCGATGGCATCCAGGCTGTGGGGAAGAAGCCCCATGATTCAACTTGATAAAATAGGGACCTTTTTATTCAAGACTAGAATAGCCAAAGGCTATCCTCATACTGGGGGGTGGGGGGGGGAGACGGACAAAAGGATACAGATGCCACTGGATGATAAACTGAAATAAAGGGCAAAGATTCAAGGCAGGAAAAGGAGTCATTAATTCCAAGGATGTTGATAGATGTTAAATCAGGAAAAAAAAAATTAATAGCAGATAGAAAACCAAGGGAATGTTAAGGTCTATAAACCCAAATCAATCCACCTAGTAGAACACACTAAATTTACGTTTAATGTGACATTGTAAGGAAGTATAAACGGATGGAAAATGTCACAAACTAAACTAGTGATTTTTTTTTTCATAGCTCTGATGGGTTATTACAGAATACTTACCCAGGACACCTTATCATGGCTCTCCCAAGGTCTTTCTTTCAAGATAGCCTGACCATTGAAGGGAGAAAAGATAGTATTCCCACCCACAACCTGAGCAGGTATCACTATATTCCAAAGTCTAAGGGTGTGGGTTAATGAGTCCAGGGCCCACCCCTGACCTGGTCTCAATTCATCCCTGCTAGGGCTGGCTGGGCTTTGGACCTAAGAGTTCTGGAATGACTCAGGCTATGAGGTTATGGATTGTGCCCCCCTCTCCCCGTGCTTCAGTGAGCCTTCAGCCAAACAGAAGAACTAGCATGGTAAGGGACTCCAGGATGCTCCTACTTAGCCAAAATCACACACACACACACACACACACACACACACACACACACACACACACACACACACACACTCACACGGCCTCTAGTATGGAGAAATCACCACTTACTCATCCATTACATTAATTCACTAGGAACCAGCAAAGGGCAGCCATTTGTTTGTCACTGGTAGCTGGACTGCTGGAGTGTTGACAAACTTTTAAGTCAGAGGGGTGGGTGCACGTACAGGAAACAATGAAACTGGACAAAACCCCTCCATTTTTAAGCCAATAAAAAAAGTCTCAGACCCTCCCCAGACTAATGAGTATTTGAGGACCTACTGCCCCTCATACACACTCACCTTTGTTTCAGTAAATGGCTTCCTTTAGCCTCCCCCGGCTATTAGGCTCAGGGAAACTAAATGGCTTGCACAAAGTCACACAGCTACCGAACCTTCCCCTGCTGTTTCTCCAGTTAACTCGGACTTAGGTTTAGTGGACCCAAAAGGCCAATGAGGTTTCTTCCCTTTGGGCTGATCTTAGGTTTGCAGAGTACCTGGTTGTCCTGCACACCCCAGGTTCAAGCTCCTTCCACCAAGCTGTGTGTTCCCTTCCTAAGGATGCTGTCTTTTTACCCAACATTTTTCTTTCTGAAGAAAGAAGGATCTTATAGACTCTCTCAGGAACTAGGTGGATCCTGGCGGGGCTGAGGATCCGAATGCCTACAGGGAGCCCAGAGCATGACTGTGTAACTTGGAGTGGAGAAAACAGGCCTACCTGCCCTGGGAAAGAGAACTGGCCTGATCTGGTTCAGGTGCACTGCCTCCAACTTTCTCCATGTTCCCAACCATTTCTTCTTGACTCTCTGAGGGAATCAAAGAGGTGGCAGCAGCTGGAAACCAAGTAGTCTTACCAAGTGATCCAATGACCTGTTCTTCCTCCATGAGGCACCAGGGTTAGGTTATGGTGGAGCAGCACCCTGGTGGTACCCCAGATGAAATCTAGTAAGTTTGCTCTATGTCCTGCCTGTATACAGGCAGCTAAGGGTTGTAGGAAAAAATATCTGGGGAACATAGGAACCTACTAAGCAGGAAGGGGGTGGAGCGTGAGGATGGAGCAGGGTGTCTTGGTGGGCGCTGGCCTAGTGCTGGACATGCCAGAAATCGCCCAGTTTGTATAGCCCTTCCCTGCGCTCTGAACCCTGCTCTCCATAAAGCTGGGCATTCCCCGTGCTCACAGTGTCCCGGCTGACAGAGTCAAGGTTCCACCACATTCAAGGAGTCTTGGGAATCCTGTGCCTCTTTTCGGCCACCACTGCCACCTTATATTGAGAAACTACCCAGGATTCTTTGAGGACTCTATTATCATTGTAACCTGTCCTGGAGATTCAGGGTCTGTTGGTCTCCTGGGACATAGAGAGTAATTTGGGAATCTTTCTGTGGACCCTTCAGGTTTCTCCTCCCCGCCCCTTAAGACGAGTTAGAGATTCCTTTGGGAAGTGAGAGTCCAGCTTGATCCAGAAGCTGGTCTCTCTCCTTCAAGGGTGGAAGATGCGGAGAGAGCTGCTCTTCTTGGGACCCACCTGAGGGAACCCTCTTGCCCAGAATACGATTAGAAGAAAGGCGGGTATACTTCACTCTGGCCAACAGCTGGACTGGAAGCCGGGCTCCTTCCCAGTCAGTCCGATGTGATGTGTGGTTCGCTGTGTTCCCTGCCTGGGAACCGTGCCTTGGAGACCCGGGCTGTCTCTCCTGCCCGCCGCCCCGCATCCACCCCCTCCTCCCCCAACGCTGGCTAGATATGTACAGAGCAGTCAGCTAAGGGGTTCAGAGCAGCCAGGACACAGCCCCAGGCTGGAATGTACAGATAAGGTGCATCGGGAATGCGCTCCGGGCTCCAGCCCCCAGCTCGGGTCAGCGCCCTAGGGGGTTCTGAATCCCGTATCCCCAAAGCCAGCCACTCGACTTACCGCGGTAGCTGCTTCCTGGCTTATAGAAGTCAGGGTCGCCTTCCACGCGGAGGCTGAACTCTGTGTACCCCTCGCGCCGTGTGCCCTGGGCGCGCAAGATGCGGCTGCAGTAGCCCTCCGACTTGGACACTTTGTCCAGGGTCTCATCTGAAAAAGCCAGCGCCACAGCCAGGGGCAGCGCCAGGGCCAGCAGCGTAGGACCCTGGCTAAGCCTCAGGGGCGCAGGAGACAGCCTCATCCTCGAGGGCCCCTCAAGTTTGTGCTGATGTTGTAGACCCTCCTCAGGACACTCTTGCCCGAAGTGATGCGGGCGGCAAAGGCGAAACCTGGGGGAGCCCGGGTGGTCCTGGCAGTGGGGAGACCGAGCCCGCCTCGCTTTGGCGGCTGCAGAGCTGCACTGCTCTGAGCCGAGCCGAGCGAGCGGAGCCTAGGGGCGGGCGGTGGCGGAGGAGCGCGAAGAGGGAGGGCTGGTTGCGCCCGGATCCCCCAGCGCAGCGCTGTTTTGTTTCCAAGCTGGCGATTAGCAGGCACTCTGCTGTTTGTTTTGCGAAGCTGGATTCCCAGGGTCTGGAGGGAGGGAAAAAAAGATATGCAGACACGTGCAGCTTCAATCTACCCCGCCACCAACAAGGCTGTTTGGCTTCTCAGCTATACCCTGGGTCCTGGTGGACCACAGTGCTCCGAGGAGGAAAAGCCTGCCAGATAACTTTTGTTGCACACCTACTCTGTGCCAGGCTGCGCTGCTGCAACGTTTCCCGGGGGCAGCTTCAGTCCACTATGTCTACTAGCGTCATACACCATAATCACTTATTTATAGACAAGCAGATCGCTGCGGGCCACCTTGGCTGTCCTGGCACGCTGCCTCCATTGCTCTACCAAAGACACTTTAAAACATGCCACCCTGGAGGACCAGCAAGGAGCCCAGAGACCCTAAGATCACCTGGCAGAGTGCCTTGGCCACATTTTTGGAGATCTATAAAAACGTTTCTTTAAAAGCAGAAGCAGTAAAAGTTTATGCTGATGAAAATGTTTTGCTACATATTAGTTTATTTTTTGGTGCGTCTATGCAATCATAACTGTGACGATTTAAGAAGGAAGGTGCCTACAAAGCCAAGTGTCTACTGTTAGGGGCTTCTCATAGAGCCTGGCCATTTCGAAAGGTTCAAAGAAGGGCCTATGTTTTCTTGGCTTAGGTTTTCAGCTCAGGCTCTTAGCCTCCAGGGACAGACGTTTAGGAGGGTATAACAGGAATCTCTCCCAGTGTTTCCCTAGGAACCAAACCTCAACCTTATCATTCCCCCATTGTTACTTCACTTAGTCAACTTTTCCAAATTGGTTCCTGCTCAGGAAGCACGGGGCAGGAGGGCATGGGAGCTACCAACCCAGAGCTGTGTGTGCTGAAATTCAATGAAACATCTCAAGTAAAACACTTTGCCTCAGGTGACTCCCTGCTTGGAGATACCCGCATCCCATTGCTGCACTCCTCCCTCAAAGCTCTGAAGCATTCTTTGGTTCTCCTCTAGTTACCCAGAGCCTGGGACACCTCAAAAGCCTGCAGCCAGCAAGCAATCACCTTTCCTTTCCTGACTAGATTTTTTTCTTCCAAACAGCCCAAGGGAGCCATAAGCATTGGAAATACCACTTCTCACTCCACTCACCAACCACCGGTTCCTTAGTTCTCCTGTGATTTCTGCTACCCCTGTCAACTGGGTTCTGTTGTGGAATATTTTTCTTTTTAACTAGGCACAGATGTGTTACATTTGTTTATACGCCGGAATACTACTTTAACTATGAAGAAAAACGTGTGTTGCTTCTGTTTATACTGCGTTTGTTTAATTATGTAGTGATGTGCATATTTGTTTCACCTTGACTGCCTAAGGCACATGATTGGTCTAATAAAGAACTGAAAAGCCAATAGTCAGGCAGAGAAAGAATAGGTGGGGCTGCCAGGCTGAGAGAATAAGCAGGAGGGGACATCTATGCTCAGGAGAAAAAGAAGGATCCAGAAACACTGGAGTAAGAAGCCAGGCAGCCACCAGCCAGACAGACCCAGAGAAAAAGTGAAAGAAAGATCTACATAAGTAACAAAGTTAAGCCTGAGGCAAAAGGTAGACAAAGAGAAACAGGCTAATTTAAATTTTAAAGAGCTAGCCAGAAACATACCTAAGTTAGGCAAAACATTCAAAACTAATAATAAGTCTCTGTGTCATGATTTGGGAGCTGGTTGGTGGCTCCCCCCAAAAAATGCTTATAGGGGCTATCTCAGAGGTCATCAGAGAAAGGTCTTATGGAAGCCAGTTGTTCTCAGCGTTGGGAGAAAGCATGAGAAGTGGTTTTTAGCAGCCCATCTCTCTTTCATGTGGACATTCAGATCCACACTGTATCTTGAGTGTGCCATATGGCTCAGAGCTCCAGCCCAACTCCATGTTCCAGTTCTCCTTCCTCCAGAAAGCTTTCGTTGCATGGATCAGAAACAAGATTCTATGCTTAGATGTGGAAGACAGGACAAAAGTTCATCCATCCTATCCTCATCCCTCCTATCCATCCATCCATCCATCCATCCATCCATCCATCCATCCATCCATTCATCCACAGGCTATCCATTCAAACATCCATCATCCATTGAATAGAGCCATCCATCCATATTGAATAGATGAAGAGGACTTCCACTTTCTCCTCCACACAACCAATCAGCAAACATATCATGTCTTTCCTTCCAAACACCTCAGATAGAATCTACTTGCTTCTCATTTTTCCTCCCTCCCTTCCTCCCTCCCTCCCCCTCCCTCCCTCTGTTATAAGACTCTCTAGAGGCTCAGCAGTACAACACAAGGCAGAGTGATGATTGCATTTGTAATCTTGTAGTCTCATGGTAAAGGGAAATATTAATTGCATAATTCCATGAAAATCGAGCTACAGAAGTGATACATGCTATACTAAAATAAGTGGACCAGGAGAACGTTCCTGGCATTATCGCAGAGGGTGGAAAATTACAGAGATGAATAAAAATACAACCTCTGTCTTCATGGTATTGTTTATATGTCTGATTGACCAAGTATGTACTTTTGAAAACTTAACATTTTCATCAAGTTTAAATTGAAATTAGAGGTGAGAGGGCACAGAACAGTCAGGGGTATATTTAATTTCTCATTGGCTGTTGGTAAGAAAAACGTGGGAGAAAGTGAACTTATCCAACCTCCTGTCCCCATCTCTCAAGTTCACTTCCTAGATGACAAAAGATAATATGACCTGTTTAGATGATGTGCTATGCTAATGTGGGAAAGAGCCGGGCTTCAAATTCAACATTGCCAACACTAAGATGGGGTGTTTGCCATTGCCCAGTGCTGGCCCCATTATCTGGGCTCTAACAGCAGTTTCCAAGCTCCAGTCCCATACCGCCATCTAGATTTTCCTGGCCCAGCTTGGCTGTCACTTCTGCACTCTGCTCTCACCTCCGCACCTCCAATCCATCACTCTGTCATCGGTCTCACTTCTCAAGTTCCTCAGGTACAATCTGCCCGCTCTCTGCCCCCTGCTCTGCCTTTTCTCTTGCTCAGAAGTCGTGCTCTCTCAGCCTCCTAGTCAGTCTGCCTATCTGTCTTCACAGAATCCTAAGAGATCTTTTTGAAAACGTAGATTTGAACAAAGACCCCGAGGTTAAAACCCCTTTGCTTTTGTCATGGCTTTCAGGGTCTTAGATCAAAGATGGATCTTTCACATGTCTTCCCAGGCTCTTTCTGTTCCATTTTTCTTCTGGGCTCCAGTCCCAAAGCTTCTCACTTTGGGGAACTTCTGCCTGCTTTGTCCTCATTGCCTGGGATCCTGCAATACTCGGCAATCGTTTGACAAACGTAGAAAGATGCTCTCATCTTTCTACGTTTGTCAAAGAAGACCTTCTTGATTTACAAAATACAGTAGACTCTGTCCCTGACTCTTTCCTGGACTTAGTACTTGTTCTTTTAATAGTCATCAGAATTATACTTATTCATTTGTGTGTTTGATTTTTAAATTTTACATTTGTTGAGTATGTGTCTTAATCATTAAATTCCAAGTTCCAAATAGGGCTTCTTGCTGTGACCTCCACTTACATCAAAGTGCCTGGCCCATAGTGGGGACCTATAAATTTTTGTTCTCTAGCTGATAAATCTTAAGCAAATATGTCCCAGTATTTTCTAATTGAGCCCAAGTTATCCTTCAAAGTCATCTGCCATCTGGCCCCATTGTAATCACCTAGTATGAGATGTCTCTGCTTACACATTGTGACAAGACATTGCTGTTTACATATAAGAGTCAGGATGGGATCTCATTCACTTCATAAAGTGCTTGCTTGGTGAAAGTGAAACTTTGGGTCTGATTGCCAGCATGGTAGGAAAGAACAATAAAACTCAAGCAGATAGCCTGGTGTATGTCAGTAACCCCTGCATTTGGGAGGTAGACGCAGGAGGTTCAGAGTCCAAGGTGATGACCTGCTCTATGCACAGTGGTCCTGTGGTCTCTTCTTTGGACTCCAGTGCACTCAAAAGTCTTATTTTTCCTATTATGGCACTCAATTGTCATACATTGTTCCACGTGTCCCTGTCTCATCTACTAGCAATGAATCTAGTTGATTTCTGTTTAATTTCCCATTCAGATGTTTTGTTTTGGTGTAAAATACACTGGACTTCAAGAAATAATCTTTTCAGCCTTGTAGCCTAAGGCAGAGCTGCTGTTGGTTGCTAGGGTGTTGCTAGGGAAAGTCACTTAGCCAGGGCAGATAATTAACTTTATCAGTGTGTGTGGGTAGGTTGCTGAAGAGAAAGGCTTGGGCACCACTTCTCCAAGAACAAAATTCTTTTGATTGGTAAGAAGTAGATCAGCCACTTGGTGTGTTTTTTCGTTTCTTTTTCTTTTTCCCTTTTTACTCTATGAAAAACAGAAAAAGTAATTTTCTAGATGAATGTTCTGTTCTTCTGATCCTTGAAACATGAGCATCAGATGTTTGCTTCAGATACGGATTCAAGAACCTCATCAAAGACTCATCAAATATGTACTTCGAACAAACTTGCAAAGTTTAATGAACCACCATCTAGGACCTTGTGAGTCACACTGGAAACACACAGCATCCATCCTTCTCACCAGTGTGGGGAGCCAAAAGGTCCTGGAAAGCCAATCAAATGTTTCTCTAAACTACTTATGAGAAAGATCAGAAGAGGCAGTACCATTGTGCCTACCTCCCAGGATTCTGAGAAATGAATCCAAAGTGGAGATAATTTTTAAATTTCAAACTAACTCACCAAAAGAACCCAGTTATCATTGCCACTATTTATTTATTTAAAAAGACCCCGGTAATGTTATTTCTTTTTGCCTCTAACTCATAGAATTAAATTTGAAGTTTTATATGAAGGGATTTCTAGAAAGAGAAAGTAGATAGACATTGAGGGTAGGTGAATTGCCAGGAGTAACCTATTACTGGTTATGTCTCAAAGCAAAGCTCTCAAGCTGGCTTTTTGTGAGCAACCTGGTTTTGAGACTAAGCAATAAACAATGGTTACAAAAGTATTTTTAAAGATACTACAAGCAAAGATGTTAACTAATTTAGAAGCCACTTCTTCAGGACGCCTTCTAGGCATTGGCTAAATGCAGCATTGCATTGTGAATTCTGGCCCAGATTGTGCCTACCACATAGCTTTTCCTAAGGTATGAACATCTCCAGCCATTTTCAAATTCCATTGAATCTTGCATTTTCCTCTATTAGGTTCCTGTTTCCCATTGCCAGGTCCAGACTGGCATTCTAAAATATTATTCAAAAGCCTCTTTAAAACTCATAGCAAGTAATTGGAATTCCCTCCACCTAGATCCATCTTCTGTAGGATCCAGGGCACACCCCCGCAGCCAGAGAAGATTCGGACGCCGGTTCGCTGGATCGCTGCCCCTCCAGACTTGTGCTAAGGACCTGCACACTAGAAAGTCTGCGCAGATGAGTCAGCCACTGCTCTGTGCCAACAAACCTGGCCCCTCTCCAGTCTACAGTCCTCTCCCTAAGAACACCCTTGGCTTTGGACCTCTCAAGCTCCTAACAGTCCTCTGTCACTCTGCTTCCTGCTCTTTCACCTCCCTGGCAAGAGCTTTGATCTTTCCTGTCCTGGAAGCTTAGAAGTTGTGATCTTTTCTGATTTGCCCAGCCCACCTTGCCAGCTCCTTCCCTACCTGGTCCAGATACTTTGCTTAAATATTTTAACTATGTCTTCGCTGACACTCTTGCTTATCTCTATTTTTGTGACTCCCGTCAAACTAATACCCAACTCATGATCACAGGGGACAATTCCAGACTTCCGGGTTTTGCTGCAGGCAATTTGATCGTCCCACCTAGCGCCCCCCCCCCCACCCCTGGATGCTATCTTCACAGCAGTGGCTAAATCCTCTCATAATCAGTTTCCTGTGCCACCCTCAGTTCTTTATCTCTTCCTTCGAGTCTCTCCTGTGTAGTCAAGCACCACATGTGCAACCCTCAGTCCTTCTGAGACGACCTGCCCTCTTATTTTAGCTGCCCACCCCCAGGACACTGGGCATGAACTGCCCCCAGACTCCGCATCTCTTACCTTCTCTGCCCTGGCTTTGTTCTCTGTTCCTCCAGTGGAACATGGACCAGGCTGTTCTCTCTTAGTCCTGTTTCCCTCTTTCTGTCTATATCCCTAGCTGTAAGAACAAGACAGCCTCTCCTATCCTGGAAGGTGAGCTGAATGGTTGTGTGACACTTAGTGGGAGTCTGGACCTGTCACTGACCCACACACACTTCCCCATAATAATCCTTTCCCCACCCAGTTTCCACTTATTACTCCATACAGTACAGTTTGGAATGAGCATATATATCACTGAATTGAAACTGCCTCAACAGAGGTCATCTAGGGCCCCTTTACCTGCCGTCAGAATTGTCTGGATTAAAACAGACGAAAGCCCTATCATTGCAAGACAGAATGGTAACTCGCCCCTGGTAAGTTCAAGTGGAGCTCCAAGACGCAGGTGTGGCCCCAGTCTGTAGCCCCTCTTGTGGTTTATGGGAACATCTTGTGTCATGTATCTGTGGTCACCTTCCAAGAGTGAGTGAGCCCTTGCCACCCGTCCCTTCTTCACACACAGAACCAAGGCACAGGACCCACACACCTTCCTATGTTCCTGGGATCTAGGTTTAAGCTTTTTGAGGTTCTGGAAATTTCATGGCTTGGGCCACATGACCACAGCTAATACTGCCACCTGGTGACCATGCTGTGAGTATGCAGTAGTGCTAAGTAAGGAACAATCATTCCTGAGATTGCCTCCTTGAAGGTATTTTAGATTACACTGCGTTTTAACAATAGTCACAGGGTTTCTTGCTGTGTTATGAAATAATGATGTGCTTACACGATGTAGGTACTTGGTGAATTTTGGGAACTTTGAGTTTTTTATTCAGCAAACATATTAACTAGAAGTCAAGACCAAAAAATAGACCATTCTTGTCTTCAAGAAGCTGCAGAGAAAAAGCAGAAGATTGGCAAAATAAAGAATAATATATAACAAAAATGTATTAATAGGAGTTCAAAGGGGGAATGGTCACATCTGCCCAAATAAGAATAGCATAGAAGTCATGCTCAGCACTTTCCTGTAAGAATATTGTCAGCAAGGGGAATGGATAGGGGTATCGAATGTTCTAGGCATTCTAGGCACCATAGGCAGGGTGCACAGTATAGGAAAGGACAGAATGTAGGCCGAAGTTGTAGCCAAGTTGGAAGAGTACATGCCCAGTGTGCACAAAACCTTGGGTTCCATCCTCAGCATCATATACATCCATCAGTTCAGCACTTGGGAGGTGGAGGCAGAAGGACCAGAAGTTCAAGATTGTTCTTGCCCTCATAGCCAGTCTGAGAGGTCTCCCCTGGGCCACTGAGGGTGGAGGATGTCAGCAGTGATAATGAGTAAGCTAGGAAGCTGCAGGCATGTGAAAAGGTGAGGTGTGCTGTGGTACTGTATCACATTACATTTATTTTTCTTGAGTAAGCACAACACACTGTACCTTAAACTGGCCTGGAAAAATCACTATGTCCTACAGAAATAGCCTTGAACTCACAACAAGCCTCCTATCTCTGTCTCCTGTGTGCTGAGATGATTATAGGCATGAGTCATCAAGTCTGGTGATAAGTCATATTTATGGAACCTTTCAAAGTATGCTATTTAGTAGACTGTACATGACAGTGATTTTCAATGCAGGAGATGGGGTACAAGCTGAGATCTGGGAGCTCCTGAGGCATCAAGCCCCACACAGTCTTCAACACACTCTTCAGAACACTACTGCTACTGTTTCTCACCTGTGTGACAAATGCACGCTAAGGAGAAAGGATCAGTCATGTGTTCCCTACCTGGGTCATCAAGTGACACCTGGCTCCCCTGGTGATCACAAATGGTGTTCCAGGGTGAGTCAAAGATGGCAGACACTGTGTGCTCTGTAAAGTAGCTGGGGCTCTGCTGAGGCTGTACTGAGAACTCTCATGCTTGCTTCCAGCACTTGGTATAGTCTAAGAAAGGACAGTGGACTCATATCCTTTTGGCTTGATGATAAGTAAAAGACTAAACAGAGGAAGGGGACAGTGAAGTGAACTGGAAGTAAAGAAGGAAAATGGGCAGAACATGGGTTTGATGCACAAGGAGCATGTAGGAGTTACTGAGAAGCTGGGAGGGGGGTGCTCCTGCCCTCCTGTTCCCACAATGAAGGGTTCACATGTTGCCATTAAATGGTTCCCTTTGTCTTCTTCTTAACTATAGCTTAACGTCTACTTCCCTCGAAGTCTAGAAATATAGCTGCTCATGTGTCAGGGTTACCAGTTGGATTGGCTTTAATATGCGGTCATCTAACTACTACTTGACGTCTGCAGTTCAAAGGGCTATGGGGGGCAGGGTGTCATATACACTTCAACCTTCAAACTTACTTTACTCAAAAATCTGAGCCAAGGCTGGAGGTTTGAGCTTTAAGAGGGAATAAGAAAAAAACACATTTATTCACTCAGCAGACATTGTTGACGTTAACAGTGTTGGGCCTTTATTGGGTCTCTGTGAGATGGGATGATGCACCTTCGGTTTACAAAGGGCAGGCCCACAGCTTATGTCAAGCCTAGGACAGACACCATTCTAAGTGCTTCCCATACAGTAGCTCATTTCATCCCCATGGTAAACCGTGTAGTTAGTACTTTTATTATTAATTTGCAGAGAAGGTAAACTGAGGCACAAACAGGTCAGCTGACTTGTTTGCCCAAAGTCATAATCTATTTGAGGGCCAATGTAGAGCTGGAAGAGACTTTTCAGTGCCGACTCATGATGGAGTTTGAGTTGCCCATCTTTTGAATAAACTTTTGTGGGCTGCAGTGGTCCAAAGGATTTCAGGAGATGGGAGGACTTGATGGATGGGTATGATTAAAAAACAGAAGAGGGGTGTTAAGAAGACAGCTTACTGGATAAGTACTTGGTAGAAAGCTGAGAACTGAGTTCAGATCTTAACTTATATTTAAAACATGAGCATGGTCAGAAACGTGTAAATCCAGTAGTAGGGAAGGGGTCAGATACAGGAGAGTCACTGGGCTTGGTGCTGGACACCTAAACTCATTGAGAGACTCTGTCTCAAAGGAATACAGTAGAGATAGTAATAGAGTATAGAGTGTGTTGTGCATCTCTCTCTCTGTCTCTCTGTCTCTCTCTCTCACGCACACACAAAGCAAAACAAAAAACCCAGAGGGTAAGCCAAGTCTGTAGCAGAGGTAGCAGAGCCCATAGGTTACAAAAATAAGATATGTAGTTAGTAATCACAAGGGGCTGTTACAAAGGAGCCGAAGGGGTGATGAGTCTGTGGTATTGGGATGTCTCTGGTGGACTTTTCAATGTGAAATATGCTTTAGTTCTCAACTCCGTGCATTTTAATGCAACAGTACAGGGACCAGGATTCTGGTGCATCCATCTCCAGGCACCATTAACTCATTAAACCCACACTCCACTTTTCTCTCTGTTCTGCTTTCTGCCTAGCAGGGTCTGGCATCTTGGATGGATGCTGACCTTTTAGAGAGATTCTTATGCAGATTGTCCCCTTGAAAACATTGCTCAAATGCCACCTCTCTGAAGACTCAGCTGACTACTCCATGTAAGACTGTCACTCTTGTGTGCACAAGGCTCTTTGTTATTAACTAGAATAGCATTTGACACATGGGAGCAACACACACACACACACACACACACACACACACACACACACACACACACACACACACCCCTGGTTGTCTCACACAAGACCCAGCCCTCAAAAACCCATTTTCTTCGTACTGGTAGTGGCTTGTGCATATGGTACATGAGAGATGCTGGGTAAGAATATTCCAAACGAATAACTGGACTACTATTGGATGGTTATCTCCATATTCTATGAAGCATCATCTGGCCTGAAGCTTTATCCTGTGTGTGAATTCTCACTATCAAACTAAAGTAGGGGCTAAGGAGATGATGCATCGGTCAAGAACACTTGGTGCTTGCTTACCTTTGCTGTGATAAAGTCCATGACCAGAGCAAACTGCAGGGGGGTGGCTCCATTCGCAATCACTGTCCATTGTGGAGAGAAGCCAGGGTAGGAACCCAAGCAGGGGCCAAGAGGAACAAGAAAATGAAGCTGCTTCCTGTCTTTCTCGTCATGCTTGGTCAGTTTGCTTCTATAAACACAAGACTGTAGCATGAATTCTATCTGGTCTTAATAATAAAAACCCAGAGTCAGTATAGGGGTAAAAGATCTGCTGAAAGATGTAAAGGAACCAGTCGCTAGAGAGATTTCCTACCTCTACTGAATCCGCAGACCAAAGGGGCAAGCTGTTTCCCCCTGCTTTATACTCTTCTCTCTGCCCAGCCCTGTAACATCCAGTCTCCACCTCCTTGGCTCTCCTCTTTTGGACTGGATGTAGCCCAGGGTGGCTTTGAACTCCTGACCTTCCTCCTTCCTCCTCCCAAGTGCTGGGATTAAATGTGTGAGCCACCACTGCCTGACCTCTCTGGTTAACTAGTGGATAGCTCTGCCCTCTGATCTTGAGTACAAACAAAATATCACCACACAGGACCATCTGCCCAGGGGTGGCCCTGTCAAAGCGGGTGGGTCTTCCCACACCAATCATTAATCAAGAACTTGTTTACAGGCAATCTAATGGAGGAATTTTTACAACGGAGGTTCCTTCTTTCTAGATATGTCCAGGTTTGTGTCAAATGGAGAAAACCCAACCAGAATGTAGCTCCCTTTTTCAAATGGATATTCCAATCATCTGTTATTCATTGCCTTCCTATCACCCATTATTAACCCACAATTATTTATCTGCTGTCAGCATCCATTGCCTTTTCTCAAGACAGTGAAACTGCCAGAGTACAGATGTTGTCTCATGTACTGTCCCTGTCCAGTGAAGGATACACCCTAAATGCCTCACGTAACTCAGCAAATGCACATTGAGTGGAAGAATGAGGGTCTTAGCTACAGCTGTCTGTCTGAATACTTATTGGGTCTTGCAGTGGAAAGAAAACTCACTAGTTCCCCATTTTCCTTTTAGAGGACTGTTAGCAAACCCTTCTTTTTATTGGAGGGAAATGTCTCCTCGAGGTCCTCACAGAACAAACCCAGCTCTTTCAAGAAGTAGCCTTTTTTAATTATAAAACATGCCCACAAGTGCTGAGGGCTCCACACACCAAGGAGTAGACCCTAGCCCTTGAGGAGTGTGAGCTGGAAACTCTGGCTTCTTTCTAGTGACAGAATAATAAAGTTATCGTGTGTCTCAAGACTCTCATGAAAGACACTGTCGCTTCCTTCTTGCTCTCTGAAGAACATGCTCTGACAGAGTTCGCTGCCTTGTGAAGACACTCAGGCAACCCTTGGAGAGACCTTGGTAGTAGAAATGCAGGTGTCCTGCTGTGTGGATGGGTGTCACGGTTATTCTTGCTTGTCAACATTACTGTCAACTATGAGACACCCCTGGGCTGGTCTGGGAGGGTTACAGGAAAGGTTAATGGAGTGGGGTAGATCCTTCCTAGAGTGTGGCTGACCACATGATCAGATGGAGAGAGGCTGGAGAGAAGGTAGTTTGGTCACCTGACCATGCTTCTCAAAGGTGAGTGGACTGGATTCATGGAGTGAGCAACTCCTGGGCTCTTGGCCTCCCTAATATGCAGACATCCATTGTCAACTACCAATCCCTTATCGTGTAAGCCAATTTCAAAGACCCTTTTTATAATATATATAATTATATATATATTATATATAATTACATATATATATATATCAGTTCTGTTCCTCTAGACCATCCTGGAACTGCATCTCTAGTGGTAATCCAGTCTTCAAAGATGCAGTCTGTACATTCCACTTAGAAGTCCAGCAGTCATTACCCACCGGCCAAGCCATTTCTGAATTCCCGGCCTAAAGAAAGCACAAGATGGTAAATAATGGTTGTTTTTTTAACCACTGTTTTCATATGACTTCTTATATAGCAATAAAGAATCAAGTCAGATATAATGGCTTACACTTATAATCCTGGCTCTCAGAAGGCTGAGGCAGGATGGGTACCATGAATTTGATGCCAGCCTGAACTGCACAGTGAGACTGCTGTTCAGAAAAGAAACAAAAGTAAGGAAAGCTAGTATGCACACAGCCCTTCATAAGTCTTTTTGAGGTTTACACAAGCCCTTGCTAATTTCTTCTCTTTTCCAGACTTGATGAGGTTCCTGGTTCCTTCATACTTCTGTTCTCTGTCCCAAGGACACATTGAAGCTTCATATCAACTATGTAAAAACCCCGTATACAATGCTGAAAACAGAATTAAGGCATGGCTTGCTATCCTAAAGGGGAGAGACTGGTCCTCCACAAGTAGACAGACTGTGTCATGCTGTCAGTTCCCTTTGGCTTTCTTCCTGCTCCATTTAATTAAAAAAAAAAAAAAACTCCAAACATACAGAAAAGTTCAAAGAATTTTACGTTTCATGATCATCAGTTAACACACAGTGTCTTTGTTCCTAGGTCTGATGTTAATTAACATGAGGGTCAGGGTTGCGTAAGGAAGACTGGGGTACAGGTTGAGCAGAGAAGAGTGAGAAATGCCAAGAACAACAGAACAGACATTATCTTTCTGTATGGAAGGATGAGAATTATTAATCGTTATTACTATGATGTAATAGTAATAGTCACTGCATGTGGGACTCACGTTAACTATCCATTGGTCACGTTTTGACAGTCATCACAATGAGTTAGGAACTAGCTCACTAAACTGTCACCGGGGCCATAGTTTTCTCTCTTATCCTTTAGTACATCGCAAATGACTCTGTCAAGTGCCATGCTGATGGATAAATGTGTTTTATTTCTGTCACACTTGCCTCTTCTTCCAGAGTTGTAATGTTTTCACTAAAGAAAGGTTCATCTGTTTGGAGGCTTCTTTTCACATTCATGGCGATTCTTAGCAATCAACTCCCTTTTAATTATCTTTGAGACAGGGTATCATTATGTAGCTCTTGGCTGGGTTAGAGCTCTCTGTGTAGACCAAGATGGCCTCAAATTCATAATCTCCTGAGTAGTGGGATTAAAGTTCTGAGCCACCACACCAGATCATCTCTCCCCCTCACACTCCCCCTCTCTCACACACATCTTTATAACACACACATCTTTATAACCTCTTTCTCAGGAAGTCTGTTGTGGGAAAGAGTTTTGAGCCCAATATCCATTCTTCCCTTGTATACTGACAGCTCTCAACTTGCTCTAGACACTGGTAGAGCTATGACCAGTCTAGTATAAGGATATATTTTAACTTTTAAAATTCCATACAGTAGATTCTGATCATATTCGTCTCCGTTCCCCAGGTCCTTCTACTTTTTCCTCCTTTCTCCCTACCCATTCAATTCCATGTTCTTTCTCTCTCTAACAAGCAAACAAACAAAGCAATAGCAAAAAAAAAAAAAAAAAAAAAAAAAAAAAAAAAAAAAAGCAAAGAGCACACACACAAAAATGGAGTCCCTGTTGAGTTGAACATCCTGGGAACAGGGAACCCTGGAGTGTGGTTGATATGCCCAGTGTTACTACATTGGAGAAAACAGATAACAATTGACAACAGAATGGCTTCTTGGTTAGGAGCAAGGTTGTTTTCCTACCTACTCTTTTCCAGGCTGGGATTTTTGTCTAGTTTGAGTTTTTGAAGGTCTCATGTATTCTATCCCAGTTCCTGTGAGTTCATATGTGCCTCAGCCCTTTTGTGTATGGGAAACACTGTTTCCTTAGAGTCATTCACCATCTCTGGCTCTTACAACATTTTCGCCTAATCCTCAAGGGAGAGACTTGATAAAGACATCCCACTTAAGGCTGAGAGCTCCAGGGTTTTTCACTCTCTGCACATTGTCCAGTGGTGGGTCTCTGTGTTAATTACCATCTACTGCAAGAAGAAGCTTCTCTGATGAGGGTTGAGAGATATACTTATCTTAGTAGAGCAATATTTCATTATAAGTATGTTTGCTGCTATATTCACTCAGCAGAATAATATAGTATTAGGTTTTCCCCTAGACATACAACCTATCTGGTCTCAGGTCTTGATCTCATTGACAATGTCAAGTGTAGGTTCCATCTAATGGACTAGACTTTAAAGTCATACAAAAAGTGGCTGGTTACTCCCATAACAGTGTACCGCTACTGCACCACTACACCATGCAGGCAGGTTGCTACTGTACACCTCAGGATTTATAGCTGAGTGAGACTGATGATCAATTTTCTCCTCTGGTAGATGAAAAGTGCCTTCCAGTACTATGAATGCTAGTCAGTGGGGGTGAAGCATCTAGTTAGGCACCAGTCTGAATTCTCCATGTTTGACGACGTAAGTAGGTGGTGTCTTCTGCAACAGGTCTTACCATCGGGTTGTAGAGATGGATGTTTTGTGTAGGACTTTAACAACAGTGCCTCAAAGGAGGGCCTGGGGAAACAGATTAGTGTAGAAGGAGACTTTTGTCCCTGATTTTTTATACCATATTTCCCTCTTTTCCTTACAAATAGATTGACTATAACTATTAACTATTTATAATGAAAATAAATAGAAACATTATTTGGGGAATTGGGATGTCGTTTTTTATTATTATCTTCTGTTGATTAAGGGGTATTGGCAATTTTATGATGGTCTTAAGGCTGGATTATTTTAGTTTGTACTCTTGAATTTGATGTGATTTTTTCTTTAATTAGAGAATTTTTCAGTGGTCTTGGCTGATGAAATTATATTTGTCTGGTAGTAATTTATAGGTTTTGATCTTTTGTGGAAACAAAAGCAGAACTTTTTAAAAAGTAATATATCTTTTTAGACATATATTTTAAAGTTGAAATATTTTTAAAATATATGTTTATTTAATTTAGTAGCTTTTGTAATTAAATTGTTTTTGTAGCTAGTTTATTAACAGTTAAAAATTAAAAGAAAACATAATAGGATAATTTAAGCTTTTTGTATATTTTTTAATCTTTATGTAGCTTTTTATTTTTAATATGGTTTTTTAAAAAGATAATTCATTTTAGCTTATTTATTTTTTATATATTTTGTAACTTATTTATGGAGGTTCTTATCTGAATTTGTTTTATTATGTATTACTAATTATTATTTTTTTTAACTAGAAGAGCTTTAAAAAAGTTATACTGTGTAGTGTTGCTTTGTCTGCTGACCTTGTCTCATTTGGAGGCTTTTTATCATGGTGGACATGCCAGAACCATGCTTATCTTTTTTATTTTAATTTTGTGAAACTTTTTATTACTTTAACTTTGTGGAATCTTGGGGTCTACACTATCAAGTAGAGCACTGCCTCTGCAGAATGTTTACCCAAATTAAGCGTTTAGCAGCAGAGCCTCTTAAAGGCCACACATTTTTTGTCCATAAATCTGAGTCAGGAAGCTGCTCTTAAAGGAGCTGCATCTGCTCACCCCTAGCAAACAAAGCAGACCAAGAAAATGCTGTTACTAAGAAGCCATCTTTGACTTTTCTGTTGTTGTTATTTAATATAAACAGAAACCTTAAATTAATCCCATGTAGCTTGTTGTTTATATCCAGTCTTTTGTGACGCTTTGGGAACTAGCCTTTTTAGCTTATGTTGCCTGTCGTGGACCTGAATTTAAGCCCAAGTACCTGTACCCCATAAGAAACAAATCGGAAGCTACTTTGGGCTCTCTGTTTTTGTGTTTTAGAGCTCCTTTTGAGCTTTTTTTCGGGTTTATGTGAGTGTTGGGCCATACGGTGGGCGCCATCTGTAGAAGGAGATTTCTGGCCCAGACTTCCCCACTGTTTAGACCTGTCTGCAGCTGCTTTTTTTCTTAAAAAATGACTCAGATGCTTATTATTTGCATGCTGTTCCACCTGTCTCAGGCACATTGCTAGCTAGCTCTTTTATCTTAATTTATCCCATTTTCATTAATCTGTCTTGTCACATGGCCTGTGGCTCCTCTCTCTGTCTTACTCCACCCTCCTTCTTCTACCTATACTCTGATACCTCCACCTTGTAGTAGAATTATGTTTTTACATTGTAAATAATTGTTCCCTTTACTGGTTTAATAAAAACACTCATTGGCCTAAGGCAGATGGGAAGTGTGGGCAGGGCTATCAGACTAAGAAAACTCTAGGAACAGGAAGAACAGAGCAGAAATGCCATGGAGAAGCCATGGAGACACCATGACGAGATGCCAGCATATACAGAGGAAAGAAGTTGAAGTACTGCTCTGAGAAAAGGTGCCAAGCCTCATAGCCAAACAAGATAAGAGTCATGGGTTAATTTAAGAGCAAGAGCTAGAAAGTTACGTGCCTGGGCCCCAGGTCAATCAGCGGACAATTAATATAAGTGTCTGTGTGTTTCAGTGGGACTATGGGACTGTGGATCTGCTGGTCTGGGCCACAAGGCTAAGCCAGAAAGTCCATACCAGAAACCTCATACTACAAATGGCAGCCCAACGTGTGTGATATATGCCCACATAAAGCCATGGAAAGCTTAAAAACAGTCTAGAAATGGAACCAAAAGCAACTTCCAAGTTGTGTCTCTCAAGTGGGCCATGGTAAAGAGACTGAGTGGTGTATGGGATTAAATTACAAAATGGCATGTTTGCTTCATGCAATTTAAACTGAACAAGGCCAGTTCCTGAGCTTCATCATAAGCAAAGAGCTGTGTATGGTGGATTTAAGGTTTCTGTTATAAGGACAAAAAGGGAACAGAGTCAAAGATGGCTTCTTAGTGGTGGTGTTTTCTTGGATCGGCTTTGTTTGCTGGGGGCAAGCAGAGGCTTGGCTTCTTTAAGAGATAGCATGCCTTTCTGATTTAGCCTTAAAGGCAAAACACTTGTGAGTCTTTTAAGAGGCTTTGCTGCCAAACACTCAAATGGAGTTAATGAGCAACAGAAGGCAGTGCTCTACTTGGTGATTATATGGACCCTAAAATTCCACAGAATGGTAATTGTCGGTCCTACCAGTAGCTCAGCTAAAAAGCTAAATCCTATGAAGCTAGACTAAGAGCTAGGTGGAGCCAGTCAGTCATCCTAGTGAAGTATTTAATCCTTAGCCACACCTTGGAGGAGTAAGAAATAGAGGGAGCTTGGTGGAATCAACCAACCTACCAAACCTATAATACTTAGCCAAACCTTGACAGACTAAAGGTGTGGACAGAAACAGAAATAAATAAAGGAAGCTGGGTGGAGTCAGCCACCATAGCAAAGCAAAGGTGTGGTCAGAAACATAATAAGATAAGAAATAAGAGATATACAATAAAGACAGATTTTAAAAACTAAATGGTTTAGAGTGTGTTAAAATATATATATGTGTGTGTATATATGTACACACACACACACACACACACACACACACAGACTTGAGAGAGAAAAGAAAAAGGGAAATGGATAAAGAAAGTCCTTAAAAATATAGAGTAAAGAAAAATAATAAGCCACGTAAAGATGGAAATTTGAAAGAGTGTCTGGATACTGTATGTTATTGTCTTGTCTTTGAGATTTTGACTGAAAATGAAGTAGTAAAAGTTGCTAAAAGCCATTTGATTACAAATGATCCTGGATTAATCCAACCTAAATATTTTATAAATGAGTTGACTTTAAAACTGAAATCAAAAGTTATGCTACTTTAGAGAAGAGATTTTTCTTTTTATTTCTACAGAAAATGAGAAGCTATGGATTTGTTCCTGGTTAAAGAAAATAAAATTTGATAGAGGAAGACCCCCTGAGAGTCCCCATTGTAAACAGATGGCCCAGATGATTCATCATTTCAGAGCACCTCTGCTGAAGTTTCCTCTGAGCTCTGTATCCGAAACTACTTCAAGGAGACTGGCTGAGATTACTCAGCTTTAGAGATTAAAGATTTGTTCATAATCCTAAAATTTTTTTGGGTCCCCATGGGATTGCCAGCACTCCCATTCAGCAGGAAGTAGCCTGAGAACAATTCCCACATTCCCCCAAAAAGGGATTATGGATGTTTGTTTATGTGTTGGTTACATGTTTTTATAGATAATAGTGAAAAAGCTATACAAAAGAAATTAGATTTGGGGTTTTTGTTTTAAAAAGAGAAAAGGAGAAATGTAGTGGAATTATGTAACATTGTAAACAATTGTTCTGCCTACTGGTTTAATAAAAAATGCTGGTTGGCCAAAGGCAGACAGCAAGTGTGAGCAGAAATGCCACAGAGATGCCTCAGAGACACAAGACAAGGAAGCAGATGCAGAGGACACTATGCTGCTCTGAGAAAAGATACTGAGCCACGTGGCTGAACAGGAAGGCTGAATCACGAGTTATTTTGGCTAGTTTAAGGGTAAAGAGTTAGCCTGGGTCCTAGGTCATAAAATTAACGTAAGGGTCTGAGTGTCTCTGTGTGTCTGCTGTGGGATCTTCAGGTCTGTGAGTCTGTGGGTCCAAACCTTGAGGCTAGGCCAGAAAGTCCAGGCTAGAAACATAATACAACACCACCTACCTCTACGGTAGGCCATTTATTCACAGCATATAGAAATACCACATCAGTTTAGTTTGTGAAATATTTGCTATGCAAGCCTGAGGACCTGAGTTCAATTCAAAACCTGTGTAAAAATCTGGGCATGTAGCATGGGCTTGTAATCTCAGTGATGGGAAGTAGAGACAAGTGTATCCCTGAGGCCTGCTGTCAGCCAGCCTAATCAATGAACTCCATTCAAGAAAAGACCCTGTTGCAAACAAGCAACTAAAAGAGACACTGAAGAACTGACCTTGATCATGTACTCCTGCATGCATATGAGCACATATGCACTCTCTCTCTCTCTCTCTCTCTCTCTCTCTCTCTCTCTCTCTCTCTCTCTCTCTCTCTCTCTCTCTCTCTCTCTGGAACAGAGACCAGAGTTAGCTGACTCAAGCTTGCTCCTGAATTTTCTCTTCTTTTTGCCTAGAACACAAACATTGATGCTGGTCATATTGGCGTTAAGTGACAATGAGGGAAAGGCCAAGAGTCTCTCAGTCCTGACATCCTTGAGTAAGGAAGGCAATGCTTGCTTTTACCATGAGAAAGCTCCTAATTTTGGAGGCTTCAATTACTACTAGGCAAGTGTGATACGGTTGTCTTAGAATTCTGGCCATTATCAACCCAACAGCTTTGAAGACTCCATCATCTTCCATGGATATATTTGACAATGTTCTGATTCCCAGTGTCACCAAATTCCACTGTAGATGGGACAGTGGTCTTACTGAAAACATATTTTTATGCCTAGGTAGAAAATCTTTTCAGTGCAGGAGAACAGACTTAGGCCTAGACAGTTCTTCCCATTTCTCGCTGATAAAGAATATAGCTCGGTAAAAGCTTGTTCTGTTTCTTGTCACCTGGTGAGACTCCTCCTTCCATTGCATACTGCAGCCACAAACACTGGGCTCTGCACATGTCATGTTTCAAACAGAAGAAAAATGGTCTGCTGATCTTGACAATTCTTGTACAGTTCTGCTGGTCTCCAACCTTCCTCACATGACTCCTAATATATATTTGCAGATCAAATAAATGTATCTAAGATATGAACAAACTAATGAATTCAGTCAACCATGGGAACTCAGCTGGGACTTTCTGGTTGCTCGAAGCTGCATGTACTGAGTGTGTTTTGTTTCTGCTGTGTATACAGTATAGTATAGGCTGAATGTTCTTCATGTTATTTGTGTAGCAACACTGGGGAACCTGAGCAGGACCTGGAAAGCCATCCACTAAAGAATTGGGTGCCTCACTTGGTTATGTGTTAGGCCAACCAGGTAGCCATATTCTTTGCCAGGCTAACTCCAAATTCTCTCTCAGTGTTTCTCTAGAAGCTGAGGATGATCACATCCAACTCAATCTCAACTCAATCAAAAGCTCACAGAATGATCTATCAGACATTCTCTGTATCTCATCTGAAGGGATTTCAGACAAGGTTCATTGTAGTATCAAACAAAAGAGGGACCAGGAGACTTTTTTCAGACCAGAGTGTTATAAACTCTGCAGGTTATATGGTCAGAGTGGTTTTAGACCTGTCTTTGTAGGGTATTATGGGATTTTTGCACACTGTGTGGAGATATATTGCTGTAATTAATGTAATAAGTTAAGTAGCCAATAGGTAGGCAAGAGGTATAGGCAGGACTTCTGGGAAGAGAGAAAATTCTGCAGATAAAAGAAATGTAGAGTTGACAGCTAGACCCAGAGGAAGCAGGATGGGCAGTATGCAGATGAGATAATGAACCATGTGCCAGAACACAGATTTTAAAATATGGGTTAATTTAAGTTATAAGAGGAGTTAGGAACAAGCCTAAATTAAGACTGAGTAGTCATAATTAACAGTAAGTCTCTGCGCCATTATTTATAAGATAGTAGTCCCGATGTGTAGTAAGAGGTTTCTGGCCCGGACTTTCAGGCCTAGCCTCAAGGTTTAGACTCACAGATCCACAGACCCGCAGAAACACCAGATGCTTACATTCATTTTAGGCTAATTGACCTAAGGCCCAGGCATATAACTTGCTAACTCTTTAACCTCAAACTATCCCATGATTCTTATCCTGTTCAGCCATGCAGCTCGGAACCTTTTATCAGAGCAGCATAGTTGTCCTCTGCATCTTCTGGCTTGTCTGGCAACTTTGAAGTCTTTGTGGCATTTCTTCTCTGTGCTTCCTGTTCTCAGAGTTTTCTTAGTCTGGTAGCCCCTTCCACACTTCCTTTCTGCCTTTGGCCAATCAGCGCTTTTTATTAAACCAATGGGTGGGACAATTATTTGCAATCAAACAATATAATCCCCCTACACTGATGAGAAAGTACTGCTATGTATAGCATCCAAAATGGAGACTCAAATATCCACATAGGGCCTGAGAAATCAGTCTCTCCAGTAGGCTCAGCAAACAGCAGCCCAGTCCTTTGAAGAGCTCCTGCTGTGCAGCTGAGCACTTAAGAAGCCTACACTGAGTACAAGCTTCTGCAACAGGCAAAAACAACAAATCCCCAGAGCCAGGATGGGTAAATGTGGCTCAAGGACAGATCATGGCCTTCATTAGGCTAGGCTCTCACAAAATCTTAGGGGAGGAGGCTGTAGCCAGCCATCAACATTATTCCCTGGCAGTAGCCTAGCAGTTTAAGACACCTTTTTACTATGTTGATCCTACATATCCAAGTGCATGGGAGATCTCTCCATTTTCTGACATCTTCATCAATTTCTTTCTTCAGTGACTTAAAGTTCTTGTCATGCAGGTCTGTCACTTTTTTGGACAGAGTTACCCCCAAGATATTTGGTGTTATTTGCAGCTATTGTAAAGGGTGATGTTTCCCTGGTTTCTTTTTCAACCCTTTTATTGTTTGTGTATCAGAGGTCTATTGATTTTTTTTTAGTTAATCTTGTACCCTACCATACTGCTGAAGGTGTTTATCAGCTGTAGGAGTTCCCTGATAAAATTTGGGTGGTCACTTATGTATACGATCATATCGTCTGCAAATAGTGAAAGCTTGACTTCTTTCTTTCCAATTTGTGTCCCCTTGATCCCCTTTTGTTGTCTTATTGCTCTTGCTAGAACTTTGAGCACTATCAAAAACACAGATGACAGCCTATGCTGGAAGGGATGTGGAGCAAGGGGAACACTCCTCCATTGTGAGTGGAAATGTAAACTTGTACAGCCACTTTGGAAATAAGTATGGTGGTTTCTCAGAAAACTGAGAATCAATCTACCCACTGATCCAGAAATACCACTCTGAGGAAATTTGCTCAACTATGTTCATAGCACCATTATTTATAAGAGCCTGAACCTGGAAACAACCTGATGAATCTCAACTAAAGAATGGATTTAAAAATGTGGTACATTTACACAATGGAGTTCTACTTGACAGTAAAAATAAATGACATCTTAAAATTTGCAGGCAAATGGATAGAACTAGGGGAAAAAAATCATCCCGAGTGAGGTAACACAGACCCAGAAAGACAATCATGGTATGTATGTACTCAGCCCATGGACCAGCCTGCAGCTGAGAGCTGTTGCTGCTTCATACCATGGTGGGAAGAGGGTGTTCCAGAGCACTGCCCACGGGTTGTAAGCACAAAAGTAGTGTCTGTGAGCATCAGGGCAGCTGGGAATAAAGTTGGAGAGGTGTGCTGTGGCCTGAATCCTGCAAAGGTGGGGAGGTGTGCTGTGGCTTGAATCTTGCCTCCAGATGCCCTGCCTAGCTGCAAGATCACCCTGACTCTGGGCAACAGCAGAATATTCTAAATGAGTCTCAGGGATGTTCCAGTATTTGTGGTGCTTTAGAAACCAGAAACCTTGAACCAGACCAATGACTCATTACAATGAGTATTTGCAGGTAAAGTTGCTGGGCAAAAAAAAAAAAAAAAAAAAAAAAAAAAAAAAAAAAAAAAAAAAAAAAATTAAAATAATTTAAAAAAATACTGTATGACATATTTTAGTTTGCATGCTATTTTGACAAATATTTGATTGAGAGGTGGGAACATAGAGGAATGGAGCCGCATGTGCATGGTGGAGAAAGGTGAAGCTAGAGACACAACCATGGTGATTGACCATATTCCAGTGGGTATATGGGCAACACAAATTGGACTTTGTATATATATATTTTTCTTTTATTTTTCCTTGAAGGAAGTCACATGGTTAGGGAGGATGGGCCTTGAAAGACTGGAAAGTGAGTGTGATCTGGGTGCGTTATATGAAATTTCCAAATAATCAATAAATATATTATGTTTAAAAAAATAGTTTAAAGGAAAAATATTCTTAGATTCTGAGGTGGAAGAGTGGATTTTTAGCCTCTGACACATGGACTTTGGCTCAAACTCATGGGTGCCTTTCTGTAGATCTAAGGTACAATCTATGGGTATTGAAAGGGGCAATAGAAAGCTGTCTTTGCCTCATGTTATTATATCTAGAATCTGTCTTGTGGGGATTTAATAAAAGCTCCAAAAGTTTCAGAGATTATAAGAGGGATCTAACCACAGTCAGTCTAGGAGGATCAGACAGTGGTAACTCACATCTTTAATCCCAGCACAGGGAGTATCCCGGGAGTGGTGACCTACGCCCTTAATCCAAACTGAGGAGGTCATTTTAGTTTACAGAAGGAGTTCCAGGCTCCCAGGCAGGCAGTGGTGGGGCCACGCCTTAATTTACCAAGAGAGTATTTAAGGCGGGGATAGAAAGACAGAAGCTAGAGGAAGCCAAGAGAAGCCAGGCTGAGGAAGCTGGAAGACAGCTGGGTGAGATCTGACAGTGGTGTTTATTCCCTCTAATATCTCCGACTTTCCCAGAGATCTATCCCTGAGTTTCATTTATTTGTGTAACACTGTCTCCTCATGGTCTCATCACTTATTTAGCTTTTGACTTGTCTAAATACAACTACTCTTCTGTAGCCAGGATTGGCACAGACAAACCAAGTCAACCCAGCAGGCTGGAACATGTGAGACAAGATAAGTTTATACGCACAGGGTGTTACTGAGGTGGCAAGATGTCGACTTAAAGTAGTGTGGCTGAGATGGAGGTGACAGTTGGTGGCCAGAGGCTCTAGAAAAGGATGGGAGGTTGGAAACATCTGTGTGAAGAACGGCATAGGAGTTGGGCAGAGAGAAAGAAAAAGCTGGTAGGTAACATTGAAGGCCTGAATACTGCTGGTAAGTTTTAGCATCTTCTAGGTATATTAGATTGGTTGTTATTGGCAACGCGTTATAGAACATCCTCTCTGTGTGATTTGGGCATCAAGTTTACTAGACTGTGAGAGCTGTAAGTGCAGGACAACTGCCCGTCTTGTTGGCTGATCCATCCTATTCCCAGGGCAGTAACATGTGCACAGCAGACATCCAGTCAATACATGTTGAGCAAACAAGTAATTGATGTCTCATAGGGTGTATGGGCTTTGGGTTTAGGTAACCCAATGGCTCATTGATATTATCTAGGCTCAGGTTCAGTCCACCTTTTGGTAGATTAGTTCTGCCTTCACGCTTGTCTTCTGTGGCTGTGATGACCACAGTGTGGCTGCTACAGCTGTGGCCATTCTAACCAGAGAGTGAAGAAACATTTTCAGAACCTCGGCAATCATCTCCTTAGTCATATTAATCAGAGGCACATTATACATTGTGCCTAAATTAATCGTGCTCGGGGACTTGGACTTCTATGATTAGGTATGATTATTACAATGTCTTGAGACACACTTCATCATCACAAATGATGAACAAGGGTGCTAATGGTATCTAGGTAGAGGACAGAGGCCATCCCACCATGTATGGGGGGGTATCCCACAAGGACAAAATATCTAATTCAAAATGCAAAAAGCCTGGAGCTGGGTGGAGAGGACTTAAGGAAGAGCATACTGATCTGTAAGAAAATGGGGTGCTATGCAGCAGGAGCACATACAAAGAAGATTGGAAGTGGGGGACAAATTCTGGACAGGTGAAACCCTGTATCCTTTCTAGGAAGACAGGCTGAATTTTTTCCTGGTTTAGCAGAGGACCCAAAAGTCTTTAGAAATTTTTTTTTTCTTTTTAGGAACACTAACAAGGAGTTACTGCTTTCTGTAAACAAAATAAACACTTCTTGTCTCTTGGGACGAAAAGAAAATTATAACCTGTTGGCCATTCACCAGCCATTAACTACTTACATGAAGGTTTGAGGAAAATTGGATGCTTCTCAATTGCCTTCTGCAAGCAATGGGACCAGGAGCGCCTCAGGTGTGCGGCAGCCATGGCAGACACTTGCATGTGCTGTTCCATGCAGGCCTTTTACCTACCCAGTTTGCAATGCTGCACCTTATTTGTAGATGAGGGAGCTAGGCCACAGAGCATCCACTTATGTGCGAGAGAGCTAGGATTCTCTACCATATTTTTCTGATGTTAGTGTGTGTGTGAATCTGTGTGCACACACATATGGAAGGCAGAGGTCAACTTTGGGTGTCTTCCTCATTGTTTATATCTTATTTTGGGGGCATGGATTCACACTGAACCTTGAAGCTTCCCAGTTCAGCTAGACTAGCTGCCTATTAAGCCCCAGGATCTTTCTCCATCTTCCCAGCATGAGGATTACAAGCTTATGTTACTGTGCACAGTTGTGGGGATTGAACTCAGATTCTCATGTTTATGTAACAAGCCATTTTCTGACTGAACCATCTTCCCAGACGCTACCTTTCTGAGTATTGATAGGGCAAAGACACAGCATTTCAGAAGGGCTGTGTAGCTAGTGTCTTGTCTAAGTCCAGCATCTATCAAAAGCTGTAGGCTGGGTCAGAACCTCGGGAGAAAAGAACTCTTGTCAGAGATACGCCCTTTCTATGGCCATGATATTCTCCTAATCTGAAACTCCATGAATTAAATTATTTTTCTGGAGACCTTTCCTCCATAGTACAGCCTGGATTTTTTTTTTGTCACTCCAACTCCAGAGACTGATGGGGGAAAAAAGGATAATCAGATGTGATGGAAAATCAAGGAAGACATGTTTTGAGTTATTCCTGGAATAAGATATTGAGTCACCAAAGAAAGTCTACCTGTGCCCTGGAAAGCCCTTTTCACTATCTAGAATTAGAATGCAGTTGAGTGACCTGGCATGCATGTCGAGGGAGAAGGCAGTGGGCTCAGCTGTCCAAACAGAAGGGGGTTCACAGGCTTTTCTCATGTATCCTTGAGCAAAGTGGTGACCGTCAGCTCCTACTCAGGGGTGTCATGGAGCTCATGCCCCCTCTTTCTTCCTCTAACCCTTCTGTTTGCTTTGGGATGTCAGCCTATGGTAGGTAAGTGGTAGGTTTGAGACACAGACTTAAAGGAACTCAGAAAGGACAAGGGACTTCCCTGCTAAACATGCTGGGCCCCATCAAAGGTTTGTCTGCATCCGTGTGGCAAGTGCAACCATGTGCTTCAAGAATCCAGGACAAGACAGATTTGAACTCACTGGAAAATCAGGTGTTTTTAGCACAGTTTTTTGAGCCTGAGTTATGGGAACTCTCAAAATCTTATTTTATAGGGAGTTCCTGGTTCAAACTGGATGTGCAGCAATGTAGGGCTGGTTGGTTAATTCCTTTGTAGAAAGCTATTTGTATTACACCAACACACATCTTTTACTGAAGTATACTCCTTATATAACCCTATATTGTTCATTTTTGCTAAGCAACTAAGTACAATATGATTTATTATCCACGGTGATGATTATAACTAACAGTGGGTCTAAGGAACAAACAGGGCTGGGTTCAGCTGCTTGGTTCATATGATAATCTTGCCTTGACTTGCTGATATGTCCAAATTTTTTATAGCAACTTTCTACGACCAGCTGACTTGGCCATGATTTAGCCATGGTTCCATTCATCCGTTGGCACTAGGCATGCATTTCTGGTGGGTCAGTCTGGGTATGTGGCAGGTGGGTTCCAAAAGCAGTAAGAGAAAAAGTAAGTATCATGTGCAACCAAAGTTTATGCTGCCTCCTCTTCACTGATGCCCTCCTGATCCACAGCAGGTGCATGAAGACAGTGATGGAGGATGTGGAAGGGGGTGGCCATAAGGGAAGCATATGCCACTGAGGCTATTCCTGTCATGATCTATCATCAGCCCTTTCTTCCTAGAAATCTACCTTTTCCCCTCTACAAATCTCCCAGGAGTAGACTCGCCTCTGATCCACCTGTGACAGTCACTCATCATTGTCAGTGTGAATGGATTTAGAGTCACTCAGAAACACACCTCTGAGGGTGTCGATAAGAGTGTTTCCAGGAAGATTCAACTGAGGAGGAAGACCCACCATGGATTTGCCCAGTAGGATATGATCATGGATTGAATAAAAAAGACAAAGTGCACTGAGCACCAGCATGCATCTCTTGCTTTACTTCCTGATTGTGGATGTGACATGACAAGCTCCCTCATGTTCTTATTTCTATGCCTTACCACCATGAGAGATCAGATCCCCTATTATACTATTAACCAAAACCAACCCTTCTCCCTTACATCATTTCCTGTCAGGTATTTTCTTAGCAAAAAGAAAAGTAACTCATATAATGAATGTCTCAGCAAAACTTAGTCAGGTAGCACTTGGTCTGACTTCCCAGGGACTCCCAACTTCTCTTCCTGGATGGTAGAAATGGAAACTTAATTTTTTAATCACATCTGGCTGGAGTCTCATTTAAGACCCATAGTTGGGGAAGTATTATTTGCTCTAGACTGTCATTGCTCTATGGTGGCACCTGTAAGGATGCTCTGTTTTTTCAGTGTGATGTTACACAGGCTCCTTGAAGTCTGGCTTTCTTTCTGCCTCTTTCTATCCCCTGAAATGCACTCAATTATTCTGTTATTCTTGCTCACCACTGGCCTGTGACTATCTCTGATATGGAGCTGGCTAAGGCCCTCTCTGTTGCTGAGTCCCAACAGTTCCCTGGGTAGGGATGAGAAGGCAGGGCCAATGCCACAGTCTCCAAGATTCAGCTGAAAAGAGACAAAAGACTCATAATGCATATAGACAGACCCTCAGACTATTCAGCAATGGGGAGAGCCTTATATACCCTCCTCCCAGTTCCCAGGCTGTCCTTCATTGGCTGGGTATGATCAGGTGATATTGCATGGCTGTCTCTCATTGACTGGGCTTAATCAGGTGTTCTGATGGCGTCTGTTGATATATTCTCAGGCAGACTCCAGGTTGGCTCATAAGGAAGTGTGTTATGTGCCTGCCTTGGCAACTGGTCTGAGCCAATTTCCTTGACTCTATAGACCTTTCTTACTAACATCTCTCTATATACTATATTATTGCTTGGTTCCATCTAGAAGACCAGGCCAAGTCTCCCATGCTCTTAGCTTCTCCAAGTTCATCTGAAGAATCTTTCTGTCTGATCCCAGCCCAGTATGTGCATAAACAATGCCCATTTCTGGGAGACACAGGACTTGTACATTCAGTCTTCCCTCTGACTGCATCCTGCCACCTCACAGAGGTAAGCAAAGCTTACATCTTTGCATCTGCTTTTCTCCCAATTTTATTTAAACCCACAGTCCTTTCTATTGCCTTGGAGGGCTGGGTTTGTAAACTAGAACCAGAATGGGTCTGTTTTCTTGCTTCTTATAACCCTTCTCCTGAAAACTAGAAGTTCAGAATGGTCTAATTGAAACATTATGCTTCAAACTGCTTCTTATTGTGATTCATGAGGCCCAGAACCCACCAGTCCTTCCTCCACCAAAAAGGCCCTTAGAATTTTTGCTTCTACCCTAAGATGCACCTCATTGAGTTGCATGTAGGTACTTATTCAGAAGAATATGCTGGAACTGGGGGAGTGAGATTCATTTTCTTGGGTAGCAGTCCATTGTTTTCCAAATAGGGTCCTGTGTGGGACCATTCTCTCCTATAATTTTACCATTAGCAACACCATTCTAACACTTTTAGTGTTTTTCTGTTGCAGTATAACAAATTTCTACAAAGGATACTGCTTGCAACAGTGTTCATTTGTGATCTGAGGGTTTGCTTGGTCCAGGTTTCTGTGACCTGAACCCTGTAAAGCTAGGTCCTCTACTTAGGTCCAGTTAAGGTGTTGGCGTTGACTTTGGCCTAGGTTCTTGTCCAAGGGCTTATGACATTTTCTCACAGCTCTAGCTTCAGCAAAGCCTTCCATTAAGTGCCTACTCTTTCCTTAACGTTTTTCTTCACATCAATTTACCCAAGATTATATTCTATATGATGAACTCAAGCTCAATTCATATGGGGCTTAATAAATAGCTGCAAAATCCCTTCCCTTTTGTTATCTTACTAGGAGAAAACATGGTCACATTCCAAAGACAGTTGGAGGTGGGGAGGAGATTACAAGGGACCTCCCTGATGAGGGGTAGGAATCTTAGAGGCTGTCCTTGAAATTTCCTATCACACACAGTAAAGCTTGTTCTAGGCCAGGCTCTATGCCCGAGTCTTTGTGAACAGAGTCACTGAAGATGACCAACCGAACTCCATCACTGTGTGGGGTCATTGCCACTAATGTCTCCAGCTTTGATCACTGTGGTGCTCTGCTTTATGCTTTGATACAAGAAGGCTTTTTTAGTCTTTAGAGAGTTTTTGCTATACCAGGAACATATCAAGTCCTAAACAGGTCTATAAGCCCTTGTTAGAACATGGACGTTCATTACAAAGATGGGCATAAGGGCTCTGGCCAATTGTTGAGAGGCAAAGGAAGCACACACTGAACATGTGTGAGACACTAGATTAGATTTTTTTTTTTTTATGGGATCCTGCTTTTAAAGTTATAGTGTTCCTGAAGGACAGTCTTATCTTAGTTTTGAAGGTGAGGAATCTGGGGCTAAGAAAGTTTACATACCTTGCCTGATGCCGCAGAGCCAGGAAATGGTATAAGTGGGTCTTGAACCTAGACTGTCATAGCAAACAAAATGCCTCATGTATGTGCAATATGTGTGTGTGGACTGTGGTTTTGGTGTGATGTCATGCACAGAATGATGAGCTTTGGTGCCTCCATAGACCTTTCTCTCCTGGATTGAGACTGCAATCCAAGCAGCCACAGAAACTTTGAGTTGACCCAAGAGCCTCCTTTCATATTCAGCATTCAGAAACAGAACCAGCACCGTGTGAGCGGAAGAATCTCACTGGGAGGGAAAAATCAGCCCCAGTATTTCACTTAGCTTCAGGAAGAGCAACCACACCCTTGACAATGTGGATCTTTCAGCCCATTCTTCTCTCTCTGCCTCAGCAATAGCAGACATTGAGTAGCTCTGGCTTTTGTTTAAGAGCCACTGACAACATTCCCATTCAGCACATCTTTCTTTGAGAGAATGTCTTGACAGCTTTACTACTGTGGCTTCTTTATGGGGTCAGGGAAGAGTGAGGGACAGGAGAAAAATCAATGGCAGGCAGTGGGGAGAGCCTGAGAACGCTTAACCCGGTGCTCCGTGACCTCCTTCCCCACTTCCTCCCTGCCTACGCAAAGCTCACAGGACTCAGATTTAAAGTATGCACTGCAAGACCCAGAGGGTATTGGGAATGGAGTTGACCAGGTCCACAGAAAGGTCAGGACCGTGGGTTTATTTGCTCAGGGACTCTAAGCTGTTGGTAGTGGTCGTCAGAAAGGAGAAGTGCAAAGGAGAAGTAAGTCTGCATTCCTCGGACTGGAGGGATGGACCATCCAGTCCATCCAGGTCACTAAGAGGAGTTGAAGAGAATGCGAATCACAGCAGAGAATGCGAATCACAGCAGAGAAGTCAGCTTTTCAGCAGTGGACAGAGAGCAAGTAGGCGCCTGCTACCACCAAGGAAGCTGGAGATGAGCCCCTGCCCATGGTGAGGAGGAGGACCTGTTCCCTTAGCTTCTCTGATTCCAGCTGCATCTGGGTTCCCTCCGTAGATAGGATACCTGGGTGCTACAGCAATGAATGAAGCCCTGACTCCGAGATAGCATCCCAGGGGAGAGACATCAGAATGGCAGTAACATCCAACCTCTTTCTAAGTGGAACACTCATGGGAAGAAGGTATGATAAATTCTTAAGCAGCACCAAGGCTGTGTGTCCAGTGAGTAAATGACCTCAAGGGAATTACTCCTTTGTGGCTATTATTACCTAGTGAAAATTCCCTGCACAAGGGCTAGCCATGCCTATACTGGTATTGGAAATGGGGCCACCTCCCTGTGCATGTGGATTTTCTCATACAAAATAAATTAGGCTTAAATTAGCACCATGTCTACTTCAATTTGCCCTTCTTTGCCATTAGTGAGGTTAGTGCCAGTTTTCCAAATTTGTGTGCCCTTTCCTCTCATATCCCCATTGGGACAGACCAGTAGTTATATCATTAAACTGAACAGTGCCCTTGAGATACTAATAACAAAGGAAAAATGAATGGAAAAAAACTAGAATAAGAGATGCAACAAGAAGCCGGGGCTTAAGAGACAGCTCAGAAGTTAAGAAACTTGCCACTCTTATAGAGAACCCCAGTTGGGTTCCCAGCACACTCGTGGTGGCTTATAGCTGTCTAGCACCTTCTTCTCATCCTCTCAGGTACAACATGCCCTTGGCACACAAACATGCAGGCAAAAACATACATATGACACAAAATAAATAAACATAAAGAAATAGAGGCTGCGCTGGTACATGACTTAATTTTATGCATGAAACAGAGGGATACTGGATGTTTCTGCTTTAAAGGTTTGAACCCTATTAAATGGGTTAAGTGAGTTCATATATGAGAAGCATCCAGTTTAATGCTTAGAACTAATTACTATAAACACGGGAGTGTATGATTCTGCTTTCAAATGCAGTTGAAACATCCTTATGGTTGTTTTCATCTGTAGAGTCCAAGCAGTAGACTGGGCGCTAGGCGCTGTCCACAGGCACTTGTCATATGGATAAAATATGGAAGGAGTGGATGGAGTAGACCTGAAATCAGCACCATGTGCAAGTGAGTCCTGGATAGCAGCAAGCACTTATGCATCACATTTTCTCACTAAGTCGGGTTGCCAGCAACTGGCTAGGAGTGTGCCTGTGGACATTAAACAACATAGGTCTGTAGCACCTTGCCTCTGGGCAGAAGCTGATGCTGTAGTGGCTGTGACAATAATTAATATTCAGTGACTGGTATTATGACAGGCCATGTGCTAAGCACTTCACACACAGACACAGACACAGACACAGACACAGACACACACACACACACACACACACACACACACACACACACACACAGAGACACCCTTTAAATCCTTACACACTCTTATGAGTAGGTGACATGCCCAACAGGCAAGACAATGGAATTTAAATAGGACAGTATGGTTCATGCTAGGCTACATTCCTACAAAAGAAAGACCTAAGGCTTAGATTCAATACATTCCAACTGTTGAAACACACCAGCTTTTACAGGCTGCTTATTTATCTGACACTTTTTAGAAATGATTGCAATATTCTGTTCCGTCTCTACTTTTTAAATTTTCCATATAGTAATCATTGGCCATGCCTCTATCTGTACTCCTAAGCTGGAATTCTAAACCCAAGTTTTGTCCATTTTTCCCATAGTACATTCTTGTATTCCCAATGATCACTATAAAGAAATATATCAATTTCTGTAATGACTATTATAAATGCTCCCAGCCCCCCTTTAGTGAATACATGTGCTCCTCCTGGCATGCCAGTCCATGCTTTGTTGAATGGACGTTTCTCCTAGCACCCTTCTGTGGGGATTTAATAAAGTTTCAGAAGTTTTAGAGATATCAGAGGAAATCTACCCACAGTCTATGTGGGGGGTTAGTAAAAGCTCCAGAAGTCCCAGAGCTCTAACCACAGTCAGTCTAGGAAAATCAGAGTAGTGATTCAAACCTTTAATCCCAGCACAGGGAATATCCTGGGAGTGGTGACCTACATCCTTAATCCTAACTGAGTCAAGGTCACTTCAGATTATAGAAGGAATTCCAGGCTCCCAAAGCAGGTGTGGTGGGGCCACGCCTTAATTATCAAAAGAATACTTAAGTCGGGATTCAAACACAGAGAAAAGCCATTCCAAGGGAATCGAGGCTGAGGAAGCTAGAAGACAGCTGGGTAAGATCTGACTGTGGTATTTATTCCCTCTAGTATCTCCAGCTTCTTCAGAGATCTATCCCTGAGTCTCATTATTTCGAGCAACACCCTTTCTTATTTCTTTACTGATTCTCTAGACAGCCCAGCTCCCAGACTCGCTATCCAACATTTTCTCTTCCCATCTTGAACCCATAGCCACTGTCATCAGCCACAGCCGAGCCAGCCCCAGTGCCTGCAGGCTCACTGTCAGCATCCCATTGCTTTCCCATGGACTCCGAGGTGCCCTAGGAATTTCCACCTCCAGCGTTATCCTCTGAACCTCTAGCCCTTCCTAAGCTGAGGGGAAGAACTGGTCCTAATACTGCAATAGTCTTCCTTATGATCCCACAACACAGTCTGGACCACAAGCCTGATGTCCGTGGCCTAATGTCTTAAGGGCGGTCAAGATACCCTTCCCATCACTCTCAAACTCCAGTCCAGTAACATCCCTTGGGAGGACGCACCCATCCTGACCCTATTTCTAGTGATTGCTACATTGTGTTTAGACACACTGATTATATAACTTTACTACTACAGAGTGGACTCCATCTTACCAGCTACTATTGGGCACTAGATTTGTGCAGGGCCCTGGGCCAGTAGTGATTCCAACAGCCCCATCTTTGTTTCCAGAGTACTCTCATCCATCTGGCCCATATTTAAATCAGCTCAAGTTCACTGTGGTGATAATCTTCCTCTTATACATAATTATACTTTACACGTAGGTTTTTATTTAAAAAAAAAAAATCCACCGGAGAGCACTACCATCTGTGTGGATTATCTCCCAGTGCTTAGCTCAATGCCATGGGCCCTAAGGCAATTAATGTAAGCTCTCTAATAATACTGAAGGTCCTGGGCACTTTCTTTCAGCCATTCTAGTTAGTGTCTTAATGTGATAATAGGTTGATTGATTTTTATGTGAGTCTTAATCACCCATCAGACGTTCAACCTGAAATTCAATTTTGGCTCCTCAGCCAGATGACCTTGTCCAGGTTATATTTCCTCTCTGCACCCGGTCTCCTCACCTGTTAAAACAGGTTAATAAAAGGCTTAATGTGATAATTAAATTAAGCAGAAGCCCAGGTTATAAGGTTGTGTATACTCATAAAATTATACTTAGTCATTTTTTTCTTTCAACGTGTATTATAGCCTGGATCCTGTGCCAGACTTTAGAACTATCGGGAGACTAACACGTGGTCCCTGCCCCCCCCCCCGTTAATTTGCAGATGGGTGGGCAGAAACACATGTGAGCATGTGCCAGAAATGCATTTAGATCTCTAGAGGGGAGAGAAGGAATAAATATTTATTAAATTTGACAATTCAAGTCGGAGAAATGCTTACAGAGCCACTGTGGTGTATCTGTCTGTGCATCTGCTTACTTTGGACTTGGCCTTCATGGCCTGGTTCCCTAGATGTCTGGCTTTCCTGAAACAAGTACCAGGAAGCCAATCAGATTCCTTCCCTCTGGAGCAACTGTGTCCCCAAGAACAGCCAAGAATGCTGATGATGACTTAACATATTCTGAAGCCATCCACCAAATCGGCCTGGATAAATATGCAAAGAGCGGTTCTCCCATTGACCCTTCCCTTGAATGCTTTTCCCAGCCCTGCTGTCTACCGCTGCTCAGTAACTGGTTGCCGTGGGAGACAAGTGTACTTAGTGTGATAAGTCACACTGCACCCTGGGCCTCTCCGGTCCCATGTCAGGCTGACCTTGATGCTATGCCAAAGCCCCAACTTTTTGAGGACAGAACGCCTTTATGTTTAAACGCATTACATATCTTTCTTCAAGACCACTCTTTAAATAATCTTGTTGCCATTCCTCTCCTTGCAGGAGCCCACTCAGGTATGGATCTTGTCCAGCTGTCACCTCTAAGGGTGTCTAGATTGATTCCTTTCCTGTCACCTCATCTCTTGAGTGCCAGGTTCCAAAGCCACCTGATGACAAGCCCAGATGGGCCCTTTCTTAGTGATGTAAGAGACATTGACAGAGTACAAATCACCACCCTACGTGAGGCCCCTTCGCACCACTGGAGGGTAGAAGGAGAGAGAAGCCGGACCAGCTCTTAAGACTTGGGTTGTCAATGTCACTGAGTGGAATTCGGGTTACAGGAAGCGAACAGACTTAATGTTTTCTACAACGAAGTCTGAATTCATTTTCCCTTTCCAGCAGACAAATGGCAACACTTGGCAGCCTTAAAACATATCACATGCCTTTGTGATGTTTTGTTTACAGAGTTTGTTTACAATAATAGTGGTGAATGTTTACTGAACACTAAACATGTCATCTATTGATTTCATTTCCTCCGTCTAGAAGCCCTGTGGAGAGGGACTTGAATTAGCCTCTCTTGGCAGATTAGGCAGCTGAGGTGTGGGAAGCATGATTCATTTGCCCAGGGTCACATGGTTAAGCGGAGGAGGAGGCAGAGTTAAAACCCGGAATGCTTGACTGCAGATGACACACCCAACATCAGTGTGTCACCCTGTCGATAAGGAAGCAGGCTGTGTGCTAGAGCGTGGGGGGTTCCCTGCCAGTTGCTAGCTACCTGTTTGACCTTGGACAGAACTTGAACTCCCTGTAAGATGAGCATAATCAAAGTGCTTTCTCCATGGGGTGGCAATTCCAGTTCAACAGTTAGCACATAGAAACTACTTAGTGTGTTGTCCTACACATGTTGTTAAGTGCTACTGGTTAGGAATCATACCATGGGTCTCTTGCAATCTTTGCTCTCAATGTGTTATAGACTGAAAGGTACCTGTTGTCTGAAGTTTTTCTGTCCCACCCGGCTGGTCCCATAGCTGTTTAACCCCAAATAATCACACAAAGGCTTATATTAATTACAGCCTACTTGGTCTATAGCTCAGGCATATTACTTGCTAATTCCTGCTCTTAAACTAACCCATGATTCTTACCTTGTTTAGCCACGTGGCTTGGTACCTTTTCTCAGAGCAGCCTTCTTGTATTCTTTCCTCTGAATCTGTTAGCATCTCTGTTTTCTCTTCCTCTTCCCGGAGTTTTCTTTGTCCGGTAGTCCCATTCATACTTCCTGTCTGCCTTCTGGCCAGCCAAAGTTTTATTAAAACTAATAAGAGTGGCAAATATTTGCAATGTATAAGGGCATAATCCCACAAGCAGGAAGCTACTGAATCCTACATGTGCTATATATTGTCTATATGTGTATGTTATGAGAAAGCTTATTTTATAAAGTAGGCATTGTGAGAGACTAACAGTAATAATGATAAAATAGAACAATTATACTACGGTAGAATGTATATATTTCTCTCCTTCTTTCTCATCTTAGTTAGGGTGTCCTTTACTGCAATAAAACACCATGACCAGAAGCAACTTTGGCAGGAAAGGGTTTATTAGGCTTACACTTTAACATTCTTATTTATCACCAAAGGAAGTCAGGACAGGAGCTCAAACAGTACAGAATCTGGAGGCAGGAGCTGATGCAGAGGCCATGGAGGGGTGCTGCTCACTGGCTTGCTCATCATGGCTCCCTCAGCCTGCTTTCTAATAGAATCCAGGACCACCAGCCCAAAGATGGTACCACCTACCATGGGCTGGGCGATTGCCATTGATCATGAATTGAGCAAATATCTTGCAGCTGGATCTAAGGAGACGTTTCCTCAACCAAGGCTCCTTCCTGTCTGATGACTCTAGATTGCGTCAAATGAACACGCAAACCAGCCAGTGCACACAGTAACACATTCCTCTCTCTCCCTCTAGGTGTGTTTGTCTACTTGTTTGTTGTTCTTTAAGCCAAGAGAACGATAATTTGAGTTGAGGAATGAAGTATAAATGCCCTCACTTCCACCCCGAGAAGCCATGTAAAGAAAGTTGGCCTTTGTGACACACACTTGTAATTGCAGGAGTTGGGGGAGGGACCTGGCAGATTCAGCCTGGTCTGCTCATTGAGCTCCCTGGTGAGAGACCATCTCCAAAACCAAGATGGATGGCTCTTGAGGAAAACAACAGTGAAGCTGACATCTGGCCCATCCTGGCCACGTACTGATTCTGGTGGCCTTATCCACCTTCAAAGGACATGTCCTCACCAACGTAAACAAACAAGTTATGAAGTTTATCCATTCGTGACTGTTCTCTTCCAACACATTTGCCCCTCCAGAATTTCCATTTTGTTTTGCCTCTTGTCTGGCTTTCTTGGGTAGAAGGCACGTTGGTCAACCCAGTGCAGAAATGCCAGGTGGGAGAGGAAGCCTGATCTTTTTCAAAATTAAATGCAGATCCCAAAGCTGGAAATAAAAGCCACAAGAGTTGAAATATCAAGTTATTAATCATTCCCAAGTCACTTACTTCCTGTGGTTTTGTCTCAGAAACAGAGTCCAGTAAATTCAATGCATCTCTGGTTTCAACAATGACTTTCAAAAGCTTGAGCAATCAGAGAGGAGCTGGGACAATGGTTAAGCCACCCCAGTTGAGGAAGAGCTAGAATCTTGCCAAAAGGTTTCTGAGACTGATAGGCATTTGAAAGTGAAAGCAGTGTAGAGTCTGCTTAGGATTCATGAGCGCAGCTATGAAGGTATGTAATTATGACTGAAACGGAAATATAATTTTATCATTTGGGAATCGTGTTCTCTGCTCCACTTTCTACCAGCACAGCTATATATAGACATACTCATAAGGGAGATTCCTTGGGTAGAAGGGAAGTGAGAAAAATCATGCTTTTCTTTCCTCCGATAACTGATAGTACTATTCAAACCCAAATAGATATTCACTTATCTAATGATGTTGAAAAATTCAGAGATATTACATGGTTTTGCTACATGCTAAAGGTTGATGTTTATTCTTTTTAAAAAAGATTTATTGTGTTGCTTTTCGTGTGTGTGGTGTGTGTGTGTGTATTTGAGTGTATGCTGTATGTGCTTGGGGGTCTTCAGAAGCCAGAATAGGGCATCATATCCCCTGGAACTGGAGTTATAGGTGGTAGGGAGATGTGTGCTGGGAGCCAAACTGGGGTCTTCTGCAAGAACAGAATACGCTTTTAACCAGACCTCTTCCTTTTCTTTCTAAATTGTTTCTATTTCTACGTTTTCACTTCTGTTTCTTGTTACTGTCTTAGATAGAATTTCCATTGTTGTGAAGAGAGCCATGACTATGACAACACTCATGATGGAAAATTAGAGCTGACTTACAACTTCAGGGGTTTAGTCCATTATCATCACGTTGGGACATGGCGGCGTGCAGGCAGACATGGTGCTGGAGAAGCTGAGTGTCCTACATCTTGCAAGCAACAGGAATCGAACTGTGACACTGAGTGTGGCTTGAGCACATAATAAGACCTCAAAGCCCACCCCACACTAACACACTTCTTCCAATGAGGCCACACCCACTCTAACAATGCCGTAAAAGCTGTACCTCCTAATAGCGTCACTCCCTTGGGGGTCATTTTCTTTCAAATCACTGCAGTGTGTTTCTGTGTAACTGAGGCAAGGTTGGAACTTTCTATGCAGCTCATTTCAGCTTCAAATGTCTGAGGCTGCCTTGGCCTCCCCAGTGTGGGACTGTATGTATACGACCATACTTGGCCTAAGATGGCATTTTTAAGTGTTGTCAGGATCCTATATGGGGAGCTGCAGCCATCCCAGAAGGTGGGAACTCGTTTTATTTTTATCATTATTATCATTATAATAATTATTTTTTGTAGATGAAGGAAGTAAGTCATAGAAAAATTAATCAAGTTCCCTGGGATTGCACACCTGGTGTAGATGATAACATTAAGATTTAAACTCTGACTCACTGATATCCTGTTCTGACTCACCAGTGGATTGACAGATGTCAGTCTCACTCCAGATGTTCCATATCAAGCCTGGGCATGTCAGAACACTGAAAAGGAACATTATTTCACACATCGTATCACCTACTTAATAGGTACCATTTTCTTAACCCTATATTGTGTTCTAGTACCCTTTTAGGCAAGGCAGAATCCTTAGCTAGCCATATACCACAGGGACTTTGCACATGTCTTCTTGCCTGGAGTCCCCTGTGTCCCACCCCCCGCCCATCTTCCATGCTACCTAGCTACCACCTACTCAACCTTAAAATATCATTTCCCAGTGAAGTTTCTCCTGAATGTGTAATTAGTTATTAAATGGCAGACTCTCCTGCTAGGCTCTGAGTTTCATGAGGATTGGGCTTGTGCCTATGATGTCCACTGTTAGCAGAGATCCTGTCAGTGTTAACCTACTTGTTTTGGAACAACAAGTGAATCACTGAAGGAGCCATCAGCCAGGCCTGTTTCATCTTTGTCATGGGATTGTTATACACACGCATGTATGGATGGGAGGAGGGGGCGAGTAGAAGTAGAGGATGCTTCACCCTGGAGCTAGCGGGGTCCGGGGAGGGGGTAAGCTAACATTTCAGATGGAGACCCCAAGGACAGAGCAAGGGAGCCGGGCCAGCAGAGTTGCTGAGTCAGTTGCCATTTTACACACTTAGAAAATAAAATAACCCACAGTAAAACAGCCTAAGTTGCTATTTTTCTTTCATCCAAAAGCTCTTAACATAGAAACTGTCCTTTGGGGCCCGAAGACAAATGGAATTGCTTAGCCTGAAGATGGTTGCTTTCACAGACTGATGGAAACCATAAAAGCTGAGATACAAACTGTGACCTGTGCCTTTGACCCAGATCCCATTCTTTACTCAGAAGAGGAAAAGAGCTGTTGGTTTCTGAGGATGGATGCTGCAGTGTTTCCTTTGTCTCAGCTTCATATTGTCCCCCTTTCAATGTGAAGGGCAAGACAGTAAACTTTCTTAGCTTAGTCACAAAGAGCCTCTTTAAAAGCCAGCCCTTTGTTTTTTAAAGCTCAAAATCAATGGAAGAAATCACACGAACATCAATACTTTCAACTCCATAACAATTAAAAACTACTCTACGTCAAAATTCCACACAACCCAAATTCAAGACAAACAGTAAATGAAGAAAAATGCTTGCTACAGTTATGAGGGTGAAATCCAATTTGGTTCAGTTCAGCACACGTCCATTCAACACATGCATCCTCAGGTAATGAGAATTGTTAAGTATTGTCGAGGGTGGGGGGATATGCCAATCTCAGGAGACGCTCTCTGTTCTTAGAGTTCTGCTGAGAGCAGGGACAGAGCATCTCAGAGAGAGGGGTGCACAGGATGCACATGTGCCCCCGAAAAGAAACAAGAAAGACAAGGCTTGAGGCCATGTTAGGATTTGAATCTGAACTGTCCCTCACAAGTTTCTATTTTGAGTGATTATTCCCCAGTCAGTAGTGCTATTTTGGAACCATATAGAACCTTTAGGACCAGCAGAAATAGGTCTCGAGGGGCAGGACTTTGAGGGTTATGGACCAACCCTTGTTCCCAAGTGCTTATTCTTTCTGCTTCCTGGTCCATCATGATGTGAAGATGTTTTAACATATGGAAATCCTTCAACAATATGAGCCAAAGGATTTTCTCCACTGTGGTCCTCTGGGAGGAGGGAACCTCACCTGAGCAAATGTCTCCATCAGAGTGACTTGTGGACAAGTCTGGAGGAACACTTTCTTGACTGATAATTGATGTAGAAGGGCCTAGCTCACCCTAAGTGGTGCTACCTCTGGGTAGGTAGGTGGTCCTGGGATATATATGGGAATATGTAAATATGAGCATGAAGAGAAAGCTAATAATCAGCATTTCTCCCGTGGCCTCTGCTTCAGTTCCTGCCTCCGAGTTCCTGCCTCCGAGTTCCTGCCTCCAAGTTCCTGCCTCCGAGTTCTTGCCTTGATTTCCTGTTCTTTTATTAAATAGTTTATATTTAATAAAATCATCTGGAATATCAGAGAACAGAATCACCCACAGTCAAGCCATGAGGGTCAGAGAGTGGTCACTCACGCCTTTAATCCCAGCACTGGAATGAGTTAAGTGATGACCTACGCCTTTAATCCCATCACTCAGGAGACAGATCTCCCTGAATTTCTGTGAGTTCAAGGCCTAACAACAAAACAGTAGTAGCTCACACCTTTAATCCTAACTCTAGGATTATGATGAGGAGTTGAACTCGAAGTGAAACAACTGGGCAAAGAAGATATCTAAGGCAGGCGTAGGCAGACATTTATACTTTCTGTAGAAGCCACCAGTCAGGCTGAGGACCCTGGAAGATGGCTTTTACCCTGTTCAGCCTGAGAAGTTGTCTGGGTGAGATTGGCTGTGGTCTGTTTCCTCTCTCTGATATTCCAGCTTTTCCCCAATATCTGGCTCTGAGTTTTCATTAGATACCAACTAGAATTTGGGCTTTAGCCCCGACTCCCCTTCATGATGGGCTGTAAATTTTAAGATGAAAATAAACGCTTTCCTTCCAGAGTTTCTTTTGATCATGGTATTTATGACAGTAACAGGGAGCCTGCTAAGATACCCATTTACCTGTTTCTACTGAGCATTTTGGTCACGGCAATACAAAAGAAAAGCATCTCATAAATGTTAGCCTGGAGTTCAGGAAAAGGACCTTGAAGATATACTTTGTACTGTTAAAATTTGAGTGGGAGGAGAACACTTAAAAACCATGACTAAAACAGACAAAGGCAATGAGCTGAATATTTTGGTACGCATGGGTCGATGGAGATAATCGGTTATTCAGAATTCCAATACATGCAATACTGGGAGTCTTGGAGAGAGGATTGCAACTAAACAGCATTAATTCATTAAAAGCTTCCACTCTGCCCTGACAGGCAGTCATCAAAGGTTCCAACAGGGACTTGTGCTGGAGGGTTTTGAAGCAAATCTCACCAACAACTTGTGAGGACTAGGTAGATTGTTTAGTGCCTTTTAACTGGTAAGTGAAAGGTACTTAGGACTTTGAACTGACTTTTAGTCACAATTTATTTCTTTAGTTGATTCACAGCCTCACGTATACGAGTTTCTAATGTTCTAGAACAAGCAAGTGGGCTGTGTTTGCATAGTGTCAGGGTTGTTTCCCACAGGCACAGAGGAGTGTGCCTGGCTCCAGTGATGGTTTGTGCAAGGGGACAGATTATACTGGTGTTGGTACAGAAATTTAATCAAGATTGTCTTGCTTCTAGGCCTGTCCTCAAGTATATCATCTAATCCCTTTATAGCTTCTTGGCTGAATGAATTAGAATTAAAATGCATTTGGGAAAAGGGGTTGTTGTTCTTATTGTCATTTTAGGGTTAGCCAGTACACAGAATGAACAGCTTCTCAAATAGCTATGTCAAGGTTGCCCACATTATGAGAGAACGATTCTGTTCTTATGAGTGGAGACAGATGGAAGACAATATAGAAGGACAGAGGGGAACCCTGATTCTGAAATGCAAAGAACAAATGTTACTTTTCCCTGTTGCTGTAGTAAAATACTTTAGGCTTTTCCTTGATTCAAAGTTTAGGGGTACAGTCCATCATAGTAAGAGATGATGGCAGGAACATGAGGCAGGTGCTCACACTACATCCAAGTCCGGAAGCAGAGAGGGGTGAATGCTGGTCTCAGGGGCCCACATTCATGGTGGGTCTTCCCACCTCAGTAAAGCCTTTATGGTATCTCCTTCACAGATGTACCCAGAGGTTGTCTCGTAGGTGGCTCTAAGTCTATTGAAGTTGACAATCACGATTAACCATCACACTTGGTAAAGCATCACGGGACACTCCAAGAAGACAGGGCACCTAAGAGACAGAAGAGGTCACTGATCCCAGTTCCAGGAACCGAGCCCTCAAACTTTGGAATTCCCCAAGTCAGTAATAACAGATGCAGACTCTTTCCAGAACACACCCGTGCCTCTGTCTACAGGGACCTTGGGTTGGTGGACCCTAGATAGAGGCTGTGGCAGATGAGTTGACCGCAGAGGTCATGAGAACAGGAGAGCCGTTTCTGCCCCTTACCCGCTGCAGTACTGAAGAGAGTAAGCCCTGTACCTCAGCTGGGCAGCACAGAAAAACTGACTGTGTTGGTGGGGCACCACTGAGCCAGCCCTAAGAGTGTAAGCATGAGGGATACAGCTCCACCCTTCATCTACCGTAATGGTGGTAATAGGAGCCAAAGACATCAACACTAACCCAGGCCGCAGCAGAGCCACAGACCCAGATATGGGCCTTGGCAGCAGCGCTACGGCCCTGGGTAGCACATCACCCACCTCAGCCTGCTCCTCACCACTTTCACCTTTTCAGATAGGCCTCTCTCCACAAAATGTGAACCATTCTTTCCTCCTCTTCTACACCCAACTGTCCGGCAATGGGCAGGGTCGTGGTCTCTTTCTTCTGCTCAGCTGTAATCCAGGACTACTGTTCCAGTGAATCAATCTGATTCAGAGTTGTGGGGAGGGGTAAGAAGTACATATAGGGGCTCGAGAGATGTCTCAGGGGTTAAGAGCACTTGTCGCTCTTGCTAGGGACATGGGTTCAACCCACATGTGCCTCACAGCCATCTATAACTCCAGTTCCAGCAGAAACACCTTCTCCTGACCTCCTCAGGCACCAGGCATACACATGGTGCACACACACACACACACACACACACACACACACACACACACACACACACAAGTAAGCAGAATACTCAGGAACATAAAATAAAACAAAGCTAAAAAAAATTTAGGAAGCTGTGGGAAGCCAAGACCTGTGCCTGGTGTCTAGAGGCGGCTTGTAGGATGGAGCCCGTACCTGACACTAACTGCATAGCTAGTGTGAGAACGGACGTGAGACATTGGACACCTTGTTCAGTTGGTGCTGCAGAGGCAGAGGATTGGTGATGTTGCAAGAGACGGTGCACATTGGAAACTGGAGAGAGCAGAAAGACGCTCTTTTTGCACAGCTGAGAGCTCCTTCTGATTTACTATCAAAGAGTTTTCTTGCCATTTGGACATAAGCTTTAGACCCACTGTGGCTGTGACATCACAGATACATCGGTGGAGAGACAAGAGGAATAGCACTGCCATGCTGCTGCTTTAAGGTCACGAAGAGCAAACTGTCCCTTCTCTCAGAATATGTTCAAGGAAGGTGACCTTGAGGAATTGACACTTGGCCTGCTTTTTGTGTAAGTGGAGAAAATATGCCATATGGAAACCAAAGGGAAGTTTTTCTGCTTAAAAATCAAGTTATTCTAATTCCCTGCATAAAATATGCAGGGAAGAGAACTAAATTATAATGAACAAGAATAGCCTACAAGATCCTTAATTGATAAGGGAAGAAGCGCTCATTTAGTTAGTGACTGTCTTGAATAATACCCTCTGGAAAGGCTGTAATCTAAAGAAGCCTGGGGATCAAGACAGAAAGAAATAAGGCAGCAGTCAAGAAGAATTCCATAAATTAAATCATAGTTTGAAAGGATGAAGTCATGTTAACGCTCATTACCATATTTTAATTTCATGGTGATTAAAATTATAATGTAGCATGTATTGCCACTTAATTGATCTGCCAACACCAAGTATGTGCAGGTTTCTTTTTGTTCTCTGAAGTCATAAACTATCTATTCTCTGCTGCATAATTTCAGGGGTAATTTTAAACCATAAATATTTCTCTTTATTAAAATTCTCAGGAATTAGAACCTCGATCACTATTTATTTATATCTGCTTTGGCAAGAGGCCAGGAAATTCATTTTCTTACATTTTGAATTCCACAAAATTAAAGTGCTAAAGAACGTTATGTATTAATCTTCATGCTTCCTTTCATGACAGTTTTATGGTTTAATCGAAATGTTTGAGGTCTCGGGTGGAACAAGCTCTGTCCCTTGAAGACTAAGTACTTTTCTTTGATTAGAAGCCTCTCCTTAATAAAGATGTAGACTCATGCTACTGCAAAGCCATGGCCAGTAGCTGGCCCTGCTGACACCGGTCCCCAATTATCTAGTGATATTTAGAGCCTTCAACCCACATGTGTTCCCTTAGTACACACTCACTTTCTTAGGTACCACCCTTCCGGTGTCCTTAAGTAACCACTCTTGGAGTTGGCCCTGGCCCTGAATGCAGACCCTCAAGGCTGAATGACTTCAGCTTTCATGAGGTGCCTTAGTGCCCAGCCACCTTGGCTACAATGGAATAAATGGGACACATATGTCACTTGAAACCTCACGAGGTAAGAATTAATTTGGCAAATTGCAAAACCTTTCAGGGACAATACCTTCCTAATGACTCCCGCCTTCTTTGACATCTCATTGCCCTGATTAATGGTCATTCAAGTTGGGCAGCTGCATAGCTCACTGTCAAAATAAAAAAGAATATGGTTTCAGAAGACACCTTCTTTTCTGGAGAGGAACACCCTTCCTCTTTCTGTGTCTCTGCTTCCCTTCCCCCTTTTCCACATGGCATTTCAGGTGAATGATCTGCAGAGAGCTGGTTTATGGGGCCCCTTTTCCTGCACTACCTAGATGTTAGGGGGAAGGTAGGAGACCAAGAAATAGTTTATTTTAAAACATTATTACAAATTATGAGCAAAGAAATCTAATTCCTATGCTAAGTTTCCATGTGGATCTGGTCATTTTATGTATCTGGCTCTTATGTAACTCACTATTGAATACACATGAAACTCTCACACAAGAATGTGACCACAGCCACTCTGCAGTGACCAAGAATGGTTGACTACAGGGAACAGAAACACACTCAGAGTGACACAGTCTTACGGAGAACCTGACAGCAGTGGACATGGGATGGGACAGGAACCCAGAGAGCCAGTTTCAAAGGGGAAGGGGCTGCTTTGTGGGCCAGCTCCACTGAGTCCCTGAGGAGAGCCCAAATTCCTTCCCGCCTGGATGGCTCCAGTTCCTCAGATGAACTAAGCATCCTCTCAACCTTCAAGTTCAGTCTGAGACACAAGGAGAAAGCAATCCGCGACCCTCCAGCAGACCCCTCAAGGTGGCAATGGTGGCTTAACGTATGATCATTCATCCAGCCTCTGAAATCTGAGTGCCTGGGTTCAAATTCCAGACCCACCGCCCTGCAGCTCTGCAAACCTGGTTACTTTTCTCTGCCTGCCTAACTTCCTCAGCAGAACTGAAGACTGAAGCAAAATATTTGCTCTGATTCGACACTAATTTTGGACAAGATTATGGTCAACGGTGAGAGGGAGAGATGGAGCTGGCTCCCTGAGGAATTCATCGGGAGCCCAAACATAGCTGTTTGCTTGTTTATGTTTTTTTGAGATAGAGTTCTTCTGTGCAGCCTTGGCTTTCCAGGAACTCACTCTGTAGACCAGACTGGCTTCGAACTCACAGAGATCCATCTGCCTCTGGCTCTCGAGCGCTGAGATTAAAGTGTATGTCACCACCGACCAGCCCAAGCAGCGTTTTACATCTCCACATGTTCTCTGATCTTAGACGAGGCAGGAATCTTCTCCAGGTCTCTCTGTTTCCCTCCGCAGCTCTCCCAACATTCCCATTGTCTGCTCTTAGCTCATGAGGGTATTATGACATCATGTAGCCTCTTCATTAGTAGGTCCGATCATCTTCAGGATCAAATCTTTACACTTGAATTAGACACACGTTTCTTCACATCATCCTAGACACCTCCCTACACACACACACACACACACACACACACACACACACACACACACACATACACACGCCTTTTCTCAATAGGGTTTTTCCTCCACTGTCCCCTATGTGTATAGGTTTTAATCTATAGTCTGTTTTTTGTTTTTTGTTTTGTTTTTGTTTTTTTTTAAATCTCAACTCCTCTGTCTTGATAAAAGTCCATCAGCCATTCAAGGTCAGTGTGATATGTCTATGTCAAGTTCGAGGGCAGGGTTTGAGGTTACTGGTTGCTCCCTTCTACAGTTCAGGTGTACCACTGTGGTAATGCTACATCTACGAGACTCCACTGTGTGGTACATTCAGCCTTAGCCAAGGTAAGCCAGGGCCTCAGGTCCACTTGTCCGAATTTTCATAGCAGGTGTGCACAGAGGGTTTAGTAAATTACTATGGTCAACAAAACATTAATAGCACATGCCCCACCCCCTCCAGTTAAACTTGCTCATGTTTGGACACACAAGAAGAAAGTATGAAATATGGTTGCCTTGGAAACAAACTTGGAAAGTGGCTTTCTTTTCTCTTTTGTGTAAACGTATGGGTCTCTATCTCATGGTTAAGCTGTATACAATGGTGTTGAAAGTGTGGCGCTGCTCCTGAGATGCTCAGTGGCAGTCAACTCAGCTGACAGGAACGCGCCCTATACACAATTCTACCATATAATTTTTCCCCCTCTGATGCACAGTTGAAGGGTTAAATATTATTTCCAGTGTATTCTACAATGAAATTATTGCATTTCAGTGGACATCTGTCTAGAGATTTAAAATGTTTTTAAAATTACATGGCATAACAATTTCTAAGAGAAACATTCATCTCATTTTCTCCCCACATTTCTTTCGAAAGCCTCCATTATGTCCCTGCATCTGGAATCAGACCACATGGAAAGCTTCTCTTGAGAATCAATAGAATCAACAGAAATACCTTTTATCCCATGGACTCCCTCAAGAAAGAAAAGAAATAGGAAAAATCTTCATGGTTTGTGATGTCTCGTGATACTTTTTGCAGAGTGAGCCTTTAACTACCTTTTAACATGACTGGTTCTTTCTGGAAAGAACATATGAGAATTGTAATATTTCCTCACTTGACAGACATGAAATGACAATATTTTCATGTATTAAACTTCCCCCTAGTATGGAGTTCCTCTTCTTAGCTTTCGTGGGGATCACATAAGAGCACTCAGAAGGCTTCAAGGGCTATCGTTCAACCTTTCTTCACATGCTTGTCATTCAAGTAATAAATGTGACCTACGTGTATCTGGTGTGCAAGGATCCCAAATGTCACACACAAGGGTCTCCTATAGCTCAGCTGTGGGCCAAATCTGCCAGGTATCTCCATTTTCTCTTCTTGAAACCATTTTATGGTTCTCCAATTCTCATCTAGACAATTTCCAAACTATGTCAGCCTATTTGATTCTCTCTCAGATACATCCAGTCCCTTTCTGTCCCTCCCATCCTGCACTCCAGCTCTGCTGGGCCCCTCACAGTTTCCCAAACGCCCCATTTCTCTGCAGGCCTTTGTGCAGGATCTGGAAGACACAAGCCTGAAGGCTGCTGAACCATACATAGAAATGATCCCAGGACTCCTCAGATGACTCCTCAGTAGTGTGGCCTGAAGTCAGGCACTTTACCTTAGCACCAGGCCCAGCTCTGTAGGTATCTTTGACAGGTGTGATAGTTTGTTTTGACTGTTCCTTTGATGGTATCTAGAACCACTGGCTAGGGACTGTCTAGATTGGGTTAGTTGAGGATGGAAAGGCCCACTCAGAATGTGGGGAGCATCATTTCTGAGCTGGGGTCCTGGACTTCATGATAAAAAGAGTAAACTGTGTGTCCTGACTTTAGGGGCAGTGTGACCAGCCGCCTCCTAATCCCATAGCCATGATGGACTGAACCCTCACAGTGTGGGTCAAAATAACCCTTCCTTTTTCCTTAACTTTCTTTTGTCCATTTTTATTTCAGGTGCAACAAGAATCTCTAAATTAACGATGTCCCAAACTTCAGCCGTGTGCTCATGAAGTTCTTAACACTCAGCACAGCTCGTACATGAAGTATTTTACTTCTCATTTGGTTTTCTTTCCATCTTCCTTATTAGAAAGGAGAGTCACCTACACATTTTTGTTTTTGTCCAATGGTGGATTTCCTAGTGCCTCAGACATGCATGACACAGAGAGAACACTCAGTAAATGTTGATGCATGAATAAACATTCCTACGTTGGCAGAGTAAATAGAGGCTACAACTTACCCAGAATCTCCCAGGCTGGAGAGCCAAGGTATAGCAGAGAACACAGAGTGCATCAAGAAGACAGTCTAGTGTATACCTAGAGCAACACATTTAATCCATGAGACAGTCTTCTCTCTTGGCAAAATAAAAATGAGACAGATTGCAAGGTGGTGTGGGTTTATGGCTAGAGTTTGCCTTAACCACACTAGGACGGGTGCCTAACATACATGGTTTTCTTCCTAGCCCCTGATTTGATAAAAACAACTGGAAACATTAAAATTTCGGTGATGTTATCAAGCTTTATCCAAAGCAAATTTCAGATGATGCAACTCAAGAATTAATATGAAGTGGGCATGGGGTAAAGGACAGGGGTAGAGAAAGTCCATATCCTCTAGCAGTTCAGGGATCACTATGGAAAGGGGGTTAGAATGATTGTAAGAGCCAGGGGATGTGTATTTTGTAGCGAAAATGTGTTTTATGGCATGAAAGGTCCATTGCACACATATGAACTCAAAACGGCTGTGACTACATGCACAAGATGAAGGCAGCCAAAAATCCTAGCATGCATTAGGGAGGGACTCAGGAAGTCACAACTACATCCAATGAGCCACTGGTTATTGATGACTGATGAAAAAGAGTCTGTCTCTCAGAGTCATGGCTTCTGAGAGGCTGCCTGTGCTTTACCCTTTACCCATGCATACACAGGCAGCACCAGGTGTGGGGATATGTTTCAAATATAATAAAACAGTCTGAGATATCAGAATTTTCTATGTAACAGTCCTGGCTGTCCTAGAACTTGCTTTGAAGACCAGACTAGCTTTGAACTCACAGAGATTCTCTTGCCTCTGCTTCCCAATTGCTGGGACTAAGAGTGTGAGCCATGGCTTCTTCTGCCTGCTCTGTCTTTCTATGCCTGCCTTAAATACTTTCTTTGCTCAGTAAAGGAGTGGCACCACCACTGTCTGCCTGGGAGCCTAGAACTCCTTCTGTAAACTAAGATGACCTCAAACTCAGATTTGATTTGATTCGATTGGATTAAGGGCGTCGGTCACCACTGCTGGATATTTCCTGTGCTCAGATTAAAGGTGTGAGTTACCACTGTCTGATCCTCCTAGACTGACTGTGGGTAGATCCCTTTGATATCTCTGACTGTTTTTATTGTATTTGAAACATATCCCCACAGCCAGGTGGTCTCATAGAGTTCTAAAGGGCAAGAGAGAGAGAGAGAGAGAGAGAGAGAGAGAGAGAGAGAGAGAGAGAGAGAGAGAGAGAGAGAGAGAGAGAGGGAGAGAGAGAGAGAGAGAGAACATGCAAGTAGAACCAAAGAGAGAAATAGGGAAGGGGTGGGGTAGTTTGATTAGAACATATATGCATTTATGAAATTCTCAATACAAAGGGATCTGACTTTAATCTGTAAGGGGCTCATTTTATTCAGACTGCTTTCTATGGCTCTTCCTGGAAAGGCCGGTATGTGGGGGTCCATCAAAAAGGCTCTTATAAATAGCAGCCCAAGGCATTATCTTTGAGGAATAGGGAATATGGACTCTCTTTCTCACCTGTTTCTCCCAAGTCACTGTAGAGCATTTATCTGAGGCATTGTTTATTGAGCCTGGAGTATTATGAGCTGCCCTCTTGCATAATGTCTAACAGCTGCACCCTGATTTATAAGGTCTTTCTGTGCAGTGTGGTGATTTGCTTTTCAGTGGGGTTGGGGTGGGGAGCAAGCTGAAGAACTGGCTCATGCTAGACATCAAAAATGCAGGTTTTTATCAATGCCTATCATTGTCAGGGCTAAAATAAAATAGTCCCCCTTGTGATATGAACATATGAGCTTGCTCAGGTGCCCTATGATGCTGATGATTTTGCAACTACATTGCAAAGGAGCAGGAGTTTTTGGAGTTTTCATATCTCAAAGGACCTGGAAGAAAGTAACAAACCGAAGAACTATAAACTAATACAGTGGTCTTCACAATTGTTCCTTTGGAAGACGAGAAAAATGAAGCACAAGAAAACAGAATCAGGTATCTCAAAAGAGAAGCATGTCCCTGGTATGTACTCTCTCATAAGTGAAGTTTAGACATAAAGCAAAGAATATCCAGGCTACAACCAGACCTCCGGGGATTCCCCTGGGAAGGGGAAATAGAGAAGAGCTCCTGAATAAACTGGGATCTTAATGAGGAGCGAGCAAGGGGAGATAGGAACAAACCGTGAGAGGAGATGATTGAGTGAGAGGAGCAACAGAGCGGGAGAACAAAGATGAATATCTGGATAGATATCTAGAATATCTAGATAGAGAGAAACCCGGTGCTAAGGAAATGTCCAGGAACCCAAAAGATGTCCCTGGCTAGCACTCCAAGCAATAGTAAAGAGGGTGCCTAAGCAGAACTTCCCTTATGATCAAATGAATGACCACCCTAATTGTCATTATAGAACCTTCATCCAGCAATGGATAGAGGCAGAAGCAGAGCTCCATAGCTAAGCACCAGGTCAAGCTCCTGGTCCAGCTGAAGAGAGAGAGGGAGAGAGTAGATGAGCAAAGGGATCAGGATCATGAGGAGGAGATCAGAGAGACGGCTGACAGGAGCTATTGGGAGCTACTGAATCAGAAACAGTCACTGAGGAACCTTCAAGGAAAGGAACTAAACCCTCCAAAGGTAGACGACTGTCAAACGGCAGTGTGGGCAGTTTGTGGAGCCTCCTGCAGTGGGATCAGACTATGTTCCTGGTGCATGAACTGACATCTCAGAGCCCATTCCCTACAGAGGAACACCTGACCCAGCCTTAATGAGGCATTAAGACATACCTCAATTGGATATGCCAGACTGAACTGACCACCTTGGGACTCCTTGACCTCCTTGGGGAATAGATGGGGGAGGGGTGGGGGATGCCGAGGGAGGACTGGGAGGGACTGGGAGGAGGGAAGGGAGGGGGAGCAGTGGTAGATATAGGAAAAAAACTCTTAAATTAAAAGGAATTGCAAGAATGTTAAAAATGGTTACAATGGTAAACATTAAAATAACTGTATACAATAAAAACTAAATGCAAAATAAAATCTTAAAAAAATGTCCCAAATTCATGTCCTTTGTCCATGATTTCTCACTTCTTGACACTCAGCACAGCTCACACCCTGGGTATCTTACCCAGTGTTCCCCAGTGTTTGGCCTACAGTCAAGTACTGATAAAGAACAGGTAAATCACCCACATCCTCATCTGTCTACTACAGTGTCTCTAAGCCAGGGAAGGCAGGTCTACGGAGTCCAAGAGACTTCAGTTTTCAATGAAATCTTAGCAATTTTCTCTACAATCAGATTTAAATGACCATAAGAATGCCATCACTTCATAAGTGTGATAGAGCACACAGAAGTACACTCCAAATTGTAAAATATGCCTGGAATCCTGGGTCAATTGCTGCTTAAATCAGTCCAGCTAAATAAGATGGTGTGACCAGATGGCTATGTCAGGATCAAATGTCACATTTGGACAGCTACAGAACAGAGCTCAGCCATCCCACCTCCTTGGTCAGCTGCTCTGTGGGCGCTTGTTCCTGACTTCTAGAGTGATAATGCATTGTCCATAAAATTGCACAAGGAAGATATACAGGGAAAATGGTTTTTCCATGGGGCCTCTCTAGGGCCTTATTATGGTGATAAAAATATATTATTGTCAAACACAGAGAGAATAGAGCAAAGAAAAGAAAGGCTGAGAGTTACCTGTAAAACTACCGTTGTAGGGGCTAGTGGGTTAGTTCAGTGGGAGGAGCTTCCTAGCATGCTTAAGACACAGAGTTTGATGACCAGGTATTAAAACAAACCTTGGAAATAAACGCAGCCCTAATGGCAGTGCATCAAAAGACTAAATTCAATAAGCACACCCACTTTGTCAGAGCTCTTAGTCAGACGTGCAGGTATAGACCTATAGTTGCAGCAATCTAAGAGGCTGAAGCAGTGTTCTGCAGCCATATCAGTGTCGTGCCATCTGAACATATACTGGCTTCAAGACCTGGCTGGGAAACTTAGTGAGAGACTGTTGCAGATTTTTTTTCAAAATATAAAGTAAGAAAGAGGTCTCAGGATGTATCTTAGAAGTATAATGCTTGTCTAGAATGTGCAGGAATTCCCTGGGTTAAATCCCTAGCATATGTGAGAAAACACACATACACACACACACACACACAGAGAGAGAGAGAGAGAGAGAGAGAGAGAGAGAGAGAGAGAGAGAGATGGAGGAGAGAGAGGGAAAGAGAGAGAGCGGAGTGTGTGAAGGCCCACATGCACATATACAAAAATACATGCGTGATCCCACACATACACACACACATGCATGCACACACACGCATTCACAAAAACACATATGCTTGAAAACATATGCATTCAACATACATGCATACAAAAAAGAAGTATCTTTAAATAACATCACTTAGTAGCTCTTTGTCCATCAGTACTTTATACATCATTTCATCGCTTAGAATAGAATAAAGTTCTAGAACTGAATTCTTAAATAAAGACTACAACTTCCAACATTCCTCAGGATGATAAGTCTAAGACTCTTGGAAGCATGGGATCAGGCTCTGTTCCCACAAGAACCCACTGAGAAAACAACCTTCACCACAACTGTGCCATCATTTAAAATCGCTGGAGATTAGAAATACTTTGACAAAAAAAAAAAAGGATATTTACACAATTTCAAAATAAATTACCGTGAGATATTCAACTACAAAGAAAAAACTAGTCATTTACAGTAGAGAGGTGCTATGATACCAGAATACAATATTGTTTCTGAGATATTCCTACCACAAATGAATACCAGGAATCTAATCAGAGATACAGTAGATAGACCCAAATTGAGAGACACCCAACAAAATAAATGGTCTGTGTTTCTAAAAATTATCGATGTCACAAGGCATTAACATTTCCCAATTTCGGTCGTAATTGAATTTCTTCCTCCATTACATTGTCTGAGTGTGCTGCTGGCACAGAGAGCCTCGCTGGATTTTGTACATTTTCCTGGTATGTCACTGCTTTATGTATTAAGAACTAATGTCAGGAGCCTCCAGCTCTAGTTTTAAAAGATATATAATCACATTGTCTGCAAATAACAGTAATTTTGTCTCTTCCTTTCCAGCAACCTCCCTTATTCTTGCCACATGCCTTCTTATAGCAGATGTAATTCACAGAACAGTAAGCTGGAGCCGTGGAAGCCACAGCTCTGTCCTCCGATTCTGGTGGGAATGCTTCTGCACGAAGGGAGACACAGGCTCTCCCCTGAGATGCTTCATGTTCATCAGCCTCCTGCATCTGGCTCTTGTCTTGCTGTCCTGACAAAATGCCTGACAACAAGTGAACCCAAGGTTTTTCTCGGGGAAGGAGTGACGGCAGGCCCCTGGGCAGCGGGTCACATTGTATCCGCAGCCAGGAAGCAGGAAGAGATGTACGGTGACGCTCGGTTCATTTCCGTGTTTTATGTGTACCAGTGTCATCACACTCTAATGCTGCCCCCATAGGACGTCATGGTCCTTTGTCTAGCCTGATGAAGTGTAACAGCAACTGGGCTCTTATAGATCTTAGTCCTTGAAAAGATGCATTTGTAGTTGGGGTGGCTTCCAGTCTCAGTTCACCTAATCTAGAAGTGTCCTACAGGAACGACCAGAAGCTAGCCTCACGGACAGTGTGAGGCTAGACCCTATCAAGTTGGAAATCAGTATTAAGCCATCACACTGCCATCCCTTGTTTTCTCTGAACATTTCTTTTCCTCAATTGTGCATGAATATTGCATTTTAAGTCTGAATGCTTTTTGTCATCAATTGCTAATTATCGTGTGGGTTTTCATATTGAAAAGCTGTCAGTATATTAATAGACTTTTTTTCCTAACACAAAACTGTCCTTGATTCCCTAGAACAAAACTGGTAGGCTGTTCTCTAGATGCTTTATTTTGCTGTTATTACATTTTGCCCATTGAAAGTTTTCTGATAGGTTTGTATCGCACCAACTTGAGCTGGAAGCATGTTCCAGAATTCTCTTTATACAGTTCTAGATTAACTGGGTCACATGAGACGGCTGAGTGAGATTAATGCGCATGTGAATGGTGGTTCGTGCCTTTAATCCTAGGCTTGGAGGGGCAAAGGCAGAAGGATGGCCACAAGTTTGAGCCCAGACCTTTCCCAAATTGGTGCAGGACACCAGAATGCAATGCCCCTCAGACAGGGTCGCATTCTTTGGCCAGCCTGATGAGATGTGACAGCAACCACAGCTATTCTAGATCTCATCGGGCAATGCCTTCAACTTCATGAGCCATTTCCTGCTCCCTCCAGGGACACTTGGTGATGATGGCAGATACAGGCACCGGTCTGTCTTCAGGGGTTACAGTTCTATTGGCACCAATTAGTGTCCATCTTCCTTCCAGTACTGCATGCCTTGCAGACTTTAGGCTCCATCCTCCTAAAACAGAACCAGCCCCCACTGGTCCCAAAGGGCCAATCCACATTGTACAACCCTATTTTGTGTAACTCCAACTGGTCTTCCTTCTCTGATCAAAGTCATATTAGAATACTGCTCAGTAGTGAGGTTACTCTAAATATACTCCACATTCTCTCTTGGTTTCATAACATCTGTTCTGTGACATTATCAGCTCTACTCTTACCCCAGGGATAATAAGTTGCACTGGAGTTCACTCGTCCTATAATTTGTGTTAGGCTTGGTCCATTTATGCATTGACAGACACAGGCTTTTTTCTGTCTCTCTATGCTAGCCTGGACCATGTTGTCTTAGCTATGACTGTATCTTCTGGGACAACAGCATCCTTCCTGTCAACAGTCCTTGTTTGGAGTCTCCCCCTCAACAGAAGTCTTCACCTCTCTAGAAATACTTTCCTCCGTGGATTAAATATCTGTTACAATGTAGCAAATTATCCCTCTTCCAATTTGGCCACAGGCATCTATCTTCACGCATTTTCTGGAGTCTGGAAGCTGCCTAGTTTGATGGTTCTGGCGTGGAGTCTGTCTGCAGAGACCAGTGTCCTCTACAGGCTTCACTGGGGCTGATCCAAGAGCAGTGATCAGTCGCTGGCAGAAGGCCTCAGGATCCTATCCTGTGGTCAGTACAGGTACTTAGGGTATTGAAATGAGTGGTACCTGATTCCCTTCCTACTCCAAGAAGATGCTACTGAAGAGAGAAAATAAGGTGGAAGCCATGTGCCTTTGAATCTCGAGTCAGGTCTTTTGCACATACTAAGTCCAGGTCACCCAGGCATAGAAAAATTCAAGAGAAGGGTATTGAAAAATAAAAATGCATGAACACACTTTGATACCACCACACCTTAGAGCTTGAGAGGTGGTTCAGTAGGGAAAGCTTTCCCTCATAAGCATGAGGACTTCAGTTCAGCACTCTGGCACTCCTATAAAGAGGGGCAGTGTATAAGCCTCTAGCCCTAATACCGGGAAGGTAACAGACCCCTGGGGCCTCTTGACCAGCTAGCTGAGCTGAATCAGCACATTCTTCACTTAGTGAGAATCCATGTCTGAATCATAAGGTAGAAAACAGTAGAGGACAGAAAACACCAACCTCTGGCCTCCATGTGCACTCCCATAGACACATACCTATAAATAAATGCATTTTAAAAGCTCCCACACCCCCTACGGCCTGTGGTGGTACTAGCTTCCCATTGTTGCTGGTCTGAGTACCTCAAAACACATGACTTTCTTAAACCTTTAGATGAACTCTAAAACCAATTTTTTTTATTCAGTTATCTGTAGTATTTTAACGCATGTTTCTTCCAAATTAGAATGCAATATATTTGGGGAGGGAACAGGTATCCATAGACACAGACTTTGCTGTCTGTATCTAAGGGCTCCAAATCACAAAGTCAACCAAGGATCAAAAATATTTGAGAGGAGAAATGTGTTCTGTATTGAGAACGCCCAGATATTTTTTTTCTTGCCATATTCCTCAATAATGCAAGAAACAACTATTTATGTAATACTTATACTATATTTGGTATTACATGGAATCTGGAATCTGGAAATTACTAAAACTATAAAGGAGGTTAATTCAGACTTGGGCATCTGTGGTTGTGGCCTTGGACTTAATCCCCCATGAGATGTTTTGCTGTTTGGCACTGAAGTTTCAACATTATTCTCCGTCATCTCTGGACAGTGGAGAGAGACGTGGCCGCCCAGATGGCTGAGGGGGAACTCCCTCTATCTCTGAACTTGGAGCACAAGGACTGTAATCTTGACTCCACGAATTGCTGGCCCTGCGCCTTTCTGTGGTTCATTTTCCCATGTGAAAAAAATGGAAGATTTGATAGTGTCCATGTCAGAGTCATCGAGAAGTTGTCCTGGGATTTGGTTTGTGAAAAATGCTATAGACAGCCAGCATTAGCTGAGCATTAACTTCTGTTATTATTATTCTGTTTTCAGCTAGCTGCTTTACCCTGTTCCTAATACCAGAACAAGAGAACAAAAAAAATCTACATTCCTGGGACAATCTCACTGACTGGTTGTCGTCTTGTCCTACATTCTAGCTGTCACTTGTCTTTATCCGAAGACTTAAAATTGTATCTGTAACATTTTCTCTGTCTTCCTAGGTTTTACTGGGAGAAGGCCAGAGGTTGTATTGGGGGAAATCAGCCAACCCGTTTTTAAACCAGAACGCTTGCATCACATTTTCAAAATACCTGTTCCAATGTGATTCAGGTTAGTTGGAGAGTGACACTATAATTCAATTGCTGTGTAGAAGTAGCCATTAATGTACTTTCGGGCTCTGCCCGGGCACTTTCTTAATGGCCTCCAAAGACTTTGGTGAAATATTTCAGAAAAACCTTTCATACTTTTGGAAATTTAGGTTTCCTTTTATCCCCCATGCATCATCTTTCTGAATTGTAGCTGATCTACTCTCTAAAACCAGTCACAAAGTCATCCCCAGTTCATCGTTCTGGCTCCAATCAGAGTTCATCTTCAGAACAGGAGTCTGGCATTGTGCCTTTTAAGTTGAACATGGGTTGCAAAGCCACCACCATCCATTAGGCTGACTGACCTTTGAGTAACCCGGACATGAACAGAATAAGGCTGACAGTGAAGACTGCAGTTCCGACTGGGTGCTTGGTGACCCTGTCAGCCCAGGGGTGGAAGCAGCAGCCATGTATGATTTGGAAGTCGTGCTCATGAACAAGTCAGTCGTGTGCAATGGAAGGAGCCCTTGAATAGCAGCCACAGACAGGGCTTTCATCCTGACATCCAAGTACACTGGCACATCATGTAACTTCCCAGAGTTTCAATCTGTTATTGTGCCCTGAGGGTAAAATCCTAAACCACATCTCCTTCAATACTACCTTTTCAGAGAGCCACAGACATGGTATGTGAGAAGGTAGAATGGACAAAACAGTCAAAGAGGTGATTAAATTATGGCTTCGACTCACTGTGTGACTCTGAGCAGTCTGTGCTCCTGGTAACCTCACTGTCCTAATCTGTACCAGGACAATAACAGTACCAAGGCTGGAGTATTGTTCTAAAGATTACATGAAATAACATGTATCAGGGTTATACTTAGCCCAGTTCTTAACCCAAGACAAGAACCAAATAAATGGTATATACCCCATAGGTGGCCCTCTCTCTTTGAACAACCTTCAGCTTTGCCTCTAAACTTATCATAAGCCTGGACTCAACCAATAGTGTATCTTTCTAATATGTTTCCCATCCCAAAGAGTCCAGCCCCAAAAGGATTAGGAAGTATGGTACGTTCTCTATCAGTGGTTTTACTTCTTATGGCTTCCGTTAACTAAGATAAAAAAATATCAATGGAAAATTCTAAAAACAAAAAGCTTATAAATGTTCAGTTATCCCTCTGAGTAGCATGATAAAAATCTCTCCATATCATTTCATTCTGCATGGGACATGAATAATCTTTCTGTTCACTGTATCTATGTGGTATATGCTACCAACCTGTGTAGTATCTGGAAAGAGATAGAGACAACATTCATAAAGCTGCTATTATAGTGTATTATTATGATTGTTTTGTCTTATTGTTGGCTATTATTAATCTTACTATGGTTATAACTTATAAACTAAATAGTGTAGATCTGTATATAGAGTGGTAAAACCCACAAAATATACAGGGTTCAGCTGGATGTATACAGAGCTTCCACAGGCATTTGGGAACATATCTTTCCCAAGATGGGGGCCTACAAATCCTTGTTGGCATTAATTATCTCATAGACACAGATGAAGAGATGAGATGGCAGCTGTAGTAATAGTAATGAATACAGTTGGTTCTCAGTGTGTTCTCAGCTCAGAGCTGAGTGCTTCCCTGGATCTCTAACTTTGTCTGTTACACTTCGGCACCACATAAGCCACGTTCTCCCAGATAGCTTCCTGTACAGCTCCTTTCCCTTTAGAGAAGGAACAATTGTCTGAGGGCTCTCTCTTTCCTTCGCTTTTTATCACACACTTCTGAGTATCTCTGTTCTTCCAAGCAATCTGGTATGCCTTCAGATTGCATTCTCAGTCTGGTGAAAGCAAGCAGGAGAAACCAGACTGTTCTTCTCTCCTTCTATATAATACACCATTGGTCTGATCCCCTTCCCCACCCTGTTATTTGAGGTCCTAGGAGGGGTGTTCTTCACTGCCCATGTAGTCAGGAAGATATAGAACTTCAATCCCACACTCAACTTTATCTTGGGTGCTGGATACAGTGCCCAGAACTGGTCACCAATGAATATCCATGGACTGAACAAATATATGATCAAATCAACATGATAGAAGACAGAAGGAGTAAGACACTTAGCAAGGACGGTGGCAATGTGCTGTGGGAGGCTGGCTGAAAAGAGCCGAGGTGTTTTACAGATGAGATGGACTTGACCTTGAAGGATTTTAACAAGGGAACAGAGATAAAAAGATTTTAAAAGGAGGAAGCGTATCATAGCAGAGACACATAAAGCATATGGGCTGCTGGGTATAGAGTGGTCATAGAGATGGGCTGCTGTGTAAGTGCCTGAGCCCTGGGGATTTCCAAACCTCCAGGGAGACAAACAAACAAACAAACAAACAAACAAACAAACAAATAAATACATACATACATACATACATAAATAAATAAATAAATAAATAAATGAATAAATGAATAAATAAGTAAGTAAATAAATAAATAAATAAATAAGTAAGTAAGTAAATAAAATAAAATAAAATAAAATAAAATAAAATAAAATAAAATAAAATAAAAAACCAGACACAGGGGACTTAGGGACCTAGCTCAAAGGAAGAGTTGGCCACGTTGAAATTTTGACTTTATTTGTGGACAGCAGAGAAATCGACCACTCAGAGTCTCTGAGGAGTGACTAGGCTGTTCAGATGTGCCCTTTAAAAGATGGCTCTGCTGGCAGGGTTCAGGAGGCAGAGCCTACAAGGTCATCAAAGGAGAACACACAGGTTAGCACCCCACTTCCTTCCACAAGATTTAGCGCCCACCTCCTCTGAGAAAGGTAATTCTGAAGCATGTTTCTGCTCCCACTAGATTCAGGAATGTTTGTCAAATGAAGGAGGGCCATGTCCCCACTGCTCCTCATAAGCACTGCAAATACACGGCCGTGGAGAGTTAGTTAAGCAGGAGATTAAGTTAGGACTGATCAGGGTTAATAAGTTTGCAGTAACTGGATGAGTGGGTACTCACAAGCCTCCTTTCTAAGAAAAAAGAAGAAGAAAAAAACATTCCTGAGGCCCTGGGAGCCTCTCCATCACATCTGCACAGCGGTTCTGAGCAGGAGTTCCTGTCACGAAGTCTTTGACCATCGAGTGCAAGCATTCAGAAACACAGACAATAAAGCATCTCTGTTACCGTGCGGGGCCAATTCCCCCTTCTGAAGCTCATTGCCAGGTGACTGCTTGTGGACACCAACTTGTCTCACTTTATAAGGGAATCTCCTGTTTCTCTCTCTGTCCTTTGGTCACAGCTTCCCTATGCCAGGTTAAGATTTGTGGTTAATTCTGGTATTAGGTCACCCACCCCAGAGCAGATTTGTCCTGTAGTGACTGCAATCAAAACTATCTCACCTCTCCCTCTTTGATTGTGTTTTACAAAGTCATCAGAAGTGGGAGGTTGAAAAGGTATGACGAGCCCTTGGTCACACCTCTCTGAATACCCCCCCCCATCTCCTCTGTTCTTGGAAGCTAAGCTTGGAAGGGACAGGCCTGGTCAATACTTAAATTGGTAAAGAAAGATGGCTAGGAGAAATGGCTTTAGGAGTGAGAGACTGTTGGGTATGGAGTACAGGCTGAGAATGGTCAGTGGTGGCTGTATTTTCTTTTTCTTTATCCATTTTTATATGTGTGTGTGGTACACATGTGGTGTGCATGTTTTGGCACACATATGAGTAGACTGGCATGTGTAGGCCCAGGGTTGATGTCAGGAACCATCCTTAATTGCTCCTCCACTTTATTTGATGCAGGGAGAGTCTGACTCTTAATCAAACCCAGAGCTCACTAACATGGCCTGTCTAGCCGGGCAGCTTGCTCTGGGGACCCCTATCTCTATCTTCCAGAGCTGAAGTTATTGGGGATCTTAACTCTGGTCCTTACAATTACATGGTAAGCGCCTTAACTACTGAGTGGGTCTCCATAGCTCAGATTATATTTCTAGGATGGGTAATTGGGAGGATAATGCTATTATATAAAAGGAATATTTCAGGGATATGAAGTACTGATTTAAAAAAAAAAAAAATCATGTCTTACCAAAGTCCTTTCTCCAAGCATTAGCAGCCACATTGACATTACCAGGAGGAAACACACACACACACAAATGTATCACACAAAAGTATGCACACACACTCCAGATAAACAAATATGACAGAGCAGATAAAGAATTTTGTCAGGTTTTGCTGTTCATTTTTCCTTCAAAGCCCAAACTCAAGTCTTCTCCCACCACACTTGATCACAAGGAGGCGAGAACCCCAAAAGAGATCTAGACAATGTTGGACAGACAGGCGGATTGCTGGCTCTTACTGCCTTAAATACACAGGACAAAGACACGGTGAGGGGCAGATGGTCAGACCCTGAACCAGAGAACTGCCACATAGGGGAATAAAACCAATAAAGACTTACCCGGCAACAGTGTGAGCTCTTAACTCTTAATGTAGGGTGATAAAATGCAGAGCCCAAGCCAAACACTCCCCTTTGCTTTATTTCTTATGAGCCACAAGTAAAAGTTATTTTTAAATCCAGTCATTCTTTGCTTAATGATGAATATGTTTTGGATGCATTTTAGCTGGTTTGGTTTTGCAAATGTATGAGTTTACTTACACAAATCTAGATGGGATATGCTACTCCACACACAGCCTGTTATACATGCTGTTCACGGGCAGCTGCAATGTATATAACTATATTGGCAAAGGATGAAAAGAATAATATTTTATGACAAGTGGAAATTAACATTTTACTATCTAGATGTAAAAATTTCACTAGAGTACTGTCGTGCCCATTCCTTGAGAAATCGACTATGACTCTTTAGTTTTGGACACAGAAGGTGTCGCTCATGAAGCCTGACCCTTCAGAAACAAACATCACCAGCTCCCTTTCTGAAGCATGTGGATGCCATCCGACATGTTGGGTTTTAAAGACGTGATCCATCAGCTTTTCCTTACTGCAGGAAGTAGGGAAGCGCAAAGGAGCAAGTTACCCCGCCCCTTCCTCTGAAGGCAGTGTCTCCTGGAATGTAGGAAGAAAGACAGGTTTTGAGGAGGAAGATCATAGATTTAGTCACATTGCTTTGGGATATCCAAGAGGTGACTGAACCTTTCGGTGCATGTCAGAAAGACGAAGTGGGGGATATTACGTCATGCAAATGTCTAGTGAGAAACAAGAAAAGCTGTAGCTAAGGTTTCATGAGGACTTGAAGAATGTCAAGAAGATGCTGACTAAAGGAGCCTGGGGAGATGCTTATCTGCTGGGGCTGGCATCGCTTCTGTGGATAAAACCTCTGGACCAAGTGTGAACAGAAAGGAGCCAAGAAAGGAGTCACTTGGAAAACGGGGAGAAGGTTCCAGAGAGCAGTGTCTTGGGGAGGCCAGGTTAGTTCAAATGGGGTGGAGTCAAGCAAGATCCAGTGAACAGAAAAGGGAGAGAGATGGTGGCCATAACCTCGGGGTTGGGGTGAGGTCATGGCACGGGGTGGAGAAATGGATCACCATGGGGCTGTCTCTCTAAGAAAGACACGGGAAGCTGACAGCAGAGTGAATGATCTCACAGGATGCTGAGTTAATTGCTTCTCAGTTTCTTCCTAGGAGGGCAACTGATAGTCAAGTCACTGTCAAAAACTAAAGCTGGGCTGGAGAGATGGCTTAGTGGTGAAGAGGACTTCCCGCTTTTGCAAAGGGCTCAGTTCCCAGAACCCACATGGAGTCACTTATAACTCTGGTAACGCCAGCTCCAAGGGCTCTTACCCCTCTTCGGGCCTTCATTGGCGCTGTACACATGTGGTGCGTATGCAGGCAGGCAGGTACAAGACATGCATGAAAATTAAATTTTAAAAATATAAGTTCCTGAAATTCTGATGTTTTATAAAGTGTATTATCAGGGCTCATGGTGGCCTGTAAAGGGATTTGTCTATCTTCAGACAAACAGATATGACCAGCTCGCTGAGCACATGCTACTTTCGTAGTCATGGAAGTGGTGCTTGGAAGAAGTTTTGCCCAGTTGGATCGCAGTAACAATGGCAAAAGGAATCGAATTGAAATAGTATCAAATCAAGAGAAAGATGGAGGCTAGAGAGATGGCTCGGTGGTTATGAACACGTGTTATTCTTCCAGAGGACCTTAGTTCAGTTTTTGAAACCCAGATCAGGGGACTCTCCACTTTCTGTAACTTCTGATGTTAATGTATCCACAACCTCTTTTGGATTCCACAGTCAGCCACACACCCATGGCATATGTAGACCCACATAAGCAAGAGTATTTAGTGGCACAGGCAGCTAGCAGAGGCAGGCCAATACTTTTCTAAGAGCCAAGCAACACAGCCAAACCTATCTGAGAATCATGGTCCTTTTTGTCAGGATCCTATAATTTCATCCTGCACACGGCCATGCTCCCCACCACGATGATAATGGACTAAATCAATGTAACTGTAAGCCAATCCCAATTAAATGTTTTCCTTTATAAGCATTGCAGTGGTCATGGTGTCTCTTCACAGCAATAAACCCTAACTAAAGCAGTCTCCAGAGATGTAGAAACCAAGACTATCACTGGAAAGTGTCTGACCCGTTCTCTGTGCTATTTTAATTGCAAATCAAATGCAAAACTCAGAATCCTCCTCATCGCTTGGAGGGTTACAGTAAACATAGAACATGACCTATCAACAGTAAAGACACAATAACAGATTTGTATTTAGACCAGAGAATATGTAAGTTAACACAGTGTTAGTAGCTAACATTTACACACACACACACACACACACACACACACACACACACACACACACACACACACACACACGAGGTGCCTGCTACTTGTTCAAATGCATCACACAGACTGACTCAATATATTCTTGGCAGAAAATCCAAGTTCAAACACAAGAGCTTGGGGGTGGACATTTCATATTCAAACTCTAACACCACCTATACAACATATGTCTGCCTCTCGGTAGAGAGGATTTCAGACAAGAAAGATTCACTATGAGCCCCATCAAGATAGAAATATGAGAAAGTACCCGAGAAAAGATTAAAAAATCAGCTCAAGCATTGATTAGAACTGGGAAACCTGATACCAGATGAGACAACACTCTCCATGTAAGCCATTTTCCATTCCTTTTTCTCTCCCACCCCATTGACGTTTGAGAATGGACCACAGAGGAGTCGAGGGGGGAAACACGGGACCAGCTGTGATGGGCTATTTTAAAGTCAATGGGGCCCAATCTAGAATCATGTGGGAAGGGAGTCTTAATGAAAGATGAACTAGATTAGGTTGCTCTGTGGGCCTGCCTGTGAAAGACAGTCTTAATTGGATTGTGTAGATATTCCCACCCACTGTGGGTGGGGCATTCTCTAAACAGGTGATTCTAGACTGTAGACTAATAGAGACAGTGAGGGTTTGTGCATTAATCCATTACTTTCTGTTCTCTATTGTAGATCGAATGTGTGTGATGAGCTGCTACAATTTCTTGCTGACTTGATTTTTCTGCAATGATGGACAACACCTGGAACCGTGAGCCAAAGGAAGCCTTTCTCCCTTGAGTTGCTTTTGCTGAAATGTTTCATCACAGCAACAGGAAATGAAACCAGCCATACCTCACCCTTCTCCCAACTTAGTGTCAGCCCAAGCTGAGGAAGAAGGAGGAACACAAACTAACCAGGACTAGAGTTTGAGGCTGGATATTTTAATTCCTAAATTAGAGCATCGTTTGCCATTTAAAGTAATCTAAGAATCATCTAATCCCTGAGATTAGCAGAATGATTGTGGGTTTGCTGGAGGATCATATGGAGCAAGCAGAGAATTATCCTTCTGAATAAATCTCAATGTTATGACTGACAAAACAAAATGGTGTTTGTTGAAAGAGTGGTGGCTGGTCAGCACCCCAGTTACCTTTCTGTTTGTGACTCTTGTGTGAGCTGGTTTCATATGCAGCTTATGGAGAATGTTGGCCTGTTTCCTGTAGGTCTTGGGAGTAAGAGAGCAAAACTGGGAATGCATCTCTCTAGAGGAAGGTGCACTAGGAGATGCCTAGGGTCCCACACATCTGAAGATGCAGGGCTGAGCTCCTGCTGTCCAGGTCCTAACAGAGGTAGTTGAGCTGTGAGAAGAAGAACATGAAAGAGCCAAGATGGCAGCTCCATCCCCAGACACCACGCAACACACTTATACACACACACATACATACATATACACACACAAACAACACACACACAGACATATACACACATAAACACACACATATACATACAAACACACACAGACATATATACACATAAACACACACACATACACACACAAATACACACAAAGACACACACATACACATACAACATACACATACTTATACACACACATACATACATATACACACACAAACAACACACACACAGACATATACACACATAAACACACACACATACACACACAAATACACACAAACACACACACATACACATACAACATACACATACTTATACACACACATACAGACATATACATACAAATACACACACATACACACAAACACACATGCACACACAGACATATACATACACACACATATATACAGACACACATACACACACAAACACACATGCAGACACATACACACAGACACACATACACACACACAAACACACATACACACATACACAGAGACTGAACCACCACAGTGACTCTGAGTGTCTCTTTCCATCTTGCTCTCTGTAGCTACAGAGTAAATGAAAGAGGTGTGTGTGTGTGTGTGTGTGTGTGTGTGTGTGTGTGTGTGTGTGTGTGTGTTAGGTTTTGTGGGAGGAGGTTAGCAGCTCATCTCTGTCTGAAACACCTGCTGAACCAATGGGGGGTTCTCACAGAAAGCAGATGGTCCACTGAAAACAGAACAATGTGAAGACAGTCTATTTACAAAAGTCACTTGCAAAGGTGCTATGATGGTGAGTTATCCTGGGCCTCACATACCTAGGCCTATGGGGAAACCGGAAGGCAAATACACCCCAAACACATCTGGGGACTCAGGATATAGAAGAGTTGGAGATCTTCCAACCATTTGTCCAAATATTTCAAATTTATCATTCAAACCAACAAAGCACTAAGGAAATGTGTCCTGACTGTTGACCTCAACAAATACCCCTCACTAACAACCTGGAAGACTTAGTCAGAAGCTGCCGTTGAGACTGTTCAGAATCCTGAGCAGGCACAGGCAGATGGGAAAAGAGATTCCAGCCTGACGCCAAGCCTACTGTATTTTCTCTCCACTATCACCTCTGCTGTGACTCAGAGAAAGCTTACACTTACAGACAGGCACCCATGCTGACCCCAGCATTCTGCACACATACACCATATGCCTTATGGTAGGGTTAGGACCCTGCAGAGAAAGAGCACATGCTGTAATGTTCACAGAATGGAGGGGCAGACACAGCAGCTTATTCTTCCCACTTTATGTTCTGAGAGATCTTCTGCAATTCACTCTCACTGTGCTGGTCATATTTTTTGCTAACTCCTCTTCTACTTCTGAGTCCTTGAGCAAAGATATGAATTCTGCCAGGTCAATTTTAGTTTTTTTGAAATCGTTCTTTCCTTGGTATGTGTAACAGTTTCCACCCTGCAGGGAAACTCATTAAGTAAGAAGGTAAACAACTCAAAATAGCCCAGGAAGTCTCTGAAACTGAGCAGATTTGCTAGGCCCCTCTTCCTATCAGCATAAACAATAATGCTGAGAGAGCTTTTTAGATAAACCAAGCTGCAAAGGAGACTTGGAGAAGACTCGCTGCCTGGAAGAAGCAGAAACAAGATGAGCTGTCTGAGTTTAGACCAATCGAGGCACCTGGAAAGGACCCTCTCTCACATGCTGAGCTGCCTGCAGGATGGGCAGTTGTTCCATGGGAAGCTCTGTGAACTGTCCCCCAGGCTGGGGTGGACTCTGGTGATGCAGTTTTGCTATTGTAAGTAACCCCAATAAAACTCATTGGTTCACCAAGTAGACTTTGGTGGTATCCATAGTTTGTTGTGGATTCCATGTCTGGGGTGCATCAATGTGTGTGAAGTATCTTCCCAGGAAAAGTTCTGTGAGACAACAGTTGGTCATCTTTGCTCCTGCTAGGGTTTAGTCACAGTCTTTTACAGCCACTTCATGCTAAATTTCTCACAGAGGCCTTGGCTGTTTCCTGTTGACACATTTCTATCCAGGGTGACTTCACAATGCCTAAGCAGGGGTCCTTCTTGTACCTCTGAAGGGTTGTGTTTTTACTATTTGTGTTTAAGGAACTAATAAAAACATATACAGCAGGAACAAAGACACACCTCGTCTTGTCCCCGTAGGCACATGACAATTAATTTTGTCAAATTAATCAGATCTGGAACAATTAAGAGACAAGCATCTGTGAACACCCATGGGTGTCTCTAAATCAGGTTAATAACAATGAAAAGACTCAGCCTAAATGTGAACAGCAGCTTCCTGTGGTGGCCCAGATATTGGCCTTTGGTTCTTCCCGCCGCCATCTGCTGTCATCAGATCCCAGATTCTTCAGCCTTTCAATGTTGACTGAAGACCACTTGCTCCCCCCCCCCCCAGGAGTCTTCCAGAACTTCTGAGGCAGATTGGGATTGTTGAGACATGCAACCCTGAATGCTGATAGGCTCTGGATCCTCTCTAGTGTGGAGGCAGCTATTGTTAACAGATGTGCTTTTAATAAAGATACTCCTTCTACAGACTATTTTCCTCTGGAGAACTCCTCACCCACCCACCTACAACTAGTACATGACTTATGGTTTTTGCTTATGCGTTACATTAATGAGAATTTGGAATTCTTGATTTAAAAAATTCCAGGAACATACTATCTATGTAACATGAAATAAATAAAAGATCCATTTCCTTTTTAGTTGATGATGTAACATTGGAACAATGCTATCAGCAAAGGAACTTTTGTCAGGAAAATACTTAAATGTAGCCATAGCTTACTGGAAATCAAATCAGAAAAACATAGTCTTTGCTACATCCGTGATTCCTGTATTTAGAAATGACGCATGGCTCTGGTGGCGTTGCCCTCACCCCTTTCTGTTTGCCTTGCTAAAAACCCTTAACATTCCTGAAGCTAGCCACCAAGGTCTATTCCCTTATTTAGCCTCCTCCTCCTGGGGCTGACCACCAAGGTCCAGCTTCAAAGTATTGAAGTCCAGCAATCAAAAGCCTCCTTGGTTCACTTAAGTAATATGTCCAAATAAACTTTAACACCTCATCCCAACATGGGGTTTTTCCCTTTCCCTTTGGAGACTATCATTTTCCTATGGGCCATGTCTATCACCTCTCTATCCAGGGGGCAGTCCTTTGTCCCTCAGGACAAATATCCCTTCCCTTTCTCCCTGTCATTTAATCCTGTCTTTCTCACTTACTCTCTGTCCCCTTCATGCCTCTGGGTAAATAAATCCCCTTTGTGCTGAGAACTTGGTCTTAGGGGTCCTGAGCTGATATCAATCAATCCTTTCAGTCAGTGAGGATTTGAAATGTTATTCTATTTTGAAATCCAAGTGGGAAAGTCCTTTAGGGAGAGTAGGAAGTAGAATTCTTAACTGAGAAGCAGGTGTGTGTGTGTGTGTGTGTGTGTGTGTGTGTGTGTGTGTGTGTGGCCTTGTGTGTCTCTGTGTTTGTATTTGCATGTCTGTGATCAAGATCTGGTGCCAGCAGGGAGAAACAAGGCCATTCCCTTCTAATCATAGTCTAAACTAATGGGGGGGTGGGGCGTTGATGGGAAGCTGACTATTTTTTCTTGAAAGGCCACTGATGTCTGGGAGATGGTTTGGGCCTGGTAGAGATAAAGAAGTAGGAAAGATGTAGAAGACCCCTAATGGGAAATGCACTGGGAACAGAATCATTCATAGTTGAATAGAAGAGGTTTTACAACTTTGCTTCAAGAGCTTTTTTTGAGGGGGGGTGTGCGCTTGTACTTATTATAATTTCCCCTCATTAATAAAATTTCACTGGATTGATAGGATGATGACCTTTCTGCTCCTGTGAAGCCAATGTTCAGCATGTTGCATCCCAGAAGATTCCAGAATGGCCACAGCTAATGAGGACCCTCGGAGAAAGAACTCAGGAGTGATAGAGAAGTGCCCATCATGTGACCTTTACTAGGGGAGCTTTGCTGTAACAGAAGGCCAGACTGTGATGGTTCTAATGAAGTCTTGTGTCTTCAGCTGTGGTTCTGACAGGCTGTCTCAGCTGTTCTTTCTGTTCTCTTTAGCATGACAGAGAAGCCCACATCTGCCAAGAAGACACCACCAGAAGGTCACAGAGATACCGGGGATGTATGGCCTACTAGTCGTGTACTGGGTGAAAGCTTGCATTTCCAAAGCATCTAACCCACCACATACCTTCTGCTTGAAGAAACATGAACCTTAACCACTCCACTTGTGCACATGGATGGTATGAGACTCTACACACTAGGGCACTGAACCACAGGCTGGGCGTTTTCTTCACCAAGTCATGACTTGTAGCCTGTTTCTCTCCACTAAAGCTTACCGCAGACCAGGCCCAGCTGATCATACTCCCAGGTCAGCCTCAGCACAGACGGCAACCCTGATTAAATGCTTTCTGTAGAACACGGAACTGAAGGAGGGACACTTATAATGAACAGAAAGACAAGTGATACTTTTGGAATGAGATCTCTCTTTTCCCAGCCTCTACTTACTGTCCACACTTCTCACGTCATTTTGACCGAATTTCTTAGCTATTCTACATCTTGGTGTCTTTATTTGTGAATAGATCATAACAATGTTCCTTAACCTCTGGGATGCTTCGCAAATATTAAGGGAAATAGAATGCAGAGAGAATGCCTAGTGCTCACCAGAGTCTGTCTCCTTCCTTCCACCATAATGGAAGCGTGAACAAGTCAGAACACAAACAGTGGGACCCACGACACCACAACATGCACTGTTTGCTCCTTGACCCTCCAATAAATGGTTTTGTTAATTTTCTGGCAAAGACAGAAAAGAAGAACCAGAAGCTTCCCAGGGCTAACAGAATCTTTGTGTAGGACTTTGTAGCCTGGAGTGAACCAAGCTCTTACCCAGTATTAATCTGCGGGGCAGCATAATCCAAATTAGACACAGCTCTATAAGTCTGACACTCAAGGGTAGAGAAATTGTTGATTCTAAAGCTTCAGTCTCAAAGCCAGCTACGGGTTGGGCTCAACTGGGGACGCTCTGGATAAACCCCTGGAGAAACGGGGATGCAGGCTGCTCCCCTAATCATTCAGGCTGGGCTGATACGCAGTGACATTCAAGCATCAGAGTTGATGTTGTTTTTAATGATAATGGCAAGGGGCCTGAGCCCTTTGAGGACAGCTGTTGGGTTCTGAAGACACTGCCCCCAAAGGTAGATGTCAGCTCCAGAAAGAGACTCTATTGACTCTGTCGCTGCTCTTCCCCTTCCCCAACTCTATAGCCTTGTCCTGTCACCTCAGTGAAGGCTCTTGTCTACCACTCCGTAGTCTCCTGCCTTTGTGGTGTCCAGATGGTAACAGTGTAAACCAATGAGATGGAGAAGGGGAGATAAATGTTCCTTTCTGCACTGGTCCAAAGACCTGCCTCATGAGCATTTCCCAAGATGACTGGCTATTGGGATATTTGTCCCTTTCAGAGAAAACTCTTACCCTGCCTGTCAGATTATGGTCAGTTTTCAGTGTTTCCACAAGACTCATAAGAGGAAAGTTTTTGTATCTTCTAGCATCATATTCAGTCTCTCAGGCTTATCTGCAGCTCATCTTAAAAACTTACTCCAACCACGTTTTAAGGACCTATGGTCTCTAGAGGATCTTCACCACCAAGGGGCTGATCATTAGGTATCTGGTATGACTAAGAGAGTTATTCTAGTCTGAAGAGATGGATGTCTTTCACAAATTCTGTGTCCTTGTGCTAAATTCCTCTGGCAAGCCGGGATGTTACAGCCTCCCTTTACACTTCAATGTCTGTGTCTAGACTTGCAGAAAAACTAAGTCTCCAACACTGCTTTTCTCAAAGCTGAGTTTCCCCTGGGATATTGCTATCTTATCATTTCTTGCATTGTGCAGTCTATTTTAAAAAATGATTCTCAAATGTTTTATTATGAGATGACATAAGTCCTCTGAGATGCAAGAAAGATAAAAAGGAATCCTATGTTCCCTTTCCCTCTCTCACAAACACTGCTCTCCAGTATTAACTGTCTCTGGTTTGATGCATATTATTGAATGTCTTTTACTAAGGGCTGTATTTTAACATTCATCATCAGATACATTTTACATAAAACACCTGGTAGTAATTTGCCAGTGTCCTTGACCATGGTTCAAACATTTGCATGATGTTCCGATGGGTTTGGAGGTGTTGTAAACAGCCATTTGCCAAGTGTCAATTAATTGGCCATTTCTAATTTATCATGATTATAACTAATGCTACAATAAACATCATCATGTGTTTCTTTCCAGTTCAGATAATTTACATTAGTTGGATTCCCATAAATGAAATTACTTAGTAAAAAAAAATACAATCTAAAAAAGCAATTTACAATTCAATAGGGCGATAGGAAAATAAGAAAAATACACAGCCAAACAACTTATTTGGTTAAATATATTATAGTTTACTTATATTATTAAATACTACAAAGCGGATAAAATGTTGCTACAGGAGAAAATTTAACATTACAGGAAGATTTACTCTTTGTAGTAATTTATGAAAAAGTGTACCCAAATTTTTATGTAATTTTTATAAAAGCATTTAAAACTTTTATTTACTTTTATTTACATGTGTATAAAGTTATATAAAGGCACTTAACCATTTTTCATTTATTTTTATGTGCTTATGTGCCAGTTGTCTGTATGTTCACCATGTATATGTTGTACCCGCAGATCCTGGAGGAGAGCATCGGATCTTCTGGAACTGGAGTTATAGGTGGTTGTGAACTAACCAGTGTGGATGCTGGGACCCAAACTCCAGGTCCAAGAACTTTTCACAGCCAAGCCTTCTCTCCAGCCCCATATATAAAAGCATTCTTCTAGCTGCAGTATATCTGTGTGATGCATGTATGAGTACAGTGTTAAAGAATGGCTAATCTAGTCCTGAAGGAGCGTTGAAGGCTGACTTTACCAAGAATGAAGACTGATTAGAAAACTACATTAATTAAAAAAAAAAAAGGTAGCATCTGTGTGAGGATGGTTTAAAAAACAAAACAAAACATAGAACCCACTTACAAGACAGACCTTGGCTCCTCTACACTCAGGACAGAAAATCTAGAAACAAGCATAGACACGAGCTCAGTAGCAATTCAGATATGCAGGTGTACAGACTGGACAAGTAAATGGGCTGGTAGTGTACTCACGTGCTATAAATCAGTAGCCATATTTTCAAGAAGGAGCTCTCTTTCACCTCCTACTATGGATGAAAGAAGCCAGTCTGAAAGACTAGCGACAGGCAGAGCCAGCCCAGCATGGTAGGTGTGACACAGAAGAGGCTGTTAGTGACTGGGTGAAATCACATACAATTCAGTTCCTGGTAACAATCCATCAATTGCTCAGACTTGGTCTATTCATTTGTGGTAAACTGTTACTGTCTATGTTTATAGCAGAGAAGCCTTTCTGTGAATATATTACATTTTTAACTTCTAAAAGTGATGAAGACGTATCTGAAAAGAAACTTGAGTTGATGCAATCTGCAGTTGACGAGCCAGAAAACAAAAGTAATCTGTTTTCATATTTTCACGCAGAATAGTGACGTGTTCCATAACTGCCCCATCCAACATGGTGGCTTCTAGCTGCGTGGGGACAGAGCACCTATGCTGTAGTGAGTGACTGAGAAACTGGGTGTACATCTCATTTAATCTTACTAGGTTTTCATTGGAGAGTCACACACCACATGCACAGTTAAGTTTCTTAAACTGTGGCTCTTGACCCCAACATTACTGAATGGTGTGACTAAGGGTTTCTGGACAGGCAATGGCCAAAAATTAATTCAAAATCAAACAATAATGAATCCAAGGTGTTGCTGACAACATTTGACTGTGTTAGTTAGTCATGTGACCTCACTGCTGCTCTGATTGTGAGGACACGCAGACATGTGATATGATCAACGTTATCTGAAACAGCCTCAGAATCAGTATGTATTGTAGCGTTTTCTCTGCGTATAGAAAAGTTTTCTGCCCTTACAGAAATACAGCAGTTTAATAATGGAAATCAAAGGCAATGTTTTCTTCCCAGCGTTCCCCAGAATGCAAGCTTCAAAGTTTATCTTTGGACTGCATTATGTTAGAATGTTTGATATTAAAAATTGCTGTTTGATTTGCTAACTTGAGGTTCATAAAAAAATTATTAAATAAATTTTGACTTGGGATCAGGGCAGAATTTCCAACAATTTCAGAGATTCCTGAAGCAAGCAGGAGTAAGCAGCAGGCTCCTGGCATTTTATATTGCATGTTTATGCAAAAAGGCACTTTGGGCATTGGTAATTATAAAATCAAAATATCCTTTGATTCTCAAAGACATTGAAGAGGCTCTGTGTCCTATAGTGTTAGATACAGAGCCAAACTGTAAAAAAAATGAGCATATTACTCTTAGTATACAAATTTGCTTTCATTTTTAATAAGTGGCAAAATATAGGTGTGCCAATGAATTCCTTTAAAATAATTTTCATAATTCATTATCAGCAATTTTTGGATTTGTATTGCTATTTTTACATACTTATATGCCCAGGTCACATAAAAGAAATCTCAGGCCAGAAGGGGTCATGAATAGAAAGAATATATGAAGCCTGGCCTCAAAGACCAACATGCTGAGCAGCAGGAACCAGAGTAGAGCAAATGGCATGGGAACAGAACCCAACTAAACCTCTGTTCAGTTTAAAAAGAAAACATCAGCTGCTGACAGACGTTGGATAATAGAAAAGTCTTCCCAGATAAACCAATCCATCTACTTCAAAGATGTGTTGACTTCAAAATAAAAGCCAAGATATGTGCTTTGGTGAGGTAGGGATTTTGTTTCCCCCCCCCCCCCAAATGATGTAAGTACCGACAACATTAATAAAGATCTGCTTCAAAAAAGAGTCCCTTCCTGAAGAGGAAAAATACTTGCTCATCCATGATATCACAATTAAATACATAGTAAGCACACACACACACACACACACACACACACACACACACACACACACACACACACACACACATTTAACAAGACCAGGGCAGGGTCTCAATTTTGTCTTTAATAGTGATAGTGTGAGGGAGCCGACCCAGAACCAGGGGGCTTCCATTCACAACTCCTCTGTTTCAGTCAGTAGCTCCATCTCTGCCTTTATTATTTAGAGGCAGAAATTAAACATTAGGGCTGGAAAGACACCTCAGTGGCCTGGAAGCCTGAGGAAACCTCAATCCCCAGGGCTCGCATGGTATTAGACCCACTTTACACTTACCCTCTGGCCTCCCTGCAAACCAGCACATATTTAAAGCTATTTGTAGTGGTGCGTGCCTTTAATCCCAGCACTAGGGGGCAGAAGCAAAAGATTCTTTGTGGACTTCCAGGCCAGCCTGGTCTACATAGCAAGTTCCAGGACAGTCAGGGTATGTAGAGAGACCCTGTCTTTAAAAAGACAAAAATAAATAAAATTAGGAAAATATATCTTTGACAAATTTAAGGTGTTTTTTCTTTTCTTAAAATTTTTTCTTCTAAAAATATTATTTATATTCTCTAAACATTTCTCTTAAGCAACCATGAGGGGAAAACAAATTAATAAATAAAAGGTTTAATTAAATACTGACTGAAAATCAGAAAATTATTTTAGATATCACCATGCTACTGTAAGGGAAATAATGTGTATAATGATAGCAGGTCACATTTTCCTATTCAATATTTAACTTCTAAACTTTCTAAGCCCATGGAAATTTCTTTCTCTTCCCTGCCCGCCAAGACACACAGAAGCTGAATTTGAGCTGAATCAACACACAAGATTTTGTCTGGCTGGCTTTGTCTTCCAGATGATTTGAGAGAGTCCTTCTGCAGAATGGCCTTGCTTCCCTGGTATACTGTCGTGGAGTTCAGCAGCAAACTACAGGAATTATTTTTAATTGACTTCATAGGGAATTGGTGATGAAGATGACGGTAAGTTCCTAATTGCATCCATCTACCTTTTAGACTCCCTTCCCCATTTGGGTGTTGTAACCTCAAGCTCAATGTGCCCACATCAGCCTCTTCTGTCTCCTCTCTCTCTAGGACAGAGGTTCTCAACCTTCCTAATGCTGAAACCCTTTACTCCAGTTCCTCATGTCGTAGTGACCCCAACCATAAGATTAGTTAGTCATTGCATCATAAGTGTAAATTTGCTACTGCTATGAATTGTAATGTAAATATGTGGCATGTGCCCCTTCAGACCCACAGGTTGAGAGCCACAGATCTAGGAGAAGTGCAGCCCTACTGAATGTCACCTCTATCTATTCAGAAGTCCCATCTAGGACTCCGCACTCACCACTGCCTAGTGACAGACAACCTGATAAGAATGCCTTGCCCTGCATTTGTTCTTCCTGATTAATGCTAATGCCTCCTTCAAGACCTGCAGCACATAAATGTCAGCTCTTCAGAATCTTCTCATTAGAGAAGCTAATCGCAGTGACATAAGGTCCACAACTCTGAGCAAAGCTGCCCAATCTTTAACACAGGCTCAAGGACAGTCAGAGTCAAAGCTGTCACAACAAAGTAAGAATCCCTGGCCATGGCCCAGTTATTCAGGGGCAAGTATATTTGCAAAGATTGGAGTAGTAAGTGGTTGGATTTTGTAGTACGTAAATTGTAATACTTAATAAATTTGTTTAAAAAATTAAACCAGGGGCTGAAGATGAAGCTCATTTGGTAGAGTGCTTGCCTAGCATGGTGGCAGCCCAGTGTTCATTCCCCGGGACGGCATAAATTGGGTGTGCTGACACATACCTATAACCATGCTAGTGCTCAGAAAGTAGAGCCATGAGGATCAGAAGTTCAAGGCCATCCTCAGCTACATGGTGAGTTTAGGGGCAGCTTGAGCTACAGGAGATCTTGACTCCAAACAAAACAAAGTAAGACAAAGGTTAAACCAGGAATTTTGGAATCCTTAGACATTTCATAGTAGGTGTTTGAAGTTGAAAACCTGAGATTGATTCTGCTGCTATAAAACTATGTCAGCTGCCCATAGACCAAAGATCTATGAATAATCAGGGAGAGGTGGAGTAAAAGTGGGATTTTCAAGAGAAAGATCACCTCTTGGGAAAGGCTGAGAGACAGATGCAGAGAGCAGTTGGTCCACAGAAATGTCACATCTCCGCAGCAATGTTCCTCTCACAACCTTGGTCCATGGATCTTTCTTACAAGAACCTCTGTCCATTAATTTTATGATGAAGTCATTGGACTTGGACCTAAAAAGCTGATGATAGATGACAATACCCCTTTGGATGGATGAAGCAACCATTTGTATGTAAACCTACAGAAGTACCTTTAAATAGGAATGAATGTGGTTCTGGAGTCAGACTGTTTCAGTTAGCATAAGAAGTATCTTCTAATAGGCTCAGATGTTGAAAGTATGCCTCCCCTGAAGCTGGTGGAGTTCATTATTGAGGGGTAATTGAATTAGTAGGCGCCTGACTGGGTCAATGTATTCATCCACTGATGAGCTCATACTGGATGGGTTATTAGGAGACGGTCCTGGTTGGTGAAAGTCGGGTCTCAGAGTGAGTGTGCATGTGTGTGTGTGTTTGTGTGTAGTAGGATGGGGTGGGGGCTCTTGCCCTGGTCCATTTCTCTTTCTGCCTCCTGGCCACTACACCATGACCAATCTGTTCTCTCCCATCTTCCTTCCAACCTCTCCACAGCTATGGAACAAGCTGATGCTGCATTGAAACCTCTGATGTCATGAGCCTCGGGAACCCTTCCTCCGTTACATCCTTCATCTCCCTTGCCTTGTCACAGCAACAGAAGTTAGTTCACAGGCAGGCCTAAGTGTTAACCTCAGCTTACTTCTTGGGCTCTAAAACCTAGGCATAGTCTTTGCTCTTTAACTCTCTTATCTAAAACGAGAACAACCCTTACAAGAGAGGAGATTTATTGAGGGAACAGGAAAAACCAAGTTCTAGGTCTTAATAGATTCAGTAAATATTACCCTACTTCTCTGGCCTAGGAGTTGGTAGCAGAAGCCATGTCCTGCTCATTTGGGATTTCACTCTGGCACACAGCACTTTGCCTGGCACATAGAAGATGTTTCCCAATTAGTTTTCTATTTAATTTAGTAATTAAATCTGTAGAATCCTATGTTCTATCTTGGTGGAACATTTTAGCAATTAAAAATACCCACATATGGGTGAGTTTGAATTTCAGATAAATAGCAAATAATTTGTATAGTATGCCCAGTGCATATTAAACTAAAAATTATAATGGACCAGAGGGATAGTTCAGTGGGTGAACACATTTGCCATCAAGCCTGAGATCAAAATTTATTCTCAGGATCCATTTGGTAGAGGAGTATCTTAAGGGTTTTTGCTGTGATGAGACACCTGACCATGTTAACTTTTATAAAGGAAAGCATTTAATTGGGGCTGGCTTACAGTAAAGAGGTTTAGTCCATTGTCATCATGGTAGGACACCGGCAGAGATGGTGCTGGAGAAGGAGCTGAGAATTCTACATCTGGATCCACAGGCAGCGGGAAGAGACAGAGAGCCATTAGGCCTGGCTTGAGCATCTGAAACCTCAAAGCTCCTTGAACAAGGCCACACCTAATAGTGCCGCTCCCTGTGGGTCTATGGGGCTATTTTTATTCAAACATAAACTACCACAGAGAACAGCGAGTTGTCCTGTAGCCTCCACCCATATGTCATGGAGTACATACACAGTCATGAAATTAATTAATTAATTAAAAATATTCATAGTTGAACTGAACCCTTGAATTCATCTGGCAGTTCATGCTGGCCACTAACTTCTCACCAGTTGATCAGCTGATACATTCTGTTTATTTCTTTCTATGGAACCTGCCTCCTTTTCAGAATAGAAAAGAATGGGTCAAGGTCAAGGCAGGTCTGGTGATGCATGCCTGTGTTCCAGCTACCAGGGAGGCAGAGGCAGGAAGACCACAAATCCAAGGCTTATTGGGACTACAGCCTGAATTCATGGACAGCGTAAGCAAGTTAGTGAGACCCTGTCTCAAAATAAATCTTAAAAAAAGAGAGAAAGAGAGAGATTTTCAGTGGTAAAATACGTTCTATGGGAGAGACTCTAGGATTGGAAGGGAGGAAGGGAGGGAGGAAAGGAGGGAGGGAGGGAGGGAGGGAGGGAGGGAGGGAGGCAGGCAGGCAGGAAGGAAGGAAGGAAGGAAGGAAGGAAGGAAGGAAGGAAGGAAGGAAGGAAGGAAGGAAAGAAGGAAGGAAGGAAACAGTAGGCAGTTGGATCTCAACTCTGTAAAGCATACTAGGCGCAGGGGTCAGGAAGCAGTCTCCTGCAGTCCTCCCCCCCCCCAGCCGCCGCCCCCGCCCCTGCTCTATCTGACCCGCTGCCCTAGTGTAATTATGAATTGTTTCTCCCTTTGCTTTCACAGATGACCCAGTTTGAAAGATAAACGATGTGGCCTCCTGTGCGGCAGGCAGAGGGCCAGGACATCAGCCCGTGCATGCCTCTGTTACCAGAAGGAATCTGAGGGTATTTGTAAGCCACCTCCTCCCACTACTGTGGTCTGCATGCCGGGTTCCCTACCCTTCTGCCGGCGCTTATTTGATGTTTACCTCCAGTCCCCACTTCTCTCACAGTCTGCATATCTACACGTGTGTCCATCCTTTTCCTCTCTGGCTCCCCGAGTTCCCTCCCTGCTTTTGAGCCTTGTAATTTTGTTTGAAGCCCACTCCTCCACATCTATATTAGCTTCTCTGGGCTACCTTCCCCTGCTCTGCATCACCTGCTGCTCCCGGTGAGACGCGTGTGGTGATGGATCGTATGTTTAATTAAAATAGCTGAACTATCAGAGAAACAAACCACAGGCACTTTGCACCCACCCAGCCGACTCATGACCTCTGGAATCCTCTGACCCCAAGCTTCTTCCTCCAAGTTCACACCGAGGCAGCTCAACCCCGATCCTCCAACGCAGTATCTGCTCTGGGTGCTGGACAAACATTTTAGTGAAAATACGTGTTGAGTGTGACCCCAGATGTGCTGTAGAGTAGTGATGGTTCGAGAATGCTGTGTCTGCGTGAACAGTGAAGACATCTCTTATCTACCCGGTGCTTTGATTAAAATCGCCTTCTTCATCTCATCCTTACAGACATGGATCAGAGTCCTGGAGTCATGTGCTGAGAGATTTCTACATGATTGTGTGCTGAACAGAGTTAGACCCAAGACTCGTGGATGTCAATAGAAATAGAAAAGGGCTTGTTAAGGAAGAGAGGGAGTGTGAACAGGAGTGGACTAGTGAGCTGGGACAGGTCCGACATTTACAGGTTGAGTATGCTTTGTCCACTTCTCCCACATTGTGTTCTGCCTGTGAATCATTAGCTCTGTCCCTACATGTAGCCGGAGTGGGCAGAGACAGTGGCCCTTCAGTCTTTCAGCCAACAGGCTTCTCTCGTAAGTTAATCTTGGTGGCTCCCTCTCTCTTTGCTCTCTACCCTCCTGTCACTCCGGAGCACCATGACACCTACTTTATGAATGGAAGAAAAGGGTGGGGAGAGGTACCAGGCTGGGTTCTCTGTCCCCAAAGTCTGTGTGCTTCCTGGAGCATGTTGTGGGACTTTCCAAATGGCATTGCCTTGGGAACCCATCTCCTGGTCAAAGAGCACTAGCAAAAATGGAAAAGCTCCTGATAAGGACACGTCAAGGTCTCCACATGACACCTAGAGATCACACATGGATGCACAGTCACCTCTTCAAGGAAGGTCTCCTCTCAGCCCAACACCCTCACACATTGTCATTGCTTTAGTTGCTGGCTTTCCCCAGATTGGTAAATATTCAGAGCAGGTAGACCTAACAAGGAACAATGCCATCTAATTTGAACTTGAACTCTGCCTCACAGACCAGTGCTCTAGCCAGTCCGGAAGGAAAAACAATTATTACACTTCAGCTAGCACAGTCCCCAGCTGCAGAAGCCGCGGTGAAATCATAATGCTTCTCTGGCAAGGAGACCAGAGGTTTGGGGGGTTGGGGGAATCAATTTTGTTAAAAATAAACAAACCATAATTCTACCTTCCCGACTAGAGAATATTTCCCAGACAAGTGAGTTATAGGCCAGTATTCTAGATCCCAGAGATGATTCCAGAATCATCTTTACAACACACTATCAGACACAAAGTGTCTTCGCAGGGCATCCAAGACCTTCTGCTCTCTGACTCAGTTAATCTGTCCTCTGCTCATCACCTGGCCTTTGCCTGAGTGAGCCTCAGGGTCAGCCATCATGAGCCCGAGTGAACCGGTAACACATTTTCCAGTCATTCTTCTAGATTGGATGCAGCCACCACTGCCTCTAAAATGTCCCTTCCTTTGGGATCTCACTCCTTCAACACTGCAAATGTCACAGGAATTAAATGTTTTATTTCCTAAACTTGCCCTTATGGAACACTTAGAGTGGGCAAGGCATGACTCTGTGAGCTTCTAGATGGATCTGAATCTTTAGAATATTCTCATGGAGCAGGTACAACCTTTGAAAAGTATCTATGTGTATGTGTTCATGTGGGTGAGTATGGGCAGATGCCACAGTGCTCATGTGGAGGTGAGAGGATCTTGTTTGTTGGTCCTGTCTTCTACCTTGACTGACACGGGGTCTCTTATTTTCCGGCTAGCCCACTAGCATTCAGAGAGTCTCTTGTCTCTGCCTCCCATATCCTGTGTGAATGCTGAGATTAATACATGAGCTACAGTTCTGACTTCTGAGTTCCAAGGATCCAAACTCAGGTTTTCACATCTGTGAGCAAGCACTTTAGAGGTTACAATGTTTACATTTCCAGTTTTACAGATACAGGTGAATCGTTTGATGTCACCAGTTTACGAGGTGGAGCCCGGATTTAAAGTCAGACTCTAGATTCTGTGATCCAAAGCGCAACTGCATTTTCCCATGTTTTCTAGGAAACAATGGAGCCCAGCACCTCATGCACAGATGTGCTTAATAAATGCAAGCTGAGAAAACTAATGAATGAAACCTATTTCTCGCTTCCCAGTGGCCCTGAGCTGCAGAAATACAACATCTGCTTTCCTGACAGCTGCCAGCATTAAAAGTCCTCGGATGCAGGCAAGGAAAAAAGCGAGCCTGGCTCCCGCTCTCTGTAAATCCAGTTGCACTCAGATACCCGGCTCTGGTCAGGCGCAGGTGCCTCTGCTCTCTGAAAAAATGTCCATTCCTGCTGAAACAGGTAAATTGCTTCAGGGAATGACAGGTTGTCTCTGAAGATAGAAACTGTTCTTTCAGACCAGGTTTGAGTTTGTTGGAAAAAACTGATTTCACGCTTAGCTGAGTCTGATTGTCCTTGAACACCAGAGTGCATTATCTGCCTGCCTGTGCCAGTTAAGTACCAGAGCTGAGGGGACCAAGGTACAGGGTGCAGCTGGCCCCATGGGGAAGACAGGAAATCTTGACTGGCTTGTGAGGAGTTGTGCAAAGCAGAGTCATCCGGCAGGCGGCTTTTCTGGCTCTAGGCCTGCTTTTACTGCCTTGTTTCTTCAGACTCCAGACCTGGCTTCCCAGTTGCTTTCCTCAAGGTCTTTTGTCCCGGGTGATCTCCTAGGTTCCTCGGTTTTAATAAATGGGATAGAGATCTTCCAAGTAATCCATCCCCAGTACCAGTTCATCCTGTGTTATAGATTCCTGATTCTCTCTGGGCCTCTTAAATGTTGACATTCCACCATTAGAGGCAACCACGAATCCCCGGCAATGAATGACGGGAGAGCACTCATTAAACAAATAAGATGAGCGAATACCAGGGCCTTCCAAAGAGCTGCCACAGACCCTCTCCCTCCAGAGGGCAAGCCGGTGACACAGGGCACAGCTGAGGGAGGGTACCTGGCCCAGGCGGCAGCATGCATGGCCAAGAGAAGCAATAGAAAATGAAATCCAACCCAGGTGTCTTTCGTGGTCAATCTAGGGGTTAAGTAGAGCAGAGAGTTGAGCTAAGGTAGGTGAGCAGGCAGCCAGGAACCACATGAGGATGGAAAAATAAACATAAACCAACACACCTTGCAAGCAGGCCCCTCGTGGAAAAGGAGTGTCCCAAGGTAGACAGACCAAGGGAAAAAATGTATCTCCAGGCTTCTTGGAAAGACTCTGGAAAAGACAGCATAACTCCATAGAGCCCCTTAAGGAGTCTTGGATAAGTGGTCCTGGGTTTGTGAGGAGAATGGGAAGGTGAGGTTCTTTCACTGGGAAATTAGTAAGAATGTGATGGTTAGGGGAAAGCCGGTCACATGAGAGCAGAGAAGATTCTCAGGAAAGAAAACACTGATAACCTGGCCTCCTGGGGAGCTCACAAATACAAGACTTCACGCAGCAGGGGATATCCACCAGCTGTTTAGGATTATGGGCTGGGATCCCTAATGTGATGCCTTAAAATCTACCTGGTACCCGAGCTTCTAGGAAAACCAACTCTGGAGGATGCTGTGGGTAAGCAATGACCTAGAGAGAGATGGAGAGCGTTGGGGTGACTAGGAAATGAGGCAAGAGCTGCTGGGGAAGGGCAGGTCAGTTACAGAGCAGGGAGCAAGGCCCAGGAAAGGTATAAAATGAAGAAGGGAGCTGTCTTCCTCCTCACACATGACATGGCCTTTGTGCTGTTTTTATCTTTAAAAGAAGTGAGTTGGTGGCTCCAGGCTGTAGGCGGCTGACATCTGCATTAAATTACTGCCCAGTAAAAGGAGGTTTGGAGCTCAGATCACTTTGGGAAAGTAAGCCTGGAGGAGACATTTAAATTGGACATTTGGGACCAAAGAAAGGCTGGAGTGGGATCTACGGATGGCCCTGGTCTATACAGACCTGAGGCGAGACAGAGTAGGGAAGAGGTCCCAGAAAACTGAGGGAGAATTGAGAACTGTGTCCCAGAGGACTGAGTCAGTATTGCAAAATTACAGATGGTAGCAACTCAAGAGGGGACAGTACTGTAGTCCCACTAAGGAAATGGGGCGGAGAGGTGCACCTGGGATGGCTGCCTGAGGCACCAAGGAAGGACCGCGAGGGGAGCAATGGCCCAGATGAACGAGTAGCTCTGTACATTGGTCCTGTGGACTGATGGAACCAAAACCCGGAATAACTGCCTGACCATGTTCCGCTTTACCAGGATCCCTGGAGTGTCCAGCAAAGCCCAGTGTGTGGATGCACTGCTGCTGCTGTGAGCCCAGATGACAGCATCTTCGTTATAACCCTCAGCCAACATCATATCCACTTCCCAAATAGCTATTTCCTTCTTGTCTTCCCCATGCTGCTTTCTTGAACTGTCCCATGTCTCCCTAGCCCTACCTAGTTCCCTTACACACACACACACACACACACACACACACACACACACACACACACACACAAAGAGAAAGGGGAGATTCTTGCTGTAATCATCTTTAAAAGTGAAGTTTGCCAATGTCTTTTCATAAGTACTGCTACCTTCCTCTACAGCTTTGTGTGAATCTGGGGACCCGGGAAGCCCCTCAGCTCCACTTAGTGGTTGGCACATCTGTATTTAAAGCTCAAACTCTCCCCTTCAGAGGTTGTAATCCCAGTACTTGGGAGGCAAGAACAGGTGGATCTCTGAGTTCGAGGTCAGCCGGGTCTGCAGAGTGAATTCCAGGGAAAGTTATACACAAAGAAACCCTGACTCAAAATACGAAAAAAACAAGAGGAGAGAGGGAGGGAGGGGAGGAGGGAGGGAGGGGGGAGGGAGGGAGGGAGGGAGGGAGGGGAAGCAGTACTCATTCTCCTTTTCTCTGTCTTGCCCCCCCTCTTCTGTCTTCTGCAATGTCAGGCATTGTAACGGGCCCTGTCAATAACTTGCTTCCAGTAATCTTCACACTACCCTCTGGTACGGGACCAGTATCTCTATATCATTTTAGCTGAGAGGATTTCTGGTTCAAGACTCCAGGGCTAGGAAGAAGCTGTTCACTGATCCCAAAGCCCACAGTCTCTTTGTTGCCCTTGGATACCTCTTGTGTGTCCAGTCTCCCCAGGAATGTACCTTCCCGTGTCTACAGAAAACCTCACTGTCAGCTGGCTCCATTGTTCGCCTATCTTTAATTATAACCCATTGGATTAAATTCCTTTCATGTGTCCAACTATGTTTTGGGAAACCTTGATCCCTTTCAAAGTATTGATTCTACATCTGCCTCTATATATGTCTACACTGTCACCTGGGAAGACAAGGACTGTGTCCAGTTGACCTATGTTACCTTCCGTCTTAATCACCTTTCTGCCTGCTGTAATAAAGCATCATGACCAAGGCAACTTTGAGAAGAAAGAGTTTATTTGCATTTGTGTTTCCAGAGGGCTAGAGTCAACAATGGTGGAGAGAGGCAGGCGTAGCCACTGTGTCAACAGCTGAAGGCTCACATCTTAAACTCCAACACAAAGCAGGGAGAGCAAACGCAGAATGGCATGTCTTTAAGCTCTCAAACTCTACTTCATGTGATATTCTTCCTCTGATAAGCCTTCTAAGCCTCCCAAAAGAGTGCTCCCAAATGGGAACTAAGTCCTCAAATCCTGATCCCAAGGAAGACATTTTATTCAAGCCACTAGATCTATAGAACATGTTATCCAGGGACCAGGGTACCAAAGATACTGGGTACATGGTTTTGTGTTAAGGACAAATAGAGTGTAGAACACAGGCTCCATAGTCAGACAATGCATTTTCCTCACTCACATCTGGTTATACCACCTTGAGCCAGCTCACTTTTCTGAACATTAACTTCAATACAGAGTGAGGATGGTCTGAGGCATGCACACAACAGATTCTCATGCTGCTGTGACAGAGAAAATGCTGGATGGATGCTGGCTGCTATTGTTATGGCGTGTTTAACAGTCACAGTGAGTAGTGGGATCTTTCCTGACTTTGACGCAGCTCCCAAAGTCCCCCACAGGAAGAAGGGCTGACTACCTTCCACTAGTTCCTGAACATGTATTGTTAACTGTAACCTTCCGCTAAAATCCAGCCCATCATCCATGTGCTATAATCCACTGGGATAATAGTGATAACTAGCATAAATTAGTCATGGATTATTTGATAGATGCAGTCTAAAGCATTCCATTTATATTAATTCACTGAACTCTCACTACCAATACGTCAAGTAAATTAAGACAGCCTAGCAGGCACTGTGTAACTTGAACATAGTCTTACAGCAGCAAAGTAGCCAAGCTTCCCATCAGAATCAAGATGGAGCCTAGTTGCTGCCTCTGCATTATTGTGAGCACACCCTTTCTGTGGCCTGTAGGCAGCTTTGGATGCCACATACTTGGACGTAGCTACTGCGTGAATCAGTAAATTTTGGTTAAGACCAATATCTGGGCTAAAGTATCACTTTAATCTGAACAACTATTGCCACCAAGGGATACAAAATGCCAGAGTCCCTTGCCAGGGGTGTCCTCATTCACACACAACAGGAAGTTCTCACAGATTTTGTCTTTGCCACCCTCTTACCTAGCATCATGCCCAATCCAGCACATTCTTGGCAATTACCTGTGCAGATTTCTCTGAGCTATACTGAGAATTTAGTGAAATGGTGATTGCTTTAGTGATTTTTTTTTGTTACCCCAAAATCATCTAAGATAAATCTCATCATTGTTGTTATTGCTAGTGCTGTTTCAGAAAAAGAAACCCCACTACCTGAGGGGTTACTGTAGCATTTTCTACCAATAACAGCACATCCCTGTGATTTCAGCACACAGGAAGATGAGGTTGAAAAGCTGAGAATGTGAAGCCAACATGGGCTGCAGAGCAAGACTCTGTCTCAAAACCAAACACTGACTTCCCACACCACTGTAAACAGGAAATAGGATGGGAAGCCGTTCTTCTCTCTTGCTAACCCTGATAGTCTTCGGAATTCTTAGGAAGGAGTCAAACTGTATTTGAGGACAATTCTATGGTTAGAATTCTCTTTTCTTGCTAAGACCATCTAGAGACAGGGCAGCCCAGCAGCCCACCCCTGCTCCTCACCAGCCTCAGAGCCCTGCCTGGAGCCCAGACATTCATGCCTTGACTTTAGTGTGTAAACAAACCTGAAAGCTTGGCCAGCCAGGATGGATGTTTGTACAGAACAGTCGAGGAGACATTCTCAGCCCAAGAGACAACAGCTGGGAAGTTGTCAGAATGACTTGGCCTCTGGGAAAAGGCTAGGCTTAGCCCAGCAAACATGGCCCTGGCCTGGGCTTGACCTCTGGATAACACGTGTTCCTTTCGGTGGGAAAACAAATAGTCTTCCTGTCAGGAATGTGTACCCCTTCTCTTGTGGAACATGGGAAAAAGCCAGCAATTGTGTGTGAGGACAAGCCTGTCTGCAAGCTGTCCTTAGAGCGTGTAGACAGGCCCACTTCCTGTCGGTGGGTCAATACCGCCATTGTCTCCCTTGATGGGAAATACTTGTCACTCAGAACTCACTCTCCTGATTTCAAAATGAGCCAAGACCACTATTCACACAGGTTTATGATGGGAGAAAGGGTGGGAAGTATACAATTGACTCTGTACTAAGTAGTACACTAGTTACCTCAGACAGTGACTACTGAAACCTGCCCTGAGTCCCCTAAGATGCAGATGAAAGGCAGTCTTGGATAGGAAGTAGAAAGCTGTCCTGTGTGGAAGTAAGTCAGCCAAGCAGGTGCCGCGGCCACAGCCTTCTTCCCCTGTGTTCTGCTTATAGACGTCTGTGAATGACTATTGGAAGAAACATCGGCGTCTACATTAAGAATTAAATGCAACTGTTTGGTGAAGGTGCCATCACTTCATTGCAGTGTTCGGAGCTCAAGCTTGACACACGGGGAAGAATGCCGTCTGAAGGGATCTGACTGTATAGTTGGGATTGTCCAAATGTCTCCTTGTCACTGTCTTCACTTACCATTCATAGACATCCTAATGGTTGTAAAGGTCTCCCTCTTCCTCGATCTCTCCCCAGGGCTAACCACTGTCCACGCCATACACTCTACTGGAAACACATCCCATTACCCACAGCAGAAACTGTTCTTATCCATTTCTCTCTAAGGATAGGTAGTTGACAGATTCTTCCAGATGCCATTAGCCATCCTCCTCCATTCCCTATCTGAGAAGCCTTTGTTTTTTTGTTAATGATTAAGAATTCTTACGACAGGTCTGTCTGACTCCGAACTCTTTCCATCCATTGCAGCATCTCCCTAGCACACCAGCCACAAAGTGATGGCAGACCGGCTTATGTCCAGAGTCACAGCTTCAAGAGCCTCAACATGGAGAAAAACCTCTTCAAACAGTGGATGAGCTGCTTTGGGTGGCTGCAGGCTAACCACAACTTTCTGATCTTCCAAGTAACTATCATTCAAGCTAGCTCTTTAGTTTCCCCCTCTCTCTGCCTCCCCCTCTCCTCCCCTCCTCCCCCTCTTCCTCTCATACCCACATTTTATTTGTTAAGTATTCATCCAAAGATGACCACTTTCCCTAGCATCCTTATTTAAGCATGCGGAAAGCAGTTTAGACACCTTTTTTCTCCAGGCTCTGAATTCAGGGACAGTCTATTGTTTCTTATTCTCCAGTGACCTCATTTTCTATTTGGGCCATTTTGTTTCTGTTTTCAGAGAAGTCAGGTGCTCCAAAGAAAGCTCAAGATAGAATTCAGATGATTTCCTAGCCAAAGAGAGAGCAGCCAGCAGCTCAGGCATAGGCATTTCTTAGAGAGGCGGCCCTCAGCAGGATGCCTGCTCTGGCCAACAGACAGCAGTTAGCATCTCAGCCCATGGACTCCAATTAGGCATCTGGTTCTCTGGGCAGCAGGAGGAATTAATAATATGGAAGGGGAACAACATTTTGCAACAAGCCTAGCAGATGTCCTTGCCCCAAGGGAAGGAAAGCTGGGTGACTCCGCATTAAGCCGTCAGTGAAGAGGGCCGCTTCCTAGTTTCTGGGGGAAGGCTCATGTTGCTTCCCAGTGAAGGGCGGAGACAGCTGGGCAGCCCATGCACCATTTTTAATTGCAAACACAGCATGTGATGCCCGTGTTGCACACGCAAGTTTTCAGGATTTCAGTAGAAGTTTTCACTTCTACTTCAGAATGTTTCTGAAGTGAATCGTGGCCTGTTCTCACGATTCACTTCAGAAACATTCTGAAGTAGAAGTGGAGCTAGGGAGACAAGCAGAAATCCAGGCAGCAGAGGGGGGTAGATAAAGACCAGATATACTGAGACCCACTCTCCACTCTCAGTGCTATTTCTAGGTGAAAGTTGGGTGGATTTTTTTTTTTTTAATGACTAAAAACTAATATTCGAACTGCTTGAAATGCTCTACTTTTTTCACCCAAGGAAGCATTTTAATATTCTTCAGGGAAGCTATCTCCACCCCTGAGACCTTGTTAGATGAGGCAATTGTGCAAACTCATCACATCCTTGCTTTGCTCATAATTTTTAATCACACACCTGTAAGTTCCCTCCTGTAGCTAATTTTTCATCTCCCACTAGACTATGAATGCGGGAGTGCAGAGGCAGGTGTCTTTTCTCCTGCTCTATCTCCAGAAGTAGACGCTGGGATGTAATCGAAATGCAATGGACTGATGGTAATGGTGGACAGCACAGTGGTCAGGGAAGAGGATTCGGATGTGAGTGGAGAATAGAACAGTCCAAAGATTGACAGTCCAGATGAGGATGGAGAATAATGACATAGAAGTCTTACAACATTATAGGCCATGTGGAATTGAGACTATAAGAGGAGATGTGGCTATGGGTGATGACAAGAGTGTCTCCTGGGAGTTGGAAATGAAAGCATGAAGAAATTCCTCAGGGGGAGTGAGCAGCTGAATATCTAAGGTTAGTTCTTGGCTACATCTCCTTCATAAATACAGAGAGTGATTAAATTATTGTTGGTGTAAAGATGCTGCGGAGAGCTGCAGCCTTCAGAAATTGATGGAGATGCAGGGAGACCCAAGGGTGGCGATGACAAGAAGAGATGGGAGGCCGATTGCACAGTCTGAGGAGATGTTTCCTCTGTCTATTTTCCCAACAAATATTGACTAGCCGCATTCTATAAATGAAGTCCAATGCATGTTATAAATAATATAAATGAGAATGAAGTAGTGTCCCTCTTCAAGGAGCTGTGGATGTAAGTCACATAGAAAGACATTTATAGATTCAAGCATTATTGATGATGTCAGTCTGTGCCGAGTATGATGGTAGGCCTTTAAGAGACTCACGGACCTTGCCTTCAAGGGGTGTGTGACATGAGAGGAAACAGACAGCAGCCAAGACTCTTACATTCCACCCAGATAAATGAGAGTATGAAGGGATACACATGATGTCAGAGGGTATGGAGTGAGAGAAAATGAGACTGAGATAAGGGCATTCGAGAAGGTTTCCTAGAAAAGAATATGTCAGCTTTTACTCTTCAAGGGGAAGTAGGAATAATGGGAGGGTGGCAGACTAGAGCTTGATTTTGGCGGAGTCCAGTTCCCCTGAATACTTGACAGGATGTGTTCGCTCTTGGATGAATGAATGCATCGCAGGCTCGTGAGAGAAAGAGCTGATGGGGTCTGGAGTGACCCAGGAGACAGACATTTTGAGCATGCCTGTGAGGGCATTTCCAGAAAGGCTGAACTTTGGAAGAAAGTCCATCTTCATAGTAAGTGGCATCTATCAGAAGGCAGCCCAAACATAAAGCTATCCAAGGACTCCAGTTTCATAGGCCTCCCAATACGGAAATTCTCAATAGAGTTTCCAGCCTTCAGCACCAGCTTTGCAGACCAAATAGCTGTTAGGTTCTCAGTTTCTCCAGCCGTCAGTCTATCATCTTAGGACCCTCTGTCTCTACTATGTGATCCATTCTAGTAAGTATCTTTTTATAGTATATATATATATATATATTAAACCTGTTGGCTCTGTTCCCCAGACCACTCTGTCACAGGTGACAAATTCTGAAAGTTTGAGGTTCTATGTGGTAAGACCCAAGGAGAACTGTGCACAGAGGCTTAACGCTGGAAAGAGAAGCAGGTATTAGTTCTTGAATATTTATAACAATGAAAATTCTGGGCTTAATCCAGGGGAAGCCATGGAAACTGAAAATAGGAATGATATGAGGCTGGAGTGTTAGAAGTCAACAATGACCCGGAACAACAAAACTCAACTTACACCAGCTTGGGTTCATTAGTTACCTGACTAAGAAGTTCAAGAGTAAAGCTGACTTTCATCTGACCTTGAAAGAGGGCTTAATCGTGCTGTTGGGGTGGACTTTTTCCATCTGTTAGTCCCTCTCTCCTGACTGTGCCTTTCACCCTCCAACTTCTGATCTAACCCAGGAGAAAGGGACATTTTTCTTTTTAGACGTTCTCCTAAGACACTCTGATTGGATCAATTCAATCACATGCCTCCTCTGAGCTACATAAGGCTGGTCCAGGGCACCAGTCCTCACCCGGGAGAGAAAGGGGAAGATAGCTTTTCTGCCTCTTCTGAAAATGCTAATGGGTGTTGAGCAGATATGAAGGGCAAGCATGCCCTCCAGTTTTAAAGAAGATAATGGTATAACCATGAAGGAAACCAAGAATCCTGGGCTACCTGCTTTTTGAGGCTCCACTTGGCCTGGTTGCTGACCAGCTACACCCATACAAGGCTCCACAGCCCTCACTCCATGCCTTCCTGACCTGGAGACTCTCAAGTTTTCTCCCAGCCGGGGCCTTTGTAACTCCTGATATTCTGTAGTCCTCTGACCTCACAGCTGACCCTTGTAACTATTCAGTTTGCATATCACGTCTTGATACGTCAGTGTCTCCCCTCCACCATTGCCCTGTGTTAATAGTCCTTCCCACTTCTGCAGGATGATTTCATTTACATATTTCCATTGGGGTGTAGGATGCAGAAAACCCTGCTTACTTCATTTCTGTCTTTCACCATGTTACTGCCAGCATCCAGAATCTGGCACAAAATGCATGCCCCATAAATATATACTAATGAGTGGACTAATGAATAAAATGACAATCTCCATAGGGCTCAGGATGGGTTCCCTTGAGCCTTTAACAAAGGCAGCTTGACATATTTTGTTGGACCTAAGAAGTCACTCAAGGTTCTTCAGACAAGATATGTTTCTCTGATACAAATTATTCTGAACATTATACTGTCAGGAGCCAGCTCATTAGCCAAGAGTCAACTAAAGAATTCCCTCCTTCTCCATTCTTTAGATTAGGACAGCATTCTTTAGATTAAGACAGTCCTTGGAAAAACCTCAAGAGAACACACATTATACAACAGTACCCAAAGACAAAACTTTGCTTATGAAAGCATATTATAAAAGGTAGCTTTCCAAACAACAAATCTACTGAAATAAAATATGTCAAACAATGACCCACTTATAAATAGGTTTCCATAGAAGCCATTACGCATGGCACCAAACAAAAAAAAAAAAAAAGCCACCTGCTCTTACCTAAAATATTTTTAGTTTTAATTTCAAATGGGAATTCTAAAGTGCTACATTTTCTCGGGTACCACTGTAGATTAGATGATTCCGTACTTGGCAAAGACCTTGGAAGCCCATACCCTTGACTCTCACCATGGTAAAGTGTAGTTAGAACTTCTTCGGGGAGTAGCAAGGTAAGAGCTTCTGAGGAAAAGGTTCCTCAACACGGAGAGTACAGGAAGAACTAGGGTTATGCCCAGGAAAGAAGCCTCTTCCTAACTGTATTGCAAAGAAGGCTAAAGTCTCTCTGCTAGAACAACAAGAGACAAGAGCTGGGTGGGTGGGGAGAGGGTGGCATTCTGTCAAAATAAATCTGGTCATGTAGATATTAAATTAGCTTAAATGAGCTTCCTGACTGCAGGATCGCCATGCACTTGGAGCGTTGCCTGAACTAGGGGTACGCTGGGCTACCAACTCTTTTGATACTAACACTTCCCTAAGGGTCTTGGTGTTGGTGGCAGTTGTAAGAGTCTCTGACAATAAATGTGGCTTTGATATGCTGAAGCATGTGTCTGGGCAGTGGGTTGTGTATATGATAAAAGATGAGTTAATATACATAGAGGTTGGAAAGGAGGTAACAGAGGCAGGCCACAGCATGGTAACCTGTGGCCTTGAAGGGTGAAGTCTATAATTGCTGAAGGTGGAAAAATGGGAATGGTTGGGTTGTAGGCAGACTTCCTTTTAGCTAAGCCTGAACATCTATCAAACCTTTTTCTGTAGCTTTCATCCATTCTGGGTTGGTCTAAAAACCAACCTTGAGAGGTTTGCTTATCTGAAGCCTATTCGTTTTGGAGACTGATATCATGTCTCTTTTGAGAAGCACAAATTTGGGCAGAAAAGATCCATTTCAGTTTCTTTCCTGCAGTTTCAGAACCAAGATTTTATTGGGTCATTTACCAGGTTGATACAATAAAATATGGTGTACGTTACAATATATGTGCAGTATATCTTTTAATCCCTCTGTCATACTGAAGGACTTCCTGAAAACTCTTTTGAATGACCCATGTTCTTCAAAACATTGACTGGAGCAGGGATGGACTGGAATAGCTTGTTCACTCAGAGGGAGGCCTTGTCAGCGAGTTAAATAATAAGAAGGGAAGAAATAATAAGGGACTATGAGGGGGTGGATTTGGGAAAGACTTCAAGGGCTCTTCAAAATAGAATCTCTGCCCCTGAGACAAAGAAAAATGTTGAGAAGAGGCATTGGATTAGAGTTCCTATGTCTGGGAAGCACGTGTGGTGAGATACTGAAGACAGGGCAGTACTGGTGGGTAGTGGAGTGCAGAATCACTGCACGTGCCATGGTACTAATTGGGATTACTCCAAAGTTCCCATTCTTTGCTTGATTGTAGAAAATGACAGCCCCAACTGAAGACTTCTTTGGCCTTACAAATGTCACTATCAGTCAAGCCAATAGTCAAACTCCTACTATGTGACTTCAAATAAATATAATAGCTTCCTGACCCTCCACTTCTTCAGCTACAGAGAAGGTGTAATAATGTCTTTCTAAATCAGTGTAAAGGGCAGATAAAATTGGTGGCCAGAAGGCATCCAAGTCAATTTGTGGTGCTAGGCAATTGATAGAGAACAGGAATGCATTTCTTACCATTCTGGAAGCTTAAACACCCTAGGTCAAGATGCATGCATCTGCTCTAGTGATGGATTTTTGTCACAACAGAAAGATAAAGTGGCCCACTCTTCATGATGCTGCTCTAGATGGACATGAGCGCCAATAGCCTAATCCCAAATCAAATGCCCCATTTCTAAATACCATCACAGTGGCCACAGTTGTGTTTTAGAAAACACAAATCAAATTAACATAGAATTTGTCAGCCCAGTGCCTGGTACTCAGCATGCAAACAGTTCCCTACTGGTTTAGAATGATGGACATAAGAAAATGGCTTATAGAAGTTAGATTGTAGGACTGTTTTTCTTTAGATTTTCAAAATTAAATTTTATGATCTTGCTTTGTCTTGAATAAAGAAAACTACATATATGAAGTACCCTTTATGGAATCGCACATACACACACATGCATGCATACACACACGCACGCACACATGCACACCCCTAGAAAAGGATTTGTGAACACTGCTGTAGTGGGTTGTTTTATTTAAGCTGCAAAGCCTACGTTCCAAGGAAAATGCCTCTCAATTGTCCAGGCTTAAGTTCTTTTATTAGTCACTAAACCCAACTTGTTATTCAGATTACAACAGCCAAATAAGAAATCAAAAAAGATTATTTTATGTGGCTCAAAAACTATATTACCGATAAGCCCTAACAGTATAGAAGGTATCAAAAATATCAAAAGTACTACCTAAGGGAAAAATGTTGGACAGCCATGGATTCCCTAGAAAGGGGAAATATTGAGAAGATATACTGAAACCTTCATCTAGAAACCGATGGAAGCAGATGCAGAGGTCCATAGCTGAGCACCTGGTCGAGCTCCCAGTCCAGCTGAAGAGAGAGAGTAGAGAGTCTATCTGAGCAAAGGGGTCAGGATCACGATGAGACATTCAAGGACTGACCCAAGCTATTGGGAGTTCATAATTCTGACAGATGAGGAATCTTCATGGAATCAAACTAAACCCCTGAATGTAGATGACAGTCGAATGGCGTGGGCAGTTTGTGGAGCCTCTTGCAGTAGGGCCAGAGTTTATTCCTGGTGCATAAAAGTGGTTTATTGGAGCCCGTTTCCTACAGAAGAACACCTTCCTCAGCCTTGATCCTAGGGGGGGAGGACTCGGTCCTACCTCAACTGGATAAGCCAGACCGAATTGACTCACCTTGAGAATCCTTACCCTTTCTGAGGAATTGATGGGGGGCCGTGGGAGGGGACAGAGGGGGGCAGTGGTGAGTATGGGAAAATATTTTAAAGAAAAGTAATTTTTTAAAGTCGGCATGATGTTACATAGTTATTATCGACTAGAAATAATTCAGACAAAGGTTATTTAGAAAAGTTTACACTGAAGATTATATTACTGAAAAGGGAGGAAGAACTACATGATTGCAAGATAACAGTGAATAATGTTCAGAGAAGTGTAGTGGGATTATGTTCTGGTACATTGTAAATATCTGTCCCTCCCACTGGTTTACTAAAACACTGATTGGCAAGAAGGCAGACAGGAAGTGGGCAGGACTACCACACAAAAAAAAACCCTCTGGGAACAGGAAGAGCAGATGCAGAGGAAAGAAGCCAGGATGCTGTTCTGAGAAAAGGTACCAAGCCACATGACTAAACAGATTAATGGAAATAGGTCGGTCTATGATAAAAGAGCCAGCTAGCAATATGTCTGAGCCATAGGTCAACCAGCATGAAATTAATATAAGCCTTTGTGTGATTATTTGGAGCTAAGTGGCAGGAGGGCTGTGAGTGGGTCCAATCCTTGGGGCTAGGCCAGAAAGTCTGGACCAGAAACTTAATATTACAAAGAATATTGACATTTTAGTGTGGTGTTCCCTGTTCTTGAAGCTATTTCTACATCAGTGACATTTTATAATGAATAGCTATTTAGACCCTAGGACTTTGCATCTGTAGTTCAGTGGAAGAATTCTTGTCAGCGGCCAGACTTGAGCCTGGGGATGTGTTGTCTCTAAGGATCTGTTTGAGATCCAGAGAGTTGATAGGAAGGACAGACCCTGGCTACTTGGACTGAAAGATGCCCGGCCTGTAGGGTAGAAAAGCGGGCCAATAGCCAGGGTGGGCCTGAGGCTGACTGTATGGTTTGTTCCTATGTCCCTTGGTTTCTATTTCTGGGTGCCTCAGGGGTAAAGGACAGAGGGAGGGAGCTTTCACATTAGGAAATCCTAATGCACACGATGCCTGGGTGTGTGCTGAGTAACTAATGGGCTGACTTTCAGTGACCTATTCAGTAGCTAAAAGACAGCCCAGGAGACCTATCTATCCATGATGCCCTTTTTAAAGTCGCTTTAATTATGAGCCGTTATAAAGCTCCTAATACTCACTGGATATCTCTAACTGGATAGAATTGGCCATCTTTAAAGATGTGAGAACAAAGGAAAAGAAGTCTCTTCTCTTTTGATTTGTTATTCTTGCGTTGCTCGAATGCTTCTTCAAAGATTATTTTCTCCATCTCACATCTTTCACTTCATTTTCTGATAACTGCTTAGAAATAACCTTGTCCTTCTGGTAGTTTTATCCCATAAATCCTTTTTGCTTTTTCTGAGAAATAACAGAACTTACTGGAGACCCTGGGCTTCACCAGAATAGTCCTCACTCACATTGTCACTCAGACAAGCTTAGTGGATGATGAGGATGATGATGATGATGGTGACAACGACGATGATGAGTTTTCTCCTGTGGAGGAGTCAGATGGAACTTACAAAACTGGATTTAATTTGGGGCTAAATAAACTCGTTAAAATTCTCATGCATCAGCCTCTGCTCGTGGGTGACAATTGTCTGTATTTGCTCTGATTTTTAAACAATCACAGCCATCCAGTCCAGTGTCCCCAAGGGAGGGCAGCTGTGAGCAGCCCACACGGTAGCATCTCTGTAGATGTTCTGAGACAAGCGCTCTTTCTTAGCAAAGACAACCCAAACTATGGGAGCCCAAATGGGACTTCTGGGCACTGTTAGAAGCTTTGATTTTGTGATCTGCATGAAGTCCATTGCCCTTGATGACACTTTGGATAGTGATTGCTATGATTTGAGGTAGCTGAAGCAAGTAGAATCAGCCCTCTGAACAGATCTTAACAGAGATGTTCGCATCTCCCCTGGTGGTTCACCTACACAGGGTGTTGCTTTTGGATGGGTTAGGGACATTTTCTCTTTGGGCTAAGACTGAGGAATGGGGATCCATGGCTAACCATGGAAGAACATCTGTGTGTGATCCATGAAGAGAAAAGTTGATGGGGTTATTTGAATGACACATGTGGAGGTGGAGGACATGCATGGAGCAGGCTGGCAAGCTAGTGTGTGCAAATGGGATTGTTCCCTGGTCCAGCCCATTAGCTTCTTGGGAAGGGCATAGACAAAAGAGTTTCAGTTTCCTATGTAGGCTCTGGAGTAGAAAGGGTAGTGTTGCTGCTGATGTCAACCCATCTTGCAGGCAGGAAAGTTTTATTTATTTATTTAAAAAAAGTCTTTTTCCCCCAAGTATTCCCCTGCTTCCCCTCCCTTCCCTCCTTCCAATCCCTCCCAATTAGCCTTCAGCCTCTCCCCCATCTCCCGATCCCTTCCCCCAAAAGAGCAAGAAGTCCCAAGGTGGGACAGCTTAGCATGGTGCACCCACTCCAGGCAAGACCAATTTCCTCATCCCAACAGCAAGATTGGGTTAGGCACATCTCTGCAGGGAATGGGCTCCAAGGTGCCAGCCCACGCACAGGAACACAGTCTGATCCCACCCCTCAAGGCTCCACATACTGCCCAGGCCAAGCAACAGTTGCCTACCCTTGGAGGGTCTAGCTCCTTTCCCCAGTGGTTCCCCAGTGGCTCTTCTTGATTCAGGGAGCTCCCCAGAGCTTCAGCCAGCCACCTCTGTGGGACTTCTCCTTATAATCCCTATCTCTTGCTCCTACAGACTCTCCTCTCCTGCTCTCAGCTGGACCAGTAGCGGCTCAATGCTCAGTCATGGATCTCTGTCTCCACCTCTATTCATTGTTAGATTTAGGTTCTGTGATGACACTTAGGGTGCTTATTTATTTGATTATAGGGGAAGTCCTGTTTAGGCACCCCCTCCACTATCGGTCGGAGACCTAGCCAGGGACATCCTGTGAGTTCTTGGAGGTTTCCCTAGCACTCGGTCTCTTTCCAACCCCACACTTGCTTCCTCTATCAACATATCCATCTGCTTTTTTTTTTCCTCTCTCTTTGCTGCTCCTCACATTCAACCATCTCCTTCTCTCATGATTTGTTCCCATCTCTTCTTGGTTGCAACCCATTATGACCCCAGTTTGCTAAGGTGATCTTCTCTATTTTCTCTTCCTAGGGGAATCTCTGGATGTCTCTCTTAAGTTCCTTCTGATTCCAAGCTGTTCAGGAGGTGTGGTTTGCAGTTTGGGTATTTTTTACTTTTTGTCTAAAATCCACTTATGAGTGAGTACATCCCATGCTTATCTTTCTGGGCTTGTGATACCTCACACAGGAGGATAATCTCCAAATCTATCCATTTGCCTGCAAATTTTAGGATGTAATTTTTTAGTACTCCATTGTGTAGATGTACCACAGTTTATTAATTCATTCTTCAGTTGAGAGACATCCAGCTTCTTGCTGTTATGAATAATGTTGCTATGAACATAGCTGAGCAAATACCTTTGGGGTGTAAATGTGCATCCTCTGGGTATATGCTCAATAGTGCTATTGCTGAATCCTTGGGGAGATTGATTCCCAGTTTTCTGAAGAACCGCCATACTGCATTCCAAAGTGGCTGTACAAGTTTACACTCCCACCAACAATGGAGGAGTGTTCCCCTTGCTCCACATCCTCTCCAGCATAGGCTGTCATCTGTGTTTTTGATCTTAGCCATTCTGATAGGTTTAAGGTAGTATTTCAAAGTTGTTTTGATTTGCATTTCTCTGATGTTGAGCAATTTTTAAAGTGCCTTTCAGGCATTTGTAACTTTGTTGAGAATTCCCTTTTTAGCTCTGAACCCCATTTTTTAATTGGGTTATTTAGGCTTTCGGCCTCTACTTTCTATATATTTTAGAGATCAGTCCTCTGTTCCATGTAGAGCTGGTGAAGATCTTTTCCCATTTTATAGGCTGTCATTTTGCCTTAGTGACTGTGTCCTTTGCCTTACAGAAGCTTCTCAGTCTCAGGAGGTCCCACTTAGTAATTGCTGTTCTTAGTGTCTGGGTTACTGGTGTTATATTTAGGAAGTGGTCACGATGAATTGGAGGGTATTTCCCATTTTCTATCAAGTTCAGTGTAGCTGGGTTTATGTTGAGGTCTTTGATCCACTTGGATTTGTGCAGGATGAAAGGTTTGGATCTATTTGCATTCTTCTGGAATTTTGTAGTGAGAGCCTGCAAGCTAATTTCTTTCAGAGATAGTTCAAACATCCATAGAACTCTTTATGAGGTCATCCTTCCACAATACATGTAGCTGGAAAGTCTCTGACCCTTCTGGCCCAGCCTAGCCCCAGGGTCTGGACCTGTAGTTCCTCAGCCACTTAACTGAAAATAATCATACAAAGACATATTAATTACAAACTGTTCAGCCTATGGCTTCAGCTCAGTGCTAGATAGCTCTCACATCTTAATTCAACCCATTTCTACTAGTCTATGTTTTACCACATGACTCATGGCTTATCTGTACTTTTACGTCTTGTTCTCTTGACAGCAACTTACAGTGTCTCCCTTGACTCTGCCCTCCTTCCCCTTTATCTATCATTGGATTTCCCGCCTGTGTCTAAGCTGGCTTGCCATAGGCCAGAATAGTCCCTTTATTAACCAATAGCATTCAAAGCATCAGAAAGACATCCTACATCAAGTACATGCCCCATTTCCCGCTTTACACGTGTGTCATGATTCCCTGAACACAGCCCTAGAAAGAGATGGGGCTAGGGGGTCAGGGGAAGGAAAGGAGGAGGGGAGAGGAAGTTAAAGGAAAGAGAAGGTGAAAGAAAAGAGGATTGGGGGAAAGGTAAGAGAGGAGAGGGGGAAAGCCTTTAGAACACACAGAGAGAAACAGCAAGAGGACCAATGTAACTGGTGGGAAAGAAGTCTGTGGTCAGCAAAACATCAACAGCCAAATTCAATATGTCAAGGGCCCCACCAAGTTTCTCCTGTGTTTGCATCTATATTCAGACCATAAAGAGCATCCAGAGAGAAATGAAACTGATAATAAGTAGTGCAGATGAGCCCTGATTATTATTTTTAAAAACCAAACAAACAAAACACAAGACTGGAGAAGAAGCAGCCAAATAAAAGTTTCTTTTTTTGAGAAGTCAATCTGGCATTTCCTTCAGCAGAACCTGGAGAGAGAAGTGTGGGATGTCAAGACTTTCGGTGTAGAGGATGCATGAAGACTTGGTCTTCATTCCACTCACCACTGCGCTCTGCCAGGGGGAAAGGAATGTGGGGGTAAAGCTCCACAGTCCACACAGAAGCTGCACATGCCACCATCATGCCATTTAAGTCCCAGTTGTCAAGTCTGTAAGACAGAAACAATGAAGCCAAGACCACAAGTAACTGAATGTTGACTCAGTCATCGAACATTTAGCCTGTGTCTGCCAAATGCCAACTGTGGTGACAGATAGCAGATGAGCAGCAGTGTCAAACCAGTGTCTCCAAATTTAGGGCTGTTATGTGCAAACATGTAAATATGTAAAAACAGACGAGGAAGTGGTCCGGCTGCTCTTCCTGTCTTATTGTGTGTTTTCTAATAACAATTGGAAAGGAGACTAGGATGGGAGTGAGTGCAGACATACACAAGGAGCATAGAACAAAAGTCCCCATTTGTGAGGTAGTAGATGAGTCAGAATCTGACAAGGGCAGCTTTGGAAGCCTTAGAGGTCATTAGGCAAGGCATAGAAGGAGTTGTCACAGGGTAGAGCTTTTAGAATCCATGCTTGCTCAGGAGCCTCTAACCACACCAGCACCAGTTTATGAGCAATCTACCTGGAGCCAACTCTGTGACTCACTCACAAGAGAGTCTTACCACACACACACACACACACACACACACACACACACACACACACACACACACACACACACACACACACACACACACACACTAAATTGGCTGCTGGCTCTTTCTCCTTCTCTGACCATCCAAGTAGATTCCTACATGTGTGTGCTCAGGTATGCCACCTGATATGACCTTGTGACTGAGCTGAACTAACAAATGGCAAGCCCCTCTCCCACCCACTGTGCTGGGTATTGATCCAAGACCCACGATAACCAAATGACAAGAAGTAGCAGAGAGAGGCTAAAGCGAACCAGGCAGCAACTCAGACAGGCCTGATAAGTCCATTTCCCTGCTAGGAACAAGAACAATACTTGGTGCCTTCCAAATGCCTACTGAACACTCATGAAACAGGGCCATGGGTAGATAATCATGTCATCTGAATAATCCAATCCAGGGTTTGCCTACTTCTTCTTCATGCTAATTTATTCTGACATGGCTTTTCAGTAATGAAAATCTGTTCTTGCAGAATCCATTTCATTGGAATTTTCCATATTAAAGTAGAGATGGAAGTGTCATGGAGAATTAGATTATGTGTTCTCATTAGATGTTTGGCATTCCTAGGGAGGGGCATCTGTGGCATGGTGGGTGACCAGATGGTATCAACTTGAGAAAGATGAGTGTACCTTCTTCAACAGATCCTGTGACTGTTTTTATAATGCCATTCCCACCTATTTGCAGCCTCCTTCCAGTACAGGCTAAATATGTTCCTGCTCCCAAGAAATTTACTCATTTTCAAAGGGCTCTCAACCCTCATTGTTGTTGCCAGAGTGAAAAATTGGTGTAAAGAAAGGTCTTAGCAACTTAAACATAGACTGGTTTAATTGTCACATTCTGGAGAAATGCTCTGTGGGCAGACCAAGTCATGTCAGAGACAGGGTCGAGTAACACACACACCCAGGGATTGTCTACTGAGCACAATAGAGATCACAAGAGGCTCAATGAACAAAGCACACTTCTCAGTCACCGGAAGCCAAGATCTCCTGTTGAAGTCCTTGGAGACAGAGTAGCCTGGGAAGTTGGAGAGTTGGCCCAGTGGTTAAAAGCATTTGCTGTTCCTATGAAGATCCAGGTTGAATTCCCAGGACCCACACAGAGGCTCACCAGTTCCTCGGGCATGCATGTGATATACAGACATAGGTGCAAGCAAAGCGCTCATATAACTAAAATAAATCTAAATATAAAAATATTTTTTAAAAAATCGGCCTGGGAATATCTTTAAAATGTGGTTTCACTGCCCTGAGATAGCTCAGTAGGTAAAGGTGATTGCTGCCAGGTCTGACTACCTGAATTCAATCCTCAGGACCAATTTCCTGAAGTCATCCTCCAAACTACACACACACACACACACACACACACACACACACACACACATACATGCATACATGCATGCACACACACATATGCATGCACACACCCCCACACACACATGCCCCTACAAATATGTATAATTTTTAAATTAATGTGGGTTTCTGAGGACCACTCTCAGAAATTCTGAATCACTCCATAGATGTGAACTGTGAAAGTATCTATGGTGCATTTTAAAGAGATTTTATTTGTTTTTATTTTATCTGTATGTATGTAAGTATGTACACTTCATGCATGCAATGACTGGCTAGAAAAAGGGCTTCAAATCTGGAGTTAGAAATTGTTATGAGCTAGCGTGTGAGTACTGGGAACTAAACCGAGGTCCTCTGCAAGAACAGCAACCACTCCTAACTGCTCAGCTATCTCTGAAGCCCCTTGGTGCTTTTTATTTAAAAAAAAAAAAATCCTTGTAAAAACTGAGTTGGGAATGTGTTATTCCCAATTACCCTGGGAAGATCATAAGCAAGAAACAGTCACTCAGGTCTCCGCATGCACGTGCATACACAAACATGCACTCATACACATGCATATCTATACATGCCCTCACATGTACACATACATGAACACATTTAAAGAGAGGGATGTAAAATAGAGTGCAAAGAAATAAATTCAGAAAAGCAAGTAGACAGGCTAGTAAGAATCACAATGGGAAGCCGATGAGCTGAGGAATTAGAAGATTCTGGACCACCTACTTTCCTGCACATGGAAGTGAAAATGGAAATACCTACTTCCGGGGCTGTGGGGAGGACAACATGGGATAACATGTAAGAAAGTGCTGATCACAGGGCTTAAAAATAGTTGAGTGCTCAATTTGAATCAATCTCCCTCCTTCTCCTTGATTAAGATTCATAGGAGACAGGAGAGGAGGGACCCAAGTTCAAAGACTTTACTCTATTTTCTCATTTCAATCCCTCATTCAACATACTGCTGCCTCTAGGAACAAAGCCTGGCCCTCCAGAGCTGGGAGCCGCTGGTTCAGACACCCCCTGCAAGAATGGAGTTAGGAAGAGCAGAGGTGACTTGTAAGTCCCTGGCCACAGTGGAAGAGTTGCAGGCCAGGTTCTGAGGGATGAGAGGGATCCTCTGGGAGATGACTCAGCAGCAGCAAATCAGATCAAGGTCCCTGCTAAAAGCTAGGTATGTGACCTTTCTCAAAAAAAAAAAAAAAAAAAAAAAGCCTAGATGCTGATAGGCCATGGCAAGGAAACTGATTGACAAGGTGGGCCCAGTGGACACAGTGGCTGAAGACAAAGGCTCTTCACAAAGGGAGGTCAGTGGATCCCACAGCTGGTTTAGGCTATGGGCTGCCTAGGATTCTGCGCTCTACATAGACTTCAAAGCCTCGGGACCTGTGAAGCCATTGCAGGTGTCCAAGGATGCTGGCCTCTCTGAGAGTGCCCTTCAGCTCTGGAGACACAGGCTGTGACTTGGGTAATCGGGTTAAGGAAAGGGAATTCCTGCTAGCTATCTAGCGGACATCCACACCATGCAGACGCAGGCGGTAATGAATTCTCCAAGAGGCAGCTGAGGTAGAATTCTGAAACCTGAGGGCTTCATGGGAGCTCCTAATATGAGTCACTCCAGTAGCTTCCCACTCAGGACTCAAACCACAGCACACAGAGGGAGCAGTGGCATGCTGTGAGCGGAGGGAAGGATCTTTAGGGATAGGGTACAAGAAGATCTCTCCATGTTCACTTTTATGGCTACTATTATAAGGGCTCTGGCTACTCGGGCATCCTTCCCCTGCTTCTTCCGATCTCTTAGTGAGGGATATCATGAGAGAAGCCACAAAGCTTTGGAATTAGAACAGGCAGGACTCATTTTCACAAGATGTGGCAGTGTGTAAGCAGCCCACGGGTTCTCTGAACTTTCTTTATCTCTGCTGCAAAAACACCTTCTTGGAACTCTTGGGAAGATGGAGGGTGGTCCTTAGCAAGCTCACCTTCCAAGCAGACTCCCTTCCTCTGTTTTGTTTTCCCATGTGCTTAGCCTTTCAAGGGAGAAGTCACAATGCTGTTGTGACCCAGACACAGACAAAGCAGCCTTAATCAAACCAGGAGGAGGGAATTGATTTGTTCTCACGCCAAGCTGAGCACACGACAGGCTATGGTTTGGAATATCAATGTCCCGGAAGTGAGGACCACTTGGAACAGACACTGTCTTGTTTGCAAAGATTTATTCCCCTTGTAGTTCTTCATGCCTCATAAAAGGTGATGGATGAACTTAATTTTTAGTCTAATTTCTTGCCATGCAGTTCAGTAATTTTTGAGATAAACTTGAATTGTGAAGAATCTGAAATTATTCAAAGCAATGAGAAGTTGGGACATCTGGTTGTATACGGATGCATGACATGTTTAATTTTTCAAGGAATCTGAAGAAGAGGTGATTAGAAATCCCAGCACAGTTGTAAACCATGTCACCTGCAAAGCTTGCTTTTTCCACCTCCAAGTATAACCCTGGTCTGCCTAGAAGAAAAAAAGAAGCTTGGCATTATCTGTTATCTGTCAGTTTGGTAAAGGGATGGGACAGTGACACCAGTACACGGGGAGAACATACAGTTTATTTCCCTAGGTATTTGTATCTTTTAATCAAAAAAAGGATATTTGATTTAAACAAAATACATGGAAAAGCAGTCCTTGACTGTAGCAGGAGGTCTCTGGCCCAGATTTTTGGGCCTAACCTCAAGGTCTAGGCCCACAGACCTGCAGACCCTCAGACCCACAGTCCCACAGTCCCACAGTCCAACAGAGACACACAGATGCTTTCAATAGTTAAGGCCCTGGTATATCGCTTGCTAATAATCTAACCCATGATTTTTCCTGTTCAGCCATGCGGCTCGGTACCTTTCCTTGGAGCAGCATAGTTGTCCTCTGCTTCTTCTGGCTTCTCTCTGGAGTTCTCTCTGTCATTCTGCTCTGTGCTTCCTGTTCTCAGAGTTTTTCTTAGTCTGGTAGCCCCGCCCACACTTCCTGCCTGCCTTTGGCCAATCTGCGCTTTTTATTAAACCAGTGGGTGGGACAATTATTTACCATGAAACAACACAATCCCCTACACTTGACTTTTCCTTGAGATTTTAAATTTCCAGAGTGTGGTTGAGAGCCTGCGTCTCAATTGCTATGAAATTAGCAATGTGGAATAATGGAGACCCCTCGGAATTTTAGAACTAATCTGAACTCAGAATGTATGAGACCCGTGACTATGGGATGGGAACAATGGTGCACACCTGCACTTCTAGTGCTCAGGAGGCAGACAGGGGGACTGAGGGCTGGCGGTCAGCTTGGACTGCATGGAGAGACCTTATCTCAAATAATAACCACAGGTCTCAGAAAGGGGGATGGACAATTCTTGACATCACTTTCTCTGCCAGCTAGCAAATAAATAAGTTACAAGAGTGTGATTCAGTTCAGTCCTATGACAAAGGCTAACAATCTGTACTGAGGACCCTTAGAAAAATTCAGTCCTCCAGGAGTCAAAGTGCCCTAAAAATTAACAGCCATCTTCTAAAAGCCATACTCTATGTTGTATCTTGCCTTAAATGTGTTCCTGTTTATCAGTGTTAGGGTAAGTAAAATATTCCATTTCCCAAGGAAGAGAAAGATAAATATTCAAACAACCACAAGCTTCATTCTCTATCATTGACAATAACCTGAGCAGGATCCTTCTCTCTCGGCTACTGAACCACAGTGACAGTGGACGCACCTAGAATTGTAATTTCACTGTAACACAGGACTGGAGCACACCGGGGACTCTACTTTTAAGGCTGCAGCAGTCTTCAGAAGCCAGATAATTATGCATTCATTTGTTTAGACCTTATTTGTTTTTAAATGTATGGGTGTTTTGTTTACATGTCTGTCTGTGTATCAGGTACACGCAGTGTCCTGAGAGGACAGAAAAGGGTGTTGGATCCTCTGGAAAAGGAGTTACAAACAACTTTCAACTGGTTATGAGCCACCATAAGGGTGTTGGGAGTTGATTCCTGGTCCTTTGGAAGTGCAGCCAGAGATCTTAACCATGGATCTACCTCACCACCACCAAGGAAAAATCTTAATTAATTTCTTTATATTTACTTAGTGTGTGTGTGCACATGTGTGTGTGTCTGTGTACGTGTGTATGCGCATGTATGTGCATGTGTGTGTCTGTGTACATGTGTGCATGTGTGTGTGTCTGTGTATGCCCATGTGTGTGTGTGTGTGTGCGTGTGTGTGCCTGTGTGTGTGCATGTGTGTATGTGTGTGTGCATGTGTGTGTGCATGTGTGTATGTGTGTGTGCATGTGTGTATGTGTGTGTGCGTGTGTGTGCCTGTGTGTGTGCATGTGTGTATGTGTGTGTGCATGTGTGTGTGCATGTGTGTATGTGTGTGTGCATGTGTGTGTGCATGTGTGTATGTGTGTGTGCATGTGTGTGTGCATGTGTGTCCGTGTGTTTGTGTGCACGCGCGCACATGCCTAGGTGGGGCACACATGTATCACAGCACTTGTGTAGAGGTCAAGTGACAGCTTTGGGTTTGTTCTCTTTCTCCTGCCTCGTGGGGGGGAGGGGGCTTAAATCGAGGTCTCGGGTTTGGTGGCACAGGCTTTGCCTGATGAAGCATGTCATGGACCCCTCCCTTCTTTTTCTTCTTTTCAAAACATGGCAGGCAATGATCTAAAAAAATTGAGTGATAGCAGCATGAAGTATCTGCTCATCCTGGCTCTAGCTTTGACGCTGGTCATGAGGAATGCTCTGCAAACTCCTGTTTTTAGAAAGGACAAAACAACCCGCCTAGAAACTACCCAAAGGTTGCTCTGTGGTTAAGAGGAACTGCTAGCCGCTCTTGCAGAAGACCCAGAATCCACGGTGGTTCACAACCATCTGTAACTTCATCTCCGGGGGAACTGATACCTGTGGAAATTAAATAAAGTTTCAGAAGTTTTGGAGATATCAGAGGGAATCTACCCACAGTCTATGTGGGGGGTTAGTAAAAGCTCCAGAAGTCCCAGCTCTAACCACAGTCAGTCTAGGAAAATCAGAGAGTGGTGATTCAAACCTTTAATCCCAGCACAGGGAATATCCTGGGAGTGGTGACCTACACCCTTAATCCTAACTGAGTCAAGGTCACTTCAGATTATAGAAGGAATTCCAGGCTCCCAAGCAGGTGTGGTGGGGCCACGCCTTAATTACCGAAAGAATACTTAAGACAGGATTGAAACCCAGAGGAAACCCATTCCAAGGGAATCCAGTCTGAGGAAGCTAGAAGACAGCTGGGTAAGATCTGACTGTGGTGTTTATTCCCTCTAGTATCTCCAACTTCTTCAGAGATCTATCCCTGAGTCTCATTATTTTGTGCAACAGACACCCTCTTCTGATTGACCCCCATGGGCACTAGGCATTCATGTGCTGCACATATACATGCTCACATACACACAAAATATTTTTAAGAAAACAACATTATATCAAATGAGCTGTACTTTTCCCCAGCCTATTTCCTTACCATTTTCATGGCACTGGTTGAATAAATAAATTTTAACTAACTTATCTTGAAAGAGTCAAGACAAGACAATATCATCCTAGAATAAAGTAATAGAGTCAAGAAAAATGACAGGGGGCTGGAGAGATGGCTCAGCGGTTAAAAGCACTGACTGTTCTTCCAGAGGACCAGGTTCAATTCTCAGCACCCACATGGCAGCTCACAACTGGAACTCCTTATTTCAGGGGATCCAACACCTTTACACAGACATACATGCAGGCCAACACCAATGAATGTAAAATACAGATAAACAAATCCATGTGGCAAGGTGGGATGACTGATTTCTGTCAGAGATTTTTCTCCTGGGTTGGCACACACAGGGCAGAACGGCCCCACCTGAGAACAGATGTCAGCACTTTGCCATAAGGCTTTGCCTAGAAGTCCCAGCACCTGGCTTGTTCCTGCTCCCAGGCTTCAGAGCTGATGGTCTGTTCAAGCTCCTGCCCTGTTCTTGCCACCCAAGTCCCTTCTGCTCAGCACCATTCTTTGAGCTGACCTCCAACTATCCCCAGAATCATCCTCCAGCTTATTCAGGAGCAAATTGATCCAAGATCAAGTAGAGAGATTTAATACACATTGTTACTGGCATAGTATCCAGTTTTAACGTGTACTGACTCTGAACGGATGATGCTCAGCCATGCCAATGTCGCCCCCTCACTGAAGCTGTTTCCTCTGTTTTATCACTGGAGTTGCTAGGATGGAGCCTGCATCTGGAAGCCCTAACAAGCTATGCTTAGACATCTGTCCTCAGTAGGTCAATTAAAGAGACACAAAATAGTGAAACGCAGAGAAAGGAGATTTATTCACTGTGGTCACCTTGGGTAGAGGAATAAAGAGGACCACTAATACTCTCCCCTCCTTGTCCCGCTTCAGAGCCCTGATACGATGATTGCATTTAAAAGGAGGGCAAAAGGCTGGTCAAGGTGTGTTCCAGTCTCTGCAAGGTGTTCTAACAATTTGTCAGAACGACATGAAATCTCTTTTTTGCAAGCCCTGTCCATCTCTGGCTGTCACCAGGCTTCAGTCTTTTCCTTCCCTCGAGTGAGGCTCCTAGGAACAGTCTAGTTTCCTGAGGGTCCAGTGTTATAATAGTCTGACACCAGAGGAATGGACAGAAGCCTCTTTCAGCTACATCTCTGCACACTTCAGCAACTCCATTTCCTTTGAAATCGGGGACCCTTTAGAAAGAATTCTTTCTTTCCCCAGAAATATACAGGGTTTTGTTGGGGTTTTTTTGTTGTTTTTTTTTGTTTTGTTTTGTTTTTGTTTTCCTGGTCATATCTTAGCTTCTTGTTTTGGTCATTTTTAAATTTTTATTTTCATTTGTACCTTAGAGCTGGAGTTACAGAAGGTAATGAAGTGCCAACGTGGTGCTGGGAACCAAACTCCGGCCCTCTGCAAGAGCAGTGTGTGCCATCGCATATGGAGTCATCTCTCCGGCCCCTGTTTTAGTCTCTTGATGATGCTGAGTTGTCCTTGCCTTCACAGAACAATCACAAGCTCCCTATAGGCTCTACATTCATGGTTTTCAGTTTGTTTTAAAACATACACTCTCAATAACAATACACACATTCATAAACACACAGGAACAAAAATGTTATTGCAAAACCAAATTGACAGCTACTGCCTGGTATACATGCTGATGTTTCTAACCCTTCAAAAAAAGACTTTAGTTAAGATGTTGTAAACACTGTCATTATCCACTAAAGTGGATAGCCCAGTTTCCTAAGCTATGTTTTTATGTGGTCCCTGTAGGGGGATTGTGTTGCTTCATTGTAAATAATTGTCCCACCCACTGGTTTAATAAAAAGCACTGATTGGCCAAAGGCAGGCAGGAAGTGTGGGCAGGGCTACCAGACTAAGAAAACTCTGAGAACAGGAAGCACAGAGAAGAACACCAGAGAGAAGCTGGAAGAAGCAGAGGACAACCATGCTGCTCTAAGAAAAGGTACCGAGCCACATGGCTGAACAAGAGTCATGGGTTAGATGAAGGGTAGAGAGCTAGTAAGTGATATGCCTGGGCCTGAGGCCGATCAGCCTAAAACTATAGTAAGCCTCTGTGTGTCTCTGTGGGACTATGGGACTGCAGGTCTGTGAGTCTGCTGGTCTGCTGGTCTAGACCTTGAGGTTAGGCCCGAAAGTCCGGGCCAGAAACCTCCTACTACAGGTCCCTGTTTTCAGCCTTCATCTCCAAGAGTTGGGCCTTTACTTTGTTTCTGAATTTGAGATTATGCAATTATTGTTCAGTCCTTCTTAAAGTGAAATGAACACCAAACATGCACGCATGGACACACACACACACACACACACACACACACACACACACACTTTACTTTCCTCCGCTCACTGGTTTTCATAGTTTTTCTGAAGGATATGTCTATCCAAGAAAACATTCAATGGTCTTGGCCATAATCAGTCACAGTGTCTTTGCAGCCATCCTGTGTTGTCCAGCCTATGCAGATGTTTCAATACACACATGCTCCTTTGATCTACAAGTGAGGTGGGTGTAGGGAGGGCCCGCAGGGGAAGACAAGCTTTCACTTGAGTTCACTGGACCCCCTCCCTGATGGTCAGGACAAAGAGGAGCGTAGTGAATAGAGTGTGTGTAGATGTTGACAGAATTATCATAAACTAATAAAAGGAGAATGGATTTCATCACAAGAAACAAAAGTTTCCCAATAAGCAAACAAAGAATGTATTGTGCGATGCTCTTATATCTTTAATGCACAGTGAGATGCATACAGCTGCTGAATATTAATCTATATAAAAATAATTCTGCAATGTACATCTTGGTTTTGTCATTATTTATGTAGTTAATTTTTCTACATTTATTTTTAAAGTGTTCCAAAATTATTCTTAGATTCCCCCAAAGCGTATTTATTTAGCTAATTGGCAGAACTGGGTTCTGATAGCCCCTCAGTAACCTTGAAAGAAATCTTACCCTTTGTCCTTGTTTCTCAGTATGGACCCTCATGACTCCCTGAATTCCGATCTGTCTTGATCTACCAGGATCTGATGCCACTATTTCTCTTAGCTTTTCTAGGTAATTCTGTCCAGCAGAACAGGCTAAGTTATGCTGCAGTAACAAATGGCCCTGGAAGCTCAGTGCTTTAAAGCAAAGGTCACATCTTACTTTATTCATGCTAATACATACACCCCATGTTTTCTGGGAATCGGAGGCTCTGACTCATGACGCCCCCGTGTCTGGAGTAGCATCAATCCCTGTGACAGAGGAAAAGCAAAAGTGGAGGTGGCTGTAAGCTTCTATGTGGGAGCTGGGAATCGAACCCAGGTCCTCTGGAAGAACAGCCAGTGCCCTCAACCACTGAGCCATTTCTCCAACTCCTAAAAGCACAAGGCTTGTAAAACAGTTTATATCTCTCCAGCCATGCATTATCTCTTCAAGATGGATTACCTAGAAACATTTCCAGTGTGCTCATGCAGTGTCAGGAGATGAGGAATTCTCTCGTAGCAGTTTTTAAAGACAAAAACCAGAGTGGGAGAAGATGGCTGTGTCCGTGAAAGCTGTCATTTTCATAAAGATGACAAGAGTTTATTTAGCTCAAACACTTGTTAAAACCTCTGAGGGGCTTTATCTTGGCATGCAGGGAGGTGCATCCTCAGCAGAGGGAAATTGTCTGCAAAGATCTGGTACCTGCACTGGGGACCCTGATGGGGAGTTGGCAAGAATACTATGTGGTAGAAAAGAGATGATGAGCCAAAATGACAGAGTATTAAAGCCTGGAAATGTCAGTAGTAGAAACTTATAAATAATGAGTTGGGGTACCCCATTCTGTATAAAATATGGCTCGTATCCCAACCACCCATCTTATGGATCAGTAAAGGTAATACAAACAGAAGGAGGTAAGTAGAGTGAGAACAGACACCAGAGGATGGACGGGTTTGATGCTGGGCGTTTACCTCTTGCTCACACGCAGCCTCACAGCAATAGTGGGGGCCACACGCTCCCTGCCATCTGTCTCTGGGTCCACCTTGTTTGCAGGAATTCCAAAATAGCTCGTGCGTCTTACCGTTTTCATTATCTGTCATAACCATTTTTGTTTTGTTTACATTTTTCACGCAGGTCATAGGAAACCAAAAAAAAGCAGGAATATGGTCTCAGGAGAGAAAACCATCTCTGACACTAAGAGAGTCACAATCTCGGAGAGAAAGCAAGCAAATGAGTCTGCAATGGAAGGGTATACAAAGCAATGCCAGAAAATAAAGACCCAAAACTGTGGGTAGAAAAGGGGCTGTAAATACGTGACTATGATCAAAATATACCATACAAAACTCGTAAGGAATAAAAATAAAAATTTAAAAATAAATAAAATGGAGGAAGAGTTCTCACTTGGGATTAGGCAGGATGGTATGAGACCATAGTTGAAGATGATTTCTGTGCCCCTTAAGAACTCTGGAAGGCATATCCTAAGGGTGCCTGCAAAGATCTGCGGTCTCCACTGTGGGCCATATAAGAATATGGCAAGAGCATGCGTGAGGGGAAACCGGGTTTCCTAGAAGTCAGCATGAGGCGACTTCACAGAATGTTCAGCCCATCCAGAAGTGTATCATTTTATACGGAAATTGATTTAGAATGAGTATGAACTATAAAGACACTGAAAATATTCTGTTCCCTGGGTATAGCTTCAGGATGCACCAGAGCTCAGCAATAGAGCACCAGCAGCCCTGGATGGCGAGAGACAGGATTTCCCTGACAGAATGGTGATACTACCTTATATTTATACAGAATCAGCCAGACAAACATCATAGTGTCCTATTCTGGCACAACTTCAAACCACAAGACCTTTGTTAAAGTCCAGAAATAAAGATCAAAGGAGATTCTCACGGAGGATCCCATGACTGCTGTTTTGCACGTGTGTGTGCGCATATGTGTATGTGAATTCACAAGTGTGAAGACAACGTTTATGTGGAATGTGAACACGTGTGTGCACATTGAGGTCAGAGATTGGCATGACATGCCTTTCTTGATGGTTTCCACCTTATGATTAAGTCAGGGTCCCTTCTTGAATGCAGAGTTTGCTGACTTGAGTGGTCTAAGGAGCCTGCTTGTTCTAGAGACCCTGTCTCCACCTCCTGAATCCTAGGATTACAGGCGGATGGGCTGTGGTCCTCGGTTGGATAAGAAAGCTAGGTGAACATGAGCCTGTGTGTAATCCAGCAAGCGGCATTTCCCCATGGCTCCTGGTGGACCTCCTCGGCTATGGGTTCCCTGGTGAACCTCCTCGGCTATGGGCTCCCTGGTGAACCTCCTCGGCTATGGGCTCCCTGGTTGGAGGTAGTGCTATCTGGATCGCAGGCAGGCCTGACTTCAGGTTCTTGTCTTGATTTCTTATCTCAACTTTCTTCGGTGAGGAACCGTATAAGATTAAATAAATTCTTTGCTCAGCTACATTGCTTTTGGTCAGGGTTTTGATGCTGATTCTTATCCCAGCAACAGAATGAACTGGAGCAGGCCCATCTCAAGACACCAAACATTTCTGTATTGCAAGGCAACAGATTCGTGGCTTATAGGGCCTAGGATTTGGTCATCCAATCTCTCCCTCCTCCGGCCGTGTGTGTGTGTGTGTGTGTGTGTGTGTGTGTGTGTGTGTGTGTGTGTGTGTGTTATTACTTGAACAAAAAAGGACAACCCTTCTGAAAACTTCAAAACATTGGTTGTTCTAAACGTATGCATACATGACTTGTAATAGGGTGGGGACGCTTCTGTCACTGGAATCATTGTGTGAAGAGCTCATAAGAAGAAATGGGTCATTAAGGGCTATGAAGGCATGGGGTGGATGATGGAGGACGGGGCATTTTTAAGGAGTAGAAGATGGTCACTACAGTGCAACCATAGAGATGGTGGTCCTGTTAATGGCCATACTCTATTCTCAGAAGGGATAATTGTCAGTGTGTGCACTTAAGAGCAGGAATGGGCACAGAGCTGCTTACTAGAGGAGATATAAAACAGATTCTCAAGGGGCATTTGAGGTGAGAGAATCTAGAGACCACACTCGTGGTAGACAGAGAGAAAGCAACAACCCAACCCAGCTCAAGAAGAGAAAACTGGTAACCAGGTGGCCACTGGTGTGTGGGAACTCCCTTGTTAGAGTTTTATATTTAACTCAAAACCATATTGCTCCTTAATCCACAGAGGACAAAGAGGTGGAGGAGGAGGAATAAAAGGTTCTTTATTAGGGAGAGGGGAATGAGCAGAGTTGACTATAAATAAGCATGTTCACTTTTGCTGTATTAGGTTTCTGGCCAGACTTTCTGGCCTAGCCTCGTGGCCCAGACCCACAGACCCACGGTCCCATAGTCCCACTGAAACACACAAACACTTACATTAATTTTATGCTAATTGACCTGGGGCCCAGGCATATAACTTGCTAGTTCTTGCTCTTAATCTAACCCATGACTCTTATCCTGTTCAGCCATGCAGCTCAGTACATTTTCTCAGAGCAGGATAGTTGTCCTCTGCATCTGCTTCTCTGGTGTCTCTGGGGCATCTCTGCTCTGTTCTTCCTGTTCCCAGAGTTTTCCCAGTCTGGTAGCTCCACCCACACTTCCGTCTGCCTTCAGCCAATCAGCATTTTTTATTAAACTAGTAGGTGGGACAATTATTTACAATGTAATATAATCCCACTCTACACCTTGACCAGGAAAACCAGGCAGATTCATCACCAAAGCTTGACACTATTCAACTGTGAACCAGTCAGCTACCAATTAAACAAAACCACTCTGCTTCTGTGAGACAAGTTGCTTCTGCCCCAAGGCTTTGTGTGTGGATGGTTCTTTACTTTTGAAAATCTCCATTTTTGTTTCTACTCTTGGAAAAGTCAGGGGTGCTGATGCTATGAGGACACAACTAAGCTTCAACTATGGGTTTCTAAGGTTGTGACACCTATCAGGGTCCCTTTTATTCTGTCTATAAGTTTGATGCCAATGCTTGCTTGGTAGGGTTGTTGGGAAAAGAAGCCTAATGTTGCCTGGCAGCTAGCATCTGATACATACCTGGTGCTCAGACATCTATCCATCCACCTCAGCCAACACCTCTTCCAGGTGTCTGTCAACATCGTGAGATCATCGAGTCCCTTGATCCCCACACACTGGGTTCTTGCCCCACTCTTCCCATTTACATCTCCTGTGCTCTCTGAAATGTCTTCCTACTTGTGCCAGTTCCCACTTTAAGTTAGAAGGTTTCTGTCTCTTTCTCTATTCCTTCCTTCCTCCCTCCTTTCCTCTGAACAATCAGTTCATTTTCTTTCCCCAAGCAGGCTTTGTTAAATCTTAGGATCCCTTTAAAAAATCAGATTGGTTTATTCTTTGAAAGTTTCATACATTTAGATCATGTATACATTGGTCATATCCATCCATCACAACCTTCCTCCAACCCCCCACTCCAGGCCCCCAGCCCACCTCTCTCCCAGCTTCATACCCTCTTCCATTTCTATGAACCTCCCATGTCTAATCCGTGCTGCCCATATGTAAATGGTGTGTGGCCACCCAAAGGGACACGGGAAACAACCTACCAACTGCCACATGCCCAGAGAAGAATTACTCTTCCTCCCTCAGCAGCCACCAACTGCCAGAAACTCCTCTGCTGAGGGTGGGATGTGGCTTAACTGGTTAAAGCATCTGTCTAGTAGGTTTGAAGCTTTTGGCAACAAAGTTGGACTAGTCCTCAGCAGCCCCTGTAGAAGGTGCCACAAAACTGACACAGTGACATCAGCTGTGTCAAGCTATTTAAGAAGTATTTGCTTAATTTAATGGAAAAGTCTCAAACAACCAGATCCCATTGTATTTCTGAGAGAAAATACCCACACTGAGGTACATGCATCCCGCACTGCTGTGTATTATTTATGAAAAGTAACCCTAGATTCACTGGTTTCCTGGTGGAGGGAATTCTGGCCCCTTCAGTGTCATTCTGGCATAGGAATGGCGCCACCCACAGTGGGCTGAGTCCTCCTACATCAACCAATATTCAGGACAGTCGCCCACAGGTGTTCCCACAGGCTAATCTGATGAAGTCAATTCCTCAGCTGAGACTTCCTTTACAGGTGACTCTAGGCTGTGTTAAACTGACAGTTAAAGCTAACTAGGGCAAGAATGTCATAGTGGAGTTTCTGAGTCCAAAGACTCTCCATAAAGTAAAGAGAAGGAAAGTTGGTCATAGGCAAGAAAGACTCAACAAGCCAGTGCTGATTTTAAATTGGAAAGGTGAACCTTAGGTCAAGGATAAAGGAATCTTCTTGAAGCTGTAACAGCCAAGAAGACAATGTATACACTAGATCTTCCAGAAGAATACAGTTTCCCCAATACCTCAGTTTTTATACAGTGAGACCACTTAAGACTTTTGACTTCTCAAACTATGAGGTAGTATATTCACACCGTTTGCTGTGACTGAGCTTGGGGCCATTTGTCACAGCTACTGTGGGAAACCAGTATCATCTTAGAAGCAAGGCTAAATTTCGGTCTGTTTGTTTTAGGCAGGAAACCATCTCAAAGGCACAATTTAGTTAACTACATTAACTACATAAAAGTCTCCTCCACTGGTTCTGAATGTTAACACACGGACAAGTCGTATCACTGTTTGTTTATCTCTGAGCTGCCCCAATGGTGAGAGGGTAGTAAGAAAGCCGATGGAGAGAATAACAGAGCTGTGGCAGGTACAGCTTTCTTATATACCCTCCTGATGGCCCGGTGGGATGGTGGAAGTCTGAGTATGAACAGAGGATGTGGACAGTTTTCATGTGGGGTCATTGTAATTGAGGATTTAAAGAAAGGTTGACTTCAGGATGAACAGCTTGGAGAAACAGGTTATACAGATCTTGAACTTCTTGTAATCAAAAATAAACATATGCTAATGGATTTGTATTTGAATAATTCTGTACCTCAGACCTGTCTATTGACCTGTTCAGTTCAGTTATTTCACGGTGTAAGCAATCACCACAGACATGATCAACACCCTCCACGATTCCTTGCTTCAATCCGGTCTCTTTCCTGTCTTGTGTCCTTTCATCTCTTTCCTTCCTAAACCTTCCTTGAACTTGGACTTGTAAAGAAACTTCAAAGTAAAAGCAAACAAAAATTCTTGAAATAACTTTCTCCAGACACACCTAAACTAGAAATATTCCGAAGCTAGAAATCTTATTTTGTTCTTACAGATGTCAACATCTGGGCTTTAGAAGACTGGAAAACTGCTCAAAGGTAAACATCCAGGAGTTTAAGCTCTGACACTGAGTCGACAGTAAGCACAGACTGAGATGTGGAAGCCAAGAATCAGTTGACTACCCTACTTGCTTTCTGTTGCTGCAGTAAAACACTGACCGGAAGCAACTTGAGGTGGAGAGGGATTGAGTGGCCTACAGGCTGTTTGTCAGTCATCAAAGGAAGCCAGGGCTGGCGCTCAGGAGCCTGAAGGCAGGAGCTAAAGCAGAGACTGTGGAGAAGTAAGTACAGCTTACTGCCCTGCTCCCCGGCTCACATTCGGCCACTTATCCAGTCCAGGCACACTTGCCCAGAGATGGCACTGCCCACAGTGAGCTGGCCTTCCTACGTCAACTAGGAATTGAGAAAATGCCCCCCACAGACATGTCCACAGGCCAATTCTATAGAGGCAGTTTCTCAAAAGAGGCTTCCTCTTCCCCGGTACATCTAGTTGCAGCAAGTTAAAAGCTAACCATCATGATGGCCCTTTGGGGAATATGAGGTAGAATGACCTTCCCTATGTGCCAAGCCTTAGGATGTCTGCTTTCACTTATACATCTGACTGAATCCTTCGGGGCAGTGGAGTTGGGAGCTGGCACCGCGATCTTTACCCGACTCAACAGTGAAGACTCCCAGCCAGAAGGTGGATGGTCATCTGTCTGAGTGATACAACTAAGCAGGGCTCCTGGCTGCCTCCCTGCCTGGAGTGATAATTACACCTCCTTTCCCTCACAGACTTCCTCTGAATCTTTCTCAACCTGGACAGGGCTTCCTCTCTGTTCTAACACCTTAAAGAAATGCTCTCTAACCCCATGACTTGCCTCTTCCCCCAGCTACTCCTTTACACCCATTCTAGAAAAAAGGAAAATATATATTTCCCACTTTCCCTTCTTCACTCCCAATCCACTCGCTCGCTGAGCTTCCCACTTCAGTCAGTCTGAACTGGAGCTGCACCCAGCGGGAGCTGACCGAGCCACTGTCCACTCCCCAGCCTCCATCTTCCTGCTACCCTGAAAGGATCTGATGACAACTGAGTGGTGCTGACTCCTACAGCTGAGCAGGGCTACTGACTGCAGCAGGGAGGGAACCTGACTCGGTCTCTCTCCTTCTCTGGCCCCACAGGAACTTCCTGAAGCTCTGAAGAGCAGGGTGGAGTGTCACTTGCTTTGGCTCAGGTTTTCCAAAGTCTGCATGGCAGGCCAGCAGCCTGGACACTTAGGGAAAAGTCTCATTTGAGTTTGAAAGCAGCTTTCTGCCAGAATCCCTCTTCTCCTGGGAGAGTTTAGGCGTGCATGCGTGTGGAGATTAAAGAGGCAGGATTAGATGATGACCTGAAGTTGGGAACCCGAAGTCCACACTCTATCCCTGTACCGGAGGAGAAGGGTAGTAGAAGCTACTGGTTGGATTGGGCCAGGGTAGGTCTCTGGTTACTATGGAAGGTGGGTAGTTCAAAGGGACTGATTGAACGGAGGAAACTTGAAGGAAGACACCAGTGTGAGCTTGGAATCAAAGGGTAAGATAAAAGTACAGGCAAACTGAATGCAGTCTATCCAGATTTATAACTCCTACTCAAACCCTGCAAAGCAACACAAGCTTATCAGAGAACTTTACATCTCCTAAGCTGGGAGCTTTTGAAGAAAATGATTAGGTTTCCATCACCACCAACATTGCTCTAGGGTAGATTCTCAAGGATGCTTCACCTGATATCATTTTTCTTTCCTGAGTGAAGTAATGCATGGCTCTGAGACCTTGTTCTGCCCAGGCCCAGGAGCAGCTACCATTGAAATCACACACGCACACACAAACACACACACATATAACACATACACACACATACACACACACATACACACACACACACACACACACACACACACACACACATCTGCCCCTTGGTGTTTTAAAAAGAATTTTTAAGTCTTTTATTTGTGTGTAAGTGTATGTGCCTAAGAGTATCAAATCACCTACAGCCCACATCACAAGCTATTCTGAACTGCCTGATGTGGGTGCTGGAATTGAACTCAAGTCCTCTGCTAAAGTAGCCAGTTTTTAACCACTGAGCCATCTCTTCAGCCCTAAGCTGACATTTCACTACTGCCGTCAGCCATCTCCAATCTGTTGCCATGGATACTCAGAAGTAAGAATGTACAGTGCCGAGTGAAACTGAACACTGGAAACACACAACCGCAGACAAGTTTGCTTGTGCGTTGGGTAGTTATTAAAACATTGAAGTTTTTCACAGTACAGATCTTGTCCTGCCATCAGTGGAATAAATAAAGAAGGGAAGCGGGCTTGGTCTGGGAATTCAGAGAACAATCCATTGTGCTTTTACAGATCTCAGTACCTGTCAACTTAACTCATATAAATTCATAGTGAGACACTTTCTCTCCATTTTACAAATTTTATGGCAACACTATCTATTTCCTGTCAAATTAGTTCAATTCTCTTTTTATCACCTCTTTGTTATGTAGATCTATGGATAACTTTAATTCTATTGTCCTTGTCTTTACTAAACCGATAGATACCCTCTACTGGATTAAATTGGGTCATAAAAGCTGTGTCACGTTATTTTATGTAGCATAAATATAATGTCGGTGTTCAGTGTACTGTCAAGTCTTAGTGGTGATAAATAACGAGTTTCCGTTGCCTCTGGAGGATGCTGACCCTTCCTCCCGCTCCTCCAGTGCTGCCTGTCCCAGACCATTTCCAGGGCACACCATCACTGCTTTCTCTGAGAATCGCATAGTGAGACAAACAGCTCTTCTTGCTCCACATAATTTTATCACCTGTCCCTTAGGGGATGAAGAAGAGAGGGTGAGAAAAGGGGAAATAATTTCACACTGGCCATCCCTTTGCTCATGACTCCAATTCCTTTATGGGATTTCTTCGAACAAGAAGAAACCACACACAATGAGTTTGGAGAGAACACAGTATCTGTTGGGGCGGGGTCTTGTTTCTTCAGTCTGCAAGCGTCCTATGACGCCAAGACCCCATGGCCTAATTTACCAAGGGCATCTGCCCTTCTTCACCTAAGCCAAGGTCTGGGATGAATGGAAAGATTGGAACCAAGTCCTGATGAGACGGTGCCCCCAGCGGGCAAGTTGGGAATTACAACTGTTAGGAAATGAACCCTTCCTGAGAAGTACAAGTGCCCGCTCCTCCACCCCAGTCGGCTCCAGGCCAAAAAAAAAAAAAAGGACAAAAAAAAAAAAAAAAAGAGGACAATACAGGGAGGGCAAGGCTGCAGGGATCTGGCTAAGGGAAGGCTTCCCAATAGAGAAAAGCAGCCTGGGGGCAAAGAGGGGAGCAGCAATGGTGACCACCAGTTTAGCCATCCTCCAAAGTGGTCACAGACTCTAGATTCAAGACCACACTGTACAGACCGTCTGTACAGACCTCTGCACACTCTCCTCTCCTTAAGAACCTGCAGCTCCATCGTTAAAACAAAGCATGTCTATGCTTATGTTCAAAGAACAGGAGGAAAGCAGAGAATTGGGAAATAGTCTAGGAGACAATGCAAGTGCATCCGTAAGCAGGGTTCCTGTCAGGGGAGGGAGAGTGGTGGACACAGAGGCTGAGCACCTGGTGTGGACAGAGAGAAACGCCCCACAGGGAGCTCAGGAAAGCCTTAACTGGGGAACTAGTCAGTGAGGGGAAGCCAAGTGGGGTCAAGGAGGCCTGGGTTCAAATCCCTGCCTATGTTGCCTCTGTGGTCATCTCCCCATTCCTTTGTAAAATGGGAGTGACGGTAACTCGGCATTCTTACTGCTGGCTCATTCTTTTCTCTCTGCCTTGATGCCAAAATTTCACAGAGACTTTTAGTTGTCTAAAAGTACTGAGGAAAACACACATACACATTTGGATCCCCTAAGTACAGTTTTTCTAAGAACAGCAGCGCCCTACCCAATTTGGTCCCCTAGCAGGGAGTGGTCTTTAAGGAACCCCAGCCCATGCTATTCATTTCCAAGTTAACCCGTTTTATTAAAGGCAACAAAGCTATGTAATTCCCTTCTTTTTAGACCGGATACCATAAGCATCTGTCTTCTGGAGTTACAATTTCCCAGGCACTGTACTGTCTGATGAGTGTGAGCTGTTTTAGATGGCGCTAGTGAAGGCAAGCAGCTCCCAGGCAGAGGGTACACACAAGCAGAGCTGTCAGTGCCCTGACAAAGTGCAGGTATCTGGAAAGACAGAAGGCATGATCCAACTGCATTGCCTTGGTCTGAGACAGAGGATGGGTGTGTGTGTGTGTGTTCATGTGCAACTGTATATTTGTGCATGTGTCTCTGTCAGTATGTAAGAGGATGGGGTTGGGTGTGTATCTATGTGTGCACTAGTATATGTTTGTGTGTCTGTGTGCTTGTGTGTGTCTCTGTAGTTATGTTTCTGTGTTTGTGTGCATTTATATGTTTGTGTGTGATATCTGTGTATAGTGTGTATCTGCAAGCAATTTCTGTGTATTTTAATGTGTCTTGTATATTTGTGTTTGCATTTGTCTGTGCATGATTGAGTGTCTGTGTATATGTCTGTGTTCGTGTGTCTTCATGTGTATTTCTGTATTTACTTCTGAGTGCGTATGTGACCATGTAGTGTGTGTGCATGCCTATGTGTTTGTATGAATTTATGTGGGTATTTGTGCATGTTTGGTGTTTGTGTGTCTGTGTTTATGTGTCTGTATGTTTTCTATGTATTTTGTATGCATGCCTGTCTTTATATGTATGTATTTTGTGTGTCTGTCTTCCTGTGTCTCTGCATGTTTCTATCTGTGGGGATTTAATAAAGTTTCAGAAGTTTTGGAGATATCAGAGGGAATCTACTCTCAGTCTATGTGGGGGGTTAGTAAAAGCTCCAGAAGTCCCAGAGCTCTAACCACAGTCAGTCTAGGAAAATCAGAGTGGTGATTCAAACCTTTAATCCCAGCACAGGGAGTATCCTGGGAGTGGTGACCTACACCCTTAATCCCAACTGAGTCAAGGTCACTTCAGATTATAGAAGGAATTCCAGGCTCCCAAGCAGGTGTGGTGGGGCCACGCCTTAATTACTGAAAGAGTACTTAAGTCGGATTCAAACACAGAGAAAACCATTCCAAGGGAATCGAGGCTGAGGAAGCTAGAAGACAGCTGGGTAAGATCTGACTGTGGTGTTTATTCCCTCTAGTATCTCCAACTTCTTCAGAGATCTATCCCTGAGTCTCATTCATTTGTGCGACATCTATCTCTTCACTTTTCTGTGTTTGTGTTGTGTTTGTGAGTGTATCTACATGCCTGAGTATGTTTACGTGTAGTGTCCATGTGTATGCAATAGGCATGGGCAGAATTGTTCCCACATTATGTGTCTGGCACGTGTGACTCTGGGCTTAAATACTTAGTTCCTTTAGCACAGCTGTCAAAGATGAACATTACAAGAAACAAGAAGAAATAAGATGTTTCTAAGAAGCAAAGGAAGCTGCTGGGCCCCAGCGAGCTGGCAGTCCTCCAAGCCACAACCACTGCCATGTTGCTTTACACAGATCTCTGTCTGGCTAACTTTGCATGCACTGTTCTCTGGGTTCCAGGCATTTGTGCAGTTTTCCCTCCAGGTGACACCAAAAGAAGCGACCTGCTCACATTCCTCAGCCACAAGCTGTCCCCTCCCAGCCCCATTTTCCCATCAGAAGGACATTCTTCCCCAGTCTTAGGCTTTGAACATGAAGTGTGCCTCACAGGCTCAGGGGCTTAAACCCTTGGTTCATAGCTGGCGCTGCTTGAGGAGGCCTTAGACTCTTGAGATGGGAGGCAGGCTGATGGAGGTGGCTCACAGAGGGCAGGCCTTAAAGCCATGCTTCTCAACCTGTGAGTTGCAACCCCTTTGGGAATCGCACAAAGATATTCAGCTTATCAGATATTTACATTAAATTAATAACAGTATCAAATTACAATTATAAGTGGCAATAAAATAATTTTATAGTTGGTAGACACTACCTCATAAGGAACTGTATTAACAGGTCACAGCCTTAGGAAGGCAGAGAAACACTGCCTTAAGTGTGATGTTAAAGCAAGGTCCTCCAGGGCTGCGGAGATGCTCCATGGGTAAAATGCTTACTATGCAAATGTGAGGACCTGGGTTTGGATCACATGTTCCTCATAGATCTGGATGAGATGGAGCATGGCTCTAACCCCAGGGCTCCTACTTCAGGGTGGGAGGTAGAGATAGGAGAATCCCCTCAGCCAGCTACCCTGACACTCACCACAGAACAACAAAAGACTGTGTCATAACAACGTGCAAGATGAAGATCAGCATCTGAAACTGTCCTCTGACCTATAAATGCATGGAGTGCTACACACACACACACACACACACACACACACACACACACACACACACACCCTTATATGCCCTCAGACACACCCACTCACATATTCCCCACACCCACTCACACACCCCCACCCCCACTCGCATATCCCCACACCCACTCACATACCCCCACACCCACTCACATACCCCCACACCCACTCACACACCCCCACACCCACTCACACACCCCCACACCCACTCACATACCCCCACACCCACTCATATACCCCATACCCACTCACATATCCCCACACCCACTCACACCCCCCCACATGCACTCACATACCCCCACACCCACTCACACACCCCCACACCCACTCACATACCCCCACACACACATGCACATTTGCTCATACTTACACTCCTCCAGGCCTAGACAAGTCTTATGAACACAGGCCACCTGATATCATAACCACCCTGGTAAACCACTCCCAAATTTCTTATCCAAGCAGACGATGTGACCCACTGTCAATTGTTTTAAATCACTTAGTTTAGAAATAAATCATATAAAAGTAATCTGTACATCTTCTTTCTGACTTAGAGATGCCACAGAGGTGAGGAAAGAGGCTGGCATGGCGTATCCAACGCCTACCAATCCACCCCCCCAAATCTCCTTAAGCACAGCTATTAGATCCTAGTCAGAAAATCTGCCTGCTACTCCCTGGCTGCCCTATCCCCCAGATGTATATAACTTGGAATATAATTATGGAGATCTTTTTATCAGAGCAGATTTCATTAAGCTAAAGAAAATGTAAAAATTATGAACATGGCTTGAGGCAACGAATGCCATCAGAGAAATGAAGTTCTTAACATATGTGATTTGACATCTGAAGAAGAGACTTAGTAATCATTTTCATCTTGAAATCAATAACATCCTCCTAAGAAAGCACCTGTCTCCTGATTGCTTCCATCCTCACTTGGGCCTACTGCGTCTGTGCACCAACACCCCAAAATAAGCAAATTGATACAACTCCTAGATATAATAGTTTTGAAGTATTTGTACTTAATATGTCTGACCTTGCTCTTTTATTGATGTCTTAGTTTTATTTCTCGGGTAAAACACCATGATCAAAAAAACCACTCTGAGGGAGAATGGGTTTATTTGATTTCAACATCTCAGTCACAGCCCATCATTGAGGTAAAGCAAGGCAGGAACTTAAATATGGCAGAACCCAGAGGCAGAACTGAAGCAAAGGCCATTGTGGGGTGCTGCTTACAGGCTTTGCCCCTCATGGCTTGATTGGCCTACTTTCTTATAGAACCCAGGGCCATCTGCCCAGGAAGCATTCTCTTAACTGAAGTTCCCTCTCTCTAGATGACCCTGGCCCATGTCACATTGGCTCCCTCTTCCCCTTCCCCCTAAAAAAATCAAACTAGCACAACTGACTGATAAAACAGGTTTTTGTTTCAGCAGAAGAGGCCAAGACCCTCACACTCAGAGAAGAGAGTGACCTCTCCCACTTGGAGAAAATAGTGATGAATTTGGCTTTTGTCAGCAGCAAAAAAGTATACATGTCCAATGGCCACTTCCCTCAGCCTCTCCATCCTCAATGTTTCTTCCCCGTTCAAAACTCCCCAACCCTAGACTTATTTACTGTGAGAAACCTATCAGATACATCACCAGCCTAAATGAGGCTGATGAAAACAATAGACCTAGCTAAGTTTATCCACTCAAATTCCCACTCAAGGTTTATGGGGGAAACAAATCCACAAGGGCTGGAGAGATGGCTGCAGAGCACTGGCTGCTCTTTCAGAGGACCCAAGGTCAATTCCCAGCACCCACACAGCAGCTCAGTCTGTGACTCCAGTTTCAAGGGATCCCGCACCCTCACAGACACACATGTAGGCAAAACATCAATGCATCAAAAAAAATTTATTTAGGTGCTAGGGAGATGAGCATAGGACTGCTCTGGAAGCATGAGAAACTGAGTTTGAACCATGCACACACACACACACACACACTCGCACGCGCGTGCAGGGGGAGGGGGGAGGGAGAGATGGAAGTCCAGGATCTGGTCAGGTTTATTAACAGGTAAAATCAGGTACACTTGTGACACACAAGAAGGTTGAAAGCTCTTCTCCTCAAGGGAGATGGGAACCAAACTGCAAGCCACACTTCTCAGCCAGCCTACTCTGATCAGCCCAAGAGAAAATGCAACCCTTCCCCAATGAGTTCTTAAGTGATCACTTATCTTCAGAGAAGACCACACTCATTGGTTCAAGCCACTCCATTCGATTGGTCATTGGACCGAACGGCAGAATTCCCACAACACACACACACACATATCTGGCAATGGGGAACAAAGAGAAGTAGATCCCAAGAGCTCAGGCCCAGGAGCACAGCCAAAGCATTGAGGTTCTAGTTCAGTGGGAGACCCTTGCTTCAAGGTAATAAGGCAAAGAATGATGGAGGACACCCAACGTCCTGCTCTAGCTTCCACATGCACATGCCCAGGTGATTACACCCCACAGACAAGACTGGACACACAAATCATCTACTTGGTTTCTAGTTTTACAATTCAAATGAGTGCCTTAGCCATGACCGTCCAATGCACTCTTTGGTCCCACTGCTCAGTACTTGACTCTTTTAAGAAGTACAGCTTTCTTTTTTTTTTTTTTTTTAATGTAAGCCCCAGCCTATGTAACCCCTGTCTCTGACACATGGTTGGTATTACATAGTTTACTTAATGTTTATTGAATTGGGTAAAAGAATTAATTAATGAATAATGTAATAGAGATGTATTTGTATATAGTGCATATAGATAAAAACTGATCAGTAAAACTGGATCAAGGTGGAATCAGCTGTGTCCAAGTGAGAGATTTTGAATTCCAAGTCACCAGAGAGTTGTCCTAGGGCACATAACAGGCAGCCCCTGATCTTATTAGACTGATTTCAGAGTCCTGGCAGGCATGCTGCTAAAGAAGCTGTGGGGAATTTCGGTTCAACGAGCCTGAACATTTTATTCATTGAAAAGGACCAAAATGGAATGGGCTGCCTCTGGGGTGCAAATGCCTATCGCTCTGAAGTGGAATGGCATTTTCTAAAGGGCTTTGTGTATCAGGTGGGGAATTACATAGAAATGGCTTTAAGGGACCTTTAATCTGCCACTTTATGAGTGTGGCCTTGAGGGGTCTACACCATAGCTGACAATCAGAATGTGGAATCTTCCAGAAGTTGCAACAGATCTGTGCATCTAGAACAAGCCTAGATACCACTACTGCCACACCTCCCAGGGAGTCACCACTCCAGGCTGCCATCACACGGAGAGACCTAGGCAAGGCTTCATGGCCCCACAAGTACCAAAGAAATGTGAATAAAATAAGTACTTTATTTTCATTAAATGTATTTGGTTACCGGTATCCCAACTTGATCCTGGATTGGTATGGACTAAAAGTACTAAAATAATTAATTAGGAGGCCACTGTGTCTACATAAACAAGTCAAAACCTAGCAAACAGCAAAACGAAAGACAATCCACTATATCATAATGTGATCCATCTTATAACCTTTTGCAATTTGTAAAGCCACCAGATCTCAAGTTCTATGTCACAGTATTCCCTAAGCCCTAGAACTTTCTCTGAAAGCCATCTCTACCTTCTGACTCTTGCAAATTCCTGAAAATATGATACATTAACTTCTGCTGCACAATGAATCCCCCCCCAAACCATCTACAGACTTGGACACACCCCATTCTTACCTTATATGACAGTTTAACTTTCATAGGGACCAACCATAATCTCCCAGGAAGCTCCCAAAAGACTCCGTGTAATTTAAAGCTATATACAGAGACACTATTTAGTAAAACCAGGGGGTACTAATTAAATATGTGTTCTCTGTTTTTGACTAGGTGGGTTTTTTTTTTTCTTGGCCTAGAGTATCAAGGGAATCAGTAATAAAGTCATCAAATAAATCTCCATGGAAACTCCAAGGAAGATAACTTCATAGGGAAGAAAGGGAAGATTGCAGGTCCACAGGTCCTCACTGATGGGAGGTTATCGGCAAGTGGATGCTGGAGACATTATACATCCAAGTGAGGATCTTGTGTGATAGATTTGGGGGGAGTGGTGTTTAACTCATCAGCCCCCAGTTGGAAGTGGGACTTTGACTATAGAACTGAGGATGAGGCTGTGACCACTGTGGACCCATGGCTACAAAGCTCATGGTTTCTTACAGAGGTTAGAGGGGCAGAATTCTATTACTCATATATCCTGTCTCTCAGTCTCCACTCCTGCTCAGCCATCCATTGCCTTCTCTCCAACCAAGTGGTTCTATCACTGTTACAATTAGTTCTTTCCATATGCATCCTGGGATTTTTGCTGGACTCATCTGTTTGACCTGACAAAGCCATAACATAGTTACAATCCAACACCTCACCAATGCCACGGCGGCATCCTCACAACAGCCACAGCTAGAAAGCTTGTGCAGCTATGCTGACCACCAGGAAGACAGCCAGGGATGGAGCTTTCCTCCTCTTTAACAAATAATAATGCAACGGAGAATCACCAGGACCTTCGTGGCCCAACCCTTGGAAGGGCCCATGCAAACAAAAGCAGAGCCTGAGCTTAGGCTTCCTTAGCTACTACATAAGCTTGCCCTTGCTGACCTCAGAACTGGGCTTTCAATGCCGCCCATCAGTTATGTTTTAGCTTCAATAAGTTAATTAAATGGCTTTCAGAAAGAACAAAGAACCCACCTGCCTGCACATTTCCTCTGCTCCATTACTGCCAAGGATGCTGTAAGGAGGTGTTGGTGCTGTAAGGGCAATCCTCCTCCATGCCCCTGCCAGCTCTCTTGCTCTCTCCCCTAGTTGCCTCTCCCTCCTCTCTCTCCCTCTCCTTCTCCCTCCCCCTCTCTCCTCCCTTCTTATGGGGACCTTCCCAGCATCAATGTCTCATCATAAAACTGAGAAGTCCCTGGAATATGATTGTCCTTCTCTATTGTACCACTTCTCTCCTTTCAGAACAAAACTCCTCAGAAGAGCTGTGTTCCTCCGTGGGGTTCTCGGTCTAGAAATATTTTTTGCTCTGTCACTCTATTCTCCTTGATCAGCTCCCTAAGGACTTCCATGTTGACAGCCCATATAGCTCTTTCCAGCTGCCAGCTCTGTCACTTACCTGGGGTGTGGTGGTAGACTCTGCCTCCTCATGACCCTCTGCACTTGGTCTTCAGGATACCATGTTCATCTGATTTGGCTTCTCTCGTGCTGATGGTTCTTTCTATCCCTTTGCTTATTTGTAAGGCAAATTCTTCTGAAAAGATTAAACGGTAGATCTAAGTTGGGTATAAGGAAAATAAAATCTTTAAAAGAGAGGAAAAAAGAGAAGGGCTAGAGAGAGATGACTCGGTGGTTAAGAGCTCAATATTTCTCCTGCAGAGGGCCTGAGTTCAATTTCCACCAGCCACATAGAACCTGTTCTAGATCCAGGGTGTCCAGTGCCTTTTCTGCTTATTTATGTGGATATCTGCACTCAAAAGCACATACCCACACAGAAACCCATGCATGCACATAATTTTTTTAAGTTGGTTTAAGGCCATGGGACACAGGCTTTGGTGTAGTTTGGGCCCTGGAAGTGATCAGAGGCTGTAGACCTTCCGTGTAGAAGCAGTTGTAGATATAAGTCCTTCTAAGAACACTGTCCCGTTTGGGTTAGGTGGGTTTCAAACATGTTCTGATGACTCCTTATTTGTATGATCAATGAACAGTGAGTGTTTTGTGATCTCAGGGGATAAAACCTTGACATGATCCTTCAACTCTTCATGGTCTTTACATATTGAGGTGACACAGGGCCCCTTTCCTGACTTTTTTTTTTTAAAATCTATTTGAATACATTGTTCCCAGGGATATTCCATCTCACCTAGCAACTGATTTATCTGTCAAGCACAGAGGGAGCAATTTCTAGGAACCACAATAATTTCAGGGACCCATGAATATGCTTTGACTTCTTTCAAAATTAAATTTGTTTAAAAAAGTGAGTATCATAATAATGAACCCAGGATAGAATATATTCATCTATGTATTTTTATCTTTAATGGAGAAAAAATAATGAAATCAAAAGGCCTAGGGTACATGAATGTCATTGAGTGGCCCTGAGTTTGATGGCCTTAAATACCATGTAGATTCAGTCACGCAGCTGTCTATTTCCCCAACATGGACCATAACCCTGAACTGCAGATTTGCATGTCCATATCATATGAACACAATCTGACCCACTGGTCAGGTAATCCTTGGTGTCTGTACCAGCATATATAATCCTAGAGTTTATAGTCTTATATGCATACAAATGAGGCACAAAATAAGTATTTATTTGGGATAAAAGGGCTAAGAGGATATCTCATTAGCAGGGCGCTTGCCTGCACGATTGTACAATGCCCACGATTCAATCCCTAGCACTTAATAAAACCAGCCCCCCACCACCAATACACACCTGTAACCCCTGCACTTATGTGGAGACAGAAGTATCAGCAATTCAAGGTCATTGTTGAGACTGGCCTATGTGAGACAAATAGAGGGAGAAAATAAGAACTGCAAACCTATAATTTAAAAAGACAACAAGGCTTGAAATAATACACAAAATCCATAAATACAAAAATACAATATCTGCATTATTGTCTGAGACGTTTTTACATGTTTCCTGGGGTATATATTCCTTGGCCATCTCCTTATATTCTACACCAGGAATAAGGAGGAAGTTGGGTCTTTCCACTAGTCTAGTTGGTGGAAAGCAGATTTCCAATATTGACAGTATAGTGTCAAAACCTATTGGTAATTTCCATAATTTTTGCAGACTGCTTCCGAGTTTTCAAGGCTCTTGGGCATCTTTTCTGTGGAAGCTGGAGTACTTGGGCATGTTGAAGGGTTGTCTATTTCAGGTGTTAGAGCTACTTTTTGAACTGACGGGTTCACTATCCAGTTTCTGTCAATATCTTATTGGATGGTAGTTTGGCTTTTACATTGTCTTTAGCACTGTCAATGCCTTGGTGTGAATTTCACAATGTCTTTAGGTACCTCTCATCATTAACTAGATGATCCAGTTTCCTGAACTATCAAGCTTAGCATCTTCCATGTTAAACTTTCGTCTTTTCATAATGAGTTACTAAACCAGTATAGTTTAAAATTTCCATTAGTTTTGCTTGCAAAATAATTTTTCATATCTCATTGTTCATGTTTTCATTCATATTTAATTAATTTTATTTTTTAAGTTTATGGGGTTTTTTGTGGTCTTTTTTTTTTTTTTTTTTTTTTTTGAGATGGAGGTCTCACTCTATAGCCCAGGCTATCCTTAAACTCAGTATCCTTTTGCCACAGCCTCCCGACTGATTTTTATGGAAATATTTGTCAGATTTTTAAGATCAAAATAATTTAAAGATGAATAGTACTTCTTAAAAGCATTCGGAACAGTGATCTGTGGTTCTTCACTTGTGTTATTAAATATTTTTAATATCTAAAATAGAGTTAAAGTAGCAATCATTGATTACCAAGTACTCATTTTAACACAAAAAAATTAGTTATTATGTAATTTTAGCTATATATACTGTCTTAATTAGGGTTTCTATTGTTGTGAAGAGACATCATGACCATGGCAACTCTTAAAAGGAAAACATTTAATTGGAGCTGGCGTACAGTTTCAGAGGTTCAGTTCATTATCTTCATGGGTTGCATGCAAGAAGACACAGTGCTGGAGAAGAAGCTGAGAGTTCTACATTCTGATTTGCAGATAGAAACTATGTGCCACATTGGGTGTAGCTTGATCATATATGAGACCTCAAAGTCCACCTCCGCAGTGACACACTTCCTCCAACATTGCTATACCTCCTAGTAATGCCACTCCCTATGAATGCCAAGCATCCAAATACATGAGTCGATGGGGGCCATTCCCAGTGAAACCACCACATCCATTCCATCATAAAATATGTACCTGAAAGGAGGGACCAACATTTTCACTTGGTCTCAGTAAAAGCGGAATTCTTTGCTTACAGTTGGTGATTTAAAAAATGTCTCTATAGGTCTTACTCTGAAAATATCTATTCTTGATCTTTCTAGCTCCCACATAGCCGTCAACTTGATCTTGTCAAAAATCAAGTTGGAACTTGCCAATCCTCTGATCCAACAGACTTTATCCCACTGTACATCTTCCAGGTCTCTGCATATTTGGGCCAATTCTGACTTTACCAGGATGCTGGCGCTCTCTTCTCTTCTGCTTCAGTTACCAGATCCCTTTCTTTTAAGACTAGATACACAAGGCCATTGCACATGTCATTGCCTTTGCTTAAAATGTCACCTACCAAATAAAATGAGGCTCACACACTCATCAACTTTGGCTCTTTGCTGAATCATCACCTCTCAGTGAGGACTTCCTTGGGCATTGGCCTCCCAAGACTGTCTACCCTGTTTCTCAATTTCATCTAGCTTCTAAACCAAAGCTGCTATATCTAGTACTAATTCCTAGGGCTCAGTTAAACATTAAATGGAATTAATTAACTGAAAGAATGAAAGTCCACAAATCTGAGACTTTATGTTTTTTTAATATAACTAGATGGAACCATTCTGGAATTTTGTTGCTCATTCCAAGGAAATGTGTGTTTGTCAAGGATATGTTCATTCTCTTCCTCATTCAATAAACCAACAAGTTCTGGTGTTTAAATAATGTGCAACGCTGTGCTAGGTCCTGTGCACACATTGCAGAAGGAGAGAAACTGCTCCAGATCTCCTGGAGCTCATGGCTATGAAGAAAGTGGACTAGAGCCAACATGTCCGGCACTGCACTCCCTGAGCATCGATTTGCATAGAACTGAGCAAGTCCAACTTCTGGAAACTCGCTTCCAGCACATTCTAAAGATGCATAGATCTCAAATACACACTTACAGGAGACAGCAGCATCAAGCCCAATGTAGTTCAGACAGGTACTGGAGACAAAGATTTGGAATCCGTGCATGTCTCCTTAAGTTTATTTCTAGTCTCATATTCTGTGATAATGTCTGTAATTATTGAGCTTTGATGACATCTGTAGTCCTAAAAAAGAAGCCAATGGGACTGGCATTTGGGGCTTTAGAATAGCTTTTAAACCCTGCAATTCCAGCTATTTATCTAGATTTAAGTAGCCAGAGAATATGTGCATAATTCAAGACTGCCACAGATTTCTAACAGCCTTTTTTTCCCTGTTCTCAGATGGCCACGATATTTTCTTGAGTATGTGCATCCTGTCTGTTTTAATATGTAGTATTTCACAAGTTTTAATCATTCCCATAAGAGTGTAGGCAAAGATGGGGGTGGTGTGAGGGAGGAGAGCCTCACGATGCAGAAGCTAGAGAACTATCACTATTCAAACCCAAATCATCTGTGTTTCCTCTAAATCCATGAAACACGGCTCAGGAGGAAAAACACATCCTACTGCCTGGCACACTGTGGTTCTTAACACCATATGACTAAGTGTATCGATCAACTCGCCTTCCATAGTTCATAACACAATGCCACAGGCTGAGAAAGTTATAAAGAAAAGATGTCTCTGTGGGAGCATAGTTCTTTTTCTGATTTCATCTCTGTTGCTATAACAGAGACTTCCACTACAAGCAATTTAGGGGAGGGAGGAGCTTAGTAAGCTAACAATTCCGGGTCATGGCATCTCATTTCAGGGAAGCCAGGGCAGGAACTCAAGCAGTCACTTCACATCCATAGTCAAGAGTGAAGGGACAATGTATTTCTTTGTTCACACTCCTCCAGCTTTCTCCTGGCCCATAGAGTTCAGGACCCAGCCTGTAAAATTACCCTGCCCACATTCAGGGTTGGCCTCCCTACTTCAAGAATTAGGACAGTCCCTCACAGGCGAGCCACAAGCCAACTCCACCTAGACAACTCCTCGCTAAGACTGTCCAAGGGGTTCCAGGTTGTGTCAAGTTTACAGTCGAAACTAACCGGAAGAATTCTGGAGGCACAAGGTACTAAAAATTCAGGCGGTATCAGATGGTGCCGGTACCACATTGCAAGAAATAGGGGGAGGGGTGTGTATATTACCTCTGGCCTCTCTCTCCTCTTCTTATAAAATCAACAATATTCAAATATAGGGCTCCACCCTGGCAGTCATATCTAGTCCTGATCACCTGCCAAAGGCCAAAGTGCAATTGCTTCCACCCTCTTAATATTTCCCAATGGGATTAATCTCCAGCATGAATCTCCAAAGGAACAAACCATATTCAAAACACAGAACCAAGAAAATGAATCTTTTCAAATTGTATTCGGGAGATAATGTAGGTAAAGTCACACTCATGCAAGCTAGTAACTAGAACCGTAGCAATATTCTGCATCTAACTAATTTAATTCTGCTTGCTTTGATTTGGCTCATTTGATTGTAAATAACCCAGATGGCCTTAATTCCACAAACCTTCTGGAGTTACTCCGTCTCCTCTTCCTTCATATGCACATACAGATAAGAACTAAAACACGTACCAAAGTAAACAAATTAGAATGCACCATTTACCCAGTTATCACAAAATAAGTCTTTGAAGCCAGCATCCTGGTCTGGATACAGAATTCTGGATTTAAATTTCTAGATTTAAAATATTTTTGTTTTATGCATATTTATGTGTATACGTGTTTTGCTTGCATATATATACACACACACCACAAAGGTCAGAAGAGGGTGTCAGATCACTAGAACTGAAGTTATGGATGGTTGTGAGCTACCATATGGTGGGGACTAAATCCGGGTCCTCTGCAAGAGCAAATGAGCCACCTCTCCAGTCCCCAAAGTAATCATTTTAAGGTAGATATTTTCCTGAATATAAATTTGATCAGCAATATACATTATAGTTAAACCTCTTCTAGATCAGATCTCATTCTCTCTCTGTCTCTCTGTCTCTCTGTCTCTCTGTCTCTCTGTCTCTCTGTCTCTCTCTCTCTCTCTCTCTGTGTGTGTGTGTGTGTGTGTGTGTGTGTGTGTGTGTGTGTGTGTGTGTATGTGTGTGTTTGGATAGCTAGGCAAGCACTCCATTACCGAGCTATAACCCCAACCTTTGATATATAAAGTTATTCAAGCTAACCTTGAACTCACAGCCTAGGACGGACTTGAACTTCAACTTTCTGTCTCAGATTTAAGCAGCTGAGATGACATGGGTCATAGTTTGCTTTCTATCGCTGTGATAACAGCTGTTACCAAAAGCTACTTGAGGAGGGAATGGTTTATTTGACTTACACATCCTGATCACAGTCCTTTAGAAGGACTCTAGTCCCACTTAAAGGGCTCTGCCTTCGTGATATATTCCCACCCAAAACACTCACCTCCAAATCAAATTAAGTTCAGCATAGGCATTTGGAGAGAACACACATTCAGACTACATCATGTGGTGAATTATATTATTTACTTATGTGTGTTATCTTGTGTGTGTACTGTATACACGTGTGTGAGTAGGTGTAAGTATTTACATACCTAGAAGACAGAGGATGTTAGGTGTTCTGCCCTACCACTCAGCACCTTAATCCCCAGACACACTGTCTTTCACTGAACCTAGGCTAGCAACCAGAAAGCATCCACAATCCTGTCTTTACCCATAACAATGCCTGGTGGTTCAGCTGTGAAGCCTTTTACATGGATAAAAACAAGTGTTCTCACACTCACACAGCAAACTCGGTATGAATCACCCTTCCAGCCCTTAATTGCAAAGACAACACATTATGACGGTAGTTCTCAATCTTCCTAACAACCTTCCTAAGGCTATGGCCCTTTAGAAGAGTTTCTCATGATAAAATTATCTCCGTTGCTGCTTCATAACTATAATTCTGCTACTGTTACGAATAATAGTGTAGATATTGTGGGAGGTAGAGATTTGCCAACGGGGTCACAACCCACAGGTTGAAGAGCACTTCATTAAGGAAGTTTTTTCTCGGAGTGATCTAAGAATGAACCCACATTTGATCATTCTACTTGCCCCCCGTATCTTCAGACTCTAACAATGGGCTTTGCTCTCTGTTTATTGAACAACACAGAAAACATGGGGTGGGAAAGAGATGAGAAGGTCTTCACAAAGATCTTCAGCAGAGCTTTACAAAGGAAATAGCTACTTTACTGCTCTAGAATAACACTTGAAACCACACAGATGTTATCAACTTATAGTCACATGTTGCTTCCATGGTAAATATTTGTTTAAAGTTTGCTTTCAATCTGCTGGCTGCTTTCATCAAATTGATACCACAACACACCCATTCACACACACATTATTTGCGGCCAGGGAAATGGAAGAGTGTATAGTTTAGGATTAAAACTATACATTGGGCTATACAAGATGTAAAAGTTAATTGCATTTGTAAATATAAGACGTAGTAAGGTTGGATATATAGTTCTCTTAAAGGCAGACTAGCCCTTAACAAATTGAGTACACAGCAGGAGAGCAGGATAAGTATATACTCTTAGATGATCTCAAAGGACATTATTGACTTGTCTAAGAAGTCCAGTAAAAGTTCAGTCTCATTGGAGTAAGAGATACCTTAGAAAAATATATCACCATGCTTAGTTACTTTTATACTGCTGTGGTTAAAAAAATAAAAAATAAAAAAATAAAAAAAATAAAAAAAAAAACTGAGGGAGGCTTCCACTCTCACATTGTGAACCATCACTGAAGGAAGTCAGGACAGGAACACAAACCGAGCAGGAACCTGGAGGCAGGAGCTGATGCAGAGGCCATGGTCTTCTAGGGTCCTCCATTGGCCACCTCTGGAATGCAGCTACTGTGTGCCAACTGTGAGAAAATACATCCCAGATTTCACCTCAACAATGCTGGTCCCTCCTTAATCGCTGCTGATTTCTCAGCTCTAGTTAACCAGCACTGATTATCTCAGCAACGCAAAGGTTTCCCTTTTGTGGTTCTGGTATCTTCTCAACCTTAGCTAATGAGAACCACAGATTCCTAACTCAAAATATGTAACAGACTCAATAGTCTTTAAGTGACTCTCAAACTTTGCCCTGGAACTGCACAAGCCAGGACCCCAGAGTCTGCATTTCTCTCAACTTTATCTTCCAAACTCCCAAAGAACAGCTCACTAAACTCAATACTCAGTGACTTTTCTAGCCCAAAGTTCCAAGTCCTTCTACAATCCTCCTAAAAGCAACATGGTTAGGTTTGTCATAGCAATACATCACAATCCGGCTATGAATCTCTGTCATACTTTCTACCGATGTGATATAACACCATGACAAAAAGCAAGTTGGGAGGAAGAAGGGGTTTCTTTGGCTTACCCTTACACATCACAGTCCATCACTGAAGGAAGCCAGGACAGGAACTCAAAGAGGGCAGGAACCTAGAGACTGGAGCTGATGCAGAGGCCATGGAGGGGTACTGCTTGCTGGCTTATTCACCTTGCTCTCTTATAGGACTCAGGACCACCAGCCCAGGGGTGGCATCACCCACATTAGAATGGACCCTCCTCCATCAATTACTAATTAGAAAATGCCCTTTAGGCTTGCATTGTACAGCTCCAGTCTTACGAAGATTTTTTCTCAACTGAGTCTCCGTCTTCTCAGAGGAGCCTAGCTTATATAACTAGCCAGCACACACCTAGAACATCTAATGAACTGATGTTTAGGAGCTGTAGTCCTGATAAAACCTTCTTGTGTTACAATATTTTATCATCTTTTTATTTATCACTCGGTTCAGTTTGCCAACATTTTTTTTAGGACTTTTGCATGTATTTTCATAATGAAACTGACTTTAATTTTCTTTTCCTGTTTTTTTTTTTTCCAGACTCAGATTCAAAATCATGATTACTTCATAAAACACTTTATATGGGGAGATTTTCTCTTTTTTTATGTCTTCTAGAAGAGTTTAAGATTTGTACCATTATCCTTGTAATGTTTGGTAGAATTCACAATAAAACCATCTGTAAATGGTTCTCTGTATTAGTCTTGGAAAGCCTGTTTTACATTATTCTTGAATGGTGATTTTTATTTGTTTTATTTTAGGTGTTGTAGTGTAGGGGCAGATGCTGTGGTCAGAAGAGCCCATAGGAGTCAACTCTCCCCCTCCATCATGTGGGTCCGGGGAGTAAACTCAGATCATCAGTCTAGGTGGCAAGTGTTCCAATCTGTGCGCCATCTCACCAGCTTTTGGAGGGAATGTGTTAAGGGTTATAAAATTCTACTTTATAGTTATATTCTTTTGTTAGTTCATCTCCCATTATCTTTTGCTCCTATCCTTTCGGTGATGGGTCTCTAGTCTCATTCTCGTGACTTTCTTCTGTGACTGCTTTGAAAACTAATTCATTACCCTTTGTTTTCAGAAACCCCAGTATGATGTATTAATGTAGAGCACTTATCCTCAAGGAACTTTGTTAGGAAAATTCTCAGCCACTGTCTCTTCAAAATTCTCTCTCTCTCTCTCTCTCTCTCTCTCTCTCTCTCTCTCTCTCTCTCTCTCTCTCTCTCTCTCTCTCTCTCTCTCTCTCTCTCTCTCCCTCCCTCCCTCCCCCCCTCTCTCTCTACCTCTCTTTCCCTCTCTCCCTCTCTCCTTACTTGAAATAAAAATTGGCAAAACCTTATGCTTGTCCGTTACAATGGGGTTTCTGGCCCGACTAGCCAGAGGTCCAAATCCACAGATCTGCCATCCCAGAGCACCTAGCACCCACAGCTGCTTAGGCCCCAAAAATGACTCAGACGCTTATATTAAGTTTGTGCTGTTTGGTCTACAGCTCAGGCACATTGCTAGCTAGCTCCTTCATCTTAACCCATTCTCATTAATCTGTCTGCCACATGGCCTGTGGCTCACCTGTGCTCCTTACATGTTTCTTCTTTGGGCATCTGGCTCGATCTGTCTCTGACTCTGCCCTCCTTCTCATACCTATGCTTCTGTCTCTGACTACGGTGTTCACCAAGGGCCAAAACAGCTCCTTTTTTTAAAGTTTGATATTCACAGCATACAGAAAGACATTCCCATGTCACTTGTCCCTATTTAAATTGTTTTATTAGGCATAGAACCTTTCTCTCTTCCTCATCCATAGAAAATCTGCCTCTCCACCTGATGCCCGACCTGAAGAGCTCCAGATTTATTCACTTTTGCAATCAAATCTGCCCTCAGTATACTTTAGATAATCAATCCAAATGTATCCAGTTAGTGGCATCATAGATCCCAATATTATTTGGGATCTTTACAGATACTAAAGTGATCCAGAGTTGCAGAAACAGATTTTCCATTCCCCATTTCTCTTTCCTCCACTCCAAGCCCTGTTGTTTTGATCTGGTCTCTCTCTCTCTCTCTCTCTCTCTCTCTCTCTCTCTCTCTCTCTCTCTCTCTCTCTCTCTCTCTCTCTCTCTCTCTCACACACACACACACACACACACACACACTGTGTAATTTCCTGTCTTTAAGTTACTGATGATGGATCTGTAAGGGTGTGCAAAGTAGGAGCTGGAGCTAGGCCTAGCAAGAGAGAAGGCAAAGGAATAGACCGGAAGCTGGGTGCACATACCTAGCACACACCCTTCTCTGACTGGGGTCTCTCTCTGTTTCCCCTTGCAGTATCCTCTTCCAATGTAGGATCATTTGTTTCTGCTGATTCTGTCACCCACAAAATTTGATTCCAAGGCAACTTATAATGGAAAGAACTTAAGGTTCCCGGGGGTTCATGGTGGCCAAACAAGGGCCCCGAGGCAAGCAGCTGGAGTAGCAGCTGAGAGCTTACATCTTCATCCACAAACAGGAATCAGAGAGGCAACCCTAATGGCACACCTCCTACAACAAGGCCACAGTTTCTAATCATTCTTTATCAGTTCCATAAACTGGGGACCAAGTATTCAAACCTTCCAACCTATGGGAGCCTTTTCACTCAAAACATCACAGCTATCTAGACACATTAATGGCCACAAAAGAAACTGGGAACCTGTTACAGACACATCGCTTTGAAATCAGGAACACAGAGAACAATACACAGTGATTATTGTACAGCCACATCTGACTAACCGTCAAGGAACTATCTACTTGAGTGGGTTGTAATGACACAACTGTGAGGTCTGTAAATTGTCTTCCCTCCATGGATTCTTCTCTTCTCCATGGATTGAAATGTCTGTGGAATCATGGACAGGCTCATTTGGCAACTCCCTCAACCCTCCCTGTGGTGGTTTGAGTAGGATTGCCCTCCCCCCATCAATTCATGTGTTTGAATGCTTGGCCCATGGGGAGTGGCACTATTCCAACCTATGCCCTTGTTGGAGGAAGTATGTTACTGAGGGGGTGGGCTTTGAGGTCTCATGTGCTCAAGCTATGCCAAGTGTGATATACAGTCTCCTTTTGCTGCCTGTGGATCAAGGTGTAGAATTCTCAGCTCCTTCTCCAGCACCATGTCTGCCTGCACACTGCCATGCTTCCTGCCATGATGATAATGGACTAAACCTCTGAACTGTAAGCAAGCCCCAATTAAATATTTTTCTTGTAAAAGCTGATGCTTTTAAGTTATGGTGTCTCTTCAGAGCAATAGAAAGCCCGAGACAGATGGTACCAGGGATTGGGGCATTGGTATATAGCCTTGACCATGGTTTTGTTTGGAGGAATTTGGACCTTGGGACTTTGGGTTGGGAAAGCAGCAGAATGCTTTATGCAATGCTTAATGGGCCATACTAGTTAGAAACATGGAAGGCAGTGGTACTGAGGGTTGTTTGAACTGTGGGGGCTGGCTCAAGGGGTTTCAGAGGAGAAGCATTTTAGTATGTGGCCCAAAGGCTGTTCTTGTGATATTTTGGCAAAGAATGTGGCTGCTTTTGGCCCTTGTCCTAAGAGTCTGCCTGAGACTAAAGTGAAGAGTTTTGGATTAATTCCATTAGTAGAGGAAATCTCAAAATCTAGTAATGACTCTGTTCTATGGTTATTGGTGTTCAGTCTTATGAAGATCTATAATAAAAAGGAGCTAGCTGAGCAAGAAAAAATAGAGGTTGAGAAGAAAGGGGGCACCAGGAAGTGAACTGGAGCTAATCCTGTCTTCAAGGAGATAAACAAACAAAAAAAAATGGAATAAAGGGAGTGGTGATCTCAGCATAAGACTCCACTCAGCTGAGCTTTCAACTTCTGAAAAGCAATTTAAGAGCAGTTTAATTCTAGGCACACTAGTACACCCCTTTAGTCCCAGCACTCAGGAGGCAAAGGCAATCAGATCTCTGAGTTCATGGCCAACCTGGTCTACAGAGCAAGTTCCAGGACAGCCAAGCTTAGGCAAACCTTCTAAACTGAAGCAAACCTTCTAAAACAGAAATCTAGTGAAGGTGTAATTGAATAAGGGGACCATATTCTAATCCCAACAAGCAGCAGAATTTGGCAGCTTTAGAGTGAAGGACAGAAGAACAGGGCTATAGAATCTCTCTCCATGACTAAGGAAGGATGCTGAGGCCAGGTGTGGGGCAGGGGTGTCCTGCATGAAGGCCAGAGAGGCCATTGTGTGAAGCTGTGAAGCTGAAGCCTGGATTATCTTGGAGACCCCGAGATATTGGAGATGCCAGAGCCATGGGATACCAGCCAAGGAAAGCTTCTATCAGTGAGTGGAACTGCCCAAGAAAAAGAAGTGTGCTGCAGTCAACAAAGCTGAACAGAATTGGAGATCTGAAGAACACTTTCAAATCAGACGGGAAGGTGCAGAGCTTGGAGTTTGCCCAGATGGTTTTCAGTCTTTCTTTGGTCCAGTATTTTCTCGCTAGGCTTCCTCTCCTCCCTTTGGAATTGTAATGTACATCCTGTACTGTTGTATAATGGAAGTACGTCATCTGTTTTTTTTGTTTGTTTTTGTTTTTTGTTTTGTTTTGTTTTTTATTTTGTAACAGTTTAGAGAGAACATGAGTCTCAGAAGAGGATTTGAACTTTGGACTTTTAAACATCATTGAAACTGTGATAGACTATGGGGACTTTTGAAGTTGGACTAAATGCATTTTGCATTTGTATGGTTACAAGCCTGAGAATGAAGCACAGAAGTGTGGTGGCTTGAATAGGTCTGGCCCCCACAGATTCATGTGTTTAAATGCTTGATCCATAGGGAATGGCCTATTAGGAGGTGTGGCCTTGTTGGAGAAAGTATGTCATTGTGGGAGTAGGCTTTGAGGTCTCATATTCTCAAGATTCACCTCGTGTGTTACACAATCTCCTTTTGCTGCCTGTGGATCAAGGTGTAGGACTCTCAGCTCCTTCTCCAGCACCATGTCTGCCTGCACACCATCTTACCATGATGATAATGGGCTGAACCTCTGTACTGTAAGCCAGCCCCGATTAAACGTTTTCTGTATAAGAGTTGTCATGCTCATGGTGTCTCTTCACAACAGAAACCCTAAAAAACTCACCCACTCCACTCTCAATCTATAGTCTATGTGTTCACCTAAGATCTTGGATCCTTTGATCAAATATCCTTGGTACTCCCTATGTGGTCCATATAGGCTTTTAACCCCAGCTATTCCCCCAAGAGAAAGCTGTGCTGTTAGAATGCTTTAAGCCTTGGCCCAAAGTATAGCTAAAGGCAACTCTTTATAAGACACTTAAATCCAGCTTGAGCACATGAGCCAGCATGTATGCAGTCAGAATTGATGTTTACTTTGCTCAGCGCAGGCTGCTAAGACACCTAAACTGAGTGGCTTATAAACAATATAAATCTATACATCACCGTTAGCTGGGACATCTAACACAGCTGATGGCTAGTGAGTGCCTACTTTCTGATTCACAGACAGTGCTTTCTTGCTGTGTCCTCCCATGAAGGAAGGGACCCGGCAGTTCTTTGGGTCTCTTTTAAGACACCCATCCAATTCCTAATAGACCCCCTCACCCCCAGTGTCCTATTTATTTTCCAAAGGCCTAGCTCCAAATATCATATCCCTAGAGACAGGATTTTGAGCCTGAAGTCTGGGGGTACAGAGCATTCCATCCATAGCATGTAGGAAGAGATGGGGATTGGGCTGAGGATCGGGTACTAGTGGTTCCTGTGGTATAAAACTATGAGGTATATGAGAATTCAAATTCTAAACCCAGATTTCCAAGTTATGAAGATAAAATCGCCAAGATAGTAAGACCACACCTGCTGTATTTAATAGTTTAGTAGCTAGTCCATAGTTCTGTTTCTAGTTAGTGTGTGTGTGTGTGTGTGTGTGTGTGTGTGTGTGTGTGTGTGTGTGTGTGTGTGTGTCGTACTGTATTTATTAGCTTAATGTTATTATTTAACCTCTGCCAAATCTGGGGATTTGTTCACTGTTAACATCTGTTGAGTCTGGAGCAAGCATAAAAATAAAGGTTTATAGTCACCCAAACAGCATGACCCTGGCATTTTTAAAAAACATACAGACAATTGGGACAGAATGGCAATCCCAGAAACTCCTATTTATCTACAGCCAAGCGATTCTTACATAGATACCAAAATCAGAAGCTACCTACTCTTGAGGAAATGACAGGCTTTTCAGTAAATGGAGCTGAAGAAACTTGACAGCCACATACAGAAGGTTTAAACTTGACCCCATTTCACATCATCTACAAAAATCAATTCAAAATGAATCAAAGACTTAAACTCTGAAGCTACTAAAAGGAAGCTATTTAGCACAAACAGTAGTGTCTGGATAGGATTCCAGTAACTTAGGAAGGTAGGAAAATTAGACAGATGTGACTGACTTACACTAAAAATTTTATTTTCAGTGGAGGAAACAATAGAGAGAATACTTACAGAATGGAAAGAAATATTTGCCAGCTATTCATGCAACAGAGGCTTAACATACAAGGAACTCAAAAATCATAACAGCAACAATAAAATAGAATTATCGGATCAAAGTAGATAAATGACCCAAATAGATGTATGCTGTAATAAACTCCGCGATCAAAAGACAGTTGGCGAGAAGGTTTATTTGGTTTCTACTTCTATAACAGAGTCTATCACTGAAGGACATCAGGACAGGAACTCAAACAAGAAAGGATCCTGGAGGCAGGAGCTGACGCAGAAGCCATGGAGGGGTGCTGCTCACTGGACTGTGTGATGATATATATTTATTAAAAAATAAATAAAAAAAAACTTGGCCTGCTTTCTTATAGAACCCAGGACCACCAGCCCAGGGATGGCACCACCTTCAATGGGATGGGTGGGCCCTCCCCAATCAATCACTAATTAGGAAAATGCCCTTCAGCCAGATCTTGAGGAGGCATTTTCTCAACTGAGATCCCCTCCTCTGAGATGACTCTAGCCTGTGTCAAGTCAATGTAAAGGTAGGTAGCGCATCATATCTAGTTCTGCTGAAAGAAGGGTCAGGGTTAGTGGCACATGTCTATAATCCCATCACTCAAATGTCTGAGAGAAAAGAATAGTAAGATGGCAGCCATCCTAGACTACAGAGTAAAGTCAATGTTAGCTTTGGGTACATGGTGCAAAGGAAGAGAGAAGGAGGGAGGGAGGGAGGGAGGGAGGGAGGGAGGGAGGGAGGGAGGGAGGGAGGGAGGGAGGGAGGGGAAACACTGTAGGAAAGTGAAGTGGCAGAGCCCTTGTGGATAGCTTAAGGGTCCTCGAGAAGCTAAGAAGAGGTCTTCTGTCTGACCCACCTGTCCCACCATGGGGTGGGTATATAAGGGCATGAATGGTATCATCACACTGAAAGCTGGCTGCAGGCCTCTGCTCGCTCGTCCGCAGGCCTCGGCTCATTCACAATCTCTGCTCATCTGCACTAGGCACAGCAGCTAAACGGAATCAGCCTCCGAACTCGTTCCTGGTTCTCCTTTGCTTCTGGCTACTGTGATAAACAGCACGAATATGACCTGAGAAAGAAAATGGCTTAACCTTAGACTTTCACATCAGAGTCAAGACAGAGGCTCAAGCGGGAACCTGCGGAAAGTGTGAAGGACGCCTCTTGCTGCCTTGCTCTCCAGCATTTCCTTGGCTACCTTACCTAACCCAGGACCATCTGCCCAGGGATGGAACCATCCATGTGGTCTGGGGCCTCCAACAGTAATAATTAACCGCGCATCTCTACTTTGTGTTGAGATGAATGGATGCAGAAAATGCAATATTTACATTTACATTCATAAAATGAAACACTTTATAAAGAAAAAAATAAATCATGTCATTTTCAACAAAATATTTGAAATAGGAGGGCATTATGTTAGATTGAAGGACAGACGCTGCGTGGTTGATCTAGAATGTTCTCTCTCAGATGTGGAAGCTAAGCAAAGCTCATCTAGAAGTGGTTCCAGAGCTTGAGAAGGATACGGGGAAGGTAGATGTCCTCGTGCCCATTGTTTATAGAATCATAGCACCCCATTAGCATACCCAAGTAACATACCCTTTTGTTTTATTTGGCTTTTCCAGACAGGGGTTTCGCTGTGTCGCCATGGCTGTCCTGGAAGTCACTCTGTAGACCAGGCTGGCCTGGAACTCAGAGATCCACTGCCTGTGTCTCCCAAGTGCTGGGATTAAAGGCACTCACCACCACTGCCTGGCTCAAGTGAATATCTTAATAATTTATAAACAGATGAATGCTCAGTGATCATATGACTACTGGGCAAATGGGACAACACCCTGAATGCCCCAAACTGGCACACTAATTACTCTAAGTTGTCAGTGTTCCAAAAACAACAACAAAAATGTATAGTAATAAGCAACAGCTACAGGGAGAGGCCTACTGCCTAAAGGGGCAGAGAATGCACTGGAATGGGGGTAGCCCCACTAGCCAAGCTCAGGCACCCGTGTAATCCCTTGTGCAGGAGAAAAACTGTATGATTTAACTGTTGAATAGCAGACCACTCCTAAGTCTCAGCTTTTTAGAGCAACGCTGTATTTCTGAGCTTAGATCTTGACTTCTGTCTCGCCACCTCTTCCAACAAACCAGCCTGGCATTGGTTGCTTCATAGAGATGACTAAACCTCATGAAGCTAGTAAGGAAGAGTCAGTCATCCCTCAGCAGCCACAGGGATCCTCCACAGAGGCTGAAATCCACGGCTGCCTAAGTCACTTACTGGAAATGGCACAGCATATCCATGGAGCCCTCACACCCACTCCCTTCAGTGTACTTCATATCTACTTTAAATCTGCTCAAGATTACTTGTAACACCCAAGATGAAGTACTGCTATGTAAACAGTCATTATCCTCAATTGTTCAGGGCACAATGACAAGGAAAACAGTTGTGCATACTTAGCAGGTCAGGTGCTTTTGCCAAATACTCTTCATCTGCAGTTGGCTTACTCCAAGGGTGTGGAACCCGAGAATCTAGAAGGCTAAATGTATGGAGGTCTGTTGCTGCCTAAGCTTCTAGAACATCCCCTCTTATCCCAGTGGTCAAATAAGTGGTCATAATGCAAGTAATCCAAACATCCGTCAGGCAGTAAATGTGTGAACAAACCATTGCATGCTTGTACCGTGTTAACCGGAGTAGTCGTGGTAAATGACTTAATTGTCTGTTCCAACAAGCTAGGCTCACTGCATATCCCCAGTACACCAATTAAAGAGACAAGCTGTGACAGGAGGTGCATTCAGTGTGGCCATATTGGAAAGAGGAACAGATAGAGGGGGCCGGTGACCCCCAAGTCTATTTGGCAGGCTGATAGAGTATAAATAACTGGGGTAAGACAAGTCACAAAGTCCTGATCTGTGTGTGTTCTCACTGATTGCTGTCTCAACTCAGTCCTGCAAGGTGGTCCTTACCTGAGGAAACAGGGTGGTTCTCAGGAGAAGGTCATATTTCTCCAAGGTGCAGCCTCACCCTTATGGGTAATCACTCTCATCTAGGCAATGGCCTAGACTTGAGAGGTTTCATGCCTCTTGACATCCAAGGTCACTGCACATGTAGGACAATGTAGGACAAACAAAGCCAGAGATTCCTGGTTCCCATCCTGTTTGTAGCAACCTTCTGAGCCCGAGAAAGAATCAATGGTCTTAAGTAAAATTTTAATGAGTTAATAGTTTTAAGTAAAGTCAGCTTTCTTAAGATTTACTTTTTAATTTTAATTATGGGGAAGTTATGTGTATGTGTGTATAGGTGCCTGTGGAGACAAGAAGAGGACATCAAATCCCCTGGAGCGAGAGAGTTCAAGCTGTTGAGAGCCGCCTGATGGAGGTGCTGGGAACAGATCCTGAGTCCTTGCTCTTACGCCACTGAGCCGTCTCTTCTACCCAAAGCATCTTTTAAGTGCCTGTTTCACAATGGCGTATTATTCTTTGATAACAAATGGCAAATTCTGGGCTGAAGAGATGGCTCTGTGGTTAAGAGCACTGGCTACTTTTCCGCAGGACCTGAGTTCAATTCCCAGCACCTACAAGGAGCTTCACAACTGTCTGTAACTCACAGTTCCAGGGAACTGGACACCCTCACACAGACGTACATACAAAACACCAATGAAAATGAATAAATTGGTTTTTTTCTAAGTGACCAAAATTTTTACATGGTATCTGAAGGATACAGGAAATCAAAGCCCCCAGCACATACAGTCTCAAGAGCACACAGGTCCATCTGTCACTCAGTGTCTATTGGTTTTCCCCATATCCCAAACCCCCTCCACCCATGGAATCACCTCACAAAGCAAGATGCAAAGCCAAGACCCTTTTCAAACACCCCCATTACCAATTAACCTTGTTTCCTTCCTGGGTGGCTTCCTCAACCACCCAGCCCAGAAAGTGTTAGCTTGCCTGGTTGGGGACATGAATTACTTTGCAAGGATTTGTACAGAGTTATTGTCAAAGCCCAGACTCAGCTTCAGAGCCCCCACAACCCTTCACAGTGACTTATTTTGATTTTCTTTGCATTGCTGCTATAACAACCACACAGTGAGCCCCAAGAATGCCGAGGTCAGCGTGAGGCAGGCTGTGGGGAAGGAAATGCAGGCTCCAAAGACAGAAACCCCACAGGGAAAACATGTCAGTTATTAGTTTAAAATATGAACCCACCTCATTCGCTTCTTGGAATAAAATATTCCTTTTAGCCAGAAGTTTAGAAAATAAATGTCTCTTATTAGGGAATGAAAATAACTCTTCCTTAAGGCTTTCCTGTTACAGGCAGATATCATTGATGGTAGATGCCTGGCTAACATCCTCTCTGTCCTTTTCTGGGGCTTTCTCAAGCTGTGTTTGCCTCTCTTTCCCCTAAAGAACCGCTATGGCTCTGAGGACACTCTCAAACAGAAGTCCTGTGGGAATGAAAAGACAAGGTTGAGCAGATATGAATGGCTTCCTGTGCACATCCCACCGACCCCAAGATGTCAGGCTTCCATGTATCCCATGCTGTAAGACCCTGAAGGAGGGGAAGGTGATGGTATTTCAAACACTGCTCATTAAAAAAGACTGGAAATTCTTCTAGAACTAAAACAATCCCACACCCGAAACTAATTTTCTTGACACATTTCCCAGGCTTTAATGACAGCTTCATTAATTGAATGTAGTCACACTGGGGCCAAAAAATAAATAAATAAATAATCATCTTAATCATCTTTTTTTTTTTTTTTTTTCCCTAATGACCTGCCAGGTGATGGATTTGTTTGGTTACTTACTCTGGAAATGTTTAAAGGAGGAAAGAAAGGGGAAGGCACATTTGCAGGTGTCACATAACAACTGGGCCTGATCAAGAGGTTTCCTGGGGTACAGGTGCCGGTAAGTCACATGAAAAAAAATGGCAGACTTAACAGACGAGGGGGGCAATAGGGCCCTTGTTGAGAGCCCCTTCTAAACTCATCAGCACCCCTGCCCTTAAGGTCTACAAGATTCCTGGGGATTCCCAGGCACCCTAAAGTTTAAGACTCACTGAGTAAAAACACAAATTTGGGGCACAGTCTAGAGGCATAGGTAGAGACTCAGTTTCATTCCCCAGCCACTGTGACTAGCGTGTGACTATTCTTAGCCCATCTTTCATCTGTGAAATCAGAGCAATGTCTACTTCATGGAATTCTGAGGACTGAACAAGCCCTTAGCCCAACTCTGGGATATGATTCTGCTTGTGGCCTCCCCTGACCATTCCATCTTAAAGAAGGTTTGGGAAATCAGACAGAACTGAGTTCAAATCCATGTTTTACAACTGTGTGATCTTGGTCATGCCACTTAACCTTCCTGAGCCCCAGCTTCTCCTTATGTATAAAGTAGGCACAATTTAAATCTCAACTAGCAACCTTCATCCTGCCACAAAGCCTTAAGATATAGACCAATTACACAGGCCACAGAGGGGCTTGAGATTGTGGCAGCCACAGGGTTGCCCTTGCTACTGAACCAGTGCTGCCCTGAACTCTCCCCCCTTCCCCTCCCCTTCTTCCCTGAGGCTAACTAAGCTGGTCTTTTCACTAACAGTTCCCACAAGACAATCAACTCTGCCAAACATTGTTGTGAATTGAGTAGATTTGAGGGGGTCACAAGTAGAGCTTTTTGCCTATGGCCTAGTTCTTCATCCCATCTCATACCCCCTTAGCACAGATCATCTCAGGAACAAGGAACTTTGTCACCTAGAAGGAAGCTCTGCTTCAGCAGACATAGGGACAAGGGATGAACATAGTGAGCTGTGTCTCCTCATTCTAAATGTCCCTACTATTATATCCGGTCTCTACTCCCTTGTCCAAATAAGGCAAGTGTTCCCAAGTCACAGGTTAGGCACTTTGGAAATACTTACCAGAGTGGCAGATGCACACCAGCTTCAGCTTCCTCTCTGCCAGACTCTGCTTGCTCTGTAAACAACACTTTCCTTCCACAGACTTAGGTTCCAAGCATCAGGGATGCCAGGGTTGCTGGAAGGTTGGAAGACCAGAAAGAAGTCCCTTTGTTAACATGCTGTTCCTTTCAGCTGTTGCTCAGCAACACCACCTCAGCTGGGTGGCAGCAACTGAATCCAACAGTACAGGTGCCTCTGGTTCTCAGTCCCTCTACACTCAGAGCCACCCTCATTGTGCCCTTTCACAAACAGCACCAGGTGCAGACACTGCCCCTGAAGTCACTCCCAGTACTACAGTGTCTAGGATCCAGACCCCAGCACCCAGTCATTTGAGTGTACCTCTGCCTAGAGGGCTGGGCCCTGGTGAGGCAGGCCTCCATGATAACAGACTGCATGGTCATCACGGCCTCTTCCTTATGACACTCAGTGGCAACTTCTTGGGCAGCTCCTTCAGCTGCAATGTCCCTGGTTCTCCTCCATGACCTGAGTCCTCTGCTCAGGAACAGCTCACTTCATATTTAAACCCTACCTGGTTCTGACTGCTAAGAGGACCCTCTCAGATACAGAAAAGCGTGGCAGAGATACCAGTTCCTTCCAGAAATGAAAATCTACCTTCTAAACAACAAATGTTCTCACAAATAAGAATATTCAAAAGAACATGCCAATGATTTTGACAGCAATTTCCCAAAGAAAAATATCTACACTATTCTGGGCTCTGACAGCATTATTGGAACAGAACCACAATCTTAAGCATTTGGAATAAAGAGTCAAAACATGGTTCTGGGTGAAGATTTAGAGTTAGACGTAACTCATGTGGGCAGAGGTGAAGCACGATCCGGAGAGTGAAAACCTGTGTAGACACCAGTGTAGAGCAAGCGCAAGGAGGAGACAGTGAGTGACCCCATTGACCTGGTCTCTCTATCACTGATAATGACTCCAAAAGTACAAACAATTCTAAATATATATATATATATATATATATATATATATATATATATATATATATATATATCTGTAAAGATACTTGTTAAATGTTATAAACAAACATGAAAAATATCATAAATTTGTAAAAGAACAACCAAAAGTACAGCCATATTTGTTTGATAAAAAAACATCGCAATAACTATAAAAAATGTGGAAATTTTTATAGTGTGATACTAAGCAGAATAAAATCAAAACATGAAATGTGAAGGAGAAAAGGTACACACCTACAATCCCAGCCTTTAAGAGGTAGAGGTGGGGAAGTCAAGAGTTCAAGTTCATATTCAGCTACATAGAGTTCAAGGCCAGCCTATACTAACAAGACTTTGTCTCAAAAACTAATGTAGAGAAGACTAAAGAAAAGAAGATCTTGTATCAAGATGCTGAGAGATGGTTGTCAAGGAGAGATGCTTGTCAAGGAGAGATGGTTGTCAAGGAGAGATGGAGATGGCTGTCAATGAGAGATGGCTTTCAAGAAGAGATGGTTGTCAATGAGAGATGGCTTTCAAGAAGAGATGGTTGTCAAGGAGAGATGGTTGTCAAGGAGTGATGGTTGTCAAGGAGAGATGGACATGGTTGTCAATGAGAGATGGTTGTCAAGGAGAGATGGCTGTCAATGAGAGATGGCTTTCAAGAAGAGATAGTTGTCAATGAGAGATGGTTGTCAAGGAGAGATGGTTGTCAAGGAGAGATAGTTGTCAATGAGAAATGGTTGTCAATGAGAGATGGTTGTCAGTGAGAGATGGTTGTCAATGAGAGATGGTTGTCAATGGGAGATGGTTGTCAAGGAGAGATGGTTATCAAGGAGAGATGGTTGTCAATGAGATCTAGTTGACAATGAAAGGTAGCTGTCAATGACAGACATTGTCAATGAGACAGTAGTCAATGATAGTTGTCAGTGAGAGGTGGTGTCAAAGGGAGATGGTTGGGGCCAGCCATGCAGAACATAGAGCTCATTCACAAACCTTTACTACCTGGGATTTAAGGCAAAATAGATGTCTTAGTCCCAAAATGAAGAACTTTTTTGTTGTTGTTGTTTATAGCTATGGACATTCCAAAACTTTCCCTGAGACCCTGAAGTATGGAGGAAGAACATGTCTAAAACTAGGAAAATGCTTGATAAAGCCATAAATGGCCTGGGGCTAGGGCCTTGGGGAAGCTGGGATATGGGATCCTGGGAACTCAGCTCTTTTCTCCTTAGGGGCTGTGGCTACTTCCCAAGACCCCAGTGTGATGCACTTGAGATATTGTCTGTCCCCTTTGTATAACACTGCTTGATCAGCTTCCTGCTGGCTTTGTCCCATTGTCTGATCATTTTCTATTGACTCTGTCTCATTTTCCCTCTGAAAATAGTATATAAGGTTTATACTTAATAGACTCTAGCGCAGATCGCGCAGACCTACCGATTCCAGCTTGTCTTCCTTATTTTCTCATCTCTGGTTCTGGTTCTTCCTCTCAACACCTCACCATTCAGGTCACTTCCTAATAATCTTCAGTGTGCATTCATACTTCCTAAAAGATAGATGATTTCATTCTGTAATCAGCATCAGAAGTTTAAGAATAGGAACCAACAAGATGGCTCGGTAAGTAAAGGTACCCAATTCCATGTCTGATGACATAAGTTCAACCTCCCAGACCCACACAGTAGATTGTGAGGAGTGATTCTTGGGAACTGTCCTCTGACATCCACACTCACACTGTGGCATACATACACAAAAATAAACAGACTTCGGACACTGAGCTGTGTCTTTTAATTTATTTTAATCTTTGAAAATAACTTTAAGATTGAACCTAAGTTTCTCCAATTGTTCCATGGGAAGGGGAGGGTGGTGGTGGACAGAATTTGAACCAGACAAAGTAAGTGCATGTGGGAGATTCAGCATTTATACAGAAGTGACGGTCTACTGAATTAACACGTGGTCAGCATGGTGAGAGTTACGATTGTTAACCAGTCCGCTAGTTCAGTAGATAATGGTCTGCAGAAGGTAAGCTCAGGGCTAAACCTTGCCTCTGACCAGTGTCTTAACCGATACTTTGTGTTTATGGTTGGGGTAGAAAAGCTCTGGAGAACTGACTTATTTTGAGTCTTAGAATTCTAAAATTCTAACTGCTATATGGTAGCAGTTCTCAATCTGTGGGTCATGACCCTTCGGAGGTCAAATAACCCTTTCACAGGTGTCACCCAAGACCATCAGTAAACACAGATATTTGCATTCAAATTCATAAAGGTAGCAAAACTATAGTTATGAAGAGGCAGCAAAACAATGTCGTGGTTGACGTCATCACAGCAAGAGGAAGTGCAGCATTGGGAAGGTTGAGAACCACCGTTTCATGGGATTAGACAGCCATGTAATGCACCATAGGAAGCCGTAGTTACCAAGCACAAAGAGAAATCCCATTATGGAGGAGATATTTGCTTTTACTGCAGAAAGGCCCTGAGGGTAGATTTGATGACTGAGTTACCTGTCACCCTTTGGTGGTAAAGACCAGAGGACTCTGTAGCCCCTCTTCAGCTTGGAGAAATAACATCACTTGAATTCCATAAGAGCAATTAGGGTTACTTCTTCAGAGAACGGAACAATGAAAACGGAGGTTAGAACCTGGCTTGGCAATTTAGGATAAAGACATACTAAATGGATCATTTAAGATGGCTGAACCTCAGCTCCCTTCTGTCTAAAACAAAAATTGGAAAACAGTAACATTCTTTACACACCAGGGCTCTTGTGAAGGTCAAATGCATTAGACCATCCATCACCAAATCAAAGCTCTTCATAAATGTTCAAATAAAATAATATTCCTTCCTGTGGCTCCCTGTACTAGTAAAATATTGGAATATTTTCAATCATAATATTAGTTGAATTACTATACTTAAGTATAATATCTGTGTCTTCAATATTTTTTAAATGCATATAATTAGCCAATAGACAAATCTAATTGATCACAAATGTCTAATATCAACTCAGATTCAGTGACTGATATCAGTACTAATAGTCACTTGGGGGATTTCTACATTTTCATTAAAACATACATACAGAGAGAAAGAATAAATGAGAGAGAGAGAAAGGGGGAGAACCAGATAGATAAAGCGCCCAAAATGCAGTCTATTAGGGCTTCCTTGCTGTGTTTAACATCTGTGACTTGTTCTGAAATCAGAAATTCAACGTTCATTTTATTTCCCCCCAATATTTCTGTTAAATGGAAATCTTCTATTAAAAAGTATGTAGAGAATAAAAACTATATTTTTATAATTTATATAAATAATCCTTTTCCTCTCAGGACCTTAAGTGTTTCTCAACCTGTTTTTCCATTACTGCTTCCCTAAATGGCCTTTACACCATTTTTTTCCTAATCCCCCCCACCCCGGTGAAACTGTAATACCACAAATATGCAGCTGCTTATAAATGGTATGTTCTCTGCTTTCCACATAAAGCACATACCCAAGAACCAACAGTCATCTTTGTGTGAGAAGGCACAGACTTCAGATGGTCTATATAATGGAGTATCTAACAGTCTTTGCCATAAAGCTAATAGAAAATGCCTTTGGTGTGAACAGCGGACCTGTCACATGTAAAGAGCTTGAAGACAGTGCTGGAGAGTTGGCTCAGTGGTTAAGTGAACATAGGTGGCTCACAACCACCTATAACTCCAGCTCTGGGGGCATCTGACACCCCTAGTCTCTGTGGACACCTGCACCCATGTGCATGTATATGCACACAGATGTATACATACGATTTTATGATAAATTCTAATTAAAAAAAAACAAAAAAACCTTGAAGTCACAGTGTGGATGCCTCTGGAATCTGATGACTTAGACTGGGGCCTACTTCTCAGTTGTGAGTCTTCTGACAACCTGTTGGGGTAAGGAGACCAAGAGTGTTTTGAAGTGTTTGAGAATTCCCCATAAAAGAAACATTCAGTTTGGAGGCAGATCCTGTTCAGCAGCTAAGCAGAGGCTGTGCGCAGCGTAGACCTGTTTGGTAGATCCTCTGGGTCCCAGTGGAGTCATGCTGGATCCTGAGGCAAAGATACTGATAATGGCACACCATGCTGCCTCCCCTGCCATAGCCACAGGCTCCTGAGAAGCCTGGCCCGGCAGCAACATGACAGTGGGCTGTGCATGTGTCACTGTGGCAAATAAGACAGGTGGATCTCTGCTCATCTCTGCTCCCTCCACTGATGGCCCCAGCTTGTACTCATATCAAACACCATCTCAGCAGCAACCATACCTTGGGTCCAGGTTCTTGGAGAGAAGCTAAAGGCAGCTTTGGAGTTGTCTAGAACAAGATTTGCCTTGAGTCATCTAGTTTAGTGATGGCAGACATATTCCCTAACCTGTCTGCTTCAGTCTCACCTCTACAAAGCCTAATAAATAATAGTTAGATAACGTATGTAGCACTCTCTTTGTCCAATGCCTGACACAAGTTAAATGCTCAATTAAGCATTAGCTGCTTTCAGCCCTTGGTCATGACTATTCCAACTCAGTATTCCAGCCACAGGAAGCTTCGTGCCCTTCAGCTTTCTGCTTCTGTCACAAACACCTCAGATGAACCAATCTGTGAGGAAGAAAGTGTTGGCACTGGCTCCCATTTTCAGAGGAGTCTGCCCATTGCCTGGGACCTGTGGTGATGCTGTACATCACATTGGGGTCCTGCAGTTAAAGGAACCTGCTCATTTCAGTGGCGGGGAAGCAAAAGCAAGAAACCAATGCCCTACAATCCACTTCAAGGGCCAACTCCCAGTGCCTACAATCTCCCAAAGGGCCCCACCTCTTAAAGGTCCTATACCCCCTACAGCACTGAGCTAAGGCCCAGGCCTTTAACACATGGGCAATGGGAAGAGTCTAAATTGAAACTATAGCAGTTCTTCTGATACGACTCTGCCTAGCTTTCTTCAGGCAGCAATGTTTTTAATAACGCTGCCTCTCTAGAGAATCCCTGCTCATGCTCTAAGCCCTTCAAATGTTATCTCCTCTGAGAAGGTTTCAGAAATGCAAAGTCAGTGAAGCTCTCTGCAGTCCCTTGCTAGTCCCTGGTTAGAGCTCTAACCACATGCCAATCAGTCCACTGGCTCTCTCTCCTTGTCCCTGCATGGTCCCAATGGAAGAAGTGAGTTTACTTCATCGTCTAGTACAAAGCCTGGGTCACGAAGTCTGACCTATTATCCTCACCTCTAAAGCATCACTTCACTGGGGATGTTCTCTGTCCTTGGCCCACAAGGGGCCTCTCAATCACTAAGTGTCTATGAACTAGAAGACCTCAGCCCAAGCAGAAAGTTCCAGATGGTGTTCAAGTGGCCCCTGTATCAATAATCGATATCCCCATGAACAGGTTGTGAAAGCTGTTTCTTAGATGTTCACTATGCTGAATATGGGTCCAATCTAGAGCACGGAGGAGCAGAGAAACAGGCAGAGCTCTCTAGGGTCACTTGAAGCTGGGGTCCACACCATTCTGCCTGAGGCTCACCCTCTTCTATCACACTGAAGCAGCTATTTCTCCCATCAATTCCCATTCCTCTGGTAAAATAAAAGAGGAAAAAAAATCCATCTTCCGGCAAACATAAATGGCCAGCTAGAATCAAGCTGAACCCCACCCCATGAAAGACCAGTGATGAAGGAATGGGTATGTGTCAGGGGGTGGCCTGACAACAAAGGAAGCAGAGAGTGGCTTTCTAAAGCACATCAAAGAGCACCCACTTCATCTCAACATAAGCACTGCCACGTTAGAGAATGTGCTCACTGGAGAGCTAGCTGAGCTCTGACAGAGAGACTGTCATTATTCTCCTGGCAGGGGGTGTAAGCTCATAGGTGGGCTTCATAGGAGGTGCAATGGTGCCACCTGTGAAGAAAAGTCCACCATGTGACATGTGACGGAATGCTGCTAGAAGTTTCTACCTAAGCAGCTAACAGAGAGGTTCAGCTCCCTCCATCTCCAGATTCCATCACAAGCTCTGGAAACTTCTGCTTCAGATATACTACCAAGGCCCAGAACCGGGAACAGGCAAATCTGACCCCAGATCCTGACTGTCAATTCCTCACTGTGTGGTATGAGACAAGTTCCTTTCCCAATCTGGGTCATTATTCTCACTTCTAAAACAGGGAGATTGATAGTATCAACCACTCACGGTTCTTATGAGGATGGCTGGACATTTTACACGTGACATCACATGCCACCAAGCCTGGCTCAGGGCAAATGCAATCAACATTAACACTTTATGGATGCTCCCAGGCCTTGCCTGACTCAGCCACTCATCTCAACCTGTGAGTGCTGAAAGTAACTTGGATTTTTCTCAGCCCTGGGCACGGCCTTCTTCAGGCTAGCCTTGGATGTCTCTGCATCCCAGTCTCTAGAGACATTTACAAGCAAAACTAATTTCTGCTCCACTCCCCAGTCCTCCATTATTACCCATAAGAATGAACAAGGGATCCCACTTGAAGGAGAGCTTTGTGAAGGAAGACCATGCAGCTGGAGAGGAAGCATGTGGCCTTGCTTAGTATAAGAAGCATTCATCTTGGCCCCTCCCTGTAGCCACATAGACTTCCGAGATGCAGCCCTGGGAACTATCGTCTTCTGGTAGCAGGTTCTCTCAATAGATTCAAACACCCTGGGATGAGTGGGTGTCAATGTCTTTTTAAACTGTGATAAATTACACATAAAGTAAACTTAGCTGGTGTTGAGCAAAAGGTCAATGGTCTCCACTGCAAGCACATTGTTGTGCAAACCTGGCTACCGTCTACCTCCAATCAGGTCTCAATAACTCCCCAATCCCAGCAGCGCCTGGTAATCACCATTCAGTCTTCTGTCTGAACTTGACCACTTTAGATAGAAAAATAGAACTTTCCCTCTGGAGACCGGCTTACTTGACTTAGTACAATGTCCTTGAAATCTGCCCTTATTGCATCCTGCATCAGAAGGTCTTCCCTTTCTATGAATGGAAGGCCCACCATGGGTACAGAAAAATACATTCTGTCATCCAGTCATCCACCAGTGGACCCTGTGTTGCTTCCATATTTGGGGCTACTGCGAAAAGCTTTGGGCAGAGTATGCACATTTGGGAAATCTTGCTTTCAGTTCTCTGGGGCATAGGTCAAGTGCATGAGTTACCTTTCCCATTGCTGTAACAAAATCCCTGGCAAACACAATTTAAGGAAGAAGGCTTATCTTGGTTTTCAGCTTAAGAAGGAATCTGTCCCATCATGACAGGAAGTATGGCAGCAGGAGCACTGGTTGTATGTGGATACACTGGAAACACAGTCAGGATAGAAAAGTCTATCTTAAAACCTCCAGCCCCACTTCTTCCTTAAAGGCTCTACCTCATGAAAGGTCCTCAGCTATCCAAACGAGCTGCCACTACCCAGGGACCATATGTTCAAACACCTGAGCCTAATGAGGGACATTCGATATTTAAACCATATCAAAATGGAGTTGCCAAATCCAATGGTTATTAGTCAATGTTTAACAAGAAAATTGTGGCCATTTATGGCACTGAGCCTTGCACTGCTCCCAGCCCAGAAGGCGCCAAGCAGCACCTGCTCATATATGCAGACTCATCCTTGGTGCTTTGGTTCCTCCAATTTCATCTGAGGGACCCCCAAACCTCTATTTCAGTACTGTTAAAAAAAAAAAAAAGTCAGAGCCCTTCACCCCAGAGCTCAGGCTGCTAAGGGACCATTCCTAAAGCAAGTTTCACAGATTAATGCACCTTTGGAAAAGCAGCTCCCAGTTTTCTCAGAAGCAGAACTCTAAACAATAACCTCTGGCCTCCACAAAAAGCACAGGGAAAGTGGATTATTCTAGGTGTTGCTAATGTACTTTCTAATGTATCTACGCTCATTCTGCTTGTTCTTTGCTGAGATGCGCATTCAAATGGTCTTAGATTTTTCAAATTCCGTGTTCATTCACCACTAGGAGCCTCCAAAGATCCAGAATCTGCCTCCAATCCAGCAGTGCCTAGATTCACATTAGCTGAATCTCAGTGTCCAGTGAATTCAGTTTCTAATTCACCCACACAGAACCGTAAAATAATGACAAGAGGCAAGGAGCACTGATGCAAAACATGCTTTGTGGAGCTCTGTTACAAATGCTGATGCTACTCTTAAGCTACTATAAGAATCAAAGCCCAGTAGTATTTCCTCCTGGAACAGTTACATATTTTCTTTGGATTTTTAGAGACAATTAAGCCAGAGAAGAAGATGCTGTACCCAGGCCTCTCAGAAGCAAATAATATAAGCAGACTTTGCAACATGAAAGAAAAGCTATGCCCCTGGAGTTTATGTCAAAGTGATGTGGGAATGCCTTTCTGTATGCTGTGAATATCAATCTTTAAATAAAGGAGCTATTTTGGCCCATGAAAGACACCATAGAAAAAGTAAGAGGAGAAATCAGAGCTTAAGTAGGAGAAGCAGGGCAGAGTCAGACAGACTGAGCCAGAAGCCCAAAGGAACAACATGTAAGGAACACGGGTGAGCCACGTGGCAGATAGACTAATGGAAATGGGTTGATTTAAGATGTAAGAGCTAGCTAGCATTGTGCCTGAGCGATAGGCCAAACAGCATGAATATAAGCCTCTAAGTCATTTCTGGGGACCTGAGCAGCAGCGGGCAGCTAAGGGGTCTGGGGCTGCAGGTCTGTGGGTCTGAGCCTCTGGCCACCTGGGACCCAGAAACCTCACTACTACATCAAAGGGATTTTTCCATTGAACAAGACCCTCCTCTGGGGTACAGAGAGAAAAGTTTGAAGGTGTTTGGAATGTTTTCAAATCAGAAACAACCTCAAATTTGATAATATTCAATGCATGGGTTGAAAAGACAATCTCTAAATGATTTATGAATGAATGTTCACTTCTAGGGAGCAGGTACAACTCACTGTTTCATCAATGGCCATTGGTGGTCACTGTCTTAGACACAGCCTTTGAGAATACTTGCTGCCTCTCGTCTAGCCTGCCCTTTCTTGAAAGTGATTCACAGAGACCCCTGAATGTCAGGCTAAGGAACACAACTTTAATTCCAGGGGCTATGAAAGCCCTTGAGACTGTTTTGAGTGGAAATGAGAGAGTAGGATCTAGGAACAAGTCTGATGAGGATTGACACTGTGGGGTCTGGAGCCGGCTGGGTCTTGTTTTAGTTGTGATCTTGTTTCTGTTTGATTTGGGGCAATGAGCCTCTGCTCCCTCTCCTGTGAAGCTGGTTAAATGGAATAGCGACTGCCCAATGCCATAAAGATTAAATGAGGTGGCCTACTCAGGGAATGTCCACAGAGCTTCTTGGCACATGACAGACCATCCATACATGGCTGCTAGGATTAGAGTTTATACCACTCAATGGCCGGCCTCTCTGTGTAAGATCTGACCACCAGACTCTAAAGCAAGCACTTCAGACAATGGCAGGAGGCAGTTTAAAGTCAATATTTGAAGATGTGTGGGAGTCTTTGGCTTTAAAACCTCTTCCTCTACTACTCAAATATAAGCAGGATACAAAATGGCTCCAAGAATCTTGAGAGAATGAGGAGGCACATCGAGAGGATATAATCTACTATGCTGGCATTTGCCTTCAGAATCTCAGTGTGCCAGTCTGTCTCTATGCTGATACAAGTCCACACTAAAGCTAGATTCTCTTCAAATGCCCTTTCCTTAACCTTAAAAGATTATAACTTTGTGATTTGATATCATAACACTGGGACCTTACCTGCCCCCAGTGCCCATCACTATTAACTGGATTTTTAAATCTAAATGGAAAAAAGTAACAGGCAGTGTTATTTTGTTCTTACCCACTCAACTGCTAGCTGGTTTTTAAATTGCCTTTCTCTCTGCCTTCCAAGATCCGAGTCATTTCTCGATTAAAGGGGGAAGTCTCTGCAGGTGCGGAATCTGTAGCCTAGTAGAGAGGGCTACTCTGCCAAAGCATGTTCACGAGCACCATCTTCTGGCCAAAGTTCAGAATAAAAAGAAAAAGAACAAATAAGCAGGTGCCTAAATGGTCTTGTGCCTTTAATCAGCTGCTTAACTACTTAACCATGAAAATGAGCTTCCTAGGGCTAATGAGAGCTGCCCAATTTGCAGAAATGGGGTGTTTATTTTTGTAGCACAATTTTCCAGCTGCCTGCATCCTGCATGCTTTACAGTGTTTTAGCATCTGCTTATGCAGCATTGTTCATGGACATGGCTTTGCCTGAAGGCTCCTTCTGGAGATTAAGAGACAGAGCATCTTTAGGTCTCTAGGGTTGAAAATCATATTCAGAAACCCAAGCAGGCAACCGGGCTCAAATTAAAAGGATCTGTAAGTCAGTTACAAGGTCTTTACATTAACAACTAGTCAAGAATAGGATAAGAAAGTAGGGTGAGTTTGGGTGGTACCCTATAATAGCATGGAGACCTATGTGATCTGGAGCCAAACAGATGAGGTCAGCATATCCCTAGCTGGCTATTATTCTGATTTTTTTTTTTAAAGAAAAAAGACAGGTGCTCTTGCAATAATGAGAGGAATGTACTCCTGGGGGAGGAAAGAAGCACACTTGCACACTTTCTGCAAAACTGCAAACTAAAAATAATTAAGACTTATGGGAAGAATAAGGTAAAGGCAGACAATTCCAAATAGGTAATAACCTCAGTGAAAAAAAAATGCCAGCAGCTTAAAGAGAATGTCTGGTTTCTAATTAAAAAAAAAAAACAAATATTAAAGAAAATAAAGGACTTTAAGACCAGATGTAAGGACAATTTGATGGATGGAAAGGTAAGAGAAACTATAGTCTTCTGGGTTATACGAAGAAGGAAAAACCCACACGGGATCAGTGAGAACTGAGTGACAAGTACTCCTACCAGGAACATAGAGGCTTCTCTGAGGCCAAAGGAGGGGAGGTGACAGTGAGCTAAGCCAATCCTGTGTCTCTTCCACAATGGTGTATCCAGCTGGGTTCCTATACTTTGCCTGAATCTTCTGACACTTGCCAGTGCAAAATGTTGGCAAGGTTGGGAGCATCATAGATGAACCACATTTTATTGACATCATTCCACTTCTCAGCACATTTGAGCTAATTTATGTTAGAATCACACACAAACACGCAAGTGTGGCAGCAAAATAGACTGAACGTGGGCCTGCTTCCTCAGCACACACATTGACATGAGCCCCCTCCTGGCAGGATGGGTCCTGTCAACCCTGCTTCAACATGAGAGTCACAGATGTCCCCATCGCCTGGCAAGGCCATGGGAATCCTATTGTGGCTCTAGGCTCCAAGCCTTCTTAATGCTTACAGTGCTGTGCTATATGGTAAGTTGTCAAGGCAGTACAAATTCGTGAGGCTATTTCAGCTACACTTGAGAAAATCTATCTAGAAAGGATAGCAGTTTCGCTAACTAAAATGCTCAGATGAAATGAGGCTTCAGTCTTGGAGTTGGGGACACAGATTTGGTCCCTTGGTATGTATTTTCCTCAACCACCTCCATCTTCCCCAGTTCTTTGCTTCTCTTGGCAGAAGCTCCCTTTCTACATCTTTTCCCACTTATGGTACCTGGACCCTCCGGTTTCAAAACTCTCACAGGCAGCAGTCAATCCTAGAAAGGAACGACTTTCACTTCCCTAATGATTTTAGCTAAAAATAAGAACAAAGCATGATTCTCTCATGTAGACGCTTATGGGCATGATCCCTGACTTCGAACTACTCAACTGTGGCCCAAGGATGAAGTCTCTGGACAGGCCAGAGTGAGCTGGTGTTTGGTCCCACCCAAGCTGTGTGCACAAAGATAGGAAGGTATCTCTCTTCCCAAAGGGAAGGAGAGAGAGAGAGAGAGAGAGAGAGAGAGAGAGAGAGACACCCATCCTCCAGAGGGGCAGAAACCAGGCACCCATCCAAGAGTGTTGAGATTGGAGTAATCTCCTTTCTCATGAACATGACTCCTGCAAGAGACGGTTTATCTTTGCCTTAAACAAAAGAAAATTAAAAGATAGACTGAAAATAACCTCATTTCACTGTTCATTCACTTATAAGCAGATGTACTATGTTGGTAAATAAGATAAAGAATTATAGGCATAGCTGCCTTCACGTTATATCTTGACCTAACAGGTGACTTACTGTGCTTCATAAACAGTAGGCAATTGCAAAGGCAAAATCTCTTCCTTCTTGCTCCAAGGACAGCCAAACACTTGTGTCCCAGAGAACTGTGACTGTTGTCTTATGGGAGAAATCCAAAGTAGAAGGTGTTTCAAGCAGTGACATCAAAAGCAAACACCTGGCCTAGGAGAGAATTATAGGGACCTTATACCCAGTGGGAATGCATCTGAATCCAGAAGAGGACCATATTCTTTGAGATGTGAACAATAAAGAAGAGCCACTGGGTTCAAAAATAGTCATGATTTCCTTCATGAAACCCTCCCAGGATGGGCAAGATGAAGTGTCTGTTGGAATTTCTTTTATTGCAAATGATAGAAAATGCAGCCAAAAGGCTTTAGGGTGTTGGTTCTCAACCTGTGGGTCACAACCCTTTTGGGGTCTTCATAGTGATCTCCTATGACCATCTGCATATCATATATTTGCATCACAATTAATAACAGTAGCAAAATTGCAATTATGAAGTAGCATGAAATAATTTTACGGTTGGGGAACACAACATGAGTTGCAGCATTAAGAAGGTTGAGAAACATTGCTTTCAGGGGATAGAAACAAAGTGGGTTGAGAATTTATTGGGTTATCTACAAAGTCTAAAATTCAGGTATGGCTTGATCCAGCAGTTTAAGTGATAGATTTAAAAAAAATAGATTTCCTCTATATTGTGTTTCCTCTGCTGTCTTTCTCTGGTGGGTTCATGTATCCATGTGTGCTCAGGTTAGACTTCCATCACTAGACTGAAATGCCCAAGAAGGAAGAAGTATTTTAAAGGGGTTAGGATTTATTTTGACTCACAGTTTTAAGGGTGTCATTCCATGGTGAGCCAGCTCTAAAGCAGTATCTAATGCCAGGAATTGCATGGTGATATAGGTGGTTCTCTCCCTGAAGAGGCAAAGAGGAAGAGGAGAAGGGCTTGGGTCCAATATTCCCTTCAAGGGCACACCCCTAATGAACTTTCTCTAACTAGTCCCATCCAACTCTAAGAGTAATGCTTCATAACACCATCAGATATAACACATCTGCTACATATGACATATATGATCCAACTCTCCCCCCCCACACACAAAAAGCCATGTAGTGACCCCAACAGCCTATCTTACACCAACAACAAAGCAAAAGCCTTATTGGCTTCTCAGTAGAGTGTTTGTTGATTAGTGTGCCAATCACCAAATTCACAAGATATAGTGCTCTAATTATCCAGTCACATGCTTCTTCCCTAAAAATGGATTAGAATATAAGTATCGGGTAAGGTGGGGAATGTTGTAGAGCACAAAACAATATGAGACGTTCCAAAGGGAATGAGAACACTAGATGCCAGGAGTCGAAAATGGGCTCAAGTCTTTATAAAGCTTTTTGTACTCAAGAGATAACCCAATCAATTCTTTTTGCTTGCTGTTTGCAAGGCATATCAAACCCAGGGCTTCATGAATGCAAGGCAAGCCTCTACCACTGAGCAGCACTACCAACCCTTTGGGCTTGTTATAACATACATGGAGCCCACCACCATAAATGGGTCTCGATGACCATGATGTTAGCTTCCCATCACTGCAACAAGAATGCCTGAGAAAAATCAGCTATAAAGGTAAAGGTGAGGAGGCTAGAGAGATGTATCATCAGTTAAGAGCACTGGCTGCTCTTCCAGAGCACCCAAGTCCAATTCCCAGCACTTACATGGCAGCTCACAGCCACCTGTAACTCCACTTCCAGGGAATTTAGTGCCTTCTTTTGGTCTCCTCAGGTACCATATGTGTATGGTATACATATATACATGCAGACAAAACATCTATAGAAAATAAAAAAATTTTTTTAAAGAAAGAATTATTTTTGGCTCACTGTTTCTGAGGGTTCAGTCCATGGTCATTTGACTTTGTTGCTTCTAAACCTGAACATCATGACAGATGCCATTTGATAGAGCAAAGCTGACCACCCCATGGTGACCAGGAAGCAGGAAGAGAAAACAGGAGAGAAAGAAAGGGAAAGAGAAAAGAGAGAAGAGTGGAGAGGGAGAGAATGGGAGGAGGAAAAATACCCTTCATGGAATGTCCTAGGGACCTTCTCCAACGAGATCCCACCTTCCAAAGTTTCCAGATCTTCTAACAGTCCATTAAATTATGAGCCCATTACTGTTATCATCTAATGAGGAGGCCGGAGACCTCACAAGCCAATTACTGCCCAGAGCCCCCACTTCGGAGTACCGCTGCACTGGAGACTGAACCATTAGCACATAGGCTTTTGATAGACATTTAAGATACAAAATATAGTACGTGGGAAGGCACATGGGAGCTGCACTGTCATACAAAGTATATTCTTTTGTGCATGCCTGTAAGGTTTCAGGGCTCTTGAATGAGCCGTAGAAAGGAAAGGCTTGAACATGCGCACAGTAACACACATATACACAGATATACAAATACATGCACTGCACATGCACACATGCATACACATATTCCACTTGCATACTTCAGCATACGCATATATTTATAACCACACATACATGCAAATTACACATGTACACAAATGTCTAACATGTACATGAATGTCTAACAAGTCTTTTTTTGTGTCCCACCAGCCAGCTCTCAAATAATAACATGGGGACTTCTTATTAATTATGAAAGCTTGGTCTATAGCATAGGCTTGTTCCTAACTAGTTCTTATAACTCAAATTAACACATTTATATTAACCCATGTTCTATCATGTGGCATTACCTCTCTTTCATTTTGTGCATCTTTGTTTCCTCTCCATCTGGCTAGAAACTCCACGTTTCTTCTTCCCGGAACTCTCTCTGTCCAGAAGTCCCATCTATACACCTACCTACTGTCCATTCATGTTTTTACTAAACCAATCACAGTGACATATCTTTAAACAGTGCAACCAAATATCTCACAATATGAATGTGTACATACTTGCACGCAGACTTATCCACATCCATGATCTCTCTCACACAAGCATATATAATGGTCCATTACACTTCCTTGCCAATCCTGGCAGATGCAGGCAGATACATATACAAATCTGTTTTGGAGAAGAGTCTTCCAAACACTAAAATTACCATGGTAGATTTGGTTTCCTTATAGAGGCTTCCAACTTTTCTTCTCCATCCCTTTGATTGTGTTTTCTGAGTGTTATATTAAAGCACATCCTGCTCCCCTCACTACTTTATTTCCTGTACTCTAAGTCACCTCTACAGGGACCCACCCTGTCTGTGTCTTTAGGCTGCTCCGGCACCTCTGTGGACCCTGATCTTTACCAACAAGAAGATACTGCCTCTGCTTATTTCAGAAATAATTCATCTCCTGGCCAACACTATCCTCAGGCAGAATTTCTCTTAATGATAACATTTTGTGTCAGACAGTTCTCCTCTGGGCATCTGCCGAGTCCCTCTTTAGAACAGGAGTGCCGTCCAGTGCTGTTTAATCTCTTCTTTGCTAACCCTGACTCATCCACACACACACACACACACACACACACACACACACACACACACACACATTCTTATTAAAATAAATTTGTGTTACTTTGATTAGACCCTAAATCACATAATGATACTTTTTTTTTTTTTTTCACGCACACAAGTTAAAGGACTGATGACTTCAGTGTGGAGGCCACTGTCTGTTTGCAGTCTCTTTTGGCCTGGCCAGAGGAAGGAGGGACAATTTCATACCATAGATTGTAGCTTCACAGGCCTTCCACCTTTTAGAATCCTTTCTTTCTTCGAATAATTCTTTTTTGTAAAAAAGAAAAGTTTGTATTTATTCTACATACTCCACCCCCAATGGCTGCCCCTCGTCTCCCTCCTGACCAGTACTCCCCACCCCTTCCTCCAAAATGGTGTAGCCTCCCATAGGGAGCCAGCAAAGCCATTTAGCCGAGCCACTCCATTGAGGCAGGACCAAGGCCCTCCCTTCTGAATCAAGGCTCCAAAAAGCCAGCTCATGCACCAGGGATGGATCCTGATCCCACTGCCAGGGGTCTAATGATTCACCAAGTGTGGTGGCAAAGCTTGGTCAAACTTCAGTCCAACCTGAAGCTCCTTCCAGACCCCATGCATACTGCCTGTGAAATGCAGCTGTCATTAAGTCAGCCAGAACCCCATGTGTATTGGAGCACTCTTCCCATAGATCACGTTTCCCATTCATCTCAGCCACTAGTGATGTTGGCCTTATGTCCTGGCTCCAGCTAAGCTGTTAGACTGGTTTAGCAGGAATCCCCCTCACACCTCCGGATGGTGATTTTCCATTCACTGACCCCTACCCTGTTTCCACATGCCCATGATGTATTCAAAACTGAGTACAATCTCTCACTCTGTCCATGACACAGGCTTTTCCAGTTATCTAGTAGGTCTTAAATAAAATCACCATATCATGGTCTAACACAAGTCAATGAATATTCCTTTACCAGAAAATCAACCTTCTACAGAGCAACAGATACACATGTATAAATATTCATCTATGTGTCTGCAAGTGTTGCACATTTTAAATATATGTACTTCAGAGCTAGAGAGATGACCCAAAAGAACACATACTCCTCTTGCAGAGGACCTAAGTTTAGTTCCCAGCACCCACATTGAATGTTTTCAACTGTCTGTATGTAACACCAGCTCTGGGGGAATCTGGGGTTCTTCTAGCTTCCACGGATAACTTCACTCACATGCACATAACCCTCAAAAGATACATATATAAAAATAAAACATACACCTTAAGGGGCTGAAGGATGCCTCTGTGATTAAGAGCAACGGTTGCTCTTCCAGAGGACCCAGGTTCCATTCCCAGCACCTACATGGCCACTGACAGCCATCTATAACTCCAGTTCCAGGGTCCAGGGCTCTCTTCTGGTCTCCACTCATACACATATTTTTTAATTAAAGATGAAGCTTATAAATACACATACTTGGGGGCTGGAGTGATGGCTCAGTGGTTAAGAGCACTGACTTCTCTTCTGGAGGTTCTGAGTTTCCAGCAACCACATGGTGGCTCAATTCTGATGCTCTCTTCCGGTATAAAGTTGATAAAGCACTCATGCATAAAATAAATTTAAATTTTTTTAAATATACACATACGTATATTTACATATACACAATATATACACAGAATACAAATATACAAAAACACCCCATACAATTCATTCACTGAGTAAATGTTTGTCTAACAACTACCATACGCCTGTCACCATAGTTAGTCAAAGCCAGCAGAACTGACTCAGGCCTCTTCTCTTACAGTTGAGAAACAGACATTAATCTTACAAATAGGATAGTCAGGCTGTTTCACGATTGTCCCACCTCAGTAGCAGTCACTAGTCAATCCCATCCAACCCTTCCTTAGATAGGGAAGGTGTTCCCTTGCCTGTCCCCTGAGATCCTGAAGACGTCCCACACCACCACCCCTGTATTCTGAAGAGTGATAGCAATGCTAGGCTATAGAACGCAGTGAGCTAGCCATGGTGATTGGCAGATTTTCCATCTGCCTTCTACCCCAGGTAAGACTTGGCCTCTTTTTAATTAACCTTTAAAGAATAATAAAAACAGTAACTGAAAATGTTCACTTACCGTCTTTTGCTTGGTCCAGCAATGTTTTCTTCTCAACAGTTGAATGTCTCAGGTTTTGAGTCTGGTTCCTCAGGGGGATGTCCAACTAACTGGGGCCTTCACAGTCTAGCAAGGGACGTCATCAAGCCCAGAGTGAAGTGGGAGAGGCAGGCTCACGAGTGCTCCACAATTTGATCAAGATACATGGGGATGGCATGGTACAATGCAGCCCAAACATAGCAGGTTTGTTTTGTGGAGAATTAAGGAGAAAGTCCTAAGCTTACAAGTGTGGTGATAGGTAGAGGCACTAACAGACCAACAGGCTCGTGCCCTTGGTTTGGACTTGAGTGAGATAATGGCACTAAACGAAGGATGGATGGATCTGAGCTAGTGGTGCTAAGTAGCACAGAGAGGCTCTCCCGCGGGCCGAGGGTGGGGATGATTTACATTTCGGGCATGAGGGAGCTGAACAGGGCATAGAGCCATTTACAGAGATAAAGAAGACACATGGAGGGGAAATGTGTAAAGAGAGGAGAGTAAACCATCTTGACTTGAAACAGCCATTATCTGTACCTAATACTTATCTCAAAAAGGCCAGAAGTTGCTTTACAACGGAGGTGCATGCTATGAGCAGACAGGGTAAAGCCAGGGAAAGATTTTGAGCCTGGCTCTATCTCAGCTGCTTCTTTGACCTTGGTAATGCTAGTGCCCTCTTGGCACCAACACTGCTTAGTTCATTTACAGTGTTAAATGGAACACTGAAAGCAAATGGCATTGGTTTGGCAGGGCCCGCAGCTGCTATTTAGCTAGCAACATCTGCAAGTAATCTCAAATATCCATTTTCTGTAGTAAAGAATCCTGTGAGGATGGGACTGTGTGGAGGGAGTACCCAGGTCGCTGGCGAGGCTAAAGGGAAGATGAGGGCAGTTACTTTTCTATGGCTTTAATAAAACACCAAGACCAAGACAACTTATAGAAGAAAAAGTTTGGGGCTTACAGTTCCGGAAGTCCATCATGGCAGGAACTGTGACAGCAGGTGGCAGACACGGTAGTTGAGAGCTCATATCTTGAACCTCAAGCACAAAACAGAGAGAGCAAACTGGGAGTGGCCTGAGGCTTTGAAACCTCAAAGCCTATTTCCTCCAGCAAGATCATACCAGCTAAACCTTCCCAAACAGCACCGCCAAGTGGGGTTCAAGAATTCAAATGCCAGAGCCTAGAGGGGACATTCTCATTCAAAGCGCAAGAACCAAAGTGGGAAAAGACAATGCTGGTAGACCCCTGGTCCCATCTGAGCCACCTGGGTGGGGAGTAGGAGAGTGTGGGCTTGAAGTGGTAGTCTGGAGTGGTATTAGTTTGGGAGGGGTAAGAGTAGAGGAGGTTGGGGAAGGTCTCTGAAGCTGAGGACTCTCCACCTCTCCAGTCCTGTGAGCTGTGACAGGAGCCAGGTGAGTCAGCGTGATCTGGAATTGGAAATAGAGATTACATACCATACTGAGCCCCAATGAGATCTGGTGTGGGGTGCCAACACAGGGCACACAGATGTCTGTGGTAAAGCATACTAAAAAAACATTGCAATATTAGCAGAGGTTGGATGTTTCAGGCACTAGCCTGCATAGAGGAGTGGCAAAGAATGGGCAGGCTCACATCTGAGAACAGGTGTGCAGAGGCATGGGGATGACTTTGAAGGCAACTGTGGCTCCTTGGGAATGAATAGCACTCACGCCTTTCAGATGAGACTCCTTGCTGAGTCATTTGTAACGTATACTCTCCAGCTAGCAAAGTTGAAGGAGGGCTGGATTTTAGGATACATAATTGAGTTTTTAAAAAGTAGCCAGCCAACGGGGGAATGGTGCCACACAGCTGCAATCCCAGCACTCAGGAGGCTGAAACAGTAAGATTTCTGTGAGTTTGAGGTAAGCCGGGGGTACACCGTGAGACTGTGTCTCAAAAATACCCAAACAGAGGAAGGGGGAGGAAGAGGAGGGTAACAAATAGGGGATGTGGGCTACATGACTCCCCTCACACCCCGGTTCTGGATTCCATTGCTTTTGTGTTATAATAAGAATTCTTGCAATTTCTCCTTCAAATTATCTTTGTTCATAGCTCACTACCTCCACATTATGATACACAAAGCAAACACATGTTCTTGCTGCCTGGCCAGAGAAGGAAAAGCTGATTGTAGTGATTCCAACCCAAGCTGCTTAGTTATTTCAGAATAAACAATAGTGCCACATCTGGAAGATGTGTATTTCCTTGTATGTTAGTGTTTTTTTGCTTCTTACTTTGAAAAAAACCTAGTATTTGCAATAGACAATAAAATTCACACTCAGTAGTATCTTAGAAACTTCTGGCTAAGATGAACCCCACATAGAACACTGTCCTGCTTTCCTATACTATTCATTCTTAAAACTGTAGCTGAAGCTGGAGACGCAGCTCCGTGTCTACTACGTTTCCAGAGGACTCAAGTTTACTACTTATCACCCACATCAGGTGGCTCATAACCATCTGTAAACCTAGTTTAGTAATAATAGTAGTAATAATAAATCTCTTAAGTTAAGTGAAAACTCAACAGTAGCTGAACAAAGCATACCCTCTCCCCGCAAACGGGTCAATGCATGGTGTGAGCCCAACATAAGTCTCTCTGCCTGAAGAAACCTTATAGCCTAGATAGAACAGTAATAGATACACATGAAATAACTACAATCCCCCAAAGGGACTGACCCCTCCCAGGCTCTATGGGGAGTCCTTCTTAGCCACACGATGGGTGAAGGAACCATATGACAATTGTGCCATTTGGGGACCGAGCCTCTAATTGCCCATGACAGACCTTCCAAGTCTCTCTTTCCCTCTAGCACACAGGTTGGCACTATTTCAGCTGAGGCAGCTCTGTCATCTGGGTCCCTCAGTATTCACCGTGGTTTGAATCTCTTGAAAAACCTTGATAGATTTGTTGTGAGAATGAGTAATAAGCCAGAGGTGCGTACAGGCATAGGTAGGATCGTGAATTCAAACCCAGCCTGGGCTACACAGAGAGATCCCATGCCCCACCCCAATCCCAAACCAAGAAACAAACAAAAAATGTTGGCCCATATTTCCTATCACATCATAATTTGGTCTATTTTAACTGAGGCTCTTAAAGTATGGGGTGGTCTAACCTCTCTAGGGCACTTTAGAGAATCTTAAAGAATGAAGATCAGCCAATGCTGACAAGACCAGTGGGATTTCTAACAAAGGATGCTTTACAAACCAAGGGCTGTCAATCCCAATGTTTGTTCCTTACAAGAGATGAAAGAAAGGTCCCTGAGCCCTTGGAAAAGAATGCAGCCATGGGAAGAAGTAGATATATTCCACAACAGTCACAGCTAACTAATTTTTACTCCCTTTGTAGACATGTTTTATGCTGAGTTGTGGCAGGTGACAGGCAGTGTATTCAATCTTTCAAGGAGAGTTTTATAAAGGAGCACCAAAATAAGCAGGATGTAGGACACCACAGGGGGTGAGTGGGACAGTGTGCTGGGCTATTAACAGTGAGGTAGCAGCCACCTCCGAGGGTGAGAGTCGACCTGAACCAGCTGACCTGGAGACTATGTGCAGAGCAGAGCACATTCTCTGTGTGAGCAGAACTCAAGTGCCCTTGTGTTCGGAGAACTCAGAGGATAAATATTTCTACCAGCCAATCTTTTTTCTTCCAATTGCTTGTCCCCTTGACCAACTGGAAATTCAGCTACAGGGTGAAGGAAACATTGCTGTGGTAAGAACTGTCCCTTTGTATAGCAGGACAGGAGGGGTAGATCTTGGGGACAAAAAGAAGACAGCCAGCTTGAGGACTCAAAGAAGAATAAAAGACTCAAGATGTTTCTGGACATGTATGCCGTGCATTTTTAAAGATCTATTTCTTTTTATCCTCTGTGTATGAGTGTTTTGCTTAAGTATATGCAAATGCTGTGCATGTCTAGTTCCTATGAAGGCCAGAAGAAGGCATATGATCCCCTGGAAATGGAGTTACAGACAGTTGTGAACCACCATGTGGGTGCTTGGAACTGGACACAAATCCTCCGCAAGGGCAGCCAATGCTCTTAACTGCTGAATATTCTCTTCAGTTCCCATGAGTGATGCAAGCTGTTGATGATTCCTTGAGGGACAGTCACAGCGGCATGCACCTTTAATCACAACACTCTGGAGCCAGAGGAAGGAAGGTCTCTATGAGGTCATGGCCAGCCTGGGATGTATAGTGAATTCCAGGCCAGATAGGGTTACATAATAAGACTCTTTTGGGAAGGACAGAAACATAGACAGACACATAAAAAAGAAACAGTTTTATGAGAGAAAGCCAAAGGAATATACAACAGTTAGATTCATAACTGGTTAAACAAACCACGTAATTGATGAAATCCGTACAGTAGAAACTTCTAGACGTTGCTGACTTGTAGAAAGCAAAAATACGGAGTCTCATAGTTGATTTTGTTATTGTACAATTGTATAGGGACGCAGAAGTCTTTGTGCTCACACATATGCACGAGGGGAATCTGGAATGTCAAGCATACAGGGTCACTCCTTCAAAGGAAGGAGTGTAAAGAATGATGGAGTAGACTTTCTAAACTAGTGACCTTTGCAAAACCTGTGGGACTGAAAACTTTTCAGCACCAGACCCTCCTCGTAAACTTCTTTTTCTCAGCCTATAGAACCCATTTTTACAGAGAGTGTCACGAGTACTTTACGAAGAGCTTCGATGTAGTCATATTTAATCTGTATTTAGCTGTTTCCCAATGAGATTTAAGCGGGCTTTAGTTATGCACACAGGATTGAGTTAATCGTCACAAAAATAGTTTTCATTTGATTATGCTGTTTAAATACATTTAAAATAAACAACCCAGGGTAGACCCTCCAAAACACACACATACACACACACACACACACACACACACACACACACACACACACACACACACACACACACACACACACGACTGAAGTTTGGTAAATTATAAAGTAATACTGCTCTCCCTTGCCTGTGTTCTCATTGCCCCTGCAGTCACCATGCAGTGCATCATGGCAAGTAGCTTTATCTCTTTGGTGTCTCTCTTCTGGCAACACCACCACCATGATCTCCAAGAATCTACCTGAGATCCTTGGGTGTTGGGTGTGGTCAGTTACATTATTTGCCTTCTGCTTAACACCACAGGTCAATTAGAGGCACAGGATCAATCCCATTGGAATCAGATAGGTGATACTATTTTTGTCTTTGGGTTACTGTGCTGAGAAGGTGCAAGTTTGGACCAGTGTTATCCACTGTGCCTGTAGTAGGAGGTTTCTGGCTGGGAATTTCTGGGCTAGCCTCAAGGTTTAGGCCCGCAGACCCACAGACCCGCAGAGACACACAGATGCTTACAATAGTTTTAGGCTGATTGGCCTAAGGCCCAGGCATATAACTTGCTAACTCTTTACCCTTAATCTAACCCAAGACTCTTATCCTGTTCAGCCATATGGCTCGGTTCCTTTTCTCACAGCAGCATAGTTGTCCTCTGCTTCTTTCCAGCTTCTCTCTGGCATTCTGCTCTGTGCTTCGTGTTCTCAGAGTTTTCTTAGTCTGGTAGCCCCACCCACACTTCCTGTCTGCCTTTGGCCAATCAGCACTTTTTATTAAACCAGTGGGTGGGACAATTATTTACAATGTAACATCATAAACCTACTACAGTGCTCAGTTCAGCAGAAGAGGATATTTACAAAAAGAGAATTTAAGATTCTCATGAAAACAGAATCAGAAAATATCTAAGGACAAAGAAAAATAAATTATCTCAATAATGTCCTCTTGGTTTCTGGGCCAACTTGTGGGGATATTTTCAAATATAATAAAAACAGTCAGAGATATCAGAGGAATCTACCCACCTTCAGTCTAAGAGGATCAGACAGTGGTAACTCACACCTTTAATCCCAGCACAGAGAATATCCCGGAGTGGTGACCTAAACCCTTAATCCAATCTGAGTTCGAGGTCATCTTAGTTTACAGAAGGAGTTCCAGGCTCCCAGGCAGGCAGTGGTGGTGCCATGCCTTAACTGAGCAAAGAAAGTATTTAAGGCAGGTGTAGAAAGACAGAGGGGGAAGAAGAAGCCAGGAGGATGAGGCTGAGGAAGCTGGAAGACAGCTGGGTGAGATGTGACTGTGGTGTTTCTTCGCTGATATCTCCGCCTTTCCAGGAGATTTGGCCCTGAGTTTCCTTCATGCAATACCGACTTATTCCTGAAGCATGTCAGTGACTTCCATTTTTATTCCTTATATGAGCCACTCTATTGTCCTTTTTCCCTTTGCCAGTTTGAGTTGGGTTTCTTCTGCTTCTGATAGAGATGCCTGCACTACAGATCTACCAACATCAGTGATTTTCATGTGCTTTAATACAAACAATTAGTATATTGACAACAGCAACCACTGTTGTTCAGTACTCAGTAAATGTTTTGGGGGTAAAAAGTTGTTCGCATTAGGTGTAAAATGTTCCCCCAAACGCATGTGTAGTATAGGCTTGGTCTCCAAATGATGGGTCCAATCATTGGCAGGAGATTGGACCTAATAGAGCAATCCACTACTGAGTTCATAACTTGATAATCTATCAGGAGAGAGTAGGATATGGGGCTTAGAAGGTGGGAACATACCTTTGAGGAGTGTCTCATCCTTCCCATTTCCATTTCTCTCTCTACTTCCTGAATTCCCTGAGGTGGCAACTTTGTCTTCTACATGTTTCTATGACCATGATGTTCTGCCCTTCTTTGGGCTAAAAGCAATGGATCCATCTGGCCTTGGATACAACCCTATGCAAGTGAGTCACAGAAAATATGCCCTCCTTCGAAACTTCTCCCCTTCATAGCTATGAAAAACTAATAATTATTGTTACTGAAGCACAAGGAAAGTCTTCTCCCAGACCATACATAAAAGGCAGTAGGAGGCTTGTGAAACAGGCAAGGTTTTCCACAGATATTAGAACTCAGCCCTATGCAGCAGATACCATGCACTGGTTCTTGCTATCATGAAGTTCTGTTGGGACCTTCCCCAAAACCATCTTCCAGGGACTCTCACACCACACTGTTCTCTTCTGTTCCTAAGCAAGCTCTGCTCATTTGACCTCATAGGCCCTGTTTCTTATAGACATTTTCTGAGGTCTCGATGGAATGTTTCAAGATTGCTGATTTCCGAGGAAGAGTATTTTCTTTACTCTGCCCTCAACACAATGCACCTTGCAATTTCTGCTTTCCTCTGTACTTCTGACATTATGATCTTCTGCAGATAGCCTTGCTCACATCTTCTCCAAGTGTGGAGAAGTCAGGTATCTGCATCTTTATACTGTGAGAACCTCTTACTTGAGAGCAAGACCTTCCTACGGAAACCACACTGCTCTGCTCAATCTTGAAGGAATCTCCACTCTCAGCTCTACATCCTCATACAAATGGCCTGAATAGGGGCTGAGGCTCCCAACCTGACTGCACGCTTCCAGTCAGGGAGGCCAGCCTAGAGGCAAGGCCACCCTCTTTCCACTGGAATTGCACCATCTCACACAGCAGCCACAAGCCACACATGGCCATTGAGAACTCCAAGAGCTGCTGTCCAAACTGCTCTGAGTGTAACAGTCACCATCTTTTATACACAATAAGCTAATGTAAGACATCTAATTACTTTTATAATGAGTTGGTATGAGAATATACATAACATGTAGAGTGAATAAAAAACTCATTACAATTTATCCCATTTTTTTCCTTTTAAAAGACATGGCTACTAGGAAAAGTTAAGCTACATACACAGCTTATGTTAGATCTCTACTAGACAGCACTACTTTTAAATGTAAGGGCCCATGGTTTCAGGGTTTACCCGAACTAAAACTCCAGGATGGAAGAAGCAGTTCAAGGGTCTGCTACATGGTATTTGTGGATCCCACAGGCCCCTGCCCAGCACATTCTAAACACAAGATAATGTGAGGGAGAAGGAGGAAGTAAGAGTAGGAGGAGAATTTGGAGTAGTGGTGATAGGTGATGCTGTCGATATTACTCATCTGCTAGTCCTGTGTGAATTAAAGCTATTCCTGTTGCAATTCTGCTGACCTCGTAGGTTACAGTATGGTTTGAGTGGAGTAAAATCTCCTTAAACTATAAAATCACTGCATAAAGAGTGGTTGTACTAATACTCAGGGTGACAGCTATCGTATTTTAGCATGCATTGCTGTGACTGGCTAACATAGCTACTCTGGTAGCCTGGCCCTGGGCCCCACAGCCTTTATAATTGTATCAAATGTTTTTCTATTTAAGAATTTTTTAATTCAGTTTATATACCAAACACAGACCCCCCAGCTCATCTCTCCTCCTGCTCCACCCCTATCCTTCCTCCCACCTCCATAACCCCTCCTCCAAAAGGGTAAGACCTCCCATGGGGAGTCAGCATAGCTTGCTACGTTCAGTTAAGGCAGGGCCAAGGCCCTCTCCCCTGCATCAAGGTTGAGCAAGGCATCCCACCATCAACAATGGACTCCAAAAAGCCAGGTCATACACGAAGGATAGATCCTGATCCCACTGCCAGGGCCCCTTACACAGGCCAAGCTACACAACTTTCTTCCATATGAAGAAGGTCTAGTCTGGGCCCATGCAGGCTCCACAGCTGTAGGTGTAAAGTTTGTGAGTTCCCACTAGCTTAGCTCAGGTGTCTCTATAGATTTCTCCATCAAAACTTAACACTGGGTCTGACACTAGGTGGCAGTAGAAGCCGCACTCCATTTCGCCTTGGTCCCAGCTGCACAGCCGGCCCTGGACTGGAAAATGTGCAGTGTCCCTAAGGGACACCTCATCCCCCAGGACTCCTTGGGTTAAGAGCCTTTGCATCTCGTTTGCTGCTAGGCATTGTGAAAAACACAGAAAGCTTCGAAGACACAGAACAGCTCTTCAGTCAGAAGCATTTGTGTGATAAACAACCATTACAGGAGGCTGCTGTACCGAACTGAACTGTTGCACTAGGTCCCAACAGACCAGACCAAACCTAAATGGAGTCATGAGAGCTAAGTACCACATCAGCAGGAAATGTAAGTACATCAGCCTGGAAACAGACTAGCTTCCCGGAAACAGATTCCAGTCTACCTAAGCTGATAAAAGGGAGTCCATTCTGCTTTAAGCCTTTCCTCCATGTTAACATACCAGTTTACTTTCCTCTTCCGTTTCCTTGTCTCCATCTTGCAAAGTCCGCTGTTGTAACATGGTCTGTGAGAGCTTTTGATCCATTTTATATAACTGAGGCAGCCCTGATTCACCATCCTTGAAGAAAAGTCATTCATATTATGATTAAATTTGTTGTAATTTTGTCTTTTGATGAATCTAAAAAGAGAGACTGGCCCTCAAAAAAAAAATTTAGCGGATGAAATCCCTGCTATGTTGGAGAGAGGAGTGGCAGCTGTGGGCATCCTAAGAGGCCTACAGGAGAAACAGAGAGAGCTTCCTGTGACATCTGAGCTGGGTTTTCATGAAGGAGGCCTTCTCTGGGATACCAGTGAAGAGGAGGAGCTTTGAAAAGGAACAATACGGGGTGGGCATGGTGAGACAGGCCTGCATGATAAAGACATGTCCTGCCTGGACCCGCGGGCATTTCTGCTGAGAAGCTAATAGTTTACACAGGGAAGACTAGATGGAAGTGGGAAAGTGTAATAGCTAATCTCAGTTGTCAATTTGACTCAGTCTGGAATAAATTAAAGTACAAGCCACCTGCCATTCTTGTGAGGGACTTATCTTGATAAGTATGAGCAGTGTCTTCTAGTGGCAGCCAGATAAAAGGTCACAGAAAAAGAGAACCTTCACTCCTCTGGCAAGTTCATCTACCCTATAGCTCTAGCATTCCTTTGGGCTTCTGACATAGACCGAGACTTTCCTTTCTGGGAATCCTCTAGGACGTCAGCACCAGATTGGGACTGCTGAGACATTCAGCATCATAGACTGAACATAGGACACTGTGAGACTCTGGAACCTGGGCGCTCTTGCAGGTGACTCGGGGCCACACTGGAGCCCTTCTTACCTGTAGAGAAACCCGACAGGCATGTACATGTACTTGTTACAGTGCCCAGCCTCTAGCAGACAGGTTCCTAGATTCTCCAGTGGTTGTTTTTCTTAGTGGTTTCTCACAGTATTGAGAAACCCAAAAGCTGTAGGACTGTTGGGAGTAGGATTGCTGTGCCCACCCCCTCCATCACTGTGATCACATCTTTTGATTTACCCATTGTGGGGCCCAGTAGCTTGACAAACAGCAAGCCCTTGCTGGCACCTGGTGGGTCCAAGGGCCCAGGAACAGTCACCATTCAGGGAGGAGCCCACACCCAAAGGGAAATCCCTGACATTCCTAACATTCCCTTCCTGGGAAGGGGACCTTAGTTAACAATAGAACAGATGAGCTCTAGTTACACGTAGACCACCACTAAAGGTTGAAACATCCCTAGAATTCAATGAAACCAATGAATTCCTAACTGGTACCCCTAGCCAGAGTTTGGACCAATCCCAGGACTGTAACTCCACAGCTCTGAAGTTCCTAGACAACCCCTTCCCTCCCCAATAAAAACCCTTGCCTCACCCTGCTCAGGGTTGCTCTTACTTCACTGCCTTGTAGGAAGGACTGTGCGACCCAAGCTAGTTTGCCAATAAACAGACTCTTTGCTGTTGCATCAGACCGGTCTCTTGGTTATCTTTTTTGGGGGTCTGGACATAACATCCAATATTTTATCTACAGTATGAAGATGCTGTTCACAGCCATGGGGCAACCTCTGGAGTAGTTGTGGACAGACAAAATAAAACCCAGTCTCCCCAGGATTCATCAGATTGTAGTACATATGAAGCCTACTTATAAAATCCCTCGGAGCCTTTTAATTCCCTGTACTATGTTCCTCAAATACATAAAATTATCAAGGAATGTATAACCATAATTATAAACAAACCCATAATTTAAGCCCACACTTGGTCCTCACTCTCAATGTCATTTTGATTTTGTCTGGTTAATGTCTTCTGCTCTCTTAGCTGTACAGGCGACCCACACATATCCAGAAATGTGGGACTACTGAGTTCTTGGGACACTTCCCAGGCCTCTAGACCTTGGATTGTTACAGTGACACCGTGTTCCATGCTGAGAAAATAATGGCCTCTCCTAACATCTGCTCTAGACTTGGTCACCAGCAGATCCCAAAGTAGAATCTTTCAAACCCAGTTTCAAACCACCTGTGATTTCCTGTCCAGAATAAACAGCCATAATGTCATATTCTCCTATTTTCTCTCTCTCACTTTTCCAAATCCACACTACTTCCCACAGAAACACCTGTATGTACATTGGCTCCTGCAATAAAATTCAAGAGGGTACCTGATCCACCACCTAATGCAGTCTGGCCTCAGCTAGAACACTACAAAGTTTGCAGAAGAAACCACAATGCCGTGATGGCCAATGCTATCACAGCTGCAAATAAATCTGATAATATGCTTAGACAGCTGAATTAAGCCTAAGCAATAAAAGGAGAAATACAGTGAGAAGGAGCAGCAGGAACACAGGTTCAGAGGCATCATCTCAGTGTGGCTGGAGTATAAATGCAGAGTGAGAGAGGGGTTGCAGAGGTCAGAGATGCAGGTGGCTTTACAGAGTAAAGTATATTTAGAGTATTTTTGAAGTCAGATAATACATTAATTGGTGGCAGGGTGTGTGTGTGTGTGTGTGTGTGTGTGTGTGTGTGTGTGTGTGTGTGTGTGTGTGTGTGTGTGTGTGTGTGTGTGTGTGTGTGTGTGTGTGTAGGTGTGTTAATGCTAGTGCCTAAATCAGAAAGGTGACCAGCTGGGTGCTTTAGAAAGATCTCCAGTCAGAATAAGTTTGCAAAGTGTCAGAGAGGAGGAAATAGGTCTAATAAAGATGTGGTTTCAGGAAAATTCATGAGGACCATAGCTAATTATGGTGGTAAGGTAAGGTAAGGAGGAGGAGGAGGAGAACTGAGACCATTTCACAGGTGGAAGCAATGGGAATGACTCCACCGCTTTTACTTTCAGCTCAAGTAACTAAATGTACTCAGACCATTGACCAAGACACCAACCAGAAGGGAAAATGGAAAAATGATAGGCCCTTCTTTGAAAGAATTTCAGGTTCGTTTTTGTAGGGTGACAAGCAAACCTTCAGTGATATGGAGCCTAAGCTCAGGAAAGGTTTCCCACCCAAGGATATAAACTCTGGATCATAGGGAAGGAGTGGGTGGGTGTTTATGGGTGATGTGTTGCCAGAATCCATGGAAAGATTGTGGAGGGGAGAACTCGGCAGTCACCAACTCAAAAAGAGCATCCGATATCAAAGCTGACTAAGGAGACTGGGACAAATCATGATTTCACTGTGTTAGAAAGACACTAAGGAATCCCAGGAACAAAGAATGGAGGGGTGTGCAGAGAGCAAGGGCTGCTTGGGAGGGTTAAGTATAGGAGCTAACATAGATTTGTGATTCAGAAAATTTATTCTGGAAGCTGGGTAGCATATATTGTGGAAGATTTCAACTAGAGGCATGGAGACAAGCTAGAGACACTGTAATCTGGGTAAAGACATATAGGCCCAGTCTAGCACAGAGTGATAGAGGTAAAGATGGATGCTTTAACTATTCCCAGTGTTGAGTACAGCAGACAACATGTAGTCACAGATGCAGTACTTAGCATAAGGAGATGGACCACTCAAGGCTGATTCTCCTTTCTAGCTTACCTTAAAGTTTTTTATGGATGAGACACAGAGGAATTCTGGGGGAAGAGATGTGTGGGTATAAGAGAGAACACTTCCTTTGATTAGTATCTTCCCGAGTTGAGCTGCTCCTACAGAATAGATAAAGGACTTTTATAGAGGAAAGCCTAGGACTTTCAGGCCTGATAGGAAGAGAGCAAAGAGCCTATCAGTCAATAATTCACCTTCTGAGTGATGGTGTCTGACCAATCAATATAGTCCTCAAGCCTCTGTCTGGTGATACACTAGAACGAACAGGACCAAGTCCCATGTAACCATGGGGCCCAATGCTGGCTACTAATAGCAATCTGGAAAGAGGCTGAAATTCTCTTAAGGACTAGTTAGTAAGCTTTATCCCACATCTTAAGGTCTAACACCTTAACAGTAGAAGGTAGCAGCAACACATACACACACACACACACACACACACACACACACACACACACACACACACACACACATATGATTCAGGCCAGCCAGCACACTGGAAATGCAAATGTGAATTGCATTATGACAGCCAACAAGGAATGGAGAAGCACTGTTGGCTGGCAAGTGGAAGAGCCCCAGAGCAAGGACTGGAGGCTGTGACTCCAAGAGACATACTGCACAGAAAGTGGGCAGAGAGGACCAGCATTTTGCAGTCACCCACCCAGCCAGGTAACCAACCAGTCAAACCAGAGCCCAAAAAAGGGATTCTTTCCTTTGGTCCTCTACCCTAGATGGTATACAGCACAGGTGCACACATGTGCTCATGCATGTGTGTGTGTGTGCGCACAGACACACACACACACACACACACACACACACACACACACACACACACACAAGATAACTAGATTTATTTATTTTTGTTAATTATTGGCTTTGAATGAAATAAAAAAAGTAATTTACGCTTAAAGAACCTGATAGAGTTGGAGTGATGTCAGCAGTCAGGAGTACCTGCTGCTCTTCCAGAGGATCTGGATTTAGTCCCCAGCATCCAAGTGGTAGCCCACAAACATCTGTAACTTCAGTTTCATGGGAACTCATTCCCACTTCTGGCCTCCTCGAAGCATCAGGTTTGCACTGTGGTGCATACACACATTCACACAAGCAAAAATACACATGAAGTAATAATAATTTAAAAATTGGTAACTTACTGTGGAATACCGTCCATTCATTAAAATAAGTGAAATGCTGTGTTGAAAGCAAAGAGTAGCCAGACCCAAATGCACAGCAAGAGTGTGATCAAACAGCTTTGAAACATAAGTATCCTACTTACTTTTTTTTTTTTTTTTTTTTTTTTTACACCTACAGGTGTAAATGAACATTTCTCTGATTCTGAGGAAGGAATCTAGTTCAAATTGGAAAGGTTTTCCTCTTCTCCTTCTTCTTCAAAATGAAAATATTTTCCATCCTAAACTTGTGTGAGGCAACTTACCCTCCTTTACATCTATCTGTCTTAGAGTTAACTTCTCAAGTTTGACTTTCTTGCTAATTATAGGGAACAGGTTACCCCATACCTTGAGCATGGAGAACAATCAGGCTAATGGCATGTGAAATTCTGTTAGAAGAGTCAAGGTGTATAATTCGAAAAACAAGAAAAAGTTCTGCTTCTGCCTTTCAAATGCAGACAAGAAAGGGTAAACTCTCAGAAACATTTCTGAAACACAAATGGAGTCCAGGTCACCAGTTACAAATCTCTCAACCCCTTAGGAAAGGGAAGAAGAACTTGTTTGTCAAACAATTGGCTGGCTACAAATGACTGGAACTGGAGAACAGGGTGTGCTGTTTCAAGGTGTGGTTAACAGAATCCGTGGGACAGCTGGCTCTGAAATGGGTTGATCCCTCCGCCTTGGGGGCAAACGGCAATGCTGTCTGTCTTGGGTGGGGTTATTTTGAAGAAACTATCCCAGGCCAGGGCTGTTGGTTGCAGAAAAGCCAGCAGGCAAGCATGCTCAATGGAACTGCCATGAGCACTAAAGGGAGGAAAGAGAACTGAATTTTAGTATTTTTACTAAAAATGTGTATTCTGTAGAGGCAAGGAATGTGAAAGAAAGCACTAGAAAAAGAAAAAATCCTGGTGTACGGCATAAAATACAAATTAGGTTACAACAAATTCAGGAAATTTTGGATAATTCTGAAGGATTACTAACATTTACTATATTCTGTACAGATGTTAGACCCTCCACTATGGAGTCTGGCTTCTTTGTCCTTATAGAACATAGTTTTTTGTTTGTTTGTTTTTTAAGAAGTGACTAAGAACTTCCATTCTGTAGTCACTAAGAAATAACAATCCAGCTTGTTCATTTACAAACAACTGCACTTTTTACTGAAAAGGCTCAATGGGATTTCCTAGAAAATGCTCAACAATGGCAATTTTACACATTGCTGTGGTCTGCATTTGGAAAATAAATGACAGATATTCCTACCTCCCTACCCGCCAAGCCCCCCACGCCCAGTGTGGTAAAGGCAACTCTTGAAAAAGATTTGGGTGATTCTTGATCTCCCCAGGCACAAACCTTGTTATAAATACTAATCCCAGGTTCCATTTCTAGGACTCCCTGGGTGAGAACCCAACTTCCTTGTACATGATCCTGCTGAAAAGCATTATATTAGGGCAGCAAAGGTCAAGCCGCCTGGGTCATCATCAGAATCACCAGGAGGGTTTAAAACATTCAGACCTTGGACTTCTCTTTAGCACTAACTAGAAGTTCTAGAGTCTAGAGAACAGCCAGATTTAAAGTGTTTTCCTGGTTATTTCAGTCACTGGTCAGCTATGGAGCTCTGGTTTCGGAAAACAGTAGCAATGAATGGTGAGGTTTACAGGCTGTCTCTTTCAGGGAGGAATAGCATTTTAAGACCGGAGTTTCTAAAAACTCAAACCCCCTAGCAATATGGTGAAAAATGTAAGGTCAGTGAAGCTAACTTAAAAGAAATTCAATAAGCGTAACCTTTTCTTTGATAGCAACTCTTATTTGCTGAGTTAGCTAATAAAGGAATTTATAAATTGACAGGTAGAATCGAGTCAGAATGTTAGCAATCCCAATCTAACTTTCATAGTTATGCCCTAAACTGTCAATCTGTCACTTAGCTTATCTCCTGTCCTAGAAGGGGGATCAGCCCATGTACTGGGAGATGGATGCCAGATGCTCTTGGGAGTCAATAGTAAGGAAACTTTCAAGTGGGAGGTGGGGACACAAACCAGATGGGAGGGCTAACCAAGTAATCTGCAGCAAGGGGACCAGGGCTGGCAAACAGGCAACGTGCAGCCCTCAGATACAGCTAGGTGTACCATATCCCTGGCCTTGAGAAAAATGTTCCATTGTGGAGCTTTAAAAAACCTCCAGGTCCACATTTTCCCCTTATACTTGTTATTCATGGAGAGTTTTTCTTTTCTGACCAAGAAACCCCTCCATTTTTCTTCTTAAAAGAGTGGTTGTGAGAACGACTTTATGAACTGTATTAACACATTTCAATGTTGACTACAAGTAGCAGTGTTTCCTCACGAGACCATCTTATCTATTTTGTGATGACCTAGAATCTGGTGGTCTGCTAAACTATTAAGAACATGGGTTTAAACAACATGCTTGTAAGGGAGGGTCTCTGTCATTTCAAAATAAGAAACTGCTAACATGGTATGAGTTCAAATAATCCTACAACTATGGGAAGGGAAATTCAGGGAAATCTAAGCAAGATGGACAGTGTTTTACTGTACACTGGCCCAGGCCTAGTGATGCAATCTGGTAATGTGGAGAAGTCATATGTGAGGGCAGACTATCCTACTGTGCTGTCAGATGCTGTGTGTCTTCCCAATCATCTTGGCATTATTGAGCTAAGCAAGATCAAACAGGTCCTTATTCTATACTAAATTTCTTTGGCTAAATGCCCACTTAATACTGTTATGCTCTGCTAGGAATTTAAAGATAGCATTTAAATTAGTGAATAACAAATAGCCTATCAATGTTTACTGAATGAAGTGTGTCAACTAACCTGGAATCATCTAAATGGAAAACTTGGGCTGAGAAACTGCCTCTATCAAACTGGTCTATAAACTGTCCTGACTGTTCACGTGAACAATGTGGCAGCCCAATGTAGGCAGCAGCATCACTTCCCTGGACAGGTGGTCTTGGGCTACAGAGGAAAGCTAGCTACTAGGCTTATGAGGAAAACAAGCAGTGTTCCTCCATGGCTTCTGTTTCAAAACCCTGCCTTGATTATAACCTGAAAATGCAAACCAAATAAATCCTTCTTTCCCTTAAACGACTTCTTGGCCCAGCGTTTTATACAGCAAAAGAATTAAACTAAACAACTTTCGAGTCTCTTAGGCCACTTGTGTTAACATGTCTCCATTTAAAAAAAGTTACTGGCATGAACTTGTAATATCCTCTCAATCCTCTTTGTAAAATTTTGTACATAAGACACTTAATATAAAGACTGCTAAATTTATCAGTTAAAAGGCAAGTCAGCCTGCTGAGAGCTCACAGATGGAAATAGAGAAAACCCAAACAGGTATTTTCCATGTAATGCGGCATGTTTAAAATTTTTCTTAGAGAGCAAGACAAAAAGAATCCTTATTTCGCATTTCCTTAAGTAAGACTAGAGTTACTAACTGAATATGTCATGCTTTTTTGTGGTTGAGAGGCTACCATGCATGGGACTCTAGAACACGGCTTTAAGAATTCTCTTTAGTCCATACCAACAGAGCAAACACCAACAGACTAGTCTATTCTATACACTCAAGGTTCACTAACTGACAAATAAGATTGTCAAAACAGCATTGTCACTGGAATATAAAGCTAGCTGAGGTCTGTGACTGGCTTGAGATAGGCACTACTTATAGCTGGCAAGGCGACCACAAGCTGAGTCACAACCTGGTTTTATGGAAATGCTTAAGAAAAACTAAAAACCCAGACAAGCTGCTGTAATTCATTCCCAGCTGTGAGCCGGACATGCTTCCTCACGCTAACAATCCAGAATAAATAGACCCTGGCCCTTTAATAGAGTAAAACCACATTTAACCTTGGTGGGTTTTTTTCCTTCATGCTGTACCTTCATCTGTAACTTAAAACAGAAACTTTGTTTTGGTTTTAAAATAATTCCTGCTCATGGCAGAACAAAGAAAATACAAGAGTGGAACAAAAGCTAGCTTCCCCATTTCCCCACGTGGCAGTCCTGTAGGGGGATTATGTTGTTCCATTGTAAATAATTGTCCCACCCACTGGTTTAATAAAAAGCATTGATTGGCCAAAGGCAGGCAGGAAGTGTGGGCGGGGCTTCCCGACTAAGAAAACTCTGGGAACAGGAAGCACAGAGCAGAATGCCAGAGAGAAGACAGAAGAAGCAGAGGACAACTATGCTGCTCTGAGAAAAGATACCGAGCCGCATGGCTGAACAGAATAAGAGACATGGGTTAGTTTAAGGATAAAGAGGTAGCAAGTTATATGCCTGGGCCTTAGGTCGATCAGCCTAAAACTATTGTGAGCATCTGTGTGTCTCTGCGGGTCTGTGGGCCTAAACCTTGAGGCTAGGCCTGAAAGTCCGGGCCAGAAACCTCCTACTACACAGTAGCATCGTTCAGGTCATTCAGACCTTTACATATGTTCATATCCTATCATCTTGATTTTTCTTCTTGATCTTCTCTTGAAATCCCAGTGGGCTAAACCTAGAAAACCACCTTGGCCAGACTGACTCAGACAAATCTAACTTAGTGGACATCAGCATACATGGTGATGGGTGGGTGGGTGTGGGGAGGGCACTTTTTAAAAACAGAGTGCTGAACCCCAGGGATCCTGGCTCAAATGCATGTCTGTGTTCCTATGAGGTGTTCATGCTCCTGGAGACTACACTGTGAGAGTCAGAGGAAACTGAGAGCAAGGTTTAAACAGGTGCGATTTATACTCTCAAAAAACAAAGTGACATCAATGCTTTCTCTTTTGAACAATTTTATTTACTTAAATCTATTTGTTTTTGGATATGTGGTGGTCCAAGAAAAATCTTGTGGCGTTTGGGTTTTTGATAAGCAACTCACAACAGTGAGTGCTGCACATGCAAAGGCCCTCCATTTCCCCTCCCTCCCCAGCTTCATTTTCCCAAGCCCACCAAACAACAACAACAACTAAACACTTGTGGTTCCCATTACCTTTCCAAATGTACTTCCAAAGGCCTCGAAACCTCTCTTCACTCACCTCCTCCGGCTGGGTTTTCAAATCACAACCCAAACATCTTATCATGAGATTTGTCTTAAAGCAGTGAATGCTCCCTCCACTCAGCTTCATTTTGCATAATACACTTTTATCAAATCAAAAAACTCTTAAGGGATGATAGTGTGTCACAGTCAGGACTGGGTTACTTTGAAACTTATCATTTACTGATAAAGACACTTGTCATATAAAACAGCACCTAAGCATAATAGGCACTTAGAATTTGTTGACTAAATAAATGCAGATTTTTAGGAATAAAAAATGAACATGAAGTACAACCTGACAAGAAACATTCTCTGAACAATGAATTACTTCAAATTCCAAGTCTCTGGATGCCTGAGTCCTTTATACAAGTTGTACAGCATGTACATATACATGTACTTCTAGATTACTTATAGCTAATAAGTTATAATGTAGTCATGCACCACAGAACATTTCAAATGGCAGGTCAGCCACATGTTTTAACAGTATATACTACATACCCTTAATATAGAATATATTAACTATCTAGGTTTAAGTACATATATTTCACACAACAAATCACCTGAGAAACATAGTGAGGTAATTAAGGGCACATGACTCAAGCTATACCATATTGTTTAGGGTAGAGATGTTTGTAAGTAATTTTAAATTATCTTCAGTTGAATCCAGAGATATGGATATGGAGGGCTAGCTATATTGAAAACAATGGGCTTCAGAGCTAGAATGAGTTCAAGTCCTGGCTCTGCCACTGATGGTATTGTGTTACATGTCTCTAAAACAGACAACAGAGGTGCCTTTAACAGAGAGCTTGTTTTAAGGTATAGAGAATCAAATGGAAATGCTTAGAGCAATGCTTAACAAACACTAAATACTCAAGAAATGTCAGCTAGTGTCTCTACAATGTCCAGCATGCAAGCTGGACTTGCTCTCATAAAACTGAAACTCAAGTTGAAATATAGAAACCTGAAAGATAAAATCATAATTTGAGTATTAAATATCAAACTAAACACTGATAAATTAAAATACATGATCTCCCTGAATGACTTTCAAATAAAACTGTGTGCATGCTTCCTTTTTAAAAGGTTTATTCACATACAATTATATCACTATGCTAAAGTCATTAGCATATTTATCTTATAAATATATTGAGAATATTTCAATAGAATGTTTATATAATGAATCTGGAAAAATCTTCATTGGTCTTATAGTTTATGATTTTCATTACAACGCAAGCACACACAAAATGAGAGCTTTCTTTCTCAGAGCTCAAGCCAACATAAAAAGTATTAAACTTATATACCACTTGGAGCTTTTCTAAGTAAACACACCTTGGACTTATCAACTTGTAAAAGGAGCACATCAAACAATGTTGCTCAAATTTTCTTTATTAAGAAAATATTTCATATATATATATAAACACATTGTTAAACTCATTCCTGTGGTAAGTTATGTAGCATATACCCTTTTCTCTAAACTTCTCATGCAAACTTAAGAGTGTTATTCTCAAAGCAGAACAAGTCAGTGAAAACAGTTTCAAGGCAGAGCTGGAAGTCTGCCTAGAAAGGCAAGCTTACAAAGCCATCTCCACTCCAACCCCATCCTGATGTACTCTCAGCCTTCCCCACGTGGTTTAGTCAATCTCTATGAAAATGAATTAATCCTCTAAATGATTACTTTAAATGATTCAATTACTGCTGAAGAATCTATACACTAACATGATGTCATTTACCCTAGAAACATGCTGGTGGTCTCCTGGTTCTGTTTAGTTTAAAGCAAGCAGGCAAACAACAAAACCCCGCCTCATTCTTAACTACTATATAAAAATATTTTAAACTGTTTACTCTGCCTATATGCTTCCTCTAAAACACTGCGAGAGCAACTCAGACCTAAATAAAAAGATGTTGAGAGTGGATGAGAACACGTAAGGAAGAGAAAATGTTCAGAACTACTTATTCACGTTAACTCATGGATGATTTCCACAATGTAAAAACACAATAGATGCTAGAATAGAAATATAGGGATTCATTTATTACTTTTTGGTTTACAAACAAAGGCACCCAATGCTTCTATTTACTTTTTATAAAAGATTATCAGTTTACACTTCAAACAAACAAACAAACAAAACACAAAACAAAAATTTCCAATCAGTTCCTACAGACAAACACAAAGGGGAGAAGGGAGAGTCCCCTCCCACTTCCAAGCTTCATCGGCAGGCTGGAGGAACGCTTATTCTATGTCACCCTTAAGTCCAACAGCATACAACCTGGTCATGCTTATCTGCACTAAGCTTTAAGATACATTAGCATTGCCAAGGCAATTAAACGGTTACAATGACAGTACAGTGTACAAATATGTATGCCAGAGTTCAGAGAAGGAAAGAACCTTAAATGGTTTAGAATACAGTTTTGCCAAATGAGTTGATGAAACAAAATTTACTTTACAGGCTATCCTATTGAGTAAACTGTATGGAAAATATAATCAGAACTAAAAATGCTGTCTAGTAAATTACAAACAAAATATATTTCCAAACACTTTAAATATGACTTGAATCCAAAGCAAACTGGGTGAGGACTGAATCTCATATTTTACTCTCCATACTAAATTCAAAAATGTAAATTCTAAGATGAATGTTATTTATTCATTACCTTTCTTTTGATCATAGAATACTAAACACACAAAATTAATTTGTAACCTCAGCATAGCCCTAGTTAGCATTTCTTTAAATTAGGTAACAAGAGCAATAGAAAACACATGTCCGATTCACTTTACAGACCTGCCCACATTGCAGCTGATTATTTTCTGAGACCCAAAGACAATTCACCAGATTCTAGGTATATTTGGCAGATGTTAAAAAGAAAAAAATCATACAAAGGTTAGTGTGTTTTCACTACATTACGGAAATGTATTTGGAGGCATGGAGTACTCAATGTATATTATATGGGCCACCTTAAATCAAAGGCTTCATTTATTCCATTTTCACATACTATCATGGTCTCTCATACCTTACACAAGGCATGGTCCTAGACCAGAGACTTCAGTATCATTCCAAAGAATACATAGATATTTACATACATATTTCTGTTAAAATAACATTTAAAAGTTTTACTACACAAAGTCTGGCTTCAACAGAGAAGCATTTTTTTTTTTTTTTCCTTTTCAAGACTATATATACGTCTGCATGGAAAAAGCTGGTTTCCTTTACATTTTGTTTTTCCACAATAACAAAATAAACTTCTTCTACATTGTATTTCAATTGACAAAAAATTAAAGTGTAAAGTTACATTTAATTTCTTGTACTGTGAACTGACCCCTTAAGCACTTTCAAGATACACTTCTGAGGATTTAAATGTAGTAAAATTTGATCAGTTTAATTGTGACAGTGTTGTGCTGAACAAGCCATTAAAGAAAATATATGATAAAATAGTAACAGACAAGTAAAATTTAAAGGGAACTGTAACGTATCATAAATATACATCGATTTTCTTGCTATTATTTGTTTCTATAATGCATGTCCTTCTAAACCTAAAACAACATGCAAAGAAATGATGACTTGATACTCATTTAAGTTTCCTACTTTACATGGTAAAATCCTTTATTTAATTTATACACATACGTATGCATTATTTAAGGAATTCAGCGTTCAAGGTCAAAATCAGTATGTGTTGGCAAACACATGAGGACATTTTCTTAATGTTAAAGGCTGTAACTACATTCTTTAATAATAATTTGTAAGGGAGGATAGAACTCATATGATGAATCCTTCCCTAATTCCACCTCCAATCAAGTCCCAAGAAATCCTCTTAAAAATAAAAACACATCTCACCAAAGTTTCATTTGATCAAAATGTAGACTAGAAAAATGTTTTCCTATTCTTTTGATGCTAATACAGTTTTACTGTGCATATTTTCACTTTATTTCAAATACACAGAGCATATACTGATATGGATTCTAAAATTCACTTAGATCCACTAGTAGTGTCTTCAGAATAATATCTGGCCTTCTAATCTTAAGAGCAACTGATTACTTGCAGAAAAATGATATGCAATATATATTTAATTATAAAGAAAATTAGAACATGTCTTCATATTTGATACCACCTGAAACTTTTAGGAAACAAAATACGTGGGTCTTAACAAAACTAAAACCTATTTCTCACCTAATTAAAAAACAAAGAAAGAAAAGAAATCCAACATTGAAGAATCAAATAAATAACTTAGCTAGGCTTCCTGTCTGCACACTTCCCATTGCACTGAATATTAGAACTGCATGTTAAGGCATGTTTATTTAGTATGTTCCAGAAGTGCACAGTTATACTGGTCAATATTCCATAGCCCCACTTCTGCCCTCTTCCTACCCTCTGCATTCCAAGGATCAAAATGTTAAGTCATTTGAGTGACTGTTGAAGATCTGAGCTGGCATACCACAGTGTGTTCACTAGATTTTGAGCATAAACATTAAAATGTTACATAAAAATGGACCACAATTTACTCCACGCTCCAACTTAAGATGGTTTAATGTCTTAACAAAGGTGAGATGATTTAGGTACATTTTACATTTTGGGCATTTAGATCACCGTATGCATAGATGTTCTAATGCTAAATTCTTGGTCTTCAGTATCTCATAGTGCTGGATGCTCGGAAGTATGACAGAAATTTGTAACACAGACTAACCACAAAGTACCAGATGTTTCTTGCCATTTGTGATCTTGCAATAAAAATGCGCCAGATAAGAATCACAAGGACAGTATTGAAACCATAACGAATATTCCTCAACCTGAAAAGTAAATAGACACATTAAATATCTTCTAGAATAAAATTATTTTTTTGATAGTAGCTAATTAATAGTTATAATTTTAATCAAAAATTCTAAGTAATCTTTTAACTTTCAACATTTAAAACTAAACTAAAACTAAGTTATTTAGTTCAAGTTAGCACAATTCAGACATACCTGCCTGTACCTAAACAGTAGCACACCAATGCATTATCCTAGCAACGAAGTACAGCAAAGTTTACATAGCAGTGTACCTGGACTATAGACTTATTAAGCAAAAATTAAACTGAGCACCCCTATGTGCCCATTCCTGTGGTAGCAAAGTACGGTCCTGTGATTCTAGCACTTGGGTGGTTGAATCTGAGCAGGAAGATCCTAGCTGAAGGAAGAGACCCTGTCAGAAATAAACAGAGACTGGTAGGGAAAATCTGGAAAGGGGAAAAGGGAGAAGAGGAAACAAGAAGCAAATAAACTGCAAGTAAAACAGATACATGTCTGAGTTTCGGGAGCTTCTATCTAATCCAAACTGTTGCTGATATATAACAGTTCCAAAACTCAAAAGCCAACTTTTAAGTCCTCATCTAAGAATAAAAGACAGCATTAGCTCCATAAAAAACCTTTCTGTTCTCAAAAATCAGCAAGCATATTACTTTGCTTATAGTCCTCAACATTTCTGATAGCTTTGGATGATTTTATGAATTTAATTCCTCAGATAGATACTATTATAAATTCCAGTAACTTATTAATCATGCAGCCCAAGACGTCTGACTACAGTACAGCAATGAAGGTGTAGAAGTAGAGATAGCAGCTTTAAATAGGCAGTCAAACATCTATGGTCTAGTTTCCTTACAGCTAGTAATATATGATCCTGCAAACCTGTTTCCTTATCAATAAAACTGTCATTTTATAAGCTCCCCAGTGCTATGATCTTGGCAAGTGAACAGTATGAATCTTAGAAAACACACACACACACACACACACACACAAATACTACAATGAGATAAACCTTTGTAGTACTTAAATCTCTGAATGATGGGATTCCATACAGCTGATTTTGATTCGTCTGTTTTCTGGATTTATTATGTTTTAAATGAGCACGTACTATTTCTACTAAGAGACTAAGAACACCACTATTCTGTGCTAAAAGTTTAAAAAATAAAATACTATATAAGTAACTTCTAGTTCAAAAAAATCCACATTTTCTGTTAATACTTTTACTTTTTCAATAGAAATTTTTAAAAAGCAAATAGTATTTATAAAATTAAATTCCACCCCAAGTTCATACTCAGGAATAACATAAATGAAGATAGTAAGTTTTTGTAATCTTTATTTATGTGTATGGATATTTTGCCTGCATGTATGTCCGGGTACCATATGTGTGCCTGGCGCCTATGGAAGCCAGAAGATAGTGTGGGTGGGATCCTCCAGAACTGGAGTGATAGCTATTATCCATCAAATAAGCTGAGAATCAAACCCTGGTCCCCTGGAAAAACAGCCAGTGTTCTTAACCACTAGAGCCATCTTTCCAGTCCTTTAATAATCTTAATACTACATAGTTACAAACTATATATATTCTTAAACATATCATTTTTATTTAGAATACTATTTCACCAAAGCAAATTATAGAATATTTCATAAGGAAGAGAAAATGCAGCAGCAAACCCATATCAAACTTACTTGTTCAGATGCTTTCTAGCTGCAGGGAGGCCAGACATCTCTTCATTCAACACGTATTTTTTAGTCCCCATGCAGTAGTTCTCTATATATTCTGCCCAGTGTAACTGCCGCACATCAATATTAAAGGTCTATGTTAAGAAAAAAAAAGTTAGATACTTTGCTATTTTTTTTGTAATTTTTTCAAAACATTCCAGTTTATCTGAAGTACAATCTCAAATGAAAAGATAATATTACCTTTTCTACTGTCAACCGTGTTCTTCACAGCTTTACATAGGAACTGACAAACATGTCAAGTTCCTTTCCATTCCCAACCTCCCCTCTCTTCCTGTGTATTTTCTACAGCATGCAGATGGATATGTAACAGGAGGTTTTTGCTTTGACTATGTCTCACTGTCTAGATTTGCCTGTGGCTTTTTTTTTTTTTTAATGATGCAGACATTCATATTAATTTTATATTGTTTGGCTTATGTTTTGGGCACACTGTTAGTTTTTTTTTTTACCTTAATTTAACTTATTTTTATTAATTTGTTGTGTTATGTGGCTTGTGACTTATTTTGTTATTTTCTATGTTGAATCTTGGACGGCTTGCCTTTTTGTTTGACTCTTTTTTTTTTTTAAACTTGTGCTGTGGTTTTTTTGTCTAGTGCTATGGTGCCCGTCATGGGCAAAAACAGTCCTTTATTCACAGCATACAGAAAGACATAATGGGATTCAGGTGTTAGCTTGGAGGCCTGTCTCTAGAGTACTGAGAGCCTGAATGGAGCATGGCCGGATCCCATTAAGCCTCCGGGTCACTGAGCTCTTTCCTAGGTTTGTTTGGTGCTCTCAAAAAAACAAATCAACAGCCCTTTGTAAAACAGTTCCTACCTCCAAAAACTGTTTTAAGGTTCAATTTATATTGTGAATATTCATATACTACTCAATAAATATTAATCCTTTATATATTACTAATAAATCTTTCACAATACAGATGAACTTTCCTAGATATTTCTGACATTAAGAAAAATGAAGCAGAGAGTGATGGCACACACTATTGTGTCAGCACACAGTAGGCAGGCGGGTTACCAGTCTGAAGTCAGTCTCTATGTGGGTGGGGCTACCAAACTAGGAAGACTCTAGAAACAGGCAGAACAGAGCAGAATGCCAGAGAGAAGCCAGAAGATGCAGAGGACAACTATGCTGCTCTGAGAAAAGGTACCCAGCCGCATGGCTGAACAGGATAAGAGTCATGGGTTAGTTTAAGGGTAAAGAGTTAGCAAGTTGTATGCCTGGGCCTGAGGCTGATCAGCCTAAAACTATTATAAGCATCTGTGTGTCTCTATGGGTCTGTGGGTCTGCGGGCCTAAACCTTGAGGCTAGGCCCGAAAGTCCGGGCCAGAAACTTCCTACTACACGAGTCCCTGCTCAGATGCCAGAACTATGAATTAACTTCTGTCATTATAAATTACCTCTGTCCGTTATTCTCCTATACCAGCATAAAACAGACTAAGATAAGCTCTAATAACAAATGACCTGTAACAGCAGAATAAGGCATAGGTCCATAATTATCCAAAAATGATCTCAGTATCCATTTATGTTAGGTTTATAATGTTGTACCCTCTAGGTACTAAAACAACAGGAGGTTTAGCCTTGTCGGAAGTGTGTCATTGTGGGGTCAGGCTTTGAGGTCTCTTTTGCACAAACGTCTCTCAGTATGATACTGAGTCCACTCCAGTTCCTTCTGATTAAGATGTAGCCAGCACCATGTCTGCCTGCATATTGCCATCTCCCCACTATGATAATGGTCTAAACTTCTGAAACTTTAAGTAAGCCACCTCAATTAAGTTTGTGGCCCAAGTGTCTTTTCACAGCAATAAAAACCCAACTAAGACAGGGCCAATAGGATCAACTGTTCTGTGGACATAGGAACAGAAAAGACAGATTCTTACAGAAAGGTTCAGCTTCAATTTATGCCCCTAAACTTCAATAGAAGCCTCAAGGAATGTGAATTACAGAAAACAATGATTAGCAAAACAACAGAAGCAAAGGAGGCTAAGTTAGACTTGGGCTCTAACGGCAGAATCAGATACTGTCTATCATTTAAATGTGAACTTGCAGAGACAGGATTTAGAGCAATTTTGAAGAAATGTCTAAGATTAGGCTGAACTTTCTAAAAGTATAAAAACTCAATGGAATATTTTCAACACAGCTGACTGGCTGTTGAAGAATTTAAATAGGTAATTTACATTTTAGTTCATAAACAAATAAGTATTTAGTTAGGGTTAAAAACCTAAGGACGCTATGGTCTACCATATAATGATTCTATGAGAGGGTTAAGACCCCAGAGAGAAAAAGCAACGTCTGAGGCAATAGTGTTTAAGAATTTTTCCAAATTGCCGAAAGATGTCCACCTACTAGTATAGAAAGCCCAAACAAAGTTTCAGAACACTGAAGATGTGGAAAACCTGGAAAAGAGCCAGGAGAAACAAATAACTGACTTTTCAACTGTAACAAAATAAAAAGGACATAAAAATAATATTTAATGTGTTGAAATTGTATTTAAAAAAAAAAAACCCACCAAGGGTGAGTAAAGACTGTTGGACAGTTAAAAGCTGAAAGTTCACCTACAATCAGTCTCCTAACTAAGCCATATTCTGGTGTTCTAGATTGGGCTGAAAGAAAATGATAATAAAGAGAAGCTCCAAGAATGAAAACAGATGGAGCAACTGTCTCCTAATTGTGAGACTTCAACTGGGGAACTGAGACAGTGATATGTAAACACACATGGCTGGAGAGTTGGCGGTACTTTCACAGCCATGTTAAGGTTTTAATGACCATAAGGAGGGAGCTACTGAGAATAAGGCCCTAGGTCCAATCCCTAACACTGCTGTACCTCTAAAAGGAGGTAACTGGATGTATTTAAGACAGATAGACACGCTAAAATATATGAGGTAGCTGGTCAATAGTGCCCAGGCCTTTAATCTAGCACTCAGGAGGCAGAGGCAGTGGATCTATATGAGATTGAGGAACACTGGTCTACATAGTGCGTTCCAGGACAGTCAGAGCTGCATAATGAGACACTGCCTCAAAAAACAAACAAACAAAACAAAGATCTGAGGTAACTTCAGAAGAAATATAGTTTAACTTTCAAACAAGCACGGTGAAATGATAAAGAGCATAAATATTAAAAAAGCAGTTGATGCCCCCCCTCCAAATCAGAGAAAACAAAGTATCCTGAACACAAAACCCATTAAGATATTAAAATTCTCTTTGAAATTAACCTTGTGGGGAAAAAAGGGTTAACAAGTCAATAAACTTTTGGAAAGCTTTTGATACTTTTTTAATACTCCCAAATACTTTATCAATTCTAAAACAAAGCAAATTGTATCTCCCTATAAATAATTAAAATTAAATTACTGAGAAAATACAATTAAATTGACTTTTTTCTGTGATGGTTGTGGGAAATGCCTAGGTTTCAAGCTATTTGTTGATCATTTTCTACACCCAAAACAGAAAATACTTGCCTTTTTATCTTCAGGGTTTAGTTGGTTCATTAACATATTGACATTATCAGTATTCCAAACCCAAGAGTTGCTTGTGAAATACTCAAGGAATACCATGGCTTTGTGAAGACGAGTAATTGTTTTCATCATCCTGTATTTCAAGAAAAATCATAAGATTCATATAGTATATAGTCTGGGTAAAAAAAAAAAATTCCATTATCACCAGGGGTCCCAACCAACTCCCAACTGTAACTCAGTAGGTGTACCAAACCAGCAGAGAATCAGAATATTTCTGCATCTTGGGAGAACAATTTATAAATCCAAAATGGAAAAACAGATTGGAAGTGGCAGCAAAGGAAATTTAATATCACTTGCGCAAAGTTCTGTTGACATAGAACTAATTCTCAAAGGATATGAAGTACTAAAGTTTAAATTCAAAGTTTCTATATATCTCACTAGGCAAAAGGATTTGGTTTAGTCTCCCTTTGCTCTCTAGCCAAGCTGTACTTAGTAAGGATCCTTAACACGGATTCTACAACTATGTTATAATCCCAGCACTTTAGCATCATTGATACAGATATACAGAAATATTCCTTTGTTATTTAGTCAACTCTATTAAAAAAAAATATAAGAACTTTCTCTTCAATAGTGATTGGTACCATTCCTGATTAGCTGGATGTGCTATGAAATCAATGACTAATGCCAAGGACTTTCTGAAATACTCAACTCCTCAGGTCTCACCCATGGCCCGCCCTTAGAGAAACAAAACAGTATAATACTTCTTTGTTTCATTTTAAAGGGCCAGGAACCTTAATCTTATCTGACATTTTATTTATTATTACTTGCATAAGCCATTGATATCAAAGCACTAATAACCCAAGCAATAATTAAGAAAGAGCTTTCTGAACCAAATATACACAAAAACCCAGAAAAATAATTCATTTGCATTCCCACAACAAGGATTAGCTTAAGGCATATCAAATTTAGAAAGACCTCAAATTAAGGGCTTTACAAATGGATAACGTGGTAGAAAATCAGAATGAGAAATGATGAAGGAAGTAAAGGCAACACCATTAGCCAAGAAACTGTGAGAACATTCAATACATTTAGAAAGAAACCCTGAATAAAATACTCGAGGAAAATAAGCCAATATGGACAAGAAAGGAAGAAAGAAAGAAGAAAAAAACTATTTCATTTACTAAAGTCAAAAATAAATTCTTCATTAAACATGGAAAGAATTATCTAACATCCAAAACTGCATCTAGAAATAGACCATATAGATAAAACTTAGGGCAAGTTGCTTTAAAGAACAAGATTTTTCTAAAAAAATTTTTTCTTTAAAGATATAAGAAATCTAGAACAATCAATACGGTATCCCGGGTAGTAAAATATACATTGATTTCATCCCAGACATTCATAGTTCATATCATTTTTCCAATGAGTATTTTATTAAGACATTTTTTCTTCCTGACTCCTTAGGTGTCCATTCTTGCCTAATCTCATGTATAGCTTCATTCAAATGATGACAGTTGCCGTAAAAACCAAACCTTGATTTACCCATTCAAAGAATATTTCTTATTTAAGAAAAAAAATGAGAAGGGCCAGCCAGTCATCATAGTTCATGCATGCTTGTAACCCCACATTTGGGAGGGAGGCTGGAAAACTGCCACAACTATGGAGTTAGATTGTTTACAACTCAGCTGTCTTCAAAACAGACAAAAGAGAGGGAAGGGGTTGGAAGAATTGAAAATTCATGTGCTTGAGAAATTTACCAAAGTATCACCAGGAAGCTAAAGTACACTTAAAACTGCACTGTCACTCTGGTTCAACATGTCGTAGTGAAGGCTTGTGACTAGGTTATCTGATACCTGCTGAGGATATATTTATTCTTAACTATGACACCTTCTAAAATATAACTAATTACAATTTACAGTAAGGCTAGATCTTAATGATCTAGGGTTTCTCAACCTTAGATATCACAAATTAAAGTATCTATGTACCAAGACACTTGGTAGCACCCATTGCCTTAGCATACTGGGGGCTGAGGGGAAGCACACCCCTCCCATTATGATGACCAACTTCAAATATGGTCAAATGTCCCCAGGTGAGAATCACTTAGATGAAAAATGTAGATTCAGAAGTTAAACTGAAGAAGAAAAAACATGAAACTTTTAAAAATATTCAATTTGTAACAATGATGTAATTAATATTAAACATAGAATAATTTATGATGATTCTACATGTAACCTGGTGTCCCCTTTAACCAAGAATCCACATATTAATAGAACATAATTATTTCAAAATATACTGCAGGTCAGATTTTATCTAGCTGACACTCAAAATTATGTAAATGAATAAACTGGATTCCATGAATTGAACATTAATTTAACATAGAATGAGGTATTATAATAGTATCTGTAGAAGGTTAACATAATTAATGTTCATTTGACTACGCAAATATCTGAAGAATTAACTGTGTAACTTTAGTTAACGTACATCACCTAAGTAAACATTTACATCCCTTTGTTGCTTTTATTTAGGGTTTCAATCATTCTATGCTGGCCCGTGGAACTATGCAGCGCAGGCTGGCCTTAAACTCATGGAAATCCTCCTACTCCAGCTTCCCGGGTGCTCAAAGTACAGTACACAGCACCATACCCTACTCCTTGTTGCTTTTTAATTAAACACTTACTTACAGAAGTCTCAGGTTATTTCTGCTTTGATGTAGATAAAACTATTACTTCCCATCCTACAAAGTAAGATACATTGTTACCTAGACTAACTTCCCATCACAAGGGAGATAGAGACATCTCTAACAGTCAGAATGAGGTGTTGACTTCAGAGGCTAGGTAAGAATGGTACCAAGAGTAGTCTGCCTTGCTCATTGCATACTCACCCTTGAAGACTTCAGTCACCTTGCATGCTGTCCAATGACCCCTGAGGTTGTCATGCTGCAAGGAAGCTCAAACCAGACCATGTGCAGAAAACACATGAAGAGTCTAATTCTACACAAGGCTGCCTGGCTACTCTGCATCCTTCCTCTCCCTTAAGGACTTTCTCTAGAATATATGCCCTGGTTCCTGTCTGACCACAGCTTAAAGTCTTACTTCAACCAAAGCCACTCATCCAAACCTCTAGAATTCTTTACATAAAGAAACTGTGACACATAAACAAAATAACTTGTTTTACACTGTAGTTACATGGTGACTTATCATACAACAGAGTAACACACCTTAGTACTGGGAAGGACTGGCCATAATATAAAGCTAAGGTTTGTGGCATTTTAGAAGTAGGTGGGAGACTCTAATGTGACCTTTGAGATCATTCACTGAAGTCTGAAAGTGCCATGAAAAGAAAATGAGCAGATGCTTTACACAACTTGAAGCTAAAGTAATGTAGAAGATAACAAAAACCAATCCTATATTCCTAAAATTTAATCTATTATGATTTCTTGAATGTAGACAAAGATGATCTTAGAAAGTGAAGTGTCTGAATAAAATTTGGATAAAATTTAAAAGACTAGTCAAAAATTCTTAAAAAAATTAATTTCTTACAGCAGCACATGCCTGTCACTCATGCACACATGTGCCAATATGCAAGTCCTGAGCCATAGGCTCATAATAGCAGAACAGTACTAGGCAGAGGAAACACAGCTGCATTGCCTCTGGAGCTGAAAAGCATTTGGCATAGCTGACTGCACAGAAAAACCGCTGCATACAACAAGCTGGGATAATCACATGGGAAATCTGGGAATTCTCAAAAGATTCTTGCACTAAACGCTGAGTGGACCACTCCACTGATGCTAGCTACTCTTGCTATCACCAGCTAACCCATTTACTAAGAATGTATTAAAAAGACAGTCAGCCACCCCTTAGGAGAGTAAGAAGCAGCAAAAGACTTGACAGGACAGTGGGAAACATGCTAACTAACTTACTGTTAGGCTATTACCAAGTCTGTGAACAGTAACAAATCAAATGTTCAAAACAAGTATTTTTTAAATCTGGAATTCAGAAATTCTTCATGTTCACATCAGTTATTTAGTAAATGAAAACAAAAGAAAAAAATATAGTTTCTGAGCATAAATCAAATCCATGGTATAGATATAAGATTCTTTAAGATTTCAAAATGACTTTATGCAACATGGAATCTTTCAGACAGAAAAACCAAACAAACAAACAAAATCCTTCCGGATTGTAAAAACACATATCACATTCTCTACTGTTTGCATGGCAGGTTGTAAGAAGCAAAGACTTAGTATTGATAGGTACTATTCCACAGCAACCTAATGAGACCCAAGAAGGGCTTGTCTCGAAGAGATTTGTGAATAGGCTTCGATCTGATTATCTTCAGAAAAGACACAATGGGAACTCCTAATTTTTAAAGCCATTTAAATTTATATAAAAAGGGAGTACACCAATGAAAAATGTCTCTGTAATATGTCAGTAAACAAAAGCCCACATATCAAATCCATTCTGTTACTGTTTTGTGAATAAAGTTTTATTGAAACAATCATGTTCATTATTTATGAACTGTCTATGGCTGCCTTCTTTTAACAGCAGAGGAGACTGGTAGTAACAGAAACAACTGCTTACAAAGACGAAACATTTACTAGATGGCCTGACCCCTGATCCGGAGTCTAACTTTTTATGAGCAGAAAGCAGATGGGGCATTTTTAATGGAATAAAGAATGGAGAATTTTCAGAGTGTAGAAATGATTCCAGCTGACATCAGATACCTCAACTGCAATTGAGAACTGCTATGGAATAGTGCTGTGTCTTTTTTTCTCTCTGTCAGTACTGTCTGAAGCCATTTTCTTATGCTTCTTTCAACATATGCACATTATATGGGCAGCTGATCAACTTGCTTTGTTTCATAGGTTTTCATATGAGGGGTGTTATCTGCATTATCATTTCTCAACAAACTTACTGACAACTAGATCAGATTTAAGTGGCAAAACTCTGACCTCTGGTTGATACCATAGGAATTTGTAGAGAAAATAATTAACTGCATTGTTCAAGGTAGAAGAATATGAACTCTCTTAGCCAGAAGGTTGTCTGTTACAAATGGTACTTTCCAAAAATGGCTGAACACCATTCCTCTCACTTGCTCATTTCCAGGGTCTCACTGCTCTCCAGAGCACCCCTTTTCTTACACCTAAAATGATCTGTGACTTGCTTGTGACTAAATCAAAGAAGCAAGCCAAGCAAGCACGGTGTATTTGCCTATGATCCTGGCTTACAATCTGAGGCCAGCCTGTCTCAAAGAACAAACAAGGCTAAAGTGACAATGCGGGATTTCTAGCTTTCACCTTACTTGCTCAACCACTTCCGCTACCATGTAAAAAGACGTTAATTCTAAAGGAAACCACTAGGCCCTAGAAAGTGTAATCCTGATGAGACAGAGACAGTAATATGTAGCCCCCAGCTAACATAGCCCCACATTCCCCCATCAGACTTGACCTCTATCAGCTCCAACTAATCATATGAAATCTTAAACTAAAACCACACACGCTAATTCCTTTGCAAATTTCTGATCCCAGGAGAAAAAGAACACAAGATAATGAAATAATGACTATTTTAATCACTAAATCTGAGATGGGTTGCTATATCAAAGTATCTTCTTTGTATTGCTTAGTAACTATAAGTATTTTTTCCTTTTATTATAATTATTTTAAGTTTACTGAGCTCCCACCTATGGTTGCCTTCCACCAGACCTTCGTAAGATAAAGCCAGTCAACATTCTAGCAGGGATGAGGGGGAATCTCGTGTTCCCATCAGTAGCCGAGACGCTACTGGCAGCTGACCGCAGTGAGTAAAGGAAAAGCCAGTTTTCTTCCTCAGGCACGTGGCCCTGGGTACATCCAATATGTTCTAGTGGGTGCTCCCACACCCATGTTATATGTAGACAACATAATTTGGACTCCGTGGGTTATTTTAAAAAATAATAAAGTCAAGAGGGGTAGGGTAGTACAGAAAGTTGAGAATAAATATAGCCAAAACTTGTATGAAATTCTCCAAGAATTAGTAAAAATTAATTTTTAATTAATGGGAATTAGCCCATTCTCTTTGTAAGGTAATATGATGTGTTAAATCTGTTTTACTTTTTGGAACCAGTTTTGTCTTTTCTGCCCTACTTTATATCAACCTCACTAATATAAATATGCATTACCATTAATCATTAATTGTACCTGTTTTTAGTCATGAAAAAAAATGCCAAAATAGCTAACCTATTTGCAAGTCATCCTAGAAAAGCTGAAATGTTTGTTTTATAAGTTGTTCTATTCAACACTCCCCCTTAGATCAATAATGAATATCTGGTTAGAAACATCCTGAACTATACAATCTACCCAAATTTCCTATGGTTAACTCATATCCTGAGATACTGTAACCAACAAAGACCTCACTTTTATATTTTCAGCAGCTGATGGAAGTCCTGGAATCATCATCTTCTTTGTACATAAATATTCAAATCCTGAATTTGCCAATCAAAGGTGCCAATGTAGTTTTAAAAAAAATAAACATTTTGTAGTATCATATGTGGTAAAGACAGGTAGAATTTTATTTGTAGGGCTTCAATGGGAAAAAAAGGAAAAGAGAAAGAAAGGATACTACAAGTGTAAGAAAATAGCACGTTTTCTGTTTGTCAACTTTTAAAAAACTAAAACATTAGTCAAAAACTGTAATTACCATATTATAAGCTGAAGAGGTAGCTAAGGCATTTTAAGTAATTTTCTAGAAGTACCCTGTATTTTTCATACATACGAATTTACCCTGAATCCCTTGTAAAAACTCGCCCGTGTCTTTAAGGGAGAGGGAAAGGCTCCATTTCAGCTTATAATGACAATGACAATCCTGAGGCAGGACATTTCCTATTATTATGGGAGTTTGGAGAATCAATGACCCCGTAAAATGAGATCCATTCTTGGTGCCCAAACATCTCCAGTTTCTAGGAAATGTCATGGCATCTTGATTGTGATTGTGCTTGATCGGGTTAGTATTCTAAAGGTAAGCTCATGCTAGCGACATAGTGTCTCTCCAGCAAGCTTCTGCCACCTTACCAATACATAGTGTATTACTGCTATTCCTCTTACCACGGTTTCTGACCTGTCAACCTTAGTGCAAGATCGAGCAATAATGCAGGCACTGTGTGTTTGACACCCTTCCAATAATGGAGCATTAGGTTGTTGGAATAGAGCTTAATATTAGGGTGCCTGAATACTTGGTTTAAAGGATTCATCCTGAAGTAATGATTTAGATAATTTCCTGCAGGAAAAAATAAGCATTAAAGCATTTTGAATATTACTTGTTATTCAGTGAGACCTAGAATTCAACATGATAGTAATTTATCACCAAACTTAGAACAAATTAGAGTGACTTACAACACTACCTTTGCTTTCTGACAATGTCTTAAATTCAAGAGTCTTCTCATTCACAAATGGCCACTAAGCCTTATTATCATAAGCATGAACAGATACAGAGTTAATAGCATTTCAGTGTTAAGCATGGGTTGTTTAACAGTCAGAGGAACAGATAAGACAGAGCTAGTCACCATTACCTTGGGCTTCTTCCAGTCATCCTGAGGTAGATATCATACAGGAATGCTGGGGCCTTATGGCTTACAGCAATCCAGTAATGATATAAAAGGTGATTGGAGGTTAGATTTACATTGGGCCGTCTGAAGGCCTGTTCGAGAGGATTCCTCTTGAAAGTGGAAATTACATGGTATTCTGAGGAAGAAAAGTTGTGTAACAGCTTTGATAATAACCATGTAATGAAGTTTTGAAAAAAAAATCATGTTTTTACAATGCAAAATATTTTACCCAAGTTTCAGAGTTCATTCATTTAAAAACAAGCTTTTCTACTCTCCACAGCTAAGAGAAACGGGCATTAGACTGCTGGGTCCAAGGAGTTTACAAACTGCGAGTATTTTTTTTTAATTAAATGAATGAATTTTTACTAAAATTCACTCTGAAAATCTTGTTAATGTTTTACCTAGGTCAGTTTATAATGCCACTCTCTATATTTCACCTCTCACGATAGCTTCTTTCTTTCTGTTCCTCTTTCCAGATTCTTATTACTGTACTTACTTAAAAAAGAAAAGAAAAATCATCACCCTTTGCTTATGAATGATTTAGTTAACTCAAATTAAGATACATCATACAAGCTTAAAACAGCCCAAAATCAACCTCTGCTTAGTCAACATAACACAATCAAACTTGGTATTTATTACGTTAATATTTTAATGAAAATGTATAATGAGGTATTCACTGAAGAACAGTGTTGAATTTTTCACAAAACTGTACAGCACAACAAAAGTCTATTAAAAACCTCACTCACTTAAGATGCTTTAACACCCCTGAAGGACCATGATTTAAAATACTGTAAAATCACTCTAGAGTTTTTTCTTATATACTCCAACTGTCAATCTTTAAATTTAAATGCAAATACCACAAAAAAATCCTAACACAAACTGTCAAGTAAAATTACTTTAAGGCAGCTAGGTATGGTGGTGCATGACTGTAATCCCAGCACTTGGGGGGCTGAGCCAGGAGGACAGACAGCAGGACACAAGCCTGGACTATATTGCAAACTCCAGGCCAGTCTGAGCTACATAGTGAGACTTTATCTCAAAAAGACAAACCAGAACAGAAATAAGGGCTAGGAAAACAATGGTAGAATGCTGGACTTTGTGAATGGGTGAGGACTGATCCCCAGAACCAATTTATTTCAAAAACAAAATTATTTAAAATAGCAAAAAAGTCAACTAGAAATAAAATAGATCCATTATAAAAAGCAACGCCATAAATATTTGTATCTCACTCAGTTTCAAATATTTGCTTTCAATAGTCTTTAAGTTATATTAACCTACTTTAGAGCTAGTTAACAAATGCACTACCTGATATAGATCTTTGAGGTTAGCAGAATTTATTCTGGCACAATGTACCCTACATTCTAACTCCTTCACTTAAACTCTGGGGACCAACACCTGCTCTTACAGATGTAATAATACTGCCGATAGACTGGGAACATTAGATAGAAAAACCCAACTATCCCCAGCCACAGGCTGTCTGAGGGTGCTGCAGTTGATAAAATAACAGCTAGGGTCTCACGGGGTGAGGAGACATACACCAGGCTACTCTTACATTGGGACCACAAGGTCATTATTCTCAAACAGCAACTAAAATAAAAATTAACTTTATAACTCAGTGGCCCGAATGCCTCATTAAAAACTCAGTGAATGATTTATGTTCTAACATTCAAAAACAGATAAGTTCATACCAACTTCCCCCCAGTGGAAAGGATTGGTGCTGCCCGTTGTGCAATTATACACCATGATGTTTCTTGGTCTGAAAAGACAAGATGAAAACAAAGAGACACAAAAGGAAGTCAAAAGTGTCTAAGTCTATGTACTATCAAAGCAGGAAGATACAATGATGCTGGACACCTTTTTTATTATACAAAAAGCACTCCTAAGGAATCATTTCTCAAATGTTTAGGTTTAGTTATAAATACTTCTATTACATACAAGGATGCTCAAAGATTATTAGCTATTCTAGTGGGCCATAGTTGACATACAAAAAGCATCTCTTGTAAATTTTAACTTGAGTTTATACTGTTTTAGTTTGGCTTAAATTATCGTTCAGGAACTCCCTCCCCTTTTAGTTACTAACAAACCTGTAAACTCTGTATATACATTATTTTACTACCACTGAGAGCTCCACATGTTATTGCCTCCACCAAACAGCTCTTAGACCAGACAGTGGTATTTCCTAAATCCTAATAGGACACAGTATGGCACAATCAGGACTAAGGGATTGAGATCAGAAGTTCTTTTTCCCTCTTGGTTACTACATAATTAATAAGTAGCACTGTTGCCTCAGATACCTATTAACTCCGGAATACCAGGCTGCAGCAAGGCTCGTGTTGACAACTACATCTACAGGAACAAGATCTGCAAGGGCATTGTTGGAGGCACGCATTGTTCGAAGAATTCCTTTCCCTGCCTTTTTTGAAATTAAAAACAACAACTTCAGATACATAGCCAAAACATGTATACATATACATATGTATAAAGATACAGAACATTTCATAAAAGAAGTAAATCAAAAAGTTTATTTACCGCAATGAAGAGACCACTTGGTCCATTAAAGTTATCAATCCATCCCTAATGCCAAAAAATTGAAGAAAGAAAGAAGAGGTTAAAATTACAATTGAAGCAGATTTATTATTTAAAAGTGCCAACTCCAAACACACTTTGTAGTTTTTTTCCCCAAGCCTAAGAAAGATCTACATTCCTTGAGGAATACTGGTCTCTGTCCCAAAAAATGTCCCAAAAGTTTCCTCTGGGGTCGTAAAAGACTGAGTATTTTAAATTATTAACTAGCTCTGCTAAATCTGCAAAGGGAAAAAGTGTATACTTTTCATAGCTTTTCCTAAATTAATCCTGTTCACCTTTAATTAAGAGAAAATGATACCTGTTCCTCAAATTTAGTAAATAAATCAGAAAAAACCAAAATAATTATCAAAACGATGGGCAGGCTAGCACTTCATGCTATTTATACAGACCTTGGAATTTTTATTTTGTTTTTTCCTGAATCAGCTTACTTTCTGGCTTCTGTTTCTGCCTTCTCTTATTCTGAGAACTTAAACGTATCCTAATACCATCTGTTTGTTTGTTTTTTCCTGTTTAGTAGCAAGTTACCAAAGAAATCTCTTCTACTCTACTTAGCTTTGTAATCCATATATGGAAAGATATACTTTACACATGACTTGCCTTTAGAAATAAAAGCAGGTGAAATCATGGTCTCCTTTATTGAATACAGTGTCAGAGCTTTTGATTTGATTTTCAATTAGAATTTAAAATTGCTAATCTACATTCCATATAATCAGAAGCACCTTAGAGAGAAAAGCTTGAGTAATATACCCCTTTCTATGCTGATCTGCTCTGCCAGGGAAAGCACATTCAGCACCTAACACAGCTCTTAAATCACATCCCCACTCTTTATACAGTTATAGCTTAAAACTCTAAATCCTAATATTAACAATTTTAAAGAGCTTACTGGAAAAGGCTCTTTCCAACTGGCACCGACAATCGATGGCCTTACAATGGCAACGTTGAGCTTTGCTCCTTCTTGCTGTACAACATATTCCGCCAATGCCTTGGTGTATATGTATGTATTAGGTCTATCGCCTATCAATTTTGGTGTGATATCATTTACTAGGCCATCATCCATCCATCTGACAAACAAAGAAATTACATTAAAAATCCCAAATACTTTTATCATAGATAAAAGCCAACTTAATTGAACTTTGCACAAACCTATCTGTTGTGATTTAAACAGTTTCACAAGAACACTTTTCAAGAGAGGGTTTCTCTGTATAGCCCTGGCTAACCTGGAACTTGTTCTGTAGAACAAACTCACCTTGAACTCAGAAATCCACCTGCCCTGCCTCCCAAGTGCCGGGATTAAAGGCATATGTCACTACGACCGACTATACAATAACTTGTACCAACAGGTAAAAAGGGTAGTGTCTTTAAATATGAATCACAGGTCCACTATCTGAAATCCTACATTAAATAAGAACCAGTAGTCCTTTCATAAATCATATGTCAAATAGCAAACTTAACTGACCTAAACCAATTAAGGATCTTCAGAAAGTATCATTTAGTTTAAACCTTCAGTATTTCTTGTGTCTTTGATCAGGGATGCTACTAAAAATCAAAATGAAGTAGTTCCCTACCACATAGTACTTACATCAGAGTTCCTTTCCAAAGTCCAAATAAATTTCAAAATGTATCAGATCTCAAATGTTTCATTAGAAATTACATATATGTGTATTAATATCTAATAGAATAACAGGTTAAATATATACATTTGCTATTCACATATAGTTAATATAAGATGAACTACTGGTATTATTCAGCCTCAATTGAGATGAACAAATGCTAAGATTAATAATAGAAATACTAAAGCACATTATGAAAATTCAATTAACAACCTACAATTCAGTCGTCTCTTTAATGACCTGATCTCTGAAGATCACCTGTAAAAGGACCATGACCAAATAGGTGATGTCAGCAGTCTTTCCATGACAGTGCCATGTCCTTGCTTCCAGAAACTTGTCCTTTATATCTACTAAGCACAGAATTAAATTCTACATATTGTCACAATCTGATGATACCCATAATAACTAGGGAAGTTTATGGAAGTACTTTGTGTATGCGGAAGAGTGATATTAAACTGCAGGCAATAGCTGTCCCATTTGAGAAAAACGAGGATGGAGACTGTTTTGAAAACTGGACAGGATGGGTAGTTGAAGATGGGAATAGAAGCTTCTTGCTTCAGCTAAAAGAACAAACAAACAAAAGTCCTGAAGAAAGACTCGGGCCCATAAGCTTTATTTCCACTGAGGTTACACAGCAAACTCACAAATTATTTACTAGACAGACTCCTTTGAAAGCCAGGAAAGGAGGAAAAGATTTAGGTTACAAGCTCTTCTGATCTGCTTAGATGCCTGCATAAGCCAAGACTAAGAGCCCAAAAATAATAAGCTTCATTAAATTCTCATTTCTCCAGAATTATAAACTTTTATTGATCTGAGAAAATGAGGTATAGATCTAGGAACATCTGTGAAACTGAGTCATAAAATAAAATTAAGTGATTCTCACAAGAAATGTCTCAGTCTCTGGTATTGATTTTCTCACAATCCATTTCTCCACATCATGAAAAGCCTTTCTTAAAAAGTCATGTGTGCTTATTATGGGAAAAGCCAAGGGATGATGGCTTTTCCATGGAACTACCTCTGAGAAAAGATGGGACCAGGGAAAAACAAAAACGGAAGGAAAAAACTCACAGAAATACTGTTTGAAAACAAAGAAATGTGTAAAGATGTAGTGGCTGCTGGGATGCTTCTATGATTGTAGTACAAGAAAGAGAAAAGAGCTCATACTTCATATAGTAAGAAAGCTGGACCAAAAGCAAGTCAGGCTAGGTTGTGTTGTATATATTTTACATAATCCTCTAGGTCCACCAAATAGAAGTATTATTCATATAACAATTGTTAATAGGATTCCCTGTCCTTAGAAAGAGTATGAATTAAAGGACTAGAATTTCTTTGATTCTCTTAGAAAGAAAGGCTCTTCTATACACATTATACACTGCAGGGAAGGTAGTCCCTTAGTGAATTAGAACCTTAGGTTAAGCAGCCATTGGTCTTTGGTCTCTACAGGAGCTAGAAATAACTACCTAAAAAACAAAGCTTCTAACACATGAATAAATTATTGACCTCACCAACAGACATAAACCTGTACAACAGGACAAACAATAAGCAGTCAGTTGTTGAATATAGGAAGAGATACATGCATGCACATGTGTGTACATAGCACAGAAAGAAGGAAAAAAGATAAATTTGGATCCAAAGTCTTAAGATTTAAAGCAATGGGTATAAATTCAAACATACTCTAAAGAGTCAATCAGCTTCTTGGGATCTACAGGGGGAGGATAAACTACTTCATCAATATGCTTCCGATTGCAGTAGGCATATGCTGTGGAGACATGCATGAACACCTCCAGATTCTTCATTTGCTGGGCAAGGAGAATAAGCTGCCGTGTAGCAATCACATTTAACTGAACAGCATCTCTACAAAAAAAAAAAAAAAAAAAAGAGACAATGAAAACTTAGATCTCTTCTTTTCTTTAACCTATTTAAAAACCAAATCTGAATCTCATTAGCTAAGTATGGAGAAACAAACATGTTTTTCAGTAATTTACAATTTCCCCATTAGCTCTGAGTTGGTGTATTTCAGTATGAAAAACATCCATTTTACTAAGTATAAATTTTTTGATTATAAAATGAACTCCAATACAGGATTTGAAAAACAAGGTACACACTATCATGTAAAACACAATTATGAGCAAAGCTATGGGATCAGGCTAGGCTCAGATAATGGGTATGTATGGCCTTCTTGTCAGCTCAAATGTTAAGTCACACAAGCCCTCAACCCTCAGCTTCATCTGTAAAGGGCAACAGTAATGGAATCTCCCACCAGAATTGGGAAAGACTAGATGAAAAAAACAACTTCTAAGCATTATAAGCATTTAGTATCTGTTATTCTTAATGCAGTCTCAAACAGGAAGTCAATGAGTATGAAGACAGAGATGGTGGATTTTCTTTTTCTATACAACTTTATTCATAGCGTTTTTTAATGGTCCAACAAGAGATCTATTGTACACATAATAACTGGACTTAATAACAATATGAGACTACTGAAAATCATTGACTTTCAAAGTGTTCTCAATACAAGAAAAGTTATGTAAAGTCATACACATATTAATTAGTTCACTGTAGCCATTCCACATGTATTGTACATGATAAACATAGAGAGTGAGTTTCAGACCAGTAACACATCTAATTTCAAGTAAATAAATGAACAAATTAATTCAGAAAATAAAAATAGTAAATGTCATGTAAAGAATCCTATCCTTAAGTTGTCCTCTGAATTCCATACACATATATACACACCCTGCATATACACCAAGAAATAGACTGTAAAAGCAGGAGGGACAGACTAGAATAAACACTATCGAGTGGTAAGACTGGCAGAGTACTACATTCTTGCTGTAACTACACATTAACATAGCTTATCTAAAAGAAACTAGGACAAAGTACCAATAATTACAGAAATTATGAATTAATCTAGCATTAATCTAGTAACCTAACTTTCAGAGCAAAAACTCACCCAAAGTCTAATTTTTCAAACAATTTTTAAGAGAAGTAAAAATTATATAAATTGTTATGTCTCAACATTACAGAATACCATGTAGTCACTAAAAATATAACCCTAAAAACATTAGAAACATGTAAACTATTTCATGCTAAGTTTAAAAGATGAAAACTATTAATATTCATAGTTATGTAATAATAATGTATGCTCACACATAGCTCCAATGAACTTTGAGGAGTGGTCTTTTTAAGACAGGGTCATGTGGCTCAATGTTGGACCGGAACTCCCTATGTTGTCTAGTATGACCTTGTTTTATGACCCTCCTACCTCCATCTCCTGAATGCTGAGATTACAAACATGTATCATTACATCAGATGAAATATTTTTATAAAAATGAAAATGGTTTTCAGCACTTTGCAAAATGCCCAGATTGTCAGTGTTCAAGGAAAAATATGTCACCGACAGAATTCAGTCTACCCAACTGTATAGCAATACTTGATATCTACCCGCCTGAACACAATGGGGACAAGGAGGATACTGTTTAGGAAAAGGTATACTGAGAATATTTTATTACAAGCTCCTGAGGTCAGGACAACAAGTTCTGGGTCATCAGAAACAGGAGTAACTCAGAACAGAAAAAAGCTAAATAAATAAATAAATAAATAAATAAATAAAGATCTTTTAAGACTTTATTTTTTTAAATTGCACCTGAGATCTTATAAAGAACAAAGAAAACATTTTTTAATGAATTGAAGGGGGGGTGTCTTATGATCTTCCCAAATTAGAAAAAAAAAAAAATCTGTTCAAATGGAAATCTAGCTAAAAACCCTTTCACAGAGAGGACACTACCCACTAGAGCATTAGAGAAAGCATCACTTTCTGTCTCATTTACAAAACAATGGGTATAAAGAAAGTGATGTTTTGGAGAAAGAATACAAGGGATATTCTATTGCACTGTCCTGATGATGTGACAGAGTTTAGTTTCTAGGTCATCACAATGAGGAAAAACTCTGGAGACACTGTCCTGTGCCTTGAGTCTCTTCACTCTGTTTGGACCTGAGAACCCAAACCTGAAGCCATAGTAAAACAACATAAGTTAATTTAGTTTCTCTCAGGCTAGTTTTAGCCTCACTCAACAGAAACACTAGCTTCTGTCTTGTTCAACTTCAGATTGAGTCCCTTACATTCTAGACCAAGAAGTAAATAAACTGAAATAAAGTTCTCATGTTTGCTTTATGAAATCATAAGTGTATCTTAAAGCAGGCAGTCAAGTATAATCAGAAAAATCTACATTTTAAAAACATGTTTTCCAGTTATTGTGGTTTTCTTTTAGGTGGAAAGAGGCAGATAATATTTTTATTAAAGGTAAATTTCCCTACAGGAGCACTTATGAAAAGTTCATAGCATGAGATAGAGACAGACTAGAAAAAAAAAGCCATCACCTCAAAGTGTCCACACAAGCACCAGGTTTCACCACAGGCCCTTCCTAACCTTTTCTAGTCATACTACATTCTTAAAGTCTAAGAATAACAAACTTCCTTTAGCAAACCATTCCTTTATCTTAGTCTGTACTCCTTTTGAAAACCTACTTCATACTCATCCATGGGCCTCATCATCTAGAACTGCTTTATTGCTGAAATCTCTTGTGTGTTCCCCAAACAACCTGTTTACTCTTCTTCCCTCTCTTCTGTTTGACCTCATGATGTCCCCTTGATCCTCCTCTCTACACTCGCCTAGTGAATGCAAAGCCCTGTGACCAACTACTTACACAAGTACTCATTCCCCTTCCCCTTTCTTTATTCCTATCAATTTCTCCCCACTTCAATATTTGAGAACATGTCTGAAAATTAATGAGCTTTGACTCAACTCTCAACATGCACTACTCAGTACTACCTGCATTTAGTCCACTATCAACATAGTTGCCATATGCCCCAGGGCTTTATGAAAGGGTCCACATCCAAGTTTACCTTGGTTCCTCCCCAAGGCACAGAGTTATGATGAGTCTCCTCCTCTCGTATCCCCTCAGTAGTAACAATTTTATACCACATGGTATCTGTGGCTTAACAGATGGTGATGGTTATGGTTAAATGTGGTTTACCCTTAGGGGGCTATTATAGGCTATTTCCAGTATTTCTGAATGTCTGACCCAAGTCTAATGCTCTACCAATATTTAAATGTCAACATTCATTAGATCTGCTTCACAGAGATAGTTATGATGTGGTGACGAGGGCTAGGACAGTGAACACTCACAACTTAACAAAGGGAAAAAAACAATAAATCATCTAGGCTTTCATTTATGGTCTCTCTAGTATAAGAAATTGTAATAATGAAAAAAATATCTTTATCATTAATGATAGTCTTCTTAATCCAAGGAGAATACAAAAGTAATATACTTTAGTCCTTCCAATAAAGGTTACTTGGGTGTATTTTACCCTAATTAATAATTTCTGTTAATAAAATTCCCCATTAAAAGCACCTAATTTCCCCCTTTAAGTCAATGAGAACTATACCACAATTAGCAATATGTACCAGGCACTGAAAAAGTTTAACGTGACTGTGTAAACGCTTTCTTTTGATTATAAAGAAAACAATAAAAGCATGAACTATGAGGGGAAAGTGTTAGACTGGCCATCTTACAGTAATGAATTCTAAGAAAAAATAAAGCACCCACTATAAATCAGTAATAGACAAGCTAAGTACAATATGCCTATAATCCCAGCATCTCGAAGGATAAGGCAGAGGAGCATAAAAATTAAAGTTAGCCTGGGCTACCACAGCCTGATTAAAACAAAAATTAAAAACTATATTCAAAATCTTGAAAATATTATTTAAAGTGCAATGTTAGATCTATATACAAATACATGAAAGGGAAAAGTTTATTTTTTTTAAAAAAGTATTTTCAGTGCTTAGCCTCAACTGATACATCTCTGATCAACTCCTATACCTAAGGCTCAGAGAACATCGGAAAAGAAAGGCAAAAAAATTCTGAGAGGACCAGGAAGTCTTCTATGAGATTGCCTTCTGTGTATGAGAAGAAAGCTGTACCCATGAAATCTCAGTGCTATGCTGTCTAAACAAAGGGAACAATGAAAACACCAGAGAATGTGCCAACAAGGGGTAAATCTGAGAGTCTATCACAACAGCTGAGAAAAAGCAGAGACTGGTCTTTCCCAGGAATGCTCCCTAACTATCCAATACCAATTGTTAATCCTAAAAACATACAATATGAACAACACTGAATGGACTTGGCAAGTTGTGTTTATGTATTTATTCATATATATGTGTGTGTGTGTATGTGTATATATATATATATATATGTGTGTGTGTGTGTGTGTGTATGTGTATATATATATGTGTGTGTGTGTATGTATATATATATAATAAGGCTATGAATTTGAGAGGCAGAAGGGATAATAGGTGAGGGGCCGAAAGGAGGATAACATGGGGGAAATGATGTAAATACAGCACACATATATAAAAATTTTAAAAATTAATTATAAAAATATATCTTCTTACTGACAAAGGTACAAATTCTTTTAAGATGGAGAATTACTGTATATATATTTTCAAAGTTATTTGTTTCTATCTTTATTTGGAGAATAACAGAAAAAACTAAAAACAATTAGCATTAATACAGACAGACATGTATGCCTAACACACATGATATAAAAGCGAGACTATACCACACTGATTATATTTTGTCACTTCTTGATTCTAAACACTGACAGTCACTGAGTTTCTCACAAAAGAATTTAAAGAGCAACAGCTTACAGACTCAGATACTCTACGGTAGAGAGGTTTTTCTGACACATCATTTAAACTTTGCAAAGGGAAGAAAAAAATTTCTGAGAAGTGGTAATTTATAGTTAAGCAAACTGAAATTCAAGGAGGTGGATAACTAGTCCAGATTCTTCAACTAATAAACAATGAGGTCAAGACTAGAACTAAGGTAAGGTATATATCCAAAACTTCTTCCCTTTTCTCTAGTGCTGCCTCGCTTCTTCAAAAATAAAATAGATTTGCCTAGGACAAGCTAGGTAAAGATGACAGAAGGAACTAACAAATGAACAAAGTTCTGAAGACTGTAAAGCACAACCCTAGAACTATAAGAGATGGTGGTAGTTCTTCATACACCCAAATGCTTGGCACTGTGTTCTCACACAATGTAATCACTAATAAGAGTTAACACTTCTATGTACGAAAAACTTGGGGTTACTGCCAAAGCCATTTGCAGTCAGAGCTTAACCCTTGAACATTTTATAATAAGATTAACATTAAAATGTACTTTTAGATATACCATCAAAAATAAGTTATGAATTAAATGTCATTTGAAATGTATATTCATTTATTTTTTAAAGATTAATTAATCACATGTATGACTGTTCAGCCTGCATATATACCTGTGTACCACATATGTGCCTGCTGTCAATGGAGGCCAGAAGAAAGCATTCAAGCCCCTGAAATGAGCTACAGATGGCTGTGAGACATCATTGTAGGTGCTAGAAATCAAGACAGGTCCTCTTACCATTGAGCCATCTCTCACGTCTTTCATTTTATTTTTAAAATACTAATCACTTAGAACATTTTTTATTCCTAGAATAGTATGTAGAATCAAGTTCAAATTAGGTTTTGAATTAAACTTTACTTCTGACATTATTTTTGTCTCTTAACAATGCCACCAAAGCAGTTTTAAAAATATAAGCAAAGTGACTATAACACGAAAGTCATTTCTATCTTAGAAATCGTATCTCAACCTTGAGCTTAATTTTGATTACTGTTCTTGAATACACAGCGGAGAGGAGAGTGGAAGCGAACGGCTGCTGGGGTAGAAGATGATGACAACGCTTGCATGAAGAGGTAACCAACACAGCCGGGTTGTCTTCCTTGTCTTCCTTCTTACTCACATACACTGCATTCTTCTAGTCCACTGCTTGCCTGTCTCATTTTATAGTGTCATAGCAAAGTTTTCTAATCAGCATATACTGTCTTTTATTTTCAAAATGATTATAAAAATAAAAGAATTTTACTAAGTCACATAGGACACTTAAACTCACTATTAACACATGATAATTTCATATCACTTTCAAAACTTCACTAAAAAGTGGGATTAACATTACATTTGAAACATGAAATTCAAATGTTAGTACCTGTACTTACCTTAGATTTTCATTAAATCTTACAGTAGCTGCGCAGTGGAATATGATATTGGTGGAATCTATAATGACCTCCGTATCTTCTTCAGTGAGAGCAAGCTTCGGTTGGGTGAGTTCACTGTTGATTGCTATAATTTTCTCTCTAAAGTCTGGATTTTCATCTCTCAACCTGTCAAAAAGCTATCAGATGAGAAGATATTTATTCTAGGATAGTGTTTTCCACTTCCCAGAACCTATTATAAACCCTTCCCCACAACCACAAAGGACAGCTATTTTAAAATTTAGAATTTTATGAGGCACAGAAGATTGCTCATTTTACAGACATAGAGGTGAGACTCAGAGTTGAAGCAGTGCTGCAAGAGAACAGAGACGGCAGTCAGCAGCACAAACATTAGCCTATGCTGGCTGCTCCGGTGACTTTATACCTCAGAACAGGCTCAAGAAATAACAGACATTTGGACAATGACAGACACTGCCAGTTAATTGTTTGACCCTTTTAAAAGATTTTTAAAACTATTTAGTTATAAGTATATGTGTCTCCACAACTGAGTGCAGTGCCCACAGCGGCCAGAAGAGGATGGGTATCCCCTAGAGTTAAGAGTTACAGAAAGTTCTTGAAGGAATGACATAGAATCAGAGATCTGAAGGAAGAACTGAACATGCAGACAAATGGGTGAGTGAGAGAGAGAAGACCCTGAAATTTCACAGCAGAATAGTACTTCTGTACATGATAAAACAAACAAACATCTTAGAAAGAAACATCAGCTGAATGTGGCTACCAACTGCTTTTATTTGCTTATTTGGGTTCTTTTGGCAGGGCAGATAAACGCTTCTCTGGGAGGGGAAGGACTATAGCTACTCTGCATAGTACACTGACTCCAGTTAGAGAACCTGACAAGATACAATCTCAAGTATCTGTTAAGTGAATAAAGTCATTAGGTTAGAAACACTGAAAATAAAGAACTTTGAAGATTCAAAGTCAGTCTTTTGAAAGTTGACTACACATTTCTTTTCTTATATCATAGAAAACGGGTCTAATAAAGGTTTAGTTTTGTGGGTCTTGAGAGGGAGAAACAGAACCAAAGCAGATTATACTGACCACATACATCTAAAAACTCAAGTCCTGAGAGTGGAAATCATCCAGAGAGCACCAACAAGAAGCACCTCAAACACAACTATACAAACTACTTCCGAATCTAATTTAAAGGGGAACTATTCAACTCACAAAAAAGAGGGTGCTATACAATTACTTCACTGGACCTAAGAGAACCAGATCACAGGGCACGAGAAGCAAGCAAAGGAGAAACCTAGAGGAGGGCCACAAGTATTTCTTTAACACCTCAATCTACACCTGGGATATGCTCATGCGCTTCAATGATTAAATCTTCCCTTTACCAGCCATTATCTCTTTTCCAATACCATCTTCTCCAGTTACTGAAAGCCACCAGTACTCCCATTACCTCCTACTTTAGCTTCTGAGTTACGTATTTATATTCCCAGTCCATGCCAACTACTTTAATTTTAATTGAATCCCTACTATCCAATCAAGCTTCTTTTCCTTGAGGCATTCCCATCATCAATGGTTCTAAACCCCAGGCAATTTTGGTCCTCAGGAAACATTTGGTGATATCTGGAAAGACTTATCACAACTGGAGCCTAATTTACAAAGGCCAGGAATGCTGTCGATCACCTAATAATACACAGTACTTTATAACAAAATACTATTCAGCCCAAAATGTTAATTATGCTAATGGGTGAAAATGTTTCTGTGAGTTAATAGACCCCCCTTGGTATATATATTCTATCTATACAATTTATTTTGTTTCAAAATCAGTGTGCTTTAAAACTTCCTACTAACATGGGTGGTGGTGGTGCACACCTTCAATCCCAGTACTCAGGCAGAGATAGGCAGAGCTTTGTGAGGTTAAGTCATGCTCAACTATGGAATGAGTTCCAGGACAGCCAGAGCTACATAGTGAAATCCTGTTTCAAAACACCAAAAAAGAACAAATAAATAAACAAACAAACAAACAAATAAAGCTTCCTGCTAATTTCACATGCATAGCACATGAATGCTTCCTGACACAAAAGCACTCATTTTTATGTATTTACTAGTAATGCTATACATCTTAGAACCAGGATTATGTAGTGGACATGTACTAGGTGGGAATTAGAAGCACAAGAAAGAAACATTATTTCAGTTTCCTTTTCAAATATTTGGAGATAAAACACTTTATGCATAGGTTAAGTTAGAACATTTTCAATGAAATTTCAACATATTTCCTTTTTTTACAAACTAAGACATTTTACAAACACTACCCTAAATATCTCATTGATGCTCAAAAATGTTCCATTTCACTTGGGCTCTCAATTTAAAGACGGCACCAATCTCAGTAATGTTCCTTCTCATCTCCTCTTGGTATCTGCATGCCCTCTTTTCCTTTCTCTTCCTTCTTAAAACTGAAAGATAACCTTTTACTGGGAAGGAGAAGTCTGAGGACCAGGACTAAACACAGCAGTCACAAGTACTTCATAGTAAAATGTCAACGTTTTATTAATGGCAAAGGGCCAAGAAATCAACAAAATACACATCAGGCATTTTACTCAGAGCAAGCCTAGGGTCTCCTAGCCTCTTAATGAATGATTACTTCCTCATGAGTCTTAAAGCAGGAAAGAATCAAAAGGAGCTAACAGTTAAGGGAGACTACCAGACTACTACAGACTAACTAGAAAAACTGCAAAGTATAAAGACGGCTTCTAAACTTCACATCTAAGGGCTTTAAAAAGCAACATAGTTAAGTGTATCTGAAGCATGGTCTCAGAAATTATTCTGACAAGATAATATGTTCTAATCAAAGAACTACTAAACACTTCTATGAACGTCACCCACAGTGAACTACCTGGCTGGCAGTTGTGGAGGGTTTCCTAGATAGGATTTTTCTTTTGTGGCCATTTATTTTTAGATAAACCTATTAGAATTTAGGTACATGAAGCAGATAGATCTCTAGGAATTCCAGGACAGCCAGGGCTACACAGGGAGACCATGTCTAGAAAACAACAATAAACAACAAAAAATACAAACTATAACAAAAACCTCCAGAATTTAAGTACACAAAAAGTATCATTTTCATTCTAAAATAAGTGAAACTCCTTTCTGAATTATGCCTGCAGTCAGATTCCTTATACCTATCAAAATTGATCTTGAAAACTGAAATATACTATCTATAATGTCATATAAATGTATTCCTTTTGGGAAAATTCACCAGCTTATTATGATTCTAAAATAATTTTACTTTTTGCTAATTTCCATTTTTTGTTAGTAATATTTTTCTAAAGGTTCAAAATGGTTAACTCTTTATATGATCCATATCGAAGACAGCAGATTTATCCCCAAAATAGCCTGATTCTGCCTAAACTCCAACTCTTGAGAACTCCAAGTTACCTTTGAATTTGAAGTTCAATGTGATTATCACCTTAAGACTTGGCAAAAAGTCCTTGCATATTCTGTCATCGCCAAATGAGAAATGTGATCTTGCTACCCATTACTATTATGAAGACTAATTCTAGTACTTATAAAGTACATTAAAACATTGTCTCACAGCCTGGTAGGTACTTCAAAAACTAATTATTGTTATCTAAAAACTAAACTATCTGGTAGTTACAAATAACTCATCTCAAATATTCTAAAAGCATACTTGAAATATTAATCATGACAGTAGTTTTAACCTTATTAAAAAATGTGGACTAGCACAAAGAAAGCTTTTTCACCCTGACTTAGCAATTTTTCCCTAGATTTTTTTTGGGGGGGGGTGGGGAAACTGAAACAATATACTAAGCTAATGATGCTTCACAACATTCACACAAGCATATACTTTTGTTTCCCCTTCTACATTATCATCCTCCACACTTACCTTGCCACTAAGGATTTCTTCCACGCGCTCCTGTGGTGTCTGTCCAGCTT